>OX155704.1:0-600000 GCA_944547425.1 Eupithecia centaureata | reverse complement strand
TTTATAAACTATACAGTAGCCAAACTCGATGTAGAATGTTTGTAAACAAACCACGACACAAAAAACTAAAATTCACTTGCTTGGCGTCGAATTTTAGATAAGAGTGTAGGAAATATTTAGTGAAAGAAGGATCTTCAATCGACAAGTAATGTAAATTGCGTATAAAAAGGCGCGGCAACAGAGTATATTTTAGGTTAAGTATGGGCGGTTTGTTTACAAACATTCTACATCGAGTTTGGCTGATGTATAGTTTGGTCTTTGTGGCAGAGAAATGGCCCCTAGCTCAGCTAGATAAATGAAATAAAATATTACTAAGATATTATATGCTATGCAAATAGCAGGATGGAATAAAACTGTGAGTTCTTCATAATGCCGACAAGTGTGTTTAAGAGTGTGTTGTCTTTATAATGAACTAGATGTGCCCACCAATTCGTCCACGTGGAATAGTGACTTGGGCAGTCACATAAACCTTACATATTTCGATACAAACTTTTGTCTCCTATTTTTATTTTACTTACACAGGTACATTTTTTTTACAAACTTCTAATGTCATATTTATTATTATTTTAATTTTTGATATTTCAACCTCTTACTCCCCTTTTTTTCACATTAAAAAGTAGCCTATGACAACATTGTTCTTCTAGAGCAGTGAGACTTAGTGTGAGTAATCAGTCTTCATAGCTTCCATAGCATTCCATCATAAAGCCCATGGAATCTTGGTGATTCTTCCCTGAACACATTTGAATAGTAACTTTTCATAATAAATTCAACACTGTGGTATAAACACATAAGTAGCATTCTGCTTCTTCTAACAATATAATTTTTTTTATAACACCAAGGTGGCAAACAAGTATGTCGCCCGCCTGATGGAAAACGGTTTAAGCAACCTATGGACGCCTGCAACATCAGAGTCATTTAGCCGGCCCTTTAAATGTGACATGACACTTTTTGAAGAACACCATCTCATAGTCCTGGGGAATTACATCGGCAGGGAGATTATTCCACAACCTGAGTGCTGAGTGTGTGTGTATATAAATCACTACATAGTATAAACAAAGTCGCTTTTTTTGTCCCTATGTCCCAATGTCCTTATGTCCCTTTTAAAACTACGCAACGGATATTGATGCAGTTTTTTTAATAGATTGAGTGATTCAAGAGGAAGGTTTATAAGTATAATAAAACCGTGCGAAGCCGGGGCGGGTCGCTAGTAATAAATAAAGTACATACTTAGCTTTCCGCTCCTCTGCTTTTTCTGGCTTAGTCCTCTGAGCACGGTCCCCCATGCGAGTCCCCGTGAGCTTCCCCGTCAGGGACAGGACCTCGCCTGTCGCCTCATCGCGTCCACGACGTTCTATTAGCCTTACATCGGCTTGAAGGACCAAGTTTGAGTTCTGTGAATGATGATCAACATGTTTAAGTAAATTGTATGCTAATTAGGTGATAAGGATATATATGCCGCGGTTTTAGAGAAGCAGCTAATTGAATTGATTCTAAGCAAGAGCGAAGCCCCGCCGAAAATGAAAGCTTTGATCAGAGTTGTAATTTTATGATATTGGTTCTGTTTTTATTTTTGGTAATTATTAACATCTAATGCTAATTACTAAAATCTAATCATTTATCTCATATAACAATCTACATCAGGCAGATTTGACTGTAGATGAAGCTTATGTGGTTTAATTACACAATAATACGCAAGCAAACAAATCAAAACAAAACTTACAGCTTTGTACTCATATTGCAGCTGCCTGGCAGCCGCGTCAGCCATGGTGTTTGATTATCTACACTGAAAACACGACACATAAGCGTGTAGTCAATATAAAATCACGAATAACTCTTTATTTTCACAGTAAAGTCCTAAAATAATACTATTCAGAGGTTATGATGCTAGAATAGAACAAAACGCCATTTATTTTGATGTTTGTCTATGGTATGGATGGGTGTTTTCTTAGATAATGTTGCCAACATAACCTCAAAAAATATATTTGTGAAGGTTAATGGGTAGGGGTACCTAATACTTAGAGAAGATTTGAATTAGACCTGGGAAACAATGAAGACCACGATTCACGAAGTGGCTCAAACAGTCTTAGGAAAAAGAAAACGTAGCAATAAGAAGAAGTTGTGGAACGAGGACTGCGTGCTGGCCGTAGGCCCGTAGCCAATCGAAGAAGATCTACGGCCTTGGCAACACAAGACCAAGACTGAGCGGGGAAATATCAGGAGGTAAGAACCCAGACGAGAAACATAATCCGTAATGCGAAAAAGGAAAATCTGAATAACATCATATGTCAATGCCTGGAATCGACGATTCGTGTTAGCAACACCAGAGAGTTCTACCAGGAAGTAAGGTCTTTGAAGACGGGGTATCAACCAACATTACAAACGCTGGAAGATGAACATAGAAACTTGATTGCGGACCAAAAACAGATAGAATCCTGCTGGAAAGACTACTTTAGAGATCTCTTGAATTGCCCACAACCTGCAGAAAAGATCACTTGTACCTCCGAAGATGACGAAACCCCTGTCGAACCCCTCTCATATGAAGAAATTAGACTTGCAGTCATGCGCCTTAAAAACAATAAAGCTGCTGGTATTGATAGCCTTCCAGCTGAACTGTGGAAGCATGGTGGTTTAACTGCACATCTAAAGCTTTACGAGCTTCTGACAAGCATATGGGAAACTGAAACCATACCGTAGCGTAGGAATGGAATCTGGGCGTTATCTGTCCCGTGCATAAAAAAGGCAGCCGAAAGAGATGTGGGAATTATAGAGGCATTGCTCTCTTAACAACAGCTTATAAAATCTTATCCTACATTCCTTAAAAGGCTGGAACCCTACGCGGAACAAGTCATAGGCTATTATACAGGGTTATAGGTATCTAATGATTAACCTCTTAAAGGCGACTTGGATGAATCAAGACTAACAACTTTTGTTCTATGACTTTTGCCTAAATGTAATACATCCCAAACCGACATGTCTCAATCTGCGACCCCTAGATAGAGCTAAGAAGATTAAAACTGGAAATTTGCTAATAATATTTTTTTTGTATAGGGAAAAAAATCATTGAATTAGAAAAAATCGTAGAACAAAAGTTGTTAGTCTTGATCTACCCAAGTCGCCTTTTCGAGGTAAATCATTAAACATCTATAACCCTGTATTATACTATCAGTGTGGGTTCCGGCGTAACCGAAGTACCGTTGATCAGATATTTCTCATAAAACATCTGATGGAGAAAAAATGGCAGTATGCTCAGAGCGAGCATCCACACTCTCTTTGTGGATTTCGCAAAGTATATGATTCTGTGGACAGAGAGAACCTATACTGGAAGCTCTTTAAGTAAGGGAACACATAGTTCTTAAGTCCAATTTATTTTGATGTTTGTTTTCTTGTATTGTGATTCTTTTGTTGGGTTTCCATAATAAATAAATAAATAAATACACAATCCTGAAAAACTTTAACATCCCTGGTAAACTGGTGAACATGATACAAGATGCCACAAAAGACAGCAGGATGCGGGTCAAAGTTGGTGCAGAACTGACGACAGACTGAGGTGATCAGGGGTCAGAAGCAAGGAGACGCCCTATCCCCGATGCTGTTCAACTAAGGTTCAACTTTGCACTGGAACATGTTGTGCGAATTATAAACTCGCTGGATGTTGGAATCCAACTCAACGGACAGCACAGAGTAATCGGCTACGCAGACGAATTGGCCCTGCTAGGCAACAGAGAAGCGGACGTCGTCGTACAGCTGGCCTGGCCACGGAGTTAGAAAGAAGGGCTAGAACTGTAGGGCTTGCAATCAACCACGACAAAACTGAATACATCCACATGAAGCGATAAAAAAACACCCGTGTTAAACGTAAAGACCTGGATGCGGGACATGTGGTGTATAAGGGTGTTGCCAGCTTCAAATACCTGGGATGCACTATAACAGACACAGGTTCTAGGGAAGATGAAATCAACATTCGCATCCAGAACACCTTGCGGTGCAGTGCAGCGCTTTATAAAGTGTTGGCGTCCAGACTTCTGAGTCGAAGCACCAAAATCCGAATATTTATATAAAACTGTTATACGTCCTTTTCTGATGTACGGGTGCGAAGCCTGGACGTTGACGCTGAAAGAAGAAAACAAACTCCTCGTGGCTGAGCGTAAGGTGCTGCGTAAGATCTTTGGTCCGACCAGACGAACAGATGGAACATGGCAAATCCGGAATAACCAGGAGCTGGAGGATCTTTATGCCGAACCCAACATCATAGGCGAACCACTTTAATATAGATGTTATGTGTATAACAGAACACTGGACTGTAAAGAATCAGTTACTTCCCTTTTATAATAACTATTGTTTTGTAAGTTCATATAAAAGAAAAGCTGCAATACGTGGTGGCTCTCTGATTTTAGTAAAAAATAGTCTTAAATGTACAGAAAGAAAAGATATTGTAAAACTCAGTTCTGAGAGAACTATTGAACTTTCTTGTGTGGAACTGGAGCGACATAATGTCGCTCCAGTTCCACACAAGAAAGTTCAGTTAAGATAATATCATAGTGTGTGTATACCGCCCTCCTAACGCAGATCAGGTTGCTTTTGAATGTACTATGGAAGAAGATTTACTGAAGATATTTACATGTAGGAAGGATATCATTGTTTGCGGCGACTTTAATATAAGTAGATATTTTAGCAAATCCCCTGGCCGACAGAGATTAACCCGCCGAAAATTAATCAACAAAGTTGGACTTTAGTTGGACACACTATTGTGTCACTGTCTATGGTACTAGGTACCATAGACAGTGTCACAACTACTTTTTCCTTTCGTTTTGATTTTTTTTCGAAGTAATATTATGTCAGTGTCAACAAAGTTCATTTTTTAAGGTTGGTAGTGGAGTTTACAGTTCACACACACACACCCACACAACTGACAACACGATGGATTTTTTCGCTATGATTTCGATTTTCAAGATTTACTGAAAATCAAATTGAAAACCTAAACTTTTATAATAACCTACTGACACATAAAACAGAAATCATCCATTCAAAGTGCAAAATGTTTCCTTATTAATAAATTCTCATAAGTAGTAATAATACAAGGCGCCCCAGCAAGATCCGCTGCAGTAGGTAGCTAACTAACTACAGAATGAGAAAGAAATAATTTTTATTTTTACCTAAAATGTAGTCTAATGCCCAGTATTGGCATTTCCACGGGGTTTAATATCACGTGACTTTGACCTCTTTGTCAAAGAGGTCAAAGTCACGTGATGTAAACAAACAAGTAATGCCTACCTAAATATCTATAGGTACAATACCTAAAACCTTTCTGAACGCTACACACGTGCAAGTTGAAGTGGTGCACTTGCACTTAAGTACTGTCAACGACCAAAATATCTGAAAAGACTGTCCATAATAATCTATTCAAGTGTTATTAAGGTTACAACAACGTACACAAAAGAGTTTATTTTTAACGGTTTACGAACGATTAGATGTACCATAAAATAACAAAAAAGTAAATAAATAGGTACCTTCAGATAGACATATGAATTGACAATGGAGATAATTGCAACATTTGCAGACGACCGATGTAGTGCGGTGGGCGAAAGTCCGCGCCTACGACGCAGGAGGTTGCGGGTTCGATTCCCGCTTTGGCACAAATATTTGTACTATCTGCAAATATTTATTCCGGGGTTGTGAGAGTTAGAAAGATATCTATCTATGTAATGTATGTATTCTATTAAGTATATCAGTCAAGTATCTAGTACCTTTATCACAAGGTCTGCTTAGCTTGGGGCTAGATGATGCTGTCTGAGTTGTCCAGTATTTTTTATTTATTGTGATAGTTTTCTTAAACTCGAATTCGTCATAAATAATGTACAGTCAGCTACGAAATAGCAAAACACTTCGTATGCAAAGTAAACATAAGTATGTATCTACTCTGACCATTTTTTGTCGTTGACTGTAACTTGTTTTTGGTTTGCCATGTTCCATTAGGTATACATACTTATTTTCTACGTAGTTTGATAGCGACTTGACGACCTATTTATTAGTTGTAGGTACGTACCTACGTAGAAACAACACATACTCCGACCTTGTTATCAAGCGTTAGTTTTTTTATTGATTTATGGTAATATGTATAAATGGGTAGATTTCTTTCCCAGATGCATAGGTATTAGTTCCGTTTTCAGGTGTTTGGTTCCGAGCTCGGGGCGCGCGCAATCAAGCACGAAATGTATGACAATAACTCACTGCAACTCGAAAACTGACGCGTTCATGAGTGGTCCGAATTATTGACAGCACTGTACTGTCAGTATCTTTACTTCTGATTCGCTACGCGATCGCTCCCAGAAGCGCTGTAATCGTATCTCGGACGGACGGACGGAACACACAGGGGGTGTACA
Organism: Eupithecia centaureata; assembly: GCA_944547425.1. NCBI lineage: Eukaryota > Metazoa > Arthropoda > Insecta > Lepidoptera > Geometridae > Eupithecia > Eupithecia centaureata. The sequence continues at coordinate 593,620 of OX155704.1, read as the reverse complement.
GTTGTTGAGTTAGTGACAGCCCTAAGCAAATTGTGATAAATGTTGTGAAAAATGGCGGCTCAATCAAACGGTAGTGGAAATCTGGTTGAAGAATTCGAAGAATCATTTCAGGTGAGATTTTTTATATCAAAATGTTCTTTAGAATGTAGAAATCTTTGTTAGAAACAGAAAATTATTCTAACCTTATCAAAAAGGTTTGTTTTGACATTTGAAAGTACCAACATAAAAAATCTAATTTTGGAATAGTTGAAGCTTCGTATGGTGAAACGCTGCGACTATTGACAATTCTCTACCAATTTTTCTGTGTACGTGACCTAATTTCGCTTACGCGTCTTCTACCAACCCTAGACGTAGGGATTAGCTGCAAGCGCATCGCATCTCTCCGGTCGTCGGCCATTTTACTGATTATGTTTTCTCATTTACGAAAGAATTATTAGAATTAGCGTGTGATTTTTCCGATATTGGACAGAAACAAGAGACAATTATAAGATACCATATGTGCGAAAGTGATGATGTACTGTGCTGTGTTGAAAGTCGGTGTAATATATCGTATTAAGTGATGAAACATTGTTGATTGAATTTGAGAGGTTTGTGATTGATACAATCACCATGTCTTCGACCGGGGAAGACGCTGGACGCTCCACGAGTGGCGTTACCATACAGACCTTCCGTCCGACATGGGAAGAATTCAAGGATTTCAACAAATACATCCAGTACATGGAATCGAAGGGTGCTCACAAAGCTGGGCTTGCGAAAGTGATTCCTCCACCTGAATGGGTCCCACGCAAGTCTGGCTACGATCTAGATCAGCTCGACGTGATCATTCCGTCGCCAATCTGCCAGGTAGTCACCGGCAAACAAGGTTTGTTTCAACAAATAAACATTCAGAAAAAATCGATGACAGTAAAGCAATTCGCAGTCATGGCTAATTCTGCTAAGTACTGCACTCCACGCCACTCCAGCTTCGAGGACCTGGAGAGGAAATACTGGAAAAATGTCACATATGTGGCTCCAATATACGGGGCTGATGTGAACGGCAGCATAACAGACCCTGATGTCAACGAGTGGAACATAAACAGGCTTGGAACTATCCTAGACTATGTCAACTCTGACTACGGTATTGAAATAGATGGTGTTAACACTGCCTACCTCTACTTTGGTATGTGGAAGACTACATTTGCCTGGCACACTGAAGACATGGATCTTTACTCAATAAACTATCTTCACTTCGGTGAACCAAAAACCTGGTACTGCATCCCTCCAGAACATGGCAAAAGGTTTGAAAGAATAGCCTCTGGATTTTTCCCAACTTCAGCTAAAACCTGCCAAGCATTTCTACGTCATAAAATGACACTAATATCACCTCAAATACTGAAGCAATACTCTGTACCAATCAATAAAATAACACAGGAAGCCGGAGAGATAATGATAACATTCCCATACGGATACCATGCAGGTTTCAACCACGGGTTCAACTGTGCAGAGTCCACAAACTTTGCTGCTCCACGATGGGTGGAATACGGAAAGCGAGCGATGCAGTGCACATGCAGCAACGACATGGTAAAGATATCAATGGACACATTTGTGAAGCGATTCCAACCTGAGAGATATGACCTCTGGCTCAAAGGGCAGGACATCGGCTGCCATCCAGAACAACCAGAAAAGATGGTCCCCGCTCCGCACCCATCAGGCCAAGACATACTCTGCAATAAGAACAACACAGAACTTCCAGAATCCTTCATCCAAGCTGAAGAAGAAGGCACCAAGAAGAAGAAACGTCATCCTCTTCACCTGAAGAGAGCTATGGCAAGCAAGAGCATATCAGAAGGAGCTATAGCTGTCTCCATTTTAGGACATGATGTTATGGATGACGATGAAATGACCATGGCTGAAGGTGACCTTGATATGATGACTTCCATGAAGAGACCAAATATGCCCCAGCCTGATGATACACAACTGGATGTTCTTGAAGATATCTGGCTGAAGGGCGATGAGATGGAGCCGTCAGAAGCACAACTCCCTGATGTAGGCTACATGGACTCTGATAAGGACTCGGACTATGAGGATCCTTCAGAAGAAAAAAAGAAGAAAGCTGCTGATAAAAAGAAACGGAAAGATATTGATAAAGAAAAGCCAAAAAAGGCGAAAGAGAAGAAACCTAAAAAAGAGGCTGGTGAAATTGAAATATCAGATGAAAGGAGAAAAGCATTGAAAGCAGCAGCTAGTAAGAAGGTGAAAACTAAGAAGCTGTCAGATGAGCAACTGAGTGATATGGAGGCTCTGGTCTCCGGTTGGAACACTCCGTACCATGGCGACGAGGTGGTTATCCCGGTGGGACCAGTGCCTGAGACCGACGGAGACCCTCTCCAAGACGGCTCAGAGGCTGCTGAAGATAAAAAAGAGCCCAAAAAACGCAAGTCATCTATAAAAAGCGACGAGGGCGAAAAAGTTGAAAAACCTAAAAAAGAACGCGCCCAAAAAGAGCCTAAAGAACCGAAACCTAAAAAAGAAGCTAAACCTAAAGTAGAAGCTGCTGAGAAGAAGCCTCGAAAACCTAAAACTCCTAAAAAGATAACCAACTTTGAGTACACGTCGCCGCTAGCCCCTGTTATGCACAGAGAGCTTAAGGCTACATACGCCAAGGTCACCAAATCTTTAATTCGGCCAGTGTTAAAGCCTCCAGGGATTCTCCAACCAAAGACTTACAGTCACATGGTTAATAAAAAGCAGACAGAAACTCCAAAACCAGCCACTAACCCATCTATAATTAAAACAGAAACCAAACCAAACTTACCAGACACAATATTAAGAGTACCTAAACTTATTACTCCGATAAACAAAAACCCGAGCGCCTTTGAAGGCGAATTCCACAAATTCATGACACAATCATCGAATACGTCAATACCCAGTATAGAGCCATCCATAAAGAGAAAAACCAAAACTAAAGTCACTAAAACGAAAGATATTCCTTTACCGGTCGGACAATATAATGATAACATATTCCTTCCACCACAACCCACAACACAACCACCGACACAAACTCAGACTCAACCGAGCTACAGTTTTCCTCCTCCCCAACCTGAGCTACAGTTCGATCCGAGAATTGATCCTAGAAATCAGTGGCCAATCCCAGAGTCTTATTATCAAGCTCCTCCTATGCAAAACCTGGCTGCATTTGGCCAAATGAACCAATACTACAGAAGTCCATATCAATCACCGTGGCATTATCAATAATCCAGTATTAGGGAGCTTAGGATAATTAGAACTACTTGCCTATGAGGGCTTGTGTTTTTCTTGAGTGTCTTGAGTGTTTTACCCATCGATTTTTGTGCACTTAAGATACAATGAGTTGGTAGATTACTTTTGTATCTGCTTTTTAAAACACTAGCAATGTATTTAGTATATTTGTCAAATTCTAAATTTAGAGTGCAGGTATTTTAAAAGAACAATAAAAGTGAATAACTGCAATTACAAAAAAAATGATTTTAGTGAACCATCAAATACTTCAAAAGAATTGATTGTGAGATGTTGTGATTGCATTTCAAAAATAAATCTCTAATTACATTGGTTTGGCCCATAATAAATAAATAAAAAATAAATAAATAAATAAATAATCTTTTTAAAATTTGATAATTTTGAAATAAATAAGTAATTTGTAAATTTACAAATTCTTCCAGAGAGTATATTGATTTGATTAAAAAATTAATCTCCAATTAGGTTTACTAGTTCTAGTAGTTTATGTGTTGACAGAACATGATTAATGAAAAGCCTCCCTTGTGGGAGTTTTGACTGAATTATATTTATATTGCAGGTTACATACTTAAGAATTCGTTTTAATTTTAGCATAATTTAAAATGGGTTCACATCCATCAGAATTATTTACAGTTCCAATAATCAGATCATAAATAATAGATAAAGTTTCAACTATAGAAAATCTAGTCTTCTGTTGATGATTGTGAGTTGATGTGAACCAACTTAGGACAGCTTTACTTGTACTTTAATTGTGTATATTTTTATTTTATTGTGTATAAATAAACATTTGTGTTACTTTGACAGTTTTAGTATAAATTCGCGTTATTTGAACAAATAGGAACTTTAAAAAAAATTTAAACTTATTGCAAGAGTAATGGGCGCTCCATATTCACACGAGAATTTCGCGAGAAACATGCGAGAAACGTGAATGTGGAAGCGATTCGCGTATTCTTAAGTTCTCGCGTTGTTCTCCGGCTTTTCTCCACTTTTTGTCGGTTTTTTGGCGCGAGACAAAGGAGCGCGAGAACGTGAGAACAGGCGAGAACGTGTATTGACTCCACACTCGCATGTTTCTCAGTAGCGCGCGAGCCGCATAACAATAAACTTGTCGCAGCGGTTACTTCTGCGTCCATCGTCATCGAGCGCGAGAACTGTAGTGAGAACTATTTGAGAACTTTGCGAGAGTGTGTACCCAAAGAAGTTCTCGCTACAGTTCTCGCTGAGAATCTCCGGAGATTCTCGCGTGAATGTCTCGTGAGAATGTGGAGCGCCCTTAAGAAAGAGCTAAAACCGTTTCAAACAAATTACTGGAATTAATATTAAATTCTGGTGTAAATTTATCTATTTATAAATTACAGTAAAATTATGAAATATTTTTTTAAGAGGTAATAAGTTCTAATGGTTTTACTCTTGTAAACCTCTAAACATTTTACATTCGATTGTGAGGGATCGTTTATTCTCTGTTATTAAAAAGCACTGCTTTCATCCATTGCTCAAAGTTAGACTTTATTCTCAAATCAGGTGTCGATGAAACCTAACTAATTTCATAGGAAAGGGTGCAACATTTTTAATACTGACAAATCAGTAGCAATAATTGAAATGACTTCACCATATTTTAAGCAATAAACTCAGATTTTTTACATATTCGGATATCAAAATTTATAAACAGGAGCTCTTCAGGCCTTGTTTTCTGTAAAACAGTTATTTTCGGTTGCATAAAGTATTCTAATGTTTAAGAAAGTGTACATTGAGATTTTTATTTATGAAAATAGTATGATAAAATACAAATTGTTAATTAATATAAAATAAAGTATTTAGAAACTAAAATACAAATCTAGTGTTAGATTAAAACAACTGAAATTTATTAAGGTCGTATTAAGTAAAACCAGTCCACTCTGTTAATATTTGTATAAATAAAACAAAGCACAGTTTTATTTTTATTGAACTTGTTACTGGGTTATGAGAATCTAACACTGGTAGTCTTAGATCAGTCACAGAAATAGCTAATGTATAATTGTTCCTCATTTTAGTCTATTTTATGAGAAAACATGTTTCTTTACCTGATTTACCGACAAACTATTTGGCTTAAAACGAAGCGCGTGACGAAAAAAGAACGCGGCTGGCGTAAGCAATGGCACAAGAAAAAAATATAACTCGGTTTTTATCTATTCTTATGGTAATGGTCCGATTTGTAAAATTAAAAAAGATAATGAATATCTTTTGAATTTTCCTAATCCCAAGCCATAATTGCGTTCTGCGTATTGCGTTTTAGACAGTTGGTTTATCGTTATTAACTTAGGAAGGTTACACTTTTGGTTTTAGACAATTAAATCTTCGCGTTACCTGCTATAAATTATTGTATAAAGTAGAATTTAAATTGAACCTAGGTAGGTATTTGTTAAATGTCCACTCTTTTTCCTCTTAATGTTCATTTCCAGTCCAAACTAAATTCTTGCCGATGTTTTAAACCATGAAACATAGTTGGCTCTCTTTGAAATTGATAGGCCAAGTATAAATTGCTTGAGACCTGTTATTTTAATAGTTTCATTCATTTTGCCTTGGTAGTTGGTCCATTCTAAATTTAGGGCGAAATAATTGATTTCCTCATTGATTGCAACATAAATTTGGTTTGCGACTTTCTTGTAATTATAATAATTTGTTAGTTATTTTGTCCTACCTTTAGAAATGATTGAATGAACGAAAAGAGGGTTATGATTTGTCATTTAAAATTAATGTTAAGTTTTCTTAGCCTAAGATTGTAATTTATAGTAATGCTGTTTTAAAATGAATTATAATAATGAGAAATATTAATTTGTTTACCTTTCCTAAGTAGGTTGATACTGGTAGATTTAGTAGACACCAATGAACAAGGTACTTACTAGCAAGGTGCCTGCAAAGTATGGTATCTATAGCTAGGTAGGCACATATATATTTTTGATAACAAAGTAAATAGTAGAATTTAAATATGTATAGTTCATATTTAAACAATTGAGCTGTTGCAAACCAACAGTCTGCGGTAGTCAAGAGTTAATCAGGAATAGAATAGAAAAATACATTTAATGTCTTATAACAAACAGACTAACTAAACAAGACAAAAAGAGTTCTTAGGTAAATTCAGCTTTTGCTGCTCAACAAAATCCATTTAAAAAGCAGTCGGAAGCATAGGAAACCTTAGGAAGGTTACACTTTTGGTTTTAGACAATTAAATCTTCGCGTTACCTGCTATAAATTATTGTATAAAGTAGAATTTAAATTGAACCTAGGTAGGTATTTGTTAAATGTCCACTCTTTTTCCTCTTTTCGAACTTTTCTATAGAAACAAAGCTTTGATTAAGCGAGAATAGTCGTACGCACAAGTTTGGTTTTCTCTTTGGGGGCTAGATCCTAGCACTCTATTTAGCCGCTAAATGACGATGACGACCCTTAGGTATAAATAAATAACGCTGGAAAATCCCTCGGCAACATCTAGCCCAAAGCTAAGCAGAGCTAGTACTAGACTAGGTGACTCTTATACTGAATACAATATATTACTAGATATATATTTTTTATTTTACAAAACAACATCCAGAATCCCGGAACAAATATTTGCAGATCTTACAAACGTTTGTCCTTGAAAGGTAAAGTATTAAAATTAGTGTAACTAAATAAACATCAACTTGTGGACCACTTTCATCTTGTTGTTACTATCTTCTCCTCAGGCATGTCTGAACGTGCTCACAAAGCAGGAGGCGTCTCCGTGCGTCGAAAAGGAGGAGGTCAAGGTTGAGGTGGAACGGTTCATTGACCTCGCCAGGCAGATGGAGGCGTTCTTTTTGCAGAAGAGGTGAGGGTTTCATCCTTAAGGTCATTCTTGAAAGATAGAATTGTGAACGGTCCTAGTGGTGATCCTTGCGGTACAACCTCAGGCTGTGAATACTTAGTATTGTCTGTTGATTTCTTCACTAGGCTAAGTATCGAAGAAATTATGTAAGAAAACTTGAAAACCAGTCTGGGAAAACGACAGATCACTATCCACTACATAGTATAAAAGTCGCTTTCTTTGTCCCTCCATATATAGGTAGGTATGCGTCTTTAAAACTACGCAACGGATTTTGATGCGGTTTTTTTAATAGATAGAGTGATTCAAGAGGAAGATTTATACGTATAATAAAACCGTGCGAAGCCGGGGCGGGTCACTAGTAATGATGATGTGTAAATTTACACTAACAAATCGTAATGTTATACAAATAATGAAGTACCTAAAAGTAGAAGTACCTATACCGCAAGGATGTTATGTGTTTGAGCGATCGATGGGCCGGTTCCCATTATGTGACATTTTAGTAAACAGTATTGAAACCGAACCGAAATACATTCAATAAAATAATAGAATTTATAACGAAGTTGTCAGAATCGTCCACAAGAGCATTATGATATACTAACAGCGTCCCGCGGTTTCCTGCCCGCATAGAAATTTATTTTGTGTGCGTTCGCCCAGCAAAAAGTATCGTCTTTTCAAGAATCGAATGATAATGCACGAACGTTCGCAGCAAAACTTTTTTTAAAAAAAGGATGTAGCTGTATTTTAAATATGCAAAAAGATAGCTTAAATACTAGTCTAAATGCGCCGTTAAAGCCAAATTTGCGCCTCTAAAGATTTTAGAGATACATATTTAGTTTTTTGCTGGGCGAACTTTTTGGTGATTTCTATATCTCGGAAACGGCTGAACGCCTCCTGTCATCATTTTTTTACCTACAGATCCAGTATAATTTGCGCCTATTTGCGCCGTAATTTTCATTAAAATGAGTAGCATGGTTCAGGAGATATTATTGTATTTCCTAGAAAACGGAAAAATGCTCTGGCTCTCGAATGAACAAGACCAAGGACTTCGCGTTAGTCCCACTGGTACCCATTATACAGGGTGTAAAAAGACTACTATCGAAAAATGAAGGGTAGCAATCAGACCATTATTCTGAACATATTTATCGAAAAAAAAAGCGAAAAAAAAATTTACGTTTCTTAAAATTTTTATTTTTTTATCTAGTTACACACCCATAGTACAACACTAGGAAAACATATCAACTCGAATAAATCATTTTTAAAAGCAAAAATAAATAAATTACAAAAACAACGCCATGTATTTTGTACCCAAAGTACAGCGCAAAGTGATCGACCTCAACTCACTCAGCTGTTTAAGGTCACGTGCACTAACACGAGAGCGAGATACGCAACACGCAAATTAGTAGGCCCGATTTTGAATCTTAATTCAATGGAATTTTGTCCCGCAAACTAAATAAACGAAAACCTTATTCCGTTCAGCATAAGGTTTATAACAGCCGCGGAGAGCCGAGGACGTCACGCTGCCGTTGTCGTCGAGAACGAACCGTTTGTCGGGATGTGAGCAAGAAAACGAACTCGCGAACCCATATGAGCGAGCGAGAGGAGGATAGAGACGCGGTGTGTCCCCATGAATCTAAACATACGTCGCCGCAGTAGCAAGCGAGCCAGTTGCTTGAAGACGCTTCGTACGTACGGTCGCGGTCCATTCTCTTGTGATTGACCCACGCTATCTAAAAAAACTGTTCACAGACTGTGTAATTGTGTATGTGCTGTTCTGGTGCTGTTATCCTGTTGCTGCCCACCACGTTCGGAGTCCTAGAGAAAGTCCAAGCGGTCTCGGGTAAGTGAACGCGATTTGTCTTGCACTTCTGAGGTTTTTCTGTGATCGGCTCTTTCAAGTCACCTAGCCCGCACTCCGGCGCAAACAAGTCTTATTACACCTCGGCTATTGATTTATTCGGGTTTTATAAAAGGATTTAATTTTGCGGAATGATGTACCTATTATTTTATTTCGTTTCGTCGTCTAGCTAGTCGGTGTTTAGTATTCGTAGTGAACACATGCACCGCGCCGGGTGGTCATGTAAATTGCAATTTGCAACTTTTCGAATAGGTATTGTTATGTTTTTAAGTAGTTTAACAGGTATTTGACTTTTAGTGCGTGTCAGTGTCCGAGGTCTGTGTGTGTTTGTAAAGTAGGTAGATGTTGGTATCGGTTGTGTTTAGTAAGTGTGTTTTATTTGCCAACATAATGTTAAGTGCGATGGAGTATGTATGGGCAAATGTTTGTGTTTCTTATGGTGAAGCTCTAGGAAATGCGCCAGAAGTGTTGCGCATTTACTTACTGCGAAAGATAGCCGAACTAGCAATACCCCAGCTGATCTGTCTTTAGGTAAATGGTGAAATATCTACCGAGTACCGACAGCCTAGGTACTTGCTATAAAGACCTTACCTTAAACTTTGACGACTTATAACTTTACTAGCTACCCGTTCCGGCTTCGCACGGGTGTATCACTACATAGTATAAAACAAAGTCGCTTTTTCTGTCCCTATGTCCCTATATCCCTATGTCCCTTCGACTGCTTAAATCTTTGAAACTACGCAACGGATTTTGATGCAGTTTTTTTAATAGATAGAGTGATTCAAGAGGAAGGTTTATACGTATAATAAAACCGTGCGAAGCCGGGGCGGGTCGCTAGTTATACTTATAAAACTTCCTCTTCAATTAAAATTCTTAATTTCACCTTATTAAAAAAACCACAACAAAATCCTTTGAGTAGTTTTAATGATAATTATAGTGATCTAAGCCCTATGTACTAAACATAGGGACAGACAGACAGCGGGGAGCGACTTAGTTTTATAATACAACTAGCGACCCGCCCCGGCTTCGCACGGTTTTATCACTTCACTACATAGTATAAAATAAAGTCGCTTTCTCTGTCCCTATGTCATTATGTCCCTTTGAACGCTTAAATCTTTAAAACTACGCAACGGATTTTGATGCGGTTTTTTTTAAATAGAGTGATTCAAGAGGAAGGTTTTTACGTATAATAAAACCGTGCGAAGCCGGGGAGGTCGCTAGTTATACGTATAAACCAGTCAAAGGGACATAATGATATAGGGACATAGGCACAGAAAAAGCGACTTTGTTTTATACTATGTAGTGATGTACTTATGTTATGTAGTGAGTGAGTGATGCGTCGCGCGCGACTCACGTCGGCGCGGCGGCGTAGGTATCGAAGTGGACGCGTACATTGCTTGCAAACAAAATAATTGAAAATTTTAAAACATGTTTATCTTCGGCTAGAATTTTTTTTTCGGCCTGCGGATTTTTGTTTTGTATAAGTTTAAAGGTGCTTCGCCATCCCCCTTCGTTTTCGATAGTTGTCTGTTTACACGCTGTATATTCACACGATCCTGTAAAGTTTCGCCGGCCTACAACATATAATAGACGAGTTATTAACGATTTTGTCTTTTTTTGAGGTTATCTTGAGTGAAATTACTTAGGATATGAAAACACTAGTTTCCTGTGAGCTGGCTTAATACATGCTTCTACAATAATTAGCGCCCTATTTTAAGAACACGTATGCAAAAAATCATCTTTGTATACCCACCCATTACTTTAGACAATAATGATAGAAAACCATTCGAAATATTTTTGGTAGATAACCAGACCAAATTCGAATGAACATTAAAAAGCGGCCACCGCCCGGCGCCTGCGCTGCTCCCGTCCAAGTGTTTTGTCAAAGAGCAGTGCGTGCGCGTCGCAGTGGCGGAGCAGGTAGGTTCAGCAGGCCCGCGTTTGTTCAGTGTGTCATCCCTCATATAACTACACTAGCTGGTGCCCGCGACTTCGTCTGCGCATGATTAGTATTTCGAGTACTGGCGATTTTACTTGCGTAATTCCCTTTCCCGTGGGATTTTCGGGATAAAATAACCTATGCCTATGTGTTATTCCAGCTTATAATCTATCTCTGTGCCAAATTTCATCCAGATCCGTTCAGCAGTTTTTGCGTGAAAGAGTAACAAACATCCATCCATCTATCAATCTATCCATCCATCGATCCATTCATACTTACAAACTTTCGCGTTTATCAGTTCAATTCAGTTTGGTTCCCCTGGGCTAAACGGGTTTTCAAAAATTTCTCACAGCATCTGAACGACGCGCGCGCGTCGTTCAAATGCTGTGAGAAATTTTTGAAAACCCGTATAGCCCAGGGAAACCAAACTGAATTCCGGGATAAAATGTATCCCATGTCCAATCGTCGAATTCATTCACTTCCGTCGTGATGCGTGGTTAAAGAATTTTTCTTTCACCCTCTCTCCCAGGGGAATCTTACCGAATTCCGGGATAAAAAGTATCCCATGTCCTTCCTTGTAGTATGAACTCAAATCGTCCCGAGTTTCATTCCAACTCATTCAGCAGTTTCGGCGTGATGCGCGGTAAAGGAATTTTACTTTCATACCCTCTCCCATGAGAACCTTACTGAATTCCGGGATAAAAAGTATCCTATGTCCTTCCTCGTAGTATGACCTATAATCATGCCGAGTTTCATTTCAATCCATCAAGTAGTTTCGGCGTGATGCGCGTTTACGATACAGACAGACAGACAGACAGACATGAATGAAAAAAAATACAGTTTTGGCTTGAGTATCGATAAACGAGTGCCCTCCAAAAAAATTTTCAAAATATCTTCAATGTACAGAATTGGACCTGTTACAGTTTTATTATAAGTACTAGCTGGTGCCCGCGACTTCGTCTGCGCATGATTAGTATTTCGAGTACTCGCTATTTCATTGCGTAATTCCTTTCTCGTGGGAATTTCGGGATAAAATAAAGCCTATGTGTTATTTCAGCTTATAATCTATCTCTGTGCCATTTCATCCAGATCCGTTCAGCAGTTTTTGCGTGAAAGAGTAACAAACGTCCATCCATCTATCCATTCATCCTTACAAACTTACGCGTTTATCAGTTCAATTCAGTTTGGTTCCCCTGGGCTATACGGGTTTTCAAAAAATTCTCACAGCATTTGAACGACGCGCGCGCGTCGTTCAGATGCTGTGAGAAATTTTTTAAAACCCGTATAGCCCAGGGGAACCAAACTGAATTCCGGGATAAAATGTATCCCATGTTCAATCGTCCCGAGTTCCATTCGAATTCATTCACTTCCCTCGTGATGCGTGGTTAAAGAATTTTTCTTTCACCCTCTCTCCCAGGGGAACCTTACCGAATTCCGGGATAAAAAGTATCCCATGTCCTTCCTTGTAGTATGAACTCAAATCGTCCCAAGTTTCATTCCAAGTCATTAAAGAATTTTTCTTTCACCCTCTCTCCCAGGGGAAGCTTACCGAATTCCGGGATAAAAAGTATCCCATGTCCTTCCTTGTAGTATGAACTCAAATCGTCCCAAGTTTCATTCCAAGTCATTAAAGAATTTTTCTTTCACCCTCTCTCCCAGGGGAACCTTACCGAATTCCGGGATAAAAAGCATCCCATGTCCTTCCTTGTAGTATGAACTCAAATCGTCCCAAGTTTCATTCCAAGTCATTCAGCAGTTTCGGCGTGATGAGCGGTAAAGGAATTTTACTTTCATACCCTCTCCCATGGGAACCTTACTGAATTCCGGGATAAAAAGTATCCTATGTCCTTCCTCGAAGTATGACCTATAATCATGCCGAGTTTCATTTAAATCCATCAAGTAGTTTCGGCGTGATGCGCGTTTACGATACAGACAGACAGACAGACAGACATGAATGAAAAAAATTACAGTTTTGGCTTGAGTATCGATAATAGAGTGCCCTCCAAAAAAAATTTTCAAAATATCTTCAATGTACAGATTTGGACCTGTTACAGTTTTATTATAAGTATAGATAGATATAGATTATTTACTAACGTAGACGCACTGCTACCGCACTGCAACTGCTTTTGGTGTGCCCAAGCCTTTAAGCAGTCAAAGGGGACATAGGGAAATAGGGACAGAAAAAGCGACTTTGTTTTATATGTACCGATGTATGATGTGTTATTCCAGACTATAATCTATCTCTGTGCCAAATTTTAGCCCGATTCGTTCAGGAGTTTTTGCGTGAAAAAGTAACAAACATCCATCCATCCATACTTTTGCGTTTATCATATTAGTAGGATACGCTCGACCATTTCAAGAAAAAAAATACTTAAAAGGAGGCTTCAAATGTATTTTCTAAGATCTCCCATATTATGAACGAAATAATAACATTTGATTTGAGTAACATTCTACCAGGTTTCTCCTATCTGCCATGAAACCAGAACTACTAGTGAAGGAAGACAACAACGAGTTGAAATGTGAACTGCAGCGGAAGGAGGAGTTGTTGCGGCGGCATTACGACAAGATCACGCAGTGGCAGAACTTACTGGCTGACCTGCAGGTAATCACGACGGCTGCTCTAGTCCACTGCTGGACTTAGGGCTCCCGGGCTCTCTATTGACTCTTATTAGAACTTATGAAACCTCGTAGTCACCCTGATTGCGTCATTTACACACTTCGCCAGATTAATACCTATCTACCGTGTAATTAATAAAGTTTTTCTATTTTATGCATCTTAGGTTTAATATATGAATTATAATGAATAAACAAATATAATACAAATGAAAATACAAACAAAATAATGTTATAACGTTTTTTTCGGCGTCATCATGTCTGTTAAAAATATAGGTGGTCTGTTACTGGTACAAACTCGTAGTATAGATGTCGCCGTCGGATTGTTTAATCCGCCGTAACGTTTCGCAATGACAATCTAGCTAATCGTTGAACCGCCGCATTACAAAACATCCCTGTTTTTGAAAACAGCTAGCCGTAATGTAATACGGCGGATTATACAATCCGACTGCGACATAGATATCACCAGTAACAAACCACTGGTCTACAACAGGAACATTGTGGATATTTTAAGATTTTTTAAAAATAATGAATACAGTGTAATTAAGTAAACATAAATGTAGAAGAAACAATAAACAAATTGTCAAAAAGAGCATCCAGGAGGTGTCTAGGATGATGGAGAGCATCCAGGTGTCTAGGATGATGGAGAGCATCCAGGAGGTGTCTAGGATGATGGAGAGCATCCAGGAGTGTCTAGGATGATGGAGAGCATCCAGGAGGTGTCTTTGATGATGGATAGCATCCAGGAGGTGTCTTTGATGATGGAGAGCATCCAGGAGGTGTCTTTGATGATGGAGAGCATCCAGGTGGTGTCTTTGATTATGGATAGAATCCAGGAGGTGTCTTTGATGATGGAGAGCATCCAGGAGGTGTCTAAGATGATGGAGAGCATCCAGGAGGTGTCTTTGATGATGGAGAGCATCCAGGAGGTGTATTTGATGATGGAGAGCATCCAGGAGGTATCTATGATGATTAAGAGCATCTAGGAGAAGTGAATGGTGATAAAGAGCATCCAGGAGGTGTCTATGACGATTGAGAGCATCCAGGAGGTGTCAATGATCATTAAGAGCATCCAGGTATGAATGAACGAGGGAAGACAGGGGTCTATGATGATTGAGAGGATCTAGGAGGTGTCTATGATGATTGAGAGGATCTAGGAGGTGTCTATGATGATTGAGAGGATCTAGGAGGTGTCTATGATGATTGAGAGGATCTAGGAGGTGTCTATGATGATTGAGAGGATCTAGAAGGTGTCTATGATGATTGAGAGGATCTAGGAGGTGTCTATGATGATTTAGAGTATCTAGGAAGTGTCTATGATGATTAAGAGGATCTAGGAGGTGTCTATGATGATTGAGAGGATCTAGGAGGTGTCTATGATGATTTAGAGTATCTAGGAAGTGTCTATGATGATTAAGAGGATCTAGGAGGTGTCTATGATGATTGAGAGGATCTAGGAGGTGTCTATGATGATTGAGAGGATCTAGAAGGTGTCTATGATGATTGAGAGGATCTAGGAGGTGTCTATGATGATTTAGAGTATCTAGGAAGTGTCTATGATGATTGAGAGGATCTAGGAGGTGTCTATGATGATTTAGAGGATCTAGGAGGTGTCTATGATGATTGAGAGGATCTAGAAGGTGTCTATGATGATTGAGAGGATCTAGGAGGTGTCTATGATGATTTAGAGGATCTAGGAGGTGTCTATGATGATTTAGAGGATCTAGGAGGTGTCTATGATGATTGAGAGGATCTAGGAGGTGTCTATGATGATTGAGAGGATCTAGGAGGTGTCTATGATGATTTAGAGGATCTAGGAGGTGTCTATGATGATTTAGAGGATCTAGGAGGTGTCTATGATGATTGAGAGGATCTAGGAGGTGTCTATGATGATTGAGAGGATCTAGGAGGTGTCTATGATGATTGAGAGGATCTAGAAGGTGTCTATGATGATTGAGAGGATCTAGGAGGTGTCTATGATGATTTAGAGTATCTAGGAAGTGTCTATGATGATTTAGAGTATCTAGGACGCGGCCGACGCCTTCGCTCTGGACCTGCAGGCCTTCGTGCAGCATTAACGCAGGGACACGCACCCGCTGCTGCTGGGGGAGACGGAGATCGACGAGCTCATGTTGTAAAAAAACATTACAGACTAAATCACGAGTTGTAGACCAAATGGAATACTACTGGAAAAGAATTGAATTCGTGTTCGATGATGTTTTCCAATGACAACTTTTGATTAAAATTAACATTTTCTGATGAAAGAAAATGAAATTTGATTGCCTTACACATCATATTACGCAATTAATTGGAAAATCAGTTAAAACGATTGATACAAACAAATATTTCAAAAGATTGAAAAAACTTATCGTCTTATCTACTTATCGCAGCTTACTAATATGTCCGCCCAGAACGAAAATAATGGTTTTTGTTTTGCATTATGCGTTTTTTACTGATATAGATGGCATATTTACCGCTTTTATTTAAACTCTACTGCTGAACATAATGTACTTTACCATAAGGCGCCCAACATAATCTAAATTGTGAACTTGTAAAATCTAATAAAGCTATGATTATTGTGTAACCCTAACTTAACTTTCATTTGTTTACCTCAACTTACCTCTCAACCATAGGACTCTATAATTTTCAAGCGTTACATGTTCTTCACGTCGTCGCCGGCCGCGCCCTCCTTATATAAGCAATCAAACGACTTGATTTTTGGTATTCAGTTAGTTGAAAAGATGGAAAGTAACTACAGAAATCAAAATATTTATTAAGTTCATTAATTATGTATAGCTTCATTCTTTCTTCATTTAGCTTTGAGTAGCTTACTTTAGTTGCCAATATTTTTGTTTAATTGTGATTTTTATTTGTATGTGGACAAAAATGTCTGAAGAAAGAAACTTTTTATTATTTATTTATTTTATTTTATTTAGGGCTAGATGGTGTTGTGTGGATTGTTCAGCATTTATTATTATTATCAGGGCCACACCGTGTACAACAAATGCCAGCAGCAACCGCCCCCGCAGCCCATACAGCAAGCTGCATCGCCGCGCCAGCCGTGCAACATGCAGCAAAGCGTACAGGTGAACTATAGGAATTATTGAATTAACACTTATTGAAATATTATGGGATTTTATTGGATTGGAATACTCGAAAGTAGGTATTATACAATTAAAAACAAATCTTTAAAAAAAGTAAACTTACCTATCTAGTAAAGTAAAGTAAAGTAAAATATTTTTATTGCGTGAAATACATGTATGTCAATGGTGTTTTAGGTATATGTGATTCAATGTATTTCTACTGTTACGTATGCAATTAGTCCATTGAAATGTTACATTTTTTAGGCCTAACCTTGCGTTTTTTAGAGGACGCAATTTTATTTTTTTGATGTGTAGGGGGGGTCAGTGTAAAGCTAAAACCAAGTTTGTGGGGTCGCCACGCCACCCTTGTCCCACGGCCGCCATCTTGAAAATAGGGGTTGAAATGGTTTTTACGATATATCTCTTAAACTATTATTTAGATAAAAAAAAATGAGAACATTTTTTGTTGCAAATTAAATTCTCTACAACTTTAGTCCCGTATCTTTTTGTCGTAGATCTAAAAATAAAAAAGTTATAAGCGAAAATCTTCAGAAAAGGCCGCCCTTTATAATTAGTCTTAGTTTGTAGTTTTTTATGTATTATTTTCTTTATTTGTGTGGTAGGTTTATTTATAATAGAGAGTTTTAATTCATTCATTCATTCATTCGTGTCTAAAATCATTCAAAATCGTCTTCACAATTAAAAACAGAATAAAATACATCCGCACGTGGAGAAATATGTAGCACAACTAAAAGATATAGGTTAAACAACAACTTCAACACAATGTTATGAGCTATTCTTACAATAACAGAGGTAAGTAATAATAATAACAATAGCAGGTAGCTGTTATTTTGTTCCCTCATGGTCACTTGGGTATTTCTTAGCTGAACAGTATTCTCGGTAACGGCCATCAGATTTAAAATTATTTTAAAAATCAATAATTGTTAAATCCTGTTATGGAGTGAAAAAGAATCAATAATTAATTTTAAATAATATTGCAAAATTTATGATTAAATAAATTATAATAACAAAGTAAATAAAAAAAAACATTAACTGATGACATATTATTAGTACACACGTATAATATAGGTATAAGAGGCGCAAATATGCAGGTCTCGACAGAACCTACGCATTTGCTCCCCTTGGATTCGAGACCCTAGGTCCGTGGGGTACCGAGGCTCTCCGGGTTTTTAAAAAATTATCTGAGCGTCTGGTCGATGCGACGCGTGACCCGAGAGCTGGTGAATATCTGGCTCAGCGCATCAGCATTGCCATACAGCGTGGTAATGCAGCCAGTGTCTTGGGGACGCTTCCGACTGGTATTGACATGGATCAATTGAGCTACCTTTAGACTGTTTGCAACCGTCTGCGGTTAGCTCAATGGTTTCAATTGTAAATACTAGTTGTAATTTTTCTATTCATTTGCTTGTAATTTTCGTTGTTAATAAATTATGAGGGTATAGTTAAGAGTACCCACTGAAAAATAGTACTCACTTCGAAAATAATACATAAAATACTACAAACTAAGACTAAGTATAAAGGGCGGCCTTTCCTGAAGATTTTCGCTTATAACTTTTTTATTTTTAGATCTACGACAAAAAGTTACTGAACCAAAGTTGTAGAGAATTTAATTTGCAACAAAAAATGTTTTCAATTTTTTTTATCTAATTAATAGTTTAAGAGATATATCGTAAAAACCATTTCAACCCCTATTTTCAAGATGGCGGCCGTGGGACAAGGGTGGCGACCCCACAAACTTGGTTTTAGCTTTACACTGACCCCCCCTACACATCAAAAAAATAAAATTGCGTCCTCTAAAAAACGCAACCCGAAATGTAACTTTTCAATGGACTAAATGTCTCATTTACAATGTCATGGTGATTTAAATTAAGGAGAGTTGGAAAATACAATATACAATAATAGAGATTTAAATATTAAAATAAAATTGAACATAATAATGGAAATAAAATAAACAGAATGTAGAATGATGTTAAAACTATGATTAAAATTTACATTGCAATAAAACTTAAACTTAAACTAAAAACAGCGAATGTCACGTAACTGTAAAATCAGAGTCCATAATAAATTCATTTACACTGTAATAACATTTGGTTGAAAGTATCGTTTGAATCCTTCTTTTGAACTCCAAATTTGGCAGTATCCTTATACACTGTGGTAATTTGTTATATATAGAAGGAGCCATACCAAAGATACTCTTGCTCATCATTGTGGTATTTCTATTTGGTAGACAGACTTTATGGTTGTCGCGCCTGTTTCGGACTACCTTAAATAGGTATTGTCTGAAATAAATGATTTTTATTTTATCAAATAAATTATCATATACAGTAAAACAGTGCAACTTTGCCCAATTTTCTTGGATTTAGTGGTTTAATTTTAGATAATTTAAAAAGTATGTATAGTTCTAATTATGTTTGCGCTACATTATTATAAATAAATACTGTTCTTTGCAAAGATTAAAAATCGAATAAAATGGGACGGTATGTGTAAAAAATCATAATTTAGAGAGCGGGCCAAATAAAATAAAAAATTACAAGTTTGCCCATTTTGCAAAAAAAAACGTAATTCCGGTATTTTTGACCGTATGATCTCAAGATTTAAGGAACAAGCAATAGGGGCAATCAATGTTACTTTATATCTTAATATGAAACGTTCAAGCAAGCAAATTAATCGCCTAAATTGAGTGGGCAAAGACACAAATAATTTTTGGTCAATTTTCATACAAATAAAAAAATGTGCTAGGGTTGTCATATTGTTTTTTTTTTCGACCATTTCTACTGCTAATGCATAGCATATCCTCAGAATAGTCTCTATATGTTCTCTCTCTATGCCCCTGGTACTCTTCTTTTTTTTTTGCTTTTTGTTGTTCATTCTGAAAATAACCATTACATAAATTATAGCTTTTTTGCTTTAACAAAACGTGGTAGAATTTTCACCTTAACGCTGGTTATTAGTATCTGACACAAAAAAATTTATTAATAATAAGGTAAGTACCTCATTTAGCTTATAAAACAAATTAAGGGATTAATATACAAAAAAACTGTAGAAATGGTAAATTTTTCATTACATTATTTGATAAAGAGGAATTGAAATAAATAAATACTGAAAACTAAATACTTTCTCATAATAAAATAAATATATAAATAATTCCGGACAGTCCACACAGCATCATCTAGCCCCAAGCTAAGCAAAGCTTGTGTTATAGGTACTAGATGACTGATATACTTAATACAATACATTTCATAGATAGATATTTTTATTATACATAGAAAACACCCAGAATAACGGAACAAATTTCTGCAGATCGTACACAAATTTGTTCCGAGGCGGGAATCGAACCCGCTAACTAACTAACTAACGTCGCAGGCGGACCTTCGCCCAACGCGCCACAACGGTCGTCTAATAGGTGGTTAGAAAGATACCAACCGACCTACTAATAATAGGACATACATAAATCAATTTTCATTTAATGTCGTAGTGACAACCCTGACAACAATATTTTGGTGGGCAAAGTCGTAAACAGTACTCCAGAAAAAGTAATTTGACATTGCCCACCTGAATATTTTCGAGTTTAAAAAAGGTTTCGCGTCAGATATTCGACAGTTATTGTTTATTTGTTATAAACTTATAGTGGTAAAATAATTACTAGCCTGCTGCAACTGCAAGTACTGTTTTTCAATAAAGTTTTCCGCACGAAATTTGGCCCGCCAAAAACACCACCAACTTTGACATCAACTGACAGTCAATTGAAGTGAAATTAGCAACAGTCGGTTAATTAGTGTTGTCAGTGACATATTCAGAATTCTACCAATAAATAAGAAATAAAAGCTACTAGAACATTCTCGATAATACTAAGACTTTTAAAAAAAGTACCCTGGTCGGCAAAGTCAAATTAGTTGGGCAAAGTTGCACTGTTTTACGGTAATAATTATTCGTTTTCCTTCTATTCTTTCACTCTCAATATTATCATTACTCAGAACACTGCTTTAATCAATAATGACGTTGATCTATCAACAACTACATCCGCCATCTTGTCTAGGCGCAGCAAATGGCGGCGGCGGCGGCGGCGCAGCAAGCGGCTCTACAGCAGCAAGTGATGCAACAGCAACAGGTACCCCGCCCCGCGCACCCGCCCGCCTACCCCGCGCAGCAGGGCATGCGCAGATAGCACCTTACCTATTAGGAATTAGGGTTTAATATACCTATTGTATGTAAGCACAGCAGTGGGTTAGGTACGCGATAGGAGGTCTAACCCGCGCAGCAGGGCATGCGCAGATAGCACTTTAAGTCTTAGCCATTAGGGTTGAATTTAATGTAAAGGTAGCCTTCCGTTCCTAGCGACCGCGACGCGCGACCGCGACCGGGTTTGTATGAATTTATATGGAGCCACCGGTCGCGTGATCGCGGTCGCGCCATGTGTTTAGTGCTCCATACAAATTCATACAAAGCAGTGGGACGCGCGACCCGGTCGCGGTCGCTAGGAACGGAAGGCTACCTTAACGCGCTGAGAGGTCTATCCCGCGCAGCAGGGTATGCGCAGATAGGACTTTAAGTCTTAACGATTAGGGTTTAATATACCTATTGTATGTAAGCAGAGTAGGGCATGCGGAGATAGGACTTTAAGTCTTAGATATTAGGGTTTAGCCTTCCATCAAATATACCCTAGATTCATCATAAGCACAACAAAAGTAAAAAAAAAACTTCTTGCCTTCATAATAAGCACGGTTTTGTTCAAAAGTAATTTTGTTAGAGTAATGAAGATAAAATTTAATTTCTCTAGACAACATTGCGGAGTCATTTTTTTGTCAGTTTTGTTACGAAATCATGACGTTTTTACTCAGGGGGTAAAAACGTCACGATTTCGTTATTTGTTAAATTAGCCTTAGGTTACTGCAATAAGGTTGATTATTATACAAAATTTAAATAACTTTTATTATTTTTTAGTGTTATTCCTAACAAATATGTATATATCTGTAGTAAACTCAAACGTCTGTGCGTTGTGTCATTATTTAAAGTTGCATCTATGCTATATTTGATCGAAGGGTTTAGTATATTGTAACGAGCTAGTAGGTCCGTTTGTCGGTCTTTGTATTAATCGTATCTCCCAGCGTAGCAGTGTTTGGCACTTAAATGACCACTTCTTTAAGTCATCATCATCATCAGCCCATATTAGTCCCTGCTGAACTAATATGTATTTCTTTACGTGATCATGGCTAAAGGTTGGCGCTTACACGTCTAACCCCACTGCCGGAAAACACAGAAATCATCATTCAAAAATGAGCTTAAGCTCATAACAATTAGATAAATTTTTCAGTGATAGCAACAACTTGAAGTTTGTGCTACGCAAATATAACTGTAAAATTAATTTTAATAGGTATAGTTTGTTCAAAAGTTGGTCTGTTTAATGTAAACATAGCATAATTACTTAGATTCGTTAACTTTAAAGGCAAATTAATTAATAATAATAACTTTAGGCTTCTTGGGGAACAAAACTCATAAAAAACTAGGAGGTATAAGTCACGTCTATAAAGACCGGGATTGTAAATATCATAGGATCAAAGAAATCCGAAACAATAACTTAATTTCTCAAAGCTTACAAAAAGAACTTGACTTTTAAACTATAAATAATTATGAAATCACAATTAAATCGGAAATATTTGTTCAAACGTTTAAAGATGGACATCTGGACATCTGGCTAAAAAGCTTTACAACATGATATTTCAATTCCAGTCATTATATTCACGACTTATACGGTTATACTTAAAATAATATAAGAATAATGTATATTTAGTTCTGTGTAAGTTTGATATAATGTAGTTAGCTCTTTTTTGCACTTTTTGTTGTATTCATTCATTTATTTTGATAAAGTTAATTTCATTTATTTTTTGTGTTTTATTTATTTTGTTCCTTTGCACAGATTTGGAAGTATTTTGGCATGTTTCAAAGGTATGTAGTTTTATTTCTTATTTTAGTGCATGGCTGGTAAAGTAGCTAAGTTATTTTTTCTAAATTTTAACGATTAATAGCTTATAGCGTCCCAATTCTGCTAAACCATACGACAATGGTATCATTGGAGAATTGCCCCCATAAATACCGTTATTTTAGTATTTTACGTGGCTATTACACTACGGCACCGTTTTATGTTTCATTCCCTTAGAATTTATCCACCGTAGGTATAACAAATACACTTGATTCCGTTATTTCCTAAATTGTACAAAATAATTAGCTTTTAAAGAGGAAGAATAAGATACAAATTGATAACATGTCATTATAAAATTACTTGAAATTTGTTGCTGAAGGATCGGTTTCGTTAAATTAGGTGTGATTCTTTTTACAATTGGTCGGGTTCGATTCCTGGTTCAGACAGGCGATTATTTAAAAATCATTGAATGCAGTTTAATTTATTTTTAAAATCAAAATGAAGTCTATCAGTAAAATGTTCTATCCTTATGTACTTCCTTAGGTACTTATATTATAAACGTGACAGTTTGTATGGAGGATTGTTCCTCTTCACGCAAAAATTATAAACGGATCGACCTGAAATTTCAAATAGACCCTGGAATAGCCAGTTTCCAAGGAATAGCGTCTGTTTTCCCGCTAGAGTACGATCTTGGAGTCTTCAAATCAAGAGTGAATAAGTTCCTTCTGGGAAAGCGTGCTCCATTTTAGGGCACATCTTCACTTACCTGAGATAGTGGCCAAACGCTCGACCATTTACAATAAAAAAAAAGAATAGAAATAGGCTTGAAATTATACTTTTAACGAAATAACGCGTGCGAAGACGCGGGTAGATGCTAGTCTGCAATATTTAGGTACGTCCCTCCATTTGGCATAGCTGTGAGAAGCCATGTAGGTATATATTTTCCTATTTCACATAAGATAGCGTTTGGGTAAAAACTGCGATTTTCGTTTATAAAAGCATGGGTCCGGGGCCTTATTGTCTAACTAGAAATCGAGTACCTACCTATCAGTTAAATACAAATGTCAACCAGTCGTACAATTATAAAAAAAAAAAAAACATTTATTTCGGACAACATAAAAATTAAATTTAGGTCCATATTGAGTTAGTATTGTTTTATAGTCCATTATAGTCCAGCCTAGGTTTCAAATGATTAAAATGAATCGATCTCGATTACCAATTGCTTACACAATAAGGCCCCTGGTTGTTGAATACGGCAGAGTTAAGCTAAAGGTCAACGTCCACAGATGCAGAACAGCCTAGCGCAGAACATGTACATGGGTCGCGGGTTCAGCCCCGCGCTAGGACCTCTCGCCTACTTGGAGAAGACAGCCACCAATATAGGTAAGCTGTACGTAGCGTTGCAACTCAACTGTGAGTATTATTATACCACTAGTGGACAAACTATATTGAAAAACACCGGTCAAGTGTAAGTCGTACCAGTAGGGTTCCGTATCCATCTGTAAAAACGGCAAGAAAATCATGTTTGCTAACACTAAATTCGAAGCATTGCTCTTATAAATATGTAGGCGCGTAGACCACGATGCGATGTTGTCCATTTAGATGACGATAGGTATAAATTAAACCAAATTAGTATAATATATATTTAGGGATGCCATAATTTTTAGTGCTATTAGTTTAGGTAAGAAATTCTGATTTTCTAACATTTCAAAATCAAATCAACCCAAATGAAGATTTGCAATACCTACAAGCTGTTTTAGGTGAATATCGCGATAAGCACTAAGTTCTTCTAGGCGATTGACATTCTTGCAAAGTCAAAGTCAAAATGCTTTATTTCCTTAAGACCTTACAGGACACGTCATAAAATTCATATTATTAATAATTAAAACTAGGAAATAAAGTGCTAGCTTTGATTTTTGTTCACTTCAATCTTCTTAAGGTAAAGAAGCGAACAGAAACCTTTACCTTGTTAGGTTGTTAAATTCCGAGTTGGAGCAAAACTCGTCCCAAGCTTTTTTATCATCCAAATTGCGTCACACAAAGTAGCTTTTAAAATAATTGTTTTCGCGAAGTGCAACTTCTGTACCTACCTGTACCTATAAATTCTGTGCCCACGTCTATCTGTGTTCGTATTGTTGTATTCCATCTAAATAATATACAGTATTCAGTATAAATAACCTTTTAATGCCTTGAAAACAGTACGGTACAGTTCGAGTACGGTAGGTATGAGCCGAATAGGTATTTGGAGAAGTTCCGTTTCGGTCCGTATATTTCGCATTCGTTTTGTAGAGTAGAGGCCCAGTACCTAATACTAAATTCGAAGCATTGCTGTTATAAATATACAGGCGCGTAAACCACATTGGTTTGTTTTGTTGGTTTGTCTTGTTGTGGATGTAATTATGTAGGTCACGCTCCGGGGTAGCTTTTAAAAAAAAGACTTCTTTTATTAAGATAAAGATAAAGATACATTTATTTGACAAAGAAACGGCACAGACATAAATAAGAAGGTAGTAGGTAACTTATGTAGTAGGTTTTACACAATATACAAATTTAGAAAGTAAGTTAGCAGGTATTTATAAAAATTAAATCTATAGGTATGGTAGCTCCTTAATTTTATTAAACCCAAATTTATTAGCCAAAATTACAGAGTAGAGACTCGTTCGAAGTATGAATCGAGAATGATATATTTCCTATAATCTAAGTAAATGAAGACATTGCGATTGACGTCACTGACACGAGCCGTCGACTCAGCATAAAACCTAAGTCCATGCAGTATTGAGGTCGGTGCAAGTGCAGCGATTTCCATTTATCAGGTTTGCGTAACAATGTTATTGTGAAGGATTATGGCATTGACATGGATCAATTGAGCTACCTTTAGACTGTTTGCAACCGTCTGCAGTTAGCTCAATGGTTTCGATTGTATATACTAGTTGTAATTTTTTCTTGATTGTAATTTTTGTTGTTAATAACATGTTATTGTTGTTGTAGACATGGTGGGTCTGGGGGACGGGAGGAGGTGACGCGGCCGCGGGAGGGGCAGGGGACGGGGCCGCGGCAGAGGACGAGGTAACATTACTAACGTGAAAGTTTGGATGGATGGATGTTCTAATTCACGCAAAAGCTTTTGAATGGGCTGAATGTACGATACGCTGACGTAGTTCTATCCCTGAAATAACACATAGTTTACCTACGTGTTTTATCTATGTGTTTTATTATTATAAATGTAAAAGTTTGTATGGGTGGATGTTTGTTACTCTTTCACGCTAAAACTACATGGGCTGAATGTACGATAAGCTGACGGCTACACACATATGTTACTTTTCATCCCATAAAGTACGAAACACACTGAAGCCGGAGGCGGAGCGGAGGCAAAGGCGTGCGAGTTGTATTCTATTGAATCATATGAAAGCCTACACACACACACACACCGCAGGCGGTAACGGCGCGGTGCCATATGAAAAACCGGCACGCCTTCGCCTCCGCTCCGCCTCCGGCTTCTGACAAATATCTGCTGATCTTCAAATGATCTTACAAACATCGTAGAATCAATGACCACCGGTGGGCGAAGGTCCGCCTGCGACGCAAGAGGTTGCGGGTTCGATTCCCGCCTCGGAACAAATTTGTGTACGATCTGCAGAAATTTGTTCCGTTGGTCTGTGTGTTTTCTATATAGGTAGGTTGTTTTCTAAAAATATCTTTCTATCTTTGTATATAATGTATTAAATATATCAGTTATCTAGTACCTATAACACAAGCTTTGAGTAGCTTACTTTGGGGCTAGATGGCGCTGTGTTGTCCAGCATTATAATGGTCAGTAACAGTGATATTGTCCATAGGTCGTGGCGCTTCCCCTGAGTATGGCGGCAGCATGACACCGCCATAGCTAACCCCTCCGGCGACGAGCATCCATGCAAACATACTTTATTACTCCTATACTTATACAACTATCATGGACATTTCAAACGGGATATTGAACATGATTTGATTTGAGTTAGCCGATATTTCGGCATAGTTTCATGCGTAAAGAAGAAAAAAAAATAGAATAAACATGTATTTTCACATTAGATACTAATTATACTAATAACAGACTTACTATCATCATCATCAACCTATATTAGTCCACTGCTGGACATAGGCCTCCCCTAACTCTCGCCATAGCGCCCTGTCTTCAGCTTGATGCATCCAGCATCTGTCTGCAGACTAGAGCAGATCGTCATCCCACCTGCTGTGCTATTACGCTAAAACCGCCCATCCAAATTGATATTCTTGCCTTATTTCAATGGCCATCGCGCACGTCCTTTCCATACGATTTCAAATTACGAAGGCCATTAAAAGGGCTATCTTATGTCAGTTTTGTTTCATAAGTCATTTTTTTTCAAAACTGACCTAAGAAAGCCCTTTTTATGGCTTTCGTAATTTGAAATTGTATGGAAAGGACGCGCGCGATGGCCATTGAAATGGCGCAAGAATATCAATTTGGATGGGCGGTTTTAGCGTAATAGCACAGCTGGCCGGAGGGCGTCCTACATTTGCCGAGTGGCGGTCT
The DNA here is from genome assembly GCA_944547425.1 of Eupithecia centaureata. NCBI lineage: Eukaryota > Metazoa > Arthropoda > Insecta > Lepidoptera > Geometridae > Eupithecia > Eupithecia centaureata. Next base: position 566,574 of record OX155704.1, on the reverse strand, counting down.
CCACTCAAGAACATGGTTATCGGTTATAGACGGTTTAATGCGTAATGAAAAAAGAAATAGAAATAAACATTTATTTTCTTTAATAAGTCTCTCTCAATTTTAATCTCTAATTATGGTAAATATCCCGTTTTAAATGATTTTCTAACTGTAATTATTTATTTATTCAGATTTGTATGTGCACGTAAATTTTGTGGAATTCTGGAAAGAAAACACGCTAATGGTATATTTGCGCTATGTTTCTATAAAAATGTGTTATTGTGTGTTTTGTTGGCATTAGAAAAATACAATATATACTTACTGCTATACTGATAAGATACTCTCATGCAACATACCTACTAAGTGTTCAAATATAATATTAAATTATTGTTCTTTAATACCTAATATAAAAACTTACTTCGCTTAAAACCTTGTTTACTAAAGATATTATAAACTTGAAGGTTTTAGCGCTTAATTAGAATAACGTAGGCTATTATCTCTCAATATTTTAAAGTATGTACCCAACTTCTATGGTCACTTTTTATAAAAATGCAGTTTTCATCTAAGCCAAGTGGATCTTGTGGAATAATTTAATTGTTTTGAAAAAACCAAGACCGCCTTCGAAGTCATCTATGTACCTATCTACCCCACTGTTTTAAGAATACATATCGGTATAAATTGGAACTCTTTGAAATTGGTAATAGTTTTATTGGACCATATCAAGATTATTATCTACTTGTAGGTACTATACAATAGCACAAGAATCATCCATCAGTCATTACACATTTCACGGAGAAACGGTGAACTCACATACAAAGAACATAGCACCTCGTTCTTTTTTGAGATCAGTTAAAAATTGTAAATACATACTATATCAATAAAATGTTTCAAGATTACAATTTTTATGGGTGATTCTACGAAAACTCGTTTTTTGTCTGACTTCTGTGGCACATTTTTTTTTGTTGAAATTGCACATCATGATAGTATATTCTAAATGAAGATTTAATTTTGAATTTTTTGGTAGTGAAGGGAACTTTATTGGCTTTATGGTTACGGAGTTATTAAATTTTAAAAATATGGTGTCCACGGAAATCAGAATTTATATCACCAAAATCAAATATGGGTTGGTTTATCAAAAAAAATATGTGTTTTCGGTAGTAAGTAGATTATTAAGCTTCTTAAAACTAAGGACCAATTATTTGACGTTTGTAGTTTTAATCAGTTTTTACAAAAACACCTTTAAATCATTACTGTAAATACAAGTAACTTTTTACAAAAATCACACTAATAATGTTTATCTTTGTATAAAAATATTATGATTATTCATTTTGTATTTATTATAAACTTTTATCCTAAAAACATCATAAAAACTGTAAAAAAATATTATTGATATGTTAATGAACCCGCAAAATCCACGGAAATCAGTACCACGGAAATCAAAAATAATAACAAAATCTTAGAAATTTTCTTAATTTGCTGGTTTATTTTACATTGAAATATGCAGTCGAAATAAGGAACACAAAAGGCATGAATTATCATAATTAATAAAACAATAGGATTAGCATAAACAAATTTATAGTCAACATGGTAATCAGAATTTCTAGATACCAAGCCACGGAAAGTGATTACGTACTGAAATAACAGAGTGACGTGGAGACATACACACTTGTTGTACACACCAATGATGGGGCGTGACTGATACTTTCTCTCGATTTAACAACAATTTACGCAGATGTTAAAGTACAGCATTTATGAATGAATTAGTGCGCACCAGGGGAATCAGAGCTAAACGACGGACGCGAAGTTATCTCGTTGTAACTTGTCAACTAAAGCTTAGTTTTGCGTAGTAATAGCGTCAAATAAGCAAGTAACTATCTGGGTTATTGTGAACCTATGTAAATTAGTACTAGTGTTTTCAGGAAATGATATAAAAATTTATTAACACAGGAACATGAGGTCCGGACGCACCACGGAAGTCAGAATTTCCAAGGATTTTATTTATTTTTACTTATTTAAAATAAGATTATTAAGAAACTAAAAAAGGCCTCCCCTATTATCTTTGTCTAATCTACTATCATAAAAAAAATCAAAGGGCTAGGGATACTTTTTGTATGATTTTTCAAGCCGGACATGTTTTTTTCCACCCTGGGAGAATCACCCTTATACGCTATTAAAATTTCTCTTCTATTCAGAGATTATTTAGCTAAGGCATTATTCTAGTCAATAAAGGTTTGAATTTGTAAATATTTTGTTTTATTTTAGGGTTCCGTATTTAAACGATGTACATATCTATTATGGTAATATCGGGTAATGCCGGTCACCTAAGAAAAATTAAACGAAAATTACAAAAAAAAAACAACTTTTTATTTAAAATCTATTTGGAATACTTAAATTTAATCATTATTAGTCATAATAAATAATTTTGAGATCTGTTTTCAAAAAAAAACTTGGCACAATAGACTTTAAAAAAAAATAGCTTTGACCGGTATTGCCAACTGACCGGCATTACCCGAAATTACCCTACATGTTTAGTCTACTACATCATCATCATCAGCAGCCCATATTAGTCCACTGCTGGACTATTTAGTGTTGAATATCTTTTAAGCCTACTTAAAATTAAACCTAATGAAAGAAGAGAGTCACAATATAAAGGGCAATAATTAAGTGAATATAGTGTTAGGAAATAAAGTTTAATTCGTCGAAATCTTCTTCGCAGTAAGTGTTTTTTTTGGTCGACAAGAGATCAAGATAAGATAAGATAAGGAACGAGTACATCAGAGGAAGTTTGAAAGTTGCGCCAGTGACGGAAAAGTTGAGGAGTAATAGGCTAGCGTGGTATGGGCATGTTATGCGGAGAGAGGAAGGTCATGTAACGAAAAGAGTGATGGAATTGAATGTGGAGGGATATAAAGGGAGAGGAAGACCGAAGAAAAGATGGATGGATTGTGTGAAAGAGGATATGCTTAAGAAAGGTGTGAATACGGAGATGACGAATAATAGAGCAGAATGGAAGAAGAATACATGATGTGCCGACCCCACTTAGCGTGGGATAAGGTCAGGAAGAAGAAGAAGAGATCAATGTCGGCCTCCTTAAATAAAGATTTATTTATTTAGAACTACCAACAGAAGATACACAATAAACACAAATTAGAGAACATAAATGTACCTATAACCAGTCGTGATCTCCCAATTACAGGTTACATCTAGCACCTAAAATATAATGAGTTGATAAGGCAAATAAGGTTCTTAATGTATCACTACATAGTATAAAACAAAGTCGCTTTCTCTGTCCCTATATCCCTTTGAATGCTTAAATGTTAAAAACTACGCAACGGATTTTGTTGCGGTTTTTTTAATAGATAGAGTGATTCAAGAGGAAGGTTTATACGTATAAAATAAAGCGGGTCGCTTGTAAGCTAATATAAGAATTGAAAGTAAAAGCAAAACAGACTTTTTAAAATGGAATACCTCTAGAAAATAGGCGAGAATAACCCTCAAGAATGAGCCCGTGTTGGGTGGATGATTTGATTGTAGAGCGACTAGACTACGCCCGATTAAATTAATTATTAAGTTAGGTATTCTAGTTTGGCCACGAGGAAACTGCCTTCGCCGTCGCGTCACTAGGTCGGAATCGGAACAAATGGAGCGAAGGAATGAATTACTATTCTACTAAAATTTTAAACGCGAAAGTTTGTAAGTATAGATGGATGTTTGTTACTCTTTCACGCAAAAACTACTGAACGGATATGAATGAAATTTGGCACAGAGATGGTTATAGTCTGGAATAACACATGGGCTATATTTTATCCCGCAATTCCCACGGGAACGGGAATTAAGAGGGAGAAACTGCGGGGCGAAACTGCTAGTTTATATACTTCTCGGTGAAACCACGTGGACTGTTAAGTTTGTAGGTTATTTATTTTTTCACTACACTGCTTTATTTTACTATCTGTGAAAACTTGTAATTGGCTGTTTAATTGTTAAGCCATCATCATCATCAGCCCCCATATTAGTCCACGGCTGGACATAGGCCTCCCCTAATGAGCGCCATAGCGCCCTGTCTTCAGCTTGACGCATCCAGCATCTGCCAGCAGTCTAGAGCAGATCGCCATCCCACCTTGCCGGAGGGCGTCCTACACTACGTTTACCAATTCGCGCTCTCAAGACCACGTTTACCCCAAAACGGTTATCGGTTCTTCGCGAGATATGGCCGGCCCACCGCCACTTCAGCTTGCTAATTCTTTGAGCTATGTCGATAACTTTGGTTAAGCCTTAGGTTTTCCTAAAATAAATAAAACCAAATGTTATGCGAAGCGCACATTTATTAAAAATAAAACAATTGTTTATGTATCTTCCATTAAAAACATTAAAAATCTAAATTCTACTCAAACAAAACAATTAAATGCTTTAAATACTAAAATGTGGAGTTTTTAACACTAACTTCAACTAAAAATATATTTTTAGTAACACTGGGTACTTTTTAGTAACATTGAACAATTGGACTGTTAAACCGAGGGAATATAACAGTGTTCCTGTGTTTCAATACACACTAGTGCACTATGTGTTCTATGCACATGGCTTGTCTTTGAGTATGACCGTGGTCGAATTTCACCTATGAAGATATAATCACCATTTTATAGATTTTTAACCTTTTGATCGCCAAGCCATGTACAAGTATATACATACAAATACTTCGCCTATACAGTGTTTCCGATTTCCGATTATACAGTGTATAGGCGTAAGTATTTGTATGTATAAATAAATAAATAATAAATAATTCCGGACAGTCCACACAGCATCATCTAGCCCCAAGCTAAGCAGAGCTTGTGTTATTTGTACTAGATGACTGATATACTTAATACAATACATTACATAGATAGATATTTTTTTATTATACATAGGAAACACCCAGACCACGGAACAAATTTCTGCAGATCGTACACAAATTTGTTCCGAGGCGGGAATCGAACCCGCAACCTCCTGCGTCGCAGGCGGACCTTCGCCCACCGCGCCACATCGGTCGTCAATATTTCGTACATGGCTTGGCATCAAAAGGTTAAAAAACAATACAATGGTAATTATATATTCATAGGTGAAATTCGACCACGGTCTTACTCGCCACACTTTATACTCTGACATTGCAGTGTTTTTATTTTATTTAGAGATTGAAAATAGCGTTAAAAACTCCAAATAAATTCTACACTGATCTTACTTACATACATATACTACAGTGTGTTAATCAGATCTCTAAAATCACATATCTACAGTTATATGACACATTTACAAAGGGACGTGAATACATAATGCCTACATTTATATTGTTATTAATATATATAAATATTAACATATTGAATATTGAGTTGAAAGGGTTGAAACTAGATGGAGCCACTTACAATGAACAAAAAATAAGAAAGATAATAAATTTTCTTTAATTTTGAAAACAAACTTTCTATGGTACCTATGTTTATTAAAGTGATACTTTCTCTTGAGGTTTTTTGATTACATATCTTATATACAAATAATAAATAATAATAATAATAAATAATGCTGGACAATCCACACAGCACCACCTAGCCCCAAAGTAAGCTACTCAAAGCTTGTGTTATGGGTACTAGATAACTGATATATTTAATACATTATATACATAGATAGATATTTTTTTTTATTATACATATTAAACACCCAGACCAACGAAACAAATTTATGCAGATCGTGCACAAATTTGTTCCGAGGCGGGAATCGAACCCGCAACCTTCTGCGTCGCAGGCGGACCTTCACCCACCGCGCCACATCGGTCGTCAAAATAAAAATAGCTTCAAAAACATATAATGAAGGCTTGGTTTTTAATTCTAGAAATAGATGGCACCACTCGATGAAAATACTATAACTTAGACATAAACATATTTGTAGAACACACTAATATTTCTCCCCAAGTAATCAAGGAATCAAACCCGCAACTTGTTAATTCTAACAGCCTGTCCAGATAGGGCGCTAAGCACTCGCGCGTTCTCCAGATACTAGAGCGCTATGCATTCCGTCCAGATGCTGCTGCGCGATTCCTTGCTCGCGGGTAAAACGCGAGCAACGCGCTGGACTCTCGACTCGCGCGTGTTGCGAGTCGAGATACTCGGGCGCCATTGCTGCGTCCAGTGGTGCGCGCGATTCCAACGCGAGTGGACGTATTTGGAACAAAAATGGAGACTGATAATTTTGACATATTTTGACAATTTTGGTATGCAAGCCACAACACGACTGCTTTGTCTCGCTCCATGTTTATAACTGTCCCTGGGTCCCTCCCAAACAAATCGCGCGTAGGAGCGCGCGTAAAGCGCCGCATCTGGACGCAATATAAATTGAAACGCGCGAGGGCACTCGCGCGTAAAGCGCCCTATCTGGACAGGCTGTAACGCGGTATTTGGAAAAGTAAAAACGTGACAAGTTTTGTGACTTCTACGACATGTTTTAAATTACTGAGAAGTTAAAATAGAAAACACTAAGTATAGAAATTTATGTTCTAAGTTAGTGCCTAACAGACTTATGTATCTTTAATCTAGACTAGATCTAGTATTTTAGGCATTATTGGAACTAGACTTGTAGTAGGTAAATTGTTCAATTCTTTTTTTAATGGATAAGTTTAAACAAAGAAAATCATCAAAGAATAGAAACAAGTCTGGGAGGATTCTGACTGGTGTTGATACGGATCAGTTGAGCTAACTCTAGATTGTTTTCTATCTGCAATTAGCTCAATTGTTTCATTTTTAAATATGAGTAGGTAATAATTTTTTTTCTATTTTTTCATTGTACTTGCCTTCGTGTACAAAAATTACTTAAATTAAATAAAGATTAATAACTAAACACAAACATTAGTATCTAATCACAAAATAAAATTAAGTATTATGCCATTCAATAAATAAAAACATATTTCACTCGCGTACATAAAGAATGGGATCTATGTTGAAATCATCGCGTTTTCTCGCTGAGATAGAATCTTTTTCTTTGAGTGCGCAAGTTATAACAACATAAATTCGCGTAAGCTACAGGTTCCGTAGCGTTCAAAACATCAGATCTCTTTTTTTAATACTTTTTTTGACTAATAATACCTACAGAACCTTAAAAAAATCAGTCTAATGTAAAAGGAACCCAATTGTTATGTTGTACTTTAAAATGATTAGAATTTAGATATCTTAAAATAAAATATAAAATAATTTCAAAAAATAAAATCGAAGTATGTTTTCAGATAAAAACTTACTATCTATTATTTACTATTAATTATTATTGTTAAATATTAATGTATCTAGGATTTCCTAGGCCTATCGAATTGTATAGAAGTAGAGGATTCGTCCAGCTGTGGTATTTGAAAGGAAGGCCTATAGTGGATCCAGAAAGGCTTTTCCAACAGTGGGAATAGATTATAACTTAGGCCGTTATAATTCTAAGAAGGACCAGTAAAATTATAAGAAACATTTGGCTGTTGAAGATACTAAACATTTCGTTGTAACTATTATCTGTCTTACCAAATGATAAAATTTAGAAGGCAATATAATAAATAGTAAAACATAACACGGGAAAAAGGCTTTTGCCCATAAGTGAGACGAATGCCGACTAATAATAATAACGAGTAACAATACGAAACTTCTTTGAGACTAGAAAAAATATCTTTCGCATTTTGATTACAGACTTAATCAAACAAATTTAAAGCTAAATATATAAGTTATTAGTAGATAGAAGCTACTCATTGCGGGAATCGAACACGTAATCTGCTTCAGATGGGCCTACGCCGACTACGCCACTAAGCTACAACCTTTTTGTATATACAATTCATACGTAAAAACACAGATCTAGAATTACAGATCATACAAGCGCGTTGTATAGAGAAGGCCTTGTTTGTATGTGGTGTTCCGCAAGGATCGTTATTGGGACCATTTCTCTTTATGATCTTTATCAATAAGTAAGTTACTTCAGAAGTCTTTCTTGCTCATCGGTCGGCGCGTACGCATGTCCATTGCGGGGCTCGAGGGAAGCGCGGGCTAAAGGGGACACCGGGACAGGGTTCGGAGATACCTGGAAAACGAAAGATAATGATTAATTTGGTTTTATACCTTTCTTTACTTTTATTAGCATCCCACTAATATTATAAACGCGAAAGTTTGTAAGTATGGATGGATAGATGAATGAATGGATGGATGGATGTTTGTTACTCTTTCACGCAAAAACTACTGAACGGATCTGGATTAAATTTGGCACAGAGATAGATTTTACTCTGGAATAACACATAGGCTATATTTTATCCCGGAATTCCCACGGGAACGGTAATTACGCGGGTGAAACCGCAAGGCGCTGCTAGTCACTACATAGTATAAAATAAAGTCGCTATCTCTGTCCCTATGTCATTGTGTCCCTTTGAACGCTTAAATCTTTAAAACTACGCAACGGATTTTGAAGCGGTATTTTTGAATAGATAGAGTGATTCAAGTGGAAGGTTTATACGTATAATAAAATCGTGCGAAGCCGGGGTGGGTCGCTGGTATTGTATAAAATAAACTCCACTCACCTGTCGAGAAGGAGTCTTGTGTTCGCCAGTTATGCTCAAATCCTCATCAACTGACATCAGCAACTGTAATAAAAAACATAATCAAGATATTAATATTAAATATTTCATTCAATTAAAATATAAAGTCTAAGATGGAGGGTTATGTTTAGATAGGATGGGATAAGAAAGGAAAGGAGTAAATATGGTTATTTACATAACACGTCACGTTTGACTGGTGTATACTTTCCAGGAAAATATACAGGGTGTCCCGAAACTCAACGTTAAGCCGAAAACAGAAGATAGGTGGGGTTCACGACGACCCAGAAAAACCAAAAAATCAGGGGTCTATCTTCAATGGTTTCCGAGTTATAGGATTTTAACTGAAAATCATAAATTTTCTGTCCGGTGCCATTGAAGATAGACCCCTGATTTTTTGGTTTTTCTGAGTCGTCGTGAACCCACCTGTCTTCTGTTTTCAGCTTGACGTTGAGTTTCGGGACAACCTGTATATGGTAGGCCTTGCTTTAGAATAACAATATATATATCTAACTATTATGAAAGTCAACCTAAAATGATTTTTGTTATGACATATTATCTAATTAATATCTTTTTATCTTACGGAGCCTCTTCACATTTTAAGAATTCCTCTCCAGCATCTTAATGATCTTAGAAAGTTGGAACATCATAATTTGCTCAGTCTCTAATCTCCGGGACTCTATCGACAGTCTATGCTCCTTAATATCCTTCTCGTAGTCTATAGTATCACGTTCCAACTCGAGATATCGATCGAACGAATCTACAGAATCGATTTCTTGGTTATTTAATCTTTCCTGTCGGGAGGAATCGCATTCGTAAGCGTAATCGGTTGTATAATCGAGTCTTTTGTAATCGATCGGACGTTTGTGGCATTCTGCTAGATTAGACGCAGGTTTGAGTGTGATCCGATCGACGCATTTCGAATAATCGACTTCGAAGTCTCGATTGAAATCTTCTGAGCATCTTCGTTCTCTCTCACATAGTTGACTGGCTAGTTCTCGATTGGATTTTGGATCGAGTAGAAATTCTTCGCGAGATTTTCGCTCAAGGCTAGGTTCTTCTCGATTTTGACACGTATGCTCTTGACTATTAGATTTTGAATCGATTTGCCTGAACTCCTCTCGAGATCTCCGCTCAAGTTTCGACAAATGTTCTTGATCGGACGGTTTGTGTTCTCGAACGCAGTCAATTCCTCTCTGACTGGTCGCGGATATGTTATGAAAGGTTATAAGGGTAGAATCGGTCGGAAAAGTAGCTTTTTTCTTTCTGCATTGCTCTGGGCGGGAAAAAAGGGTATTACTAACTAATAAATAAATAATAAACCTATATCTATAAAATAGATAATAAGGAAGTTTCCGATTTTTTTATTTATATGTAAAAAAATAATACTATACTTGCAATAAAGCCCACAGATTTTTTTTTTTCAATTATCTTCATAAATGACGTAGTTATGATACTTTTCCCGTCCGCATTAAAACTTCTCGGCGCGCGGCCGCTCAATAACGTCATGACGTCATAACTCCGCTCGAGTCTAGTAGTTTCTATGCGCGGTAACCTCAAACAAATCTAAAATACTAAATCAAGACGGAACGGATATTGATTACCGTTGTGGAATCTGTGTAGGACAACGTTTACATAGTTTTAATATACCTAGCTTGGGGTGTACTTCCGAAAAGCGCATACCACCGATCGATCTGAAATTTGGTATAATAACGTATTTTGACCTCCTAATTACGAATATCATAACGAAAATTGGCGCAAAAACACACACACACACACACACAGTGGAGAGGGTTTTGAGTTGCTAAAAATGTGGGAGTGACGCCCCACAGTTCCTAATCTCCGCTGTACACACACACACGCGCACACACACACACACACACACACACACACACACAAACAGTGGAGAGGGTTTTGAGTTGCTAAAAATGTGGGAGTGACGCCCCACAGTTCCTAATCTCCGCTGTACACACACACACGCACACACACACACAAATGGCTTTTGCGCCAATTTTCGTTATGATATTCGTGATTAGGAGGTCGAAATACGTTATCATACCAAATTTCATATCGATCGGCGGTATGCGCTTTTCGGAAGTTTATCCCTAGCTTGTATTTTTCTTAAGATTTGGTTCATCATCATCATCATTATTTATTCTTATGCCTATACCTAGAGTTCAAAATCTTACCTACATAATTTTCAGTTATCAATGTTATCATCATACCCAGAATAGAGTAGGTAGTACCTATACCTACCTACGCGATATCTCTACAACGATCTGTTTGTTATACCTACCTAGATCAATTTATGTACCTACCTTCCTTTGTGTAAATAAGGGTTATTTTCTTCGCCTTGATAGTCGAACATTGAAGAGGTTTTGGGAATGAGCAGAAATCCAAAGAATAATCCAGTATCTTATGAACGTTCTAGACTTTCAAGCATAGGTAGGTAGGTATACCAAGGTTCTCGAACGAATCGAAAGGAAGAACAGAGTCAAGTGGGAATGACAGAGATAGATATAGCTTCCGAAAAACAGTGGAAATAAAAGAAGGACGGCGTAGCTTAAATGTTAGGGATAGAGTTATTTCTAGGATTGCAAATCTATTTGGCAGTATACCGAATATTCGGCGAGCCCCCTGACCGAATAGCCGAATATTAGGCAAGGTATACGGCCGGATTTTAGCGTCGAAACTTGTACGTGTGTAACTTGTGTGTGATTAACTTTTCGAATACAGTATATGATTATGTACCTATTTCATGTACCAATGACTACTTAAATTATTATGAGAGAAATTACCGTAGCTTTCTCGAGCAGATCTACAAAAAAGCTTCTTTTTAAATCCTAACTTAATATTATAAATGTATGAATGTATGGATGTTTGTTCCTCTTTCACACAAAAACTACTAAATTGATCGAGCTAAATTGATTTAGCCCTGGAATAACACGTAAGCTACTTTTCATCCTATAAATCAGTTCCCATGGAATAGAAATAGCCTTTAGTTAGACGTTTCCATAGCAAAAACGCGTGCAAACCCGCGGGCAGATGCTAGTAATCTATATAAATTAGAATAGAATAGATTATTATACTTAAACCTACCACACAAAGAAAGAAAAGAGAACATAAAAATACTACATATGGGCGGTCTTATCACTAGGTACTTAAATATAGAAATGGAAAATAAAACATTATATGTATAAACAGAATATAATATATTATCTATCAATATTATAATAACTTATAATATACATAATTTAACTTATTACTTAAATTATGTTCAGAAAAATCGATAATAAGTTTATATATAATAAATAAATATATAATAAATCGTATCTATACGAAATAAATGAATATACTTTACATAGACACTCGCCCACACCACGTTCCATGTACTTACTATGAGCAAAATAACGATGAAACACTCGAAACAGTCGAAAAGCGCTTTCCCCCCACCTGTGCCGTTGACCCGCGGGAACTTATGACGTCACACGCCAAATGCCTAGCGCTTATTTTCTAATTCGTTTTTGATTCAGTAAAAGTGGAATAACTTTGTCATTTTTCAAGTTATCAAAATAATTCTTTCACCATATTTATTGTAATATATATGCCCTAAAACTTACATAATTAGTTTTTATTTTTGTGAAATTGGAAACTTCCTTATTGGAGGAATCCACAAGAGATCTTTGTAACTACAAGAGATAAGCTGAAATATTGCATGGAGGTTCCTTTTAGGACGTCGAAAAACGCTAGGAATGGATTTTGGAAATACGTTTTCTAAGGTATGTAGTTGAAATAGGTCAATGTGGTAAACAGAGCATTACTAATGTAACGCTCTGTTTACTTTGAGGCTAGATGATGCTGATGATGTGAATTGTCCAGCATATAAGTTAACTTAACTGGGGACGTCACTTATCCTACAACATTTGTTTGAATCTAACCAGTTTTGTCATCAAATCTCTTTTCCAAAACACTTTTATCCATGCAGAAGTTATTCCTGACGCAAACGTCGCAATTATTCGCATCCAAATCTGCGTTAGAATGTTTCTCTGCACATTTTTTTAACCCTTCATTGGTCAATAGGGGCGTTTCGATGGCTGGAGTCTTTTTGTTTTTGGGCCAGTTTTTGGACCAACTTCCGTCTTTGGTTATGGTACTGTCTTTGGCCCAGTTGGTGGCGTCGTTGGCCCAACTGGTCCCGCCTTTGGCCCAGCTAGGGTCGGTATCTTTGGGTATTCGCGATTCGTTGGACCATTCCTGTTTCCAGTTCTTAACGAAAGCGTTAGATGATTTGGATAAAGTTGTTTCGTTTTGGGTGAAGTTTTCGGAATGCGTTTTTTGGTTTGTCTGTGAAATAAATAGGTTTTTGGTTTGTCTGTGAAATAATTTGGTTTGTCTGTGAAATAAATAGGCCCTAGGAGATCTGTTACCATTCAATTCCATTCGTTTATTTCAGAGATTATAATTAAAAATAGCTCAAAAATAAATTATAGTGTCCATATTTGAAATTATTGTGCCTGTTATAAAATTTCTAACTCGATCGCGTCTCCTCTTTTTAAACAGATTTTAACGTAACACGTCCGATTTGGCGCGGCGGGCAAAAGTCCGCTTACGACGCAGGAGGTTGCGGGTTCGATTCCCGCCTCGGAACAAATTTGTGTACGATCTGCAGATGTTTGTTCCGGGGTGTTTTCTATGCATTATAAAAATATGTCTTTGTAATGTATTGTATTAAGTATACCAGTCATCTAGTACCCATAAGACAAGCTCTGCTTAGCTTGGGGCTAGATGATGCTGTGTGGACTGTCCGGAATTATTTATTTATCATCAGTAAGGGTAATGTATGAAAAAATGTACATTTACCCTGTCGGAGCCCGTTTTCCCACAAGTGATCGTTATAACTTCTCTGTCCACATCGCAGTTCGGAACTTGCGTCAGTTCTATTATGTTTAACCTTGAGTTTAACTGCAATTCATTAAAGAATTAAAACTAGCTACGGCCCACGACATTTGCTACAGAAAAAGCCATGAATGTATAACGTACAACACATTAAGATAATTTTCCTTAGCTTCTAATTTTACTTTACAACGTAGATCCGTGAGCAAGTGAGAGCAGCCATGTCAGACGTCTCTTTGACATTGACATTTCATACTCTAAACGAAACATCAATTTAATAGGTAGAATAGGGATTCTGCCTTTACAAATATATACCTATCATTAATGTACCATAAATATACCTGTCATAAGCTTTTTAATGCATCTGTAGTAGTTTTATTCTGTGTGTTTTAGGAAGAGATTCGAAGTTGCTCTTGGTGGCCACAAAACTCCTGTTTTCGTAACTCTTCTTATAGAATTCTAATTTTCTATCCATCAAAGAAAATCAACAATACATCTCACCTGGCCTTCATCACAACACATATATCTTACGTACAATAGTAACATGTAGAACCTTGTTAAAGCCGGACGTGGAGCTTGGCTCCTCCTCCCTGGTGGAGGCTGAGCTGGTGGACTTGCCCAGCAGCTTCTTGGATATTATGGAGAGGGGGAGGTTGGCGCTGGACGTGCAGTAGAGACGCTGGAAGGGAGGGGGGAGGGGGTAGGTAGGGGGGGGGATGTTATGTATATGAAAGTTAGGATACGGATATAGGAATAATTAATTATAGCGGATACGGTTGTGAAGAATTTCGGAGAGTTTCGGATAATTTCGGTGACGGATATAAAATTTTTAAGGAATTTCAAAAGTGAATTGGTCACAAGTAAATTTTTTACGAGAATGTTATGACGACGCTTGCGTCGGCGCGGCCGGCCGATCAAAACAACTTGTCATAACGTGTCTCAATAAGGCTCCGCGCCTATCCGATATTATCCGACCTACTTAACTTAAACCACTAACTTAACGCGGAACTTTTTACCACTACCTCATATAGCAATTTGATTTGATTCATATGATATGTATTATAATATTATAATAAACAATAACTAAAATACTAAAAAAAATACTTATAAGTATTAAGTACATCAGCCATCTAGTATCACATAGCACAAGCTCTGCTTAGCTTGGGGCTAGATGATGCTGTGTGGACTGTCCGGAATTATTTATTTATTGCTAATGCCAACGTAACTATAGAAGATTGTCTCGAAGTCTAAAACAGACTAGAAAATTGAAAAAAATAACCAGGTAATATCAAATACTGACCTTATCAACTTCCGTGTCGAACTGCTCGTTGGTGCCGCCTTTTGAAATGTTGCCTTTTTCCATGAGCGTGGCGCGCTTTGCCGCTAAGTACAGAGAGCTGGAAACACAAGAGAAAACAAAAGTTAGTTACATATACATAGAGTCCATGTTGATGCGGAGAGAGCTATAGGGAGGACTGCGGACGCACCGTTTGACTGTGAGATAGTAGAGAGAGGTGATGGCTCGCACGGAGTAGTCCGGCACGAAGGTGTGCCGCAGCATAGAGTCCATGTTGATGCGGAGAGAGCTATAGGGAGGACTGCGGACGCACCGTTTGACTGTGAGATAGTAGAGAGAGGTGATGGCTCGCACGGAGTAGTCCGGCACGAAGGTGTGCCGCAGCATAGAGTCCATGTTGATGCGGAGAGAGCTATAGGGAGGACTGCGGACGCACCGTTTGACTGTGAGATAGTAGAGAGAGGTGATGGCTCGCACGGAGTAGTCCGGCACGAAGGTGTGCCGCAGCATAGAGTCCATGTTGATGCGGAGAGAGCTATAGGGAGGACTGCGGACGCACCGTTTGACTGTGAGATAGTAGAGAGAGGTGATGGCTCGCACGGAGTAGTCCGGCACGAAGGTGTGCCGCAGCATAGAGTCCATGTTGATGCGGAGAGAGCTATAGGGAGGACTGCAGACGCACCGTTTGACTGTGAGATAGTAGAGAGAGGTGATGGCTCGCACGGAGTAGTCCGGCACGAAGGTGTGCCGCAGCATAGAGTCCATGTTGATGCGGAGAGAGCTATAGGGAGGACTGCGGACGTACCGTTTGACTGTGAGATAGTAGAGAGAGGTGATGGCTCGCACGGAGTAGTCCGGCACGAAGGTGTGCCGCAGCATAGAGTCCATGTTGATGTTCTGGAGAGATCCCATGGCTGAGGGGGTGGGGGATTCCGCTGGAACAGAGAAAGAGGTCAGGTATTATTATCCAAAAGTAACTATAGTTTAAGGATATACAATTTTATTGTCTATGTCGACTATGACTCACTAATTTGAACGAGACAAACGTAATCGAGAAAGATTCAAACGAAATTCCCAATGCCTAGCCAAATTTTCTATTCCTGTGGGGGTCTTTGGTATTCTCCAAATGGTTACAGGGGAAGATCTTGCTTATACCGGGTCGGCCCAACTGGCCCATATGTCCGGGGTCTTTCGACTGGCAGCTGTATCTGTATACCAGCGTATGGGCGATCTTGGATTATGGCTTTTTTTGATCTACTTTTTGCCCTCAGAATATTTGTTGTTTCGTTTATGGTTCAGCTCACGTCATGCTAGAGGTCGCTACAATATCTTTATACTGTACAGGAACCTAGAGAAAATACGGAAAATAGGGTAGTTGCCTCGGTAAGAGAACTATTATTCTATTTAGTCCATGAGAAAGAACTTCGAAAAATTTTGGCTTTATTTTTACTTTTCTCAATCCCTGTGTCATTTTATAGTATGATGTGTGTTCAGGAGCCCCCACTACTCAACTTTAATGACCTTTATCTTGGTCATTTTCTGATTGGATAATTCTATTTTCGATTATTTTAGGCAACAAGCCTATTCCCACATCATCTAGCCTCAAGCTCAGTGTCAAAAAAAAAATATTTCACTTGAGTCTGTGTCAGATTCCGTGTCCAAGACTCTGAGACGGAGTTTAGAATACAGGGGCCAAATTCCACTAATGTCAAAAACAAGGTCTCAATAGTACCATTAAATCAAGATGATTAAAATGACGTTTGTGCATTTGGTATTCTACTATTCTTTGCGCTTGAAGAGACTTTCATAATTAGAATGTCAAATTGGTAGATAAAAAGGTAATCGTCACAGCTATGAATGAACCTCAAAAAGTTTGTGTTAGTAGAATGCCAAAAAGAGTTTAACACTGACATTTGACTAGAGATGGGCCGAACATGGGTTTCACCGAATACGAACATTCGGCCGATTATTCGGTAAAACTTTTACCGAACCGAATATTCGGTCGAATTTTCGGAACTACATTTGATTCCGTTCCGTCGCACAAATGCAAGTCTAAACTTGTTTACGCCAAGCGCGCGGATTGACGCCAGACCCGCCCGCGACCCCCGCAGGCCCCGCAGCGCTCAAGTTCTTTATTGCGTCATGCAGTAACATTGACTACCAGCTTGATAAACCTTTAATAGACCTGGTAAAATACAGATGTGTGTTGGTACTACCACACAGTCTACACTCTAAAATACTTACTTCATTACACTGTACACTCAAATCATGATAATACACTGGTCTTAACAGTAAAAACTTTGAGTATCACTTTGCCGAATATTAGGTGATTCAGCCGAATACCGAATATATATAAAACGAATATTCGGCCCATCTCTAATTTTGACACTATACTATTTAAATGGTGAAGCGATTTATTAAGTGGAATGCGGGCTTAGTACTCACGCTGTCCAATGTTCTGCGTGAGCGCCTGGACGCCGAAGTACGTGAAGGGCCCCGCCTCGAACACCAGGTTCTCCCGGCCCACCGTCACCTCCACGCGACCTTCCAGGATCAGCACGAAGTAGTCCACCTGGTAGACCAGGGAGTTTTGTGATATAGGTCTATTTAGCACGACACAGAACATATTGTAACCTTAACTCATAACTATAGGCCAGGGAGATTTGTGATGACTATTTAGCAGAAAAAAATACAAAATAAAAAGTTTCTTTATTCGGACAATTTTGCGTTGCGATGCCGTTGTAGCTTCGTACATAGGTTTAATTCACATAAATAGATCAAAAAGAGCATCGAACCTAACACATATCCTTGTGGTACACCACAAAAATCCGACTAATATAATAAATGTGTGAAAGTTTTTTGTCATGAATCTCCGTAATAGCTCGACTTATTTGATGAAAACTAGAAGTTCCAGAGGTAAAGTTTCTATCGTAATTTATTATTCCTTGGTTAGATTCTCTCATAACTCAACTTATATTGACTAGTAAACCACGGGACTTAGCTAGTCATTCAAAAGATTGTATCCTGTAAAGATATGACTATTAGGTCATCACTATGACTAGTGTTAGTTACCGGTTTCCCCTGCTGGAAGACGTAGGTGGCGATGTCCTTGCGCGACTTCTCCTTGACCTTGATGTAGTGGATCACGTCCTGACGCAGCAGACGCCGCAGCACCGTCTCCGAGACAGTGTCTCCGCGGAATGCCTCCACACCTGAACCGAATACTAGAGTTAAATTAAGAAAGAAAGAAAAAAGTTTATAAGACTACGACATAAACATAAATATAGAATAATTAACTATAACTAATTTAAAATAAAACATACAATATATAAACTACACAGAGAGACTAACTACTACTTAAGTACGGAAACTAAGACAACAAAGACATACACAGCTAAAAAGTGGGTACTAAGCAGCTCATCAAGTAAATAGCAATTAATTGTATAATAAATAAATAAAATAATTTATTTCAGGCATCAATAGTCTAGATGGCAAATACTAATTCTAAGGCCCATATAAATAAATACCTTACAGTCATACATAAAAACATCAAAACTAAATATAAAATAGATACACGTTTTAATTTGTTTTAGTTTTTTTTTTTTTGTTTTAAGCTGAAGACAGGGCGCTATGGCGCTCATTAGGGGAGGCCTATGTCCAGCAGTGGACTAATATAGGCTGATGATGATGATGATGACACGTTTTAATTGCTGCGACGTGTATTTCGCAATTATGGCCTCAGCTGTCGACGATCCCCGGATTGACACCCTTCGGCCAAAACTCTTCACTCAAGTACGTTGAAAGACATTGAGTTGGAACTCTCACCATAAATGAATTGAAGCTGACATTATGGCGAGAGTCCAGCTTCTCGACGCGCATCGAGAGTCCGGTCTTCTTTTTCAGGTAGTCCTCCACTGCCTTGGTCTGCACAGAGTAATGGACTCGACTATGGTAAGACTCACTGGTGTTGAGGAACTGGAAGGTAGCCAGAGTGAGTTGAGGAGAGATGTGTATCCGCTGGTTCTCGTGGCGCTCTGCGAAGGCGGCGAAGTCCTGCAGCTTGTTCTGGGGCTGCTTGCGGCGCCGCTTCGAGCGGTTGTCCACTGTTGGACAAAGATTACTCTCAGTCAGGGTTGATGCAAGCTTTGAGTACTTTATTCTTAATTACATACACACAAGTGCAATACACATTACAAATAATGGACATGTACAAAGGCGAGCTTAACCCTAAAAAAGAGTTTTTTTACAGCAAACCATGAAATGGTATGAAGATAGATTATTTTCTAAGTCTGGGATTTTAATTTGGTTTGCGTCTACATTGTCTGCATTTACTGTTTCAATCGTTAAACTGTAGAGCATGACGTGAGCTGAACCACAAATGAAACAACAAAAATTCTGAGTGCAAAAAGTAGATCACGTGACCCATAATCCTAGATCGCGCAAACGCTGATCTCAACATCTGACCTATATACAACTATCTGACATCAACTGTCGCAAGACCCCGGGTAAGTGGACCAGTTGGGCCGACCAGGTACAGGGAAGATCTTTCCCTGTAACCATTCGGAGGAATTCCACCTTTACCCCCAAAAATACTAGTTTTAAATTCTTTCTATTCTTTGTCATCATCTCTTCGATGACGTCCTCCAGCGTCACCAGTCCTATGGTCTCGTAGAACGGATCGCCTTCGTTGTTGTGCTGAATACTTACTGAAGACATCAGTCTCGTCCACGATCTCCGCCTGGATCATCTCTTCGATGACGTCCTCCAGCGTCACCAGTCCTATGGTTTCGTAGAACGGATCGCCTTCGTTGTTGTGCTGAATACTTACTGAAGACATCAGTCTCGTCCACGATCTCCGCCTGGATCATCTCTTCGATGACGTCCTCCAGCGTCACCAGTCCTATGGTTTCGTAGAACGGATCGCCTTCTTGTTGTGCTGAATACTTACTGAAGACATCAGTCTCGTCCACGATCTCCGCCTGGATCATCTCTTCGATGAGTCCTCCAGCGTCACCAGTCCTATGGTTTCGTAGAACGGATCGCCTTCGTTGTTGTGCTGAATACTTACTGAAGACATCAGTCTCGTCCACGATCTCCGCCTGGATCATCTCTTCGATGACGTCCTCCAGCGTCACCAGTCCTATGGTCTCGTAGAACGGATCGCCTTCGCCTTCGTTGTTGATTCGGTGGACGAATGCCATGTGGCCTTTGTGTCCTGAGGATAGAGTTTAGTATTAAATAGTTGGATATTCAACTTAATCTCCAAAAAACCTACAAATTCTTACAGTCTGCTGGTATAACCCAATGGTCTACTGTATTTTTTCTCTAATTCCACTGCAGCGTCGTTAGGTTTACTATAATCCCCTACAGTCTACTGCATTTTTCAATACCTTCCGCTTTGTCTTCCCAGGTCTTCTTGGTCTACTCTACTTTTTCTTACACACTCATTACAGAATCGATGGGTACTACTTTATCCTACAGTCTACTCCCTTTTTCAACACCTTCTGCTTGGTCTTCCGAGTTTCTTCTTGGTTTACTTATTTTTTTTTAGCATAATCATTACAGAATCGCTGGCTCTACTACTTTATCCTACAGTCTACTGTCTCTTCCACTCCCTTCCACCTGGTCTACTCTTCTACTCACCATCCTTGAACTGCTTGAACATGATATCGAGCGTGACGTCTTCGAAGACGAAGTTGCATGTGTTCTGGTAGTACTGGCAGAGCGTGCGCAACGGCGTGTTGTCGTCGGGATCCACGAAGGCCAGGTCTTTGATGAACAGCACCGTCACGATGTTGGTGCGGGAGCCTTCGTATACGGGGATGCGGGAGAAACCTGAAGAGGGGGAGAGACCGTTGAGCTGATCATGAATACAGTAGGACCTCTTGAGAGAGAGTCCGTTGAGCTGATCATGAATACAGTGGGACCTCTTGAGAGAGAGTCCGTTGAGTTGATCATGAATACAGTAGGACCTCTTGAGAGAGATTCCGTTGAGCGGATCATGAATACAGTAGGACCTCTTGAGAGAGAGTCCGTTGAGCTGATCATGAATACAGTAGGACCTCTTGAGAGAGAGTCCGTTGAGCTGATCATGAATACAGTAGGACCTCTTGAGAGAGAGTCCGTTGAGCTGATCATGAATACAGAAGGACCTCTTGAGAGAGAGTCCGTTGAGCTGATCATGAATACAGTAGGAACTCTTGAGAGAGATTCCGTTGAGCGGATCATGAATACAATAGGACCTCTTTAATCCGAACCCCTTCTAATCCGAACACCTCTGTAATCCGAACGCCCCCTCCCCGCCCGCTTGGGCTGACCAAGTCGACATTCCTTTACCAGAAACAATGTTTTTAAGTAAATTACGAGACAAAGCTTTTGTATGTCATTAAAAAACTCCTAACAAACAAACATATTGGATTTCATTATAATGAAATCCAATATGTTGTGTGTATATAATAAGTTTAATGAAAAACGATTACTTGATACATACTATTCGTTTCATTCCATAAAAAATATCCTATAAATTGTGTGTACTATATCCGAACGCTCCACGAATCCGAACGGGGGGTAAATTTTCGAAGATCAAATTAAAATTAGGATTAAAGAGGTCCATACTGTACCTCTGAAGGTTCTCATGAATATCCCTGAAGGTTGGTGAACCTTCGGAGGTATTCGTGATCAGCTTTGATTCAAAGTCTCCAACTGCGAGTGCAAGTGAGAAAAAGGAAAGATAAAGTAAGATTACGAAAAATAAAAGATATAACTAAATTTAAAAACGCGAAAAACACATGTAAAACCTTAAAATGGAAATGGACAAGACATATGTTGAGGGAGACAAACAACAAATGGACTAAATTGGTAACGGATAAAAAAGTGGCTGGCTCAGAGTGGATGAGAATGGCTATAGAAAATTTGGAAAACTTTAGAGGCCTATGTCGAAGGACGAGCTGTGGATGTAACCGATCGTATATAATTAATTAAAATAAAATAAATAAATACGTTGGACAATCCACACAGCATTATCTAGCCCCAAAGTAAGCTACTCAAAGCTTGTGTTATGGGTACTAGATAACTGATATATTTAATACATTATATACATAGATAGATTTTTTTTTTAATATAAATATTAAACACCCAGACCAACGAAACAAATTTCTTCGCCAAATTTTTTGACAAGCTGCGTCTAGGCTTCACCCTTCAAAAGTAGAGTTTTATTCCAGAGATAGAACTACGTCTATTCCAAATTCCAGCCCGATCCGTTTAAGTTTTTGCGTGGAAGAGGAACAAACATCCATACAAACTTTCGCATCACTACATAGTATAAAACAAAGTCGCTTTTTCTGTCCCTATATCCCTATATCCCTTTGTACGCTTAAATCTTTAAAACTACGCAACGGATTTTGATGCGGTTTTTTAATAGAGTGGTTCAAGAGGAAGGTTTATACGTATAATAAAACCGTGTGAAGCCGGGCGGGTCGCTAGTTTATAATATTAGTAATGATGACGTCAAAGTCTAGATCATAACATATATCACCAAGGACATAGGCGCGTATTTATGGAAATGCAAGATTAGAACTGTTTTGGAGACGAGCCAAATGTTTGAGAACCCTGAAGATAATATTTTATTCATATTGGCTTGGGTTTCCACAGCGAATGAGATATTTGATAAAATATTACGGAACGTACCTACTGGTAAACAAAAAACGCGAAAATTATGATGTTTTTAAATTAGGATTTGTGGATAGTTATTTACTACTAATATACCATAGCGTTAATTTAAACACTAGATAAAATTTGATTAAAACTTACAGTTTTTACAGTTATGTTCATAGTAATAAGATATTTATTTTCCACTCACAAAAAGGTTACCATAGAAGTATTTGTGTTAGATCAAAGAATATGGCGCATCTATTTTGTATGTACTGTTTAAATCATATCAGAGGCGGAGCGGAGGCGAAGGCGTGCGAGTTGTATTCAATGGAATCCTTTGAAAGCCTACACAAACACCGCAGGCGGTGGAGGCGCGGTGCCATAGGAAAAGATACGCCTTCGCCTCCGCTCTGACTCCGGCTTCTGTCTGTGGAGACTTTAACAAAAACTCTGCTTAACTCCAAGCTAAGTAAAGAAATGATTCGATTAAAAAATCAGACATCATATTTATCATCATATCATTAGTCATCAAAAGTCAAGACATAGGCCTCCCCTAATGACATATACAGGGTTAATAGTATTTAATGATTAACGTCGAAAAGGCGACTTGGGTAAATCAATACTAACAACTTTTTTTCAACGATTTTTCTAATTCAATGTTTTTTTTTCAATACAAAAAAAAAAGCCTGTTCTAATCTTCTTAGCTCTGTCTAGGTGTCACAGATTGAGACATGTCGGTTCGGTACATGACCTATATCTTATACAAATATCTAGCAAAGAAAGAAAGGGGTTGCGGTGAGGCGAGCGGGGGTTGACGGAAATGCCCGCCAAAACTAAAAAAAATTAAAACTGGAGCAGTATTAAGATTTGGCAAAAGTCATAGAACAAAAGTTGTTAGTCTTGATTTACCCAAGTCACCTTGTCGAGGTTAATCATTAAATACCTATAACCCTGTATAAATTCTATTTTTATTGCATTTAACCGTCAATTCTTGCAAAGGTCGTCTAAGTCACTCGTGTCATCATCTCATTTCCTTTACCCACGCTAAGCGGACACGCGGTATCTTTGCTTTTTATCTCAAAATGCACATTATACTGTACAATCCACACAGCATCATCTAGCCACCAAGATAAGCAGAGCTTGTGTTATGGGTATTTAATTTTAAATTCTTAATTTTGTGTAATTAGTATTAATTAACCTGCTCCGTAAAATATTCCAATTTTGCAATAAAGAAATTATCTAGGTATCTATTATTACAGTGGACCTCCAGTAATCCGCCCCCCCCCCCTGTAATCTGACATGCCTGTTTGGGAAAGATGTAATCGACATATTGATGTAGATTACATATGATTAAACAACATTGCAAACTCTTAATCACATTTGTAGTAATTTTTTATCTTTAACATCGCTTTACCTATTATTGTATAATCTTTCCATTCTACCATCTTTGACGTAGTAGCGTTACCGTTTCTTTGCCCTACTTGGTATAGTATAAATATAATGTAATATTAATGTAATTGGTGTATACCGTATTAATTAAGTAAATAAATAAATAATAACTTAATCCGCCAACAACGGGGCTGATTATACCTAGAGTAAGTACATTAGTTTAAGTTTATTTACAGTAACACCTTTGTATAATTTTTTGATGTCGCAAATAACAAAAAATAAAATAAAAAAATGCCTATAACTGTTGCATGTAGGAACACAAACATTATTTTGACTTAAATAACCATGAAAAGTGTTAAGTGTGTGTTTAATTTACTAAATTTGACATTTTAACATACATAGTAGTAATCAATTCAACATACATAATGGTGTCAATTCTCTTGTTTTAGACCTAGCTAAAATTAGCTAATTTTAAGATTTAGAAACGTCAAATCCACGAATGCTATTCTGTGTTTTAAAAATTAGACTGACAGATTTAAAATTAGGATGACAGATGTTAAACAACTCAACTTAGCTAAAATTGCTAAAACCGTATTCTGTGCATCACATTTTTTAAGTCAATCTAACTAAGAAATTTTAAGATTTTAGTTAGGATTCCTAAAACAACAGAATCGACACCAATGTGTAGTTTAGATAGAATCTTATCATTTTGATTTGTAATCTGTCGAATTACAATGTGTCTTTTTTTTCTAAATTTTCGGGCTATAGGCTTAGGTGGTACTCTATAATCCGACTAAATTCGATAGTTCTACACTGCAAAACATTAATCGGATTACCGGGGGTTCACTGTATAGTATTATTTAAACATGTATTTTATGACGTGTCCAAGTGTCCTGTAAGGTCTTAAGGAAATAAAGCACTTTGAATTTTGAATTATGATGCATCGACTCACCCGACTTGACGATCTCGGACATAGTCTCAAAGTCCAGTATCGAGGTTATTGGCAGCATGAAGGCGTCCTCCAGCTTGGTCATGACCTCAGCCACCTTCTTCTTCCTCAGCTCCAGCGCACCAGAGATGATGTTAACTTCGTCCTTGTCGAGGTCGTTCACATCTGTCGTTACCTGCAACTTTCACTTACGTTGAACTACACTGTGCTAAGGGGGCGTCCATGAGGACTAAGGGGGCGTCCATTAATGATGTAAGGTGTTTAAGGGGGGGGGGGGAAGTTAAATATTTCCAAATCTCACTTGGGGGAGATGGGTGGTTTTAGCAAATACCACGTAATTTTTTTTGTAGAAAACGGCAATGTTTTTGCTTGAAAGTAAAGGTAAGTGATTGGTGGATATTGAATCCAGGTTTTAGGTAAAGCAAGTATTTCCATCCTTATTTCTCCACCCCTCTCTCCTATCCTATCCCGCATGCACATATCGAATCGCGCCATCCTGCTCTAACGATGGCCGATGGCTTCGTATGAAGAGAATGAACAGTCTTGAGTTGCGCTCGCGCGCCGGATCACGCTAACGACATCCACCGCGCAATTAAATTACCCTTGTTCTGAATATTGATGAAATAACCTAAATCTAACGTGTGTGCACCTAACTTTGAGTGATTTTGAAGAACCTCCCCGTTGCAAGTGTTTCTCGGTGTTGTGAAAAGACTCTGACGCTGCAGCAGCCATCGCCGACGCCCCGACGCCACGAAGGTTAGTGCATGTGTCCAAGCCTATTTCCATAAGTACTGCTGTCTACTGTATGTCCTCACATCATCCCTACGACAGCAGGCTTTTCTCTTCCTGGAAATACTTGCGTAATCCTATTAAAACCGCAGATACAGTCCACTTAAAATATCCCGAATCATCCTGTGATTTATGAGTGGTTTAGTAAAGAACCAGCTACTACAAATAACCACCATAAATTTTGGTCCTTCGAGCCGGATGTTTTAGATTCGTTAATCTTTAAATCTATCCGTCTCTTTATTGTTCAATGTATTAAATCCCGCCCGGACGCGAGCCTACCTCGGTCCGTTAGAACAAATATTTCAAAATCCAAGTCGTGTCACACTCATTCTCACACTCTCCCGCTAGGTAGATAACTTTTACGCTATTCCTAACTGATTATAACTATCTGAGTTGCCCTAGATACATTTATTCTCAACCGCATCTATTCTCGCTAGGCCAACTTATAGATTTTACATTTTATTCGCACCCGCTTCGCTAAATCAGTCTAGGAATCCTAGTAATCTGCAAGTTATTCACGCATCGCTATTAGTAACATAGGTAATACCTACTTATTGAACTCTTCCAGAAAGGTCTAAACTCGGCATACGTTCACTAAATAACTACCCGCAATAATTCCGAACGACAATAATTATTTTGTCTGTTCATCGCTGCTAGGTCGGCCCCGCCCGGCTCGCTCCTACCCTCATACAGAGAATTGTATCGCAAACGTAGAACTCAAGCGTACTATTTAATAATCTCTGACCGCACCGCTAACTGTTTTGTAACACGCTTCATAGTAACTATTTTTCTCCCGCCTATTCTGTGTTCTGTAGGCATTTAGATTTTTTGTTATTGTTGCATCTTTGCATTTCCTTACTCGTTTAACTTGTTATTGGAGGTTTTTATTTCTGCGTCTATTCTGTTAATTATTCATCATGAGTAGAAGAGATAAAAAGGAAGGTTCTGATATTGACGAAAGTTACGATGAGGACAAAGGTCAACTTGTTATGCTGGAAGCCAAGCGCGAACTTTTGTTTGCTCGCATGCAAGGCATTTATGACCTAGCTAAGAAAGCACAAAGCGATTCTTCAAAGTTACAGTCGTTGCAACACAGTGCGTTCAATATCGATCAATTACATAAAGATTTTGAGAAAATATTAGATTCTTATAACGCCATTTCGCTTAAATTAAATCCTAAGCACACTGTTAGGTACCAAGAATGGACTAACTTTGACATAATGTATTGCCTTATCAAACAAGTCATTGTGACTCATTCACCACCCGCTAAAACTGAATCTTCCCCGCAATGTGAACGGCCTAGGCCGAAACTCCCGCCGATAGAATTGCGAAGCTTTGACGGTGATGTACGAACATGGCCACTATTTTACCAACAGTTCAAGTGTACTGTTCACGAAAATACTTCACTTTCAGATAGTGATAGGGTGTATTATCTGATTGGTAAATTAACTGGTTCCGCTGCATCCGTCTGTGCTCGTTTGCCTCCGACCGCTGAAAATTATCCTATTATATGGGAGGCTCTAATCCAAAAGTACGATGACCCCAGACTACTTGCTAGTCAATACCTCAATCAGCTGTTATCTTTTAAATCGCTTACCGCTACCAGCGCTTCAGGTTTGGAGTTATTCTTGGATAGTTTTGACACGTCTGTAGAAGCTCTTAGACAATTGAGCCTTGGTGACCTATCGGAATTTATTCTGCTGCACCTCGCTCTCCAGAAACTGGACTCTGAGACTGTTAAATTATTTGAGCTTACCTATCGTAAAAATAAAATGCCAACCTATTCAAATCTAATTGAGTTTGTCAAAGAACAAAGCAAAGCACTATCGCGGTCAGCTGTTCCTTCGTCGAAAACGCAAGCGCAGCAGAAGTCGCGCTCCACATACCTACGCCTACTGCGAAGCCTAGCGCTCAAACAAAATCTTTTGTGGGCACTGACCAGACCACTATTGACACAAGTGATGCGACAAAATGCGCTTTATGCCAACGCGATAAACACGATCAGTTTTATCGTTGTTTTGCCTTTAAAAAAATGACTCCTCAAGATAGATATAAATTTATAAAAGATAACTCATTTTGTACTAACTGTTTAAGTGTAAAGCACAAATCAATGGCATGTACTTCCGTAAATACTTGTTCCCACTGCTCGGCTAAGCATCATTCACTCTTGCACTTTACTTCACCCGCAAATAAAAATAAAAATGTTACGAAAATTACCGCTGATAATAAATCGCCCGCTACCGCTCATGGCGCTCGCTCCGCTGCGTCTGTAAATATGTCCTCGCCCGGGGAAATTAAGTGCGCGTCAGCTACCGACTTTGCGCCCTCTGCGCATAAGGTCGTCTCTTGCTTGCCCGCTCCCGCTAATGATCCGAATACAACTTCAGTTTGTACTGTATCATATGATCACGATTCGCACACAATAACAACAGCGTTATTGGCCACCGCTAAAATAAAATTTATTGATAAATTTAACCGCCCTCATTATTTGAGATGCCTGATTGATCCTGGTTCTCAAAGTGAGTACATCTCTGCCAAGTGCAGTAAGCGCTTGTCGCTTCCCATTCGTACACAAAGCCGCTTCGCTAAGGTTCAAGGTATAGGAGGCGCCTCGCAGAAAATCCTGGGAGTGACCTCGCTTAGATTTTCTTCCCGCTTCGACGACGGCAATGAATATCACATCGAGCCCATGGTTGTGGATTATGTTACGTCACAACTACCTGACTCGCGTGTCGATGTCAGCGCACTTAGTCACATACGTAACCTACCCATGGCTGATGATGACTTTTCTGAACCCGGTCCGATAGACCTTCTCTTAGGTGTAAACTTGTACTGTCAAATCCTCCTATTCAACAAGGTCACATCTGCCAACATGCCAGTTGCCTTAGAAACGACTTTAGGTTACATAATTATGGGGAATGCACCCATTGTGTCACCGCGCTCTTCGTTGCACACTGTTTGCGCATTTACCGCTGATCCGCTTCACAAGCTGGTGGAAAGGTTTTGGTACACCGAAGAACCACCATCTCAGGTATTTTTAAGCCCCGATGAAAAACGATGTGAAGAAATTTATACTTCCACTACGACACGTAATGAGGATGGTAGTTACGTAGTTATGCTTCCTTTTAAGGATGATCCTCAAAGGCTTGGTAACTCTTACATAAACGCAAAAAAGAGGTTTTTGTCTCTCGAAAATAAACTTCTGCGTTCACCCGATTTACATGAGAAGTATAATAATATAATATCCGACTATCTCGATAAAGGCATTTTAACGCGCGTATCTCCAAACGAATGTGCTTCTCCAGGTTATTACCTGCCGCATCACCCTGTAGTTCGTGACGACAAGTCTACGACTAAAGTTCGCATTGTACTAGACGGCAGTGCCGTAACTGACTCCGGCCTGTCTCTAAATGACATTTTATATAAAGGCTTTAATCTTCAAACTGATATATTCAACATTTTATTGAATGTTCGCATACATCGCATCGCCTTTTTTGCCGATGTAAGGCAAATGTATTTGTGTATTTATACACACCCCGCTCATCGTTGTTATCAACGTATTTTATACCGCTTTTCCTCAGACGCTCCGCTTGAAACCTTACAATTTGAACGCGTTACCTTTGGTCTACGGTCTAGCCCTATGCTGGCGCTTAGAACTTTGCGCCAGCTGGCTCAAGATGAAAGGCAAAGGTGGCCAATAGCTGCTGAAGTTATTGAACGTGACGTTTACATGGACGATCTAGCATCTTCTGCCTCTACAGTCGATCATGCAGTCAAAACTGCGATGGAATTGATTCAAATGTTTAAGGCTGGTGGGTTTGATTTAGTCAAGTGGACCAGTAACTCCCCTAAGTTGCTACAACACATACCCGAATCGCATAGACAATCGGAATCAATTTCATTCGATGTCGATGACGCTTTTAAGATTTTAGGTCTTCGCTGGCTTCCCGCGTCAGATACGTTTTGTTTCTTAACTTCGATTCCACCTTCTGATTTCACTAAAAGGGCAGTCCTATCCGTAACCGCACGCCTGTACGATGTCTTAGGACTCGTCGGACCTGTAATTCTTTACGCTAAACTGCTAATCAGAGAATTGTGGCTTCTGCACATCGATTGGGATGACAAGTTACCCCTTGATATCGCTGCTTTATGGCAAAGATATTTATCTGAGCTGCCGATTATTTCGCACCTCAGATTTCATCGTCATGTAGGAATTGAGGAAAATAACTTAAAAATCACGCTCATGGCGTTCTCGGATGCAAGCGAAAGGGCATACGGCTGTGTGATCTACCTGCACGTATCTAATGGTGTCAGTTCACCATCCATTTCGCTGTGGTGCTCCAAGTCACGCGTATCAGCCAAGCCTACTGTAACGTTAGCTCGGCTGGAGCTAAGTGGCTTAGTGCTTCTTGCTAAGCTACTCAGCGCTGTTTATAGCTCACAAACCGCACGTTGTCAGATTTTATATAGTGACAACGGAACTAATTTTGTCGCTTCTCAATCATACTTAAACGAATTATTTAAATTTCTTGAAACAGATGAGTATTACTCACTCTTTTGTAATGAACTCGCTAAAAACCAAATCACTTGGAAGAGGTCACCGCCCCTAGGAAGCCATTTCGGCGGCATTTGGGAAGCTAACATAAAATGCATTAAATCGCTTCTTTTCCGAGTGATAGGTAAACAAATTCTTACTTACGAAGAAATGCTTACGGTGCTTAATCAAGTCGAAGCTGTACTGAACAGTCGACCTTTGTATGTTCTGAGTACTGATCCCTCGGAACTAACCGCGCTTACACCATCGCACTTTCTTTGTACGCAACCTCTAGCCTTTTTACCCGCTCCTGATGTAAGCAAAGAACGGGAAAATCTGTTAACGCGTCACTCCTTGTTGGACTCAATTGTTCAAACTTTCTGGAAAAGATTCAAGAATGAATACCTCCATAGTTTACAAATGCGTGAAAAATGGAATACCGCTAGTAATCCTCTCACTGTAGGAACAATAGTTCATCTTAATAATGAAAACGCTCCTCCTTTGTCCTGGAAACTTGGTAGAGTTGCTGAAGTTTTCCCAGGCAAAGACGGTCAAGTTCGCTGCGCGAGAGTGGTTGCGGGTGAAAACTCGTATGTGCGTCCGACAGTTAAATTGTCGCCGCTTCCAATACAGTAGAGTAACCATAACTCTAATATTTTAAGGATATTTTATCCTACCTCTCACTTTTATACTAAATTGTTTTATTTTTGTTTTAATTCATCTTTTTTTATATTAAATTCGCTCATTAAAATTATTATTATATTACGCTACGCTATTCTCTTCATTTTTTGAAGGAACCCTTCAAGGGGGGGGATATGGTGGATATTGAATCCAGGTTTTAGGTAAAGCAAGTATTTCCATCCTTTTTTTGTCCACCCCTCTCTCCTATCCTATCCCGCATGCACGTATCAAATCGCGCCATCCTGCTCTAACGATGGTCGATGGCTTCGTATGAAGAGAATGAACAGTCTTGAGTTGCGCTCGCGCGCCGGATCACGCTAACGACATCCACCGCGCAATTAAATTACCCTTGTTCTGAATATTGATGAAATAACCTAAATCTAACGTGTGTGCACCTAACTTTGAGTGATTTTGAAGAACCTCCCCGTTGCAAGTGTTTCTCGGTGTTGTGAAAAGACTCTGACGCTGCAGCAGCCATCGCCGACGCCCCGACGCCACGAAGGTTAGTGCATGTGTCCAAGCCTATTTCCATAAGTACTGCTGTCTACTGTATGTCCTCACATCATCCCTACGACAGCAGGCTTTTCTCTTCCTGGAAATACTTGCGTAATCCTATTAAAACCGCAGATACAGTCCACTTAAAATATCCCGAATCATCCTGTGATTTATGAGTGGTTTAGTAAAGAACCAGCTACTACAAATAACCACCAGTGATTTTAAACTACGGTAATACACACATATTTCATATACTAATATATAAGCCGGTTCATTAGAGAAACGAATTTAAAATGGCGACTTGTACTTGCGTTGACAGATATTACAGTAAGTATCCAAAATTTCAGATCAAAGAATTTTTCAAGTTATAAGTAATAAAAACAAGACCGGGTCGTATTTATTTCAAACTAGCTGATGCCCGCGACTTCGTCCGCGTGGTTTTTTTATTCCTTGAATTATAATAATTTGTAGATCGAAATACCTTATAATGCTTCTTTGAAGACAACATTCGAAAACTCAACAGAATAACAATAACAAACAAGTAACAACGGAAAGATAACAGAAAATTATAACAACGAATTCGTAACAGTTCAGATCACCAGGCGCATCAAGACAGCGTGAAAGCAAATCAAGACTGTTTTTTTCTGCATACTGTACGCGCGTGAGTGAGTATAGACGGCACTAGTGTGCAAGCGAGAGGCCATGATAAGTGCCGCCATTTAAGATTCGTTTCTTTATTGAATCGGCTTATATAAAGTAACAATTTATCTTTTTGTATATTTTTTTATTAATCCAACGCGTACCCTGCCAAAATACAAATTTTAAAATACCTCACGTGAGATTTGAGGAGGAAGGAGTTGATGAAAATCTTATCAAATCTCACCAGAGGGGGCGGTGGGGGCTCCTGAAAAATGCCTCACGCAATTTATGGATAGTCCTTAACCGGTGAACAACACTTAACTTAACAATGGTATTTCACTTTGGGGAAAACATAGGTAAATATCACTACATAGTATAAAACAAAGTCGCTTTCTCTGTCCCTATGTCCGTATGTATGCTGAAATCTTTAAAACTACGCAACGGATTTTGATGCAGTTTTTTTAAATAGATAGAGTGATTCAAGAGGAAGGTTTATACGTAGTATAATAAAACTGTGAAACCGCAAGACTCAAAGCAGTGTACATCGCTTTTAGTCATTTTTACCTACTTAGATAAAATATGAAGAAATTTAATATTTATGCATTTTTTTCCAAAAACATTTTCAGGATCATGGTCTGATTCTCCCTTTCTATTTCGAAAGAAATCTTTTTACACACTGTATAAAATGGTACATGCAGTAAACAACATCATCGATACTTAAGTCAAGTGTGATCGATATCAATATCAAGTGGGATCGATATCGATTATCGATAGGCAAGGCAATAGGGAATACAAAGACCTTTGCTGTGACGAGTGAAGCGGATCAGTGAGCGTGCGCGCAATGGGTCTGAAAAAGCTACTGAAAATCTCTGGACGGGCGACCGCGGCATCCAACCCCGCGTCCCGCACCTCCGCGCGCACCCCCCTCGAACACGCGAAACTCTTGCTTTCATATTTTCAAATTCAAAATACATAAACAAAATATCAGTAATAAGAAAGGAGTTTTAACTATGCGTTGCATACATCAAGTAAATATCCCGTTTTCAACTTTAGTGTTAAAAACCATGACAGTTTTAAAAGTTATAACACATAGATACCTTGACGAGCTCCTTGAGCCGCTCTCTGTTGTAGACGCTGCCGATCTCCTCTCCCAGGAAATAGTCCAGGAGCTTGCTGACTGGGAACGATAGCGGCGCTGTGACCGCCATCACCGCCTGGAATATATCCACCGCTTAATATTGCTACTTAAAAACTAAAAGGGGTTTTACACTACACGTTATTCAGGGTTAACCCTAACTAAGAGTGGTGTAATCAGAAATCAGAAATCAATATCTTTATTTCTTTAGGCTTACAAAATAAGCACTTAGACAAGTACAATTTAATACTATAGGTACATAATTATCAAAATAATATCTATACAAATATTATAAAGAGGAAAGGTTTGATTTTTTGTTTGTTTGTTTGTTTGTATGAATTGAATAGGCTCCGAAACTACTTGGCAGATTTGAAAAATTCTTTCACTGTTGGAAAGCTACATCATTTCTGAGTGACATAGGCTATATTTCATTTTCAAAAAAAATAGGCATCCTTACTAAAATTACGATAACGTAATCCAAGGTGTGAAAAAAATATCAAAAAACTACCTTACATCGCGTGCGCTGCGAAAACTATTGATGATAGAACAAAATGATATACTACATTTTTTTAGAACACACCATTATCTACAAAAAATCAGCGGCAGCATATCTCTAACTATTACAGTCATGTCACAATAAGCGTTTTTTTATTGAAAAAAAGAAATTAAAATACCACCGCTACAAAAAGCTCTTTATTTGTACCTTGGTATTAACCCTTATCAAAATAAATGATGTATTA
Organism: Eupithecia centaureata; assembly: GCA_944547425.1. Taxonomy (NCBI): domain Eukaryota; kingdom Metazoa; phylum Arthropoda; class Insecta; order Lepidoptera; family Geometridae; genus Eupithecia; species Eupithecia centaureata. The sequence continues at coordinate 532,841 of OX155704.1, read as the reverse complement.
TTTAAGACTGCTTCAATATCTTTATATTACTTTTTGAATTATTCGATTCTGACAATCCATTCAAAAGATATCACGAGTTAAAAAAAAATTAAAAAATAAACTGTATTCGGCTAGCTATGCGTTGTAGGCGTCACTCGGGCAGGGGTACGGGAGGGGGGTTAAGATCACGAAATAAACTTTACGCTTGATAATAATTCGTTTAGTAAGTAACTAAACCGATTTAAAAAGTTCTTTTCAGAACTAAACCCATTTATATAAAATATTGTTCACTTAGTTATTAACCTAATAAATTAGTTTAATGCCCGTGCGAAGCCGGGACGGGCCGCTAGTAAGAAATAAAGTGATAATTGATGTTCAGTTCGCCTCACTTTTTTGTCCACTAGTGGAAGAGGCGAAATAGAAACCACTAGCATGTGTATAACTTAAGTGTCTAATACATGTTTGCCTTATAAATAATTACATACTATTGTCGATGTGGAACTGAGCGTCATCTGGCCAAGCAATAATAAGATTTAGGGTCCCTAAGGGACGGACCCGGCTAGCCTTGCTCCCTTATCGCCCTAACTACCGGGCCCTGAATATCGTGTAGTGTGATACCGCTTTAACAAATAAAATTGACGATAACCGATGTGGCCCGAAGGACGTAAACAGCCTAATGGTGGGTTCAGACCAAGCGAATGAGAGCGAGCAAGACTAACGAACGAACTCGAAAGAACCAATGTGGAATCATAGCAAAAGCAAGAGGGCCTTCGTTCGGCTTCGTTCGTGTTCTGTCGACTACTTTCGCTGTTCGGTTCACAAGCGTTCGTTGTGGACTCAACAGCGAAAGAGAGCGAACGTTCGGTACCGATCGTTGAATTTCACTCATTCGCTTTCGTTCGCTTGATCTGGATTGGACTGAATCCACCATGCGATGCGATGATCATATTCTTAAATTAGTTTAAATAAATTAGTATTATTGTTATTATTACTTTCATTTATAACTCACAATTAGGTATAGGTAGGGTATTTAATATTATTTTTAATTTAATTTATTACAATTTGTTTCAATGTTTACTAATTTTTGTATTGTAAAAAAAATTCACAATATGGACTATGACTATAAATTTTATCAAGGTACTGTCTGAAATAAATTATTTGAATTTAATAGAATTTATACGGGAGGTTGCGGGTTTGCCTTGGGACGTATGTTTGTAAGTTAGTTATCTCCCCCAGCAGCACGATGGCCAGGGTAGAGAACAACACCCGTTACCTTAGTGACCATGATGCTCTTAGCTCCGACCATGAGGCCGTGCCGGGAGCAGATGGCCTGAGGAGTGATCTCCCCGAGCAGCACGATGGCCAGGGTAGAGAAGATGACGGCGAACAGACCCGAGGTCAGCTCGTCTAGGAGTATGGTGAAGGTTGAGTTTACAGCCACGTTTCCTGGGGAACAGAGTTTATCAGGGTTATTCCCATCTGATCATATGATCCATATGTGGTTGCATCTGATCACATGAAAAGTTCCCAACGGATCTCAGATCCGTTGCAACTACTTTTTTGAATTAAATTTAGTGCCAACGGATCACAACATGTTTTTAGTGTGTAATGTTAATAAGCAAAACCAACCAACCATCATCTTCCAAGGACATCTGGTGTGGCTGCAGATTTGGCTGATCTCAAGAGGTGTTAATATGCAGGTCTCGACAGAACCTACGCATTTGCTCCCTTTGGAGTCGAGACCCTAGGTCCGTGGGGTACCGAGGCTCTCCGGGTTTTTTTAAATCACCTGGTCGATGCGACGCGTGTCCCTCTAGCTGGTGAGTATCTGGCTCAGCGCATCAGCATTGCCATACAGCGTGGTAATGCAGCCAGTGTCTTGGGGGCGCACAGACTGGTATTGACATGGATCAATAGATCTACCTCTAGACTGTTTGCAACTGTCTGCAGTTATCTCAATTGATTCAATTGTACATAATCATCAACGTATATTAGTCCACTGCTGGACACAGGTCTCGCCCAAGGAGCGCCAATAATTTAGTGGTAATGCCCATAATCCCCACGCTGGGCATGCGGGTTGGGGATCGCAGTTTGATGGTGGGATTGTTCTGGAGGGGTGCTGCTGCCCACCCCCCGATACATTATATTTTTAACTAGCGACCCGCCCGGCTTCGCACGGTTGTATTATACGTATAAACCTTGCTCTTGAATCACTCTATCTATTAAAAAAAACCGCATCAAAATCCGTAGCGTAGTTTTTAAGATTTAAGCGTTCAAAGGGACATAATGACATAGGGACAGAGAAAGCGACTTTATTTTATACTATGTAGTGATTTGTTTTATATTTCTTGATTGTAATTTACGTTGTCTATCAAATATCAGCATCTTATAATGTTAAGGGTGTAAGACCATAGAGTGTGGTTGTACGATGACTCACCTAATAAAATACTGCAGAGGAGATAGTTCCCGTGATCTCTGACCGGCATGATCGCTCGGGCGTACTTCCTTTCCTGTTCGGAACCTGTTGAATAAAAATATTAACTTAATAATTAATTTAGCACGTTTTTAAAAAAACTATCAACCTCCTTAAACTGCCTCACGTACTGGATATAATATTAATCTGTATTTGATGTAATATCCACCTGTATTGGATACAATATAGACTTGTGTTGGACATAATAACAACATGTATTGGATGTAAAATCTATAATATCGACCTGTATTGGATGCTACATTTACCTGTATTGGATGTAACATCTACTGGTATTGCATGCTAAATTTACCTGTATTGGATGTAACATCAACCTGTATTGGATGCAATATCAACCTGTTTTGGATGCAATATCAACATGACTTGGATGCTATATAAACCTGTATTGGATGCAATATTTACCTGTTTTAGATGCAACATCCACCTGTATTGGATGCAATATCAACATGTATTGGATATAATCTCTACCTGTTTTAGATACAACATCCACCTGAATTGGATGTAACATCTACCTGTATTGGATGTAACATCTACCTGTATTGGATGTAACATCTACCTGTATTGGATGCTATACCCACCTGTATTGGATATAATCTTCAGCTCGGTCCGGTCCAGCGACATGAGTCCGAGGTTGAGTCCGGAGAAGAGAGCCGAGAACATGAGGCAGGTGAGGATGAGGGTGAGCGAGACCCAGAGAGGCAGCAGCTTGTTGTGAGAAGCCAGCATCTTCCATGTCTCCGCGCCTGGGTGAGGAGAAATAAGCATCAGGTGAGATTGTGGTCGAAAGAAGTATTTAATCACTATATAGTATAAAACAAAGTTGCTTTCTCTGTCCCTCCCTATGTCCCTTTGTACGCTTAAATCTTCAAAACTACGCAACGGACTTTATACGTTTTTTTTTAAATAGATAGAGTGATTCAAGAGGAAGTTTATACGTATAATAAAACCGTGTGAAGCCGGGGCGGGTCGCTAGTTATTTATAAAACAAACATTGTATTAGACACATAAGTTATACACGTGCTAGTGGTTTAGTTTTCGCTTTCTCCACTAGTGGACAAAAGATTGTAGCAAAGGAGAAATCAATTATCACTTTATTTCTTATATTATTTTGATAATTATGTATCTATAGTTTAAAATTAGACTTGTCTAAGTGCTTATTTTGTAAGCCTAAAGCAATAAAGATATTGATTTGATTATTGATTGATTATTAAACGAAGGTCTATTGTTGATAAAGCGACCTCTAGCCTTAATTGAGCTGAACATCAAATGACTATAGAAATCCTGAGTGCAAAAAGTAGATCACGTGACCCATAATCCTAGATCGCGCAAACGCTGGTCTCAACAACATCTGTCCTATATACAACTATCCGACATCAACTGTGGATCGAAAGACCCCGAGCATGTGGGCCAGTTGGACCGACCCGGTACGGTAGATTTTCCTCTGTATACATTTGGTGGAATATCAACTACAAGCAGAAGTCCACGATCTTATTTTCTTTTTATATATATGATATAAGCATGATTATAAACATCATTAATTGTCGACTGATGAGTAAATGGAGGCTTCATTACATAATAATTTACATCGACACGACACATAGTTAATTTTGACAAACGGAGATACGAATCTGTCAACTCTGAGAAATATCAGGGTTTACGAAAGTTTCAATTTTTATAAAGTGAAAGGAACTAACCTTGATGTAAATATTTCTCCTCATCGCTGGCCGGGTCCACGATCCCCGGCTTCAGGTTCTTGGCGCATATGTAGAGTCTATCCCCGGTGATGGGGGACGGAACTGATATGTCGAACAGAGCTGTTCTGTGCGCCAGCGAGCCTTCTTTTACCTGCAATTAATATATCATATTAAAAAATTTATGGCTTATAAAGTTAGCGAAAACTCTTGTAAAGAAATGAATAAGTTTATTTCTTTAGGTTTACAAAATAAGCACTCAGACAAGTCCAATTTTATACTACGAGTATAAATAATTATCAAAATATAATTTGAAATAAGATGTAAATTGATTTTCTCTTCGCTTCACTTTTGCCCACTTCTTCTTCTTCTTCCGGGCCTTATCCCACGCTAAGTAGGGTCGGCACAACATGAATTCTTCTTCCATTCTTCTCTGTTATTCGTCATCTCCTATTTGAAGAATATGGCTAAGGTCTTGTTTCACCATCGAAAAGTAAGTTCCTATAAATTTACTTGATAGATAACAATATACTGACAACTTTAATACGAAAGAGACAGCACCATGCATACCTGTCAGTTAATTTAACGGGAACTTACTTGACTATTGTGAAACAAGCCCTAAGAGTAGTTAAGTGAGTAAAAGTATGGCTGACAAGTTTTGGCATTTTTTTCTTCAGAACAAAAAAATCTATAACTTTATTCATTGAGTTTTGTGTTCTGAATAAAAACTTAATTTTGAATGAATATTGCCTTATTTAGATTTCACTGGTTATTCTCATTTAACGATTTTTTTAATAATGAAACAACATTTTTTTACAATTATGAGAACTCTATCCCAATTAGTTACATATATTAAAATTACTTGGCTTTATCTTTTCATTTAAGTAATTTATGTTGAACATTGTCTTTACTTTGTGATTAAATTTATGGTTTTAAAATTTTAACCAATAAAATTTTTATTATTAAAATTATTGTATACTAAACATAACTTAAAGTATGAGAGTTTCATTCATGTTAAAATCGACATAGCTTTACTATACATTCGTAAATAAACTATTAATTTTGAAGTAAACCGCTTACACTGAAACCCAATACCAATTAGTAGAGTGGAAAGAATGGAATATATTCACCAAGCCTTCAAGTGACCCTTAAAAGGTCGCCAAGGTAGTTCGTCACTCAGCATTTTCGCGGAATATTTACTTGAAAGGTCACGCATGGTATTTACAAGAAAATTCTCTATTTTGTGGTCGTTAGGGTTGTTTTTAGAATGTTGCTATTTATACAGGGTGAATCATTGATATGAGGCGGGAGGGTAAAGGCCTTTGAGTTGTGGTATGTATGGATTTAAGTTTCGTATTCTTCTAAGTATTGTAATGTTTTATGTTGTTTTGATTTGTACCTTATGTTTAGAAGATTAACTAAAGTAAAGTAACTAAAGAAAAGTATATACCTACGCTAAAGTAAAGAACAAAGGGTGGGCTTAATGTCGGGAAATTATCTACCTGCCAACCAAAACACATATTTTGACACAGGGTTGAGGTTGACGTGCTAACATTATTTTTTTTCCTTTTTTTATTGTTATAATTTTAGTAATGGACCATAGTTTTAACATGTGTTCGATTCAGAAAAATCACGTTTTTTTTTATTATAAAACGTTTATTTCAGGCAATAAACAATTTCTTAAAATCATACCAAAAGATCGATAATATATATTTCTAGTCCTTAATATAACAACTGGTGGTCAGAGACCAATTTATAAACGTTTATCTCCTATAGTATATTACATTAACTTGTATGATAATAATTTCTATACTTTCTAAAACATTCTCTAAAGAAAATATAGAACACAATGACACACCCTGTACGTCGTGAACCTAAAGTTTAATTAAATTATCAGCTTAGACTACGCGCCAAAGAAAACATTCCTTTAACTAGAAATAACACGTGAGTGCCTGTTATTGCTGTGAATTCCCTGTTACTATTAACTTTTATATATTACTAGCAGCGGCTCGCGGTTTCACCCGCGTAATTCCTGTTCCCGTGGGAATTCCAGGATAAAATATTGCCTTTGTGTTATTCCAAACCATAAACTATCTCTGTGCCAAATTTTATCCATATACGTTCAGTAGTTTATGCGTGAAAGAGTAACAAACATCCATACTTACAAACTTTCGCGTCTATAATATTAGTAGGATTTTCAACCTAAAAAAGGGGAGGAATATTTTTTAAAACAAAACTTTTTGTTTGCTAATTTGATGATTACGATTATTTAATTGAAATCTGGTACTTCTCATGAGAAGGTTTATAGATTTTTAAAACCATCCAATAATTTCTTACTAGTATCTGCCCGCGGCTTCGTAGGCTTTGTTTCTATGGAAACCTTTCCTGGTAATCTATAATATAAAAATGAATCGCAAAATGTGTTGGTAAGCGCATAACTCAACAACGCTTGGACCAATTTCGCTAATTCTTAATTTTTTGTTCTGTTCGTTATTATCAGGAGAAGGTTCTTATGAAAGAAAAAAATTAGAAAATTGCGCGGAAAATTTAGAAATAAATTTCCATGCGGGCGAAGCCGCGGGGCGCAGCTAGTATATAAAAAATATAAATAATGTATTGATAAAGCCTCGATTTCTGTTTCATGGGAACTGATTTTTGGAATGAATAATAGCTGATGTTTTATTCTCGAACTACGTCTATTTCATCCGTTGAGTTATTTTGGCGCGATAAGGTAAAAAAAACATACATCGATCATGTATAATGTATTATATATCAGCTATCTAGAACCCATAACACAAGCTTTGAGTAGCTAACTTTGGGGCTAGATGATGCTGTGTGGATTGTCCAGCATTATTTATTGAGTCATCATCATCATCATCAACCTATATTAGTCCACTGCTGGACATAGGCCTCCCCTAATGAGCGCCATAGCGCCCTGTCTTTAGCTTGACGCATCCAGCATCTGCCAGCAGTCTAGAGCAGATCGTCATCCCACCTGGCCGGAGGGCGTCCTACGCTACATTTACCGAGTCGCGGTCTCCACTCAAGAACACGTTTACCCCAACGGTTGTCGGTTCTTCGCGAGATATGGCCAGCCCATTGCCACTACAGCTTGCTAATTCTTTGAGCTATGTCGATAACTTTGGTTCTCTGTCGGATGTATTCGTTACGAATCTTCAGAGAGACTCCGAGCATAGCTCTTTCCATAGCTCGCTGGGCGACTTTGAACTGATTCACTGATTTATTGAGTATGTTAGTGCATTTGACTTGACTCACCATGTACTCCCCTTTGAGTAGGAACTTACAGGGCTGCCCCCACTGCTGCCGCTCGTGCGTGAACGCGATCACCGTGCCGGGGGTCAACCCGTCTCCGTACACCCTGTACCGACAGAACAAAGGTTAAGGCGACACGTCGAGTCACACTAGCGCCGCCATCTATTTATCTTATTATTACAGTAAACAAAGCTATTTTAAGAATATCAAATAGGCAGTTAATTATACCATAACCTCTTTAGCATATGCCATTTTTAATGCCTCTGTAATAGTTGTTTTGTTTTGTACTGGCATCTTCCCGCGGCTTCGCACGTGATGTTTTTGTCTCAAGGCTATTTCTATCAAATGGTAACTGTTTTGTGGGATAAAAAGTAGCCTATAGAAGTGTTATTCCAGGCCTAGGACTACGTCTATTCAAAATTTCAGACCGAACTGTTAAGTAGTTACAGTACTAACAGAGAAACAAAAGAAAACATTAAATTAAGAAGAAAGAGAAGAAGAAGAAGAAGGTAACCTGAGGGTGACTGAGGAGTCAGCCAGCACGCTGGGGATCCCCTCATCAACTATCTTGGGTTCCTTGGAGGACTCCTCCACCCTGATGCCCTCGATCACCAGGAAGGGAGCTGGCGGTGGCGGCGGCAGCACCGGTGCCGGCCGGTCCATGGAACGGACGCTGGTGAAGTCTACCTGGAGGAGAGGATCTTATAAGAAATCCCATCCAAAAATTTAGTCTTAAACACCGTAATATTTCCCCTATTTATGTTAGAGCATCAAGATGATACGAGACCTCTTAGACGTACGACCACCCTATGTAATATATGTCTGTTCTGTATTGTATAAACAGAAAAATAACGTGTAAAGCACTGGCTACTTTTTATCTCATGAATTCCATTCCATTAAATGAGATGATAACTTCTTGCGAATCCGTGGGTTGATTTAACCCAGTAAATCCTTAATATATACACCTACGACGAGTTTTTAAACTATAACTAAATTTAATTTAATTAAGTGTATGTTTATACCTAGGTAGGTACTAATTTTTATAATAATTTATATTTTAATGAAGTGTAATTAGACAAATTATAAATAAAAGGTTTATCTGTTTTATATAACTTAATATAAACCAGTAAACCCAGCTTCATCCATAATACGACTGATGTGGCGCGGCGTGCAAAGGTCCGTCTGCGATGCAGGTGGTTGCTGGTTCGATTCCCGGGACAAATGTTTGTTTGTACCATCTGCAGATAATTGTTTAGGTTGCACTGGGTGTTTATTGTGTACGGTAAAAAGTATACTTTTAAGTAATGTATTGTATTAAGTATATCAGTCATCAGTACCCATAACACAAGCTCTGCTTAGCTTGGGGCTAGATGATGCTGTGTGGATTGTCCAGCATTATTAACTTCATCATCAACCTATATTAGTCCACAGCTGGACATAGGCCTCCCCTAATGAGCGCCATAGCACCCTGTCTTCAGCTTGACGCATCCAGCATCTGCCAGCAGTCTTTCGCAGATCGACATCCCACCTGGTCGGAGGGCGTCCTACACTACGTTTACTGACTGAGACGCGGTCTCCACTCACCCACTTATTCACTTACCTCTGGCATATCATTCACTTGACGTCTCCTTCGTATCTTCACTTCCTCGCTTGAATCTTTGGCATCAGTTACCAGTTTCTCTAGTGAATTAGTTATCATATTATTTATATCACTGGCTTCATTCATAACATTCTGTGAATCTTGAACTATAATTAGATCAATATTTTCATTTTCATGATTATTTTCATTGGTAATTATTAGTTTATCATTACTAATAATATTCTCAGTAGATTCTGTGATTTTGTTTTCGTTTGTTATATCTGTTTTGTTTACAGAACTTTCATTGCTATTATGATGATTTTTCTCGATAATATCTACATTTTTTACGTTTTTACTGATTTCTTTAACATTGCTTATATTATTATCACTTTGAATATCATTAGACGGAACTTCAAAATTCGCATTTGGTATATAAATAACTTCATTTTTAGAAAATATTGGATCCCTCTCTACTTCAATATCGACTACGTATTTATCTATTGAATTATTTACTGGTTCATTAATACTGTTAATTATATATCTATCTTCCTGTATAGATTTATTAATATTATTATCATTAAATATATTTCTATCTTCTAATTCATTAAGAGGTACGAATGTACCATCTATTAATACTTCTATATCTTTGCTTTCTTCTCTAGTGGGTCTAGCTACACTGGGCAGGTGGTTCACGTCGATGTCGTGTGTTAGGTCTGCCCAATCGTTGTTGGTCTCTTGGATTTGTTGGGTTTCAAATGATTCTTCAGTTTGCGTTGATTTTTCTGACGTTGACCTGTGGACAAAGAAATGGTTGATTTTATTTGAAAATAAAAATAAAATCATTTTCAATTTAGTCTCGATAAGATCATTTCTGAAAACAAGATAAACAACTAGATCGCTAAAAGTCAATCGATAATTATTTAGTTTTAAAACATTGCCAAAAATAATAGGTACCTGAAGTTTGAATTTTGAATTTGAGTTTGAATTGAAGTGTTTATTTATATGCCAGTTTGTGGCTCTTAAACGGTTGAGAAAAAGAGTTACTGATTTCGGTATTGTGTTTTTTAATTGAACGGTGACTTGATTGCGTTTGCTCGAGTATCTACTGTAGTATATTTTCCTATTCGAAGATTTGCGTGTTTCTTCTTCATTCTTTCACTATTCTTCATGAAAATCGGTATACATGTTCAAATTATAAAAAAAACTATTTCAACTCTAGTTTTGAGTCTCTTCATGCCAAGAGTTAATTGGTTTCTTCTGCTCCTTCGTGTCACTTACTAGGTGAAAATGACTTTTAGATTTTTTTAGTTTTCTTTAAGATAATTTTTTTTTTGTGTTAAGTTCTAGTTAAGGTTAAGAAACTTAGGCAAAAAATGATTTTTTTTATTTTAAACTGTGGTCCGAAGAAAAGTTTATGACATGACGAAATAACATTTTTCTGAAAATTATCGTATTGGTTCCGTTTTGGCGGACCCCAACTATAAAGTTACCTTTCAAACAAAACCCCACCTTTCAATCAGGGTAAGAGCTCTTATACATGTGTAAATGCCATGTTTTCCAACCTTGGAGCTGATAATTGTGGCGTAGCGTCATAAGGTATGCAAAATCAGATGGATTTAGTTAAATAATTTTACTAATAAAATGGTTTTAACGCGAAGGTTTGTATGTTTGAATGTATCTTACTCTTATTTACTTCAAACTAGTTGCGCCCCGCGACTTCTCCCACATTGAAATTTATAAAGTTGTCATATTTCAGAAATTTATTGCAAGCCTCCTAGAGCTAGTTTCAAAAATATAAAAAAACGTGTTTATTTATTTACTTTATAGTTTACTAGCCACCCGCGCCGGCTTCGCACGGTTTTATTATACGTATAAACCTTCCTATTGAATCACTCTTATCTATTAAAGAAACCGCATCAAAATATGTTGCGTAGTTTTAAAGATTTAAGTATGCATAGGGACAGAGAGAGCGACTTTGTTTTATACTATGTAGTGATTTATAACGAGCTTGAGTGAATTAAAAATAATAGTTTTTCATACAGACTTTACTACCCCATCGAACCCCCTCAGAGGTTAAGGTGATCCGATTGTCATACGTTTGTATTTTCCCAAATATGAGCGATGTGGACATAATTTAACAAATAAATAACTGTTTTTGGCTTTGTTATTGGTCATTATTTGCGGCAAATTGTGTTTGATTCATGAAAACACTCGGTATAATTAGAAATAACGTGAAAATTTTAGGCCATTTTTATCAATGTGTGAGTGAACACGGATAATGTTGTACGCCCGCTTACTTGAACTTGTGAGTGTGACGGCGGCGACGGAATCGCCATCTCTGTGCTATCTAAAGAATCATCTAATAATACCATAGTCTACCGTTCTCAAAGGGTTTTTCCATCGTCCAAGTATTTATTCCTATCTATTTTTGCTGCATGTCAAATAAGATCTGGGAAGCCTACGTTCCGTTTCCATGACAACAATAAATGACACTATGTAAACAGATAAAATGTTTGCTTATAGATACCAGTTTAGAGAGTTTTACGCTGGGGCCACACTACCTTACCGTCTACCGGGCTGTTACCGCAATAATTATGACATTAAATTACCGTTTAAATTATTGCATGACCTGGTGTGGTTATACTAGAGTTTACCTAGATATGTCAATAAATAAGGCGGTAAAAATATCACGTGCGTCGCCGGTGAGCTCATATTGCACACTGGACAAACGGTAGTGGCCACAAACGCATTAATTACTGCGGTAATCTTCTTTGATGTGCGAAAAAAGACCGCCGCCGGAGCTATTGTCTACCGCCATTTGCCATATTGATTGGCATTGTAAAATTATGGCCATAAATCGTGGTTACACCTAGGTGTTGTATAAGTTATAATTAAAATAATTATCGGCATATCACGGTAGTGTGGCCCCAGCATCAGACGTGTCAGATTGTATGCAAAGCATTTCGATCATTCATCAGCGACAACCGATGTGGCGCAGTGGGCGAAGGTCCGCCTGCGACCGGTTGTGGGTTCGATTCCCGTGTCGGAAAAAATTGTGTACGATCTACAGAAATTGAACATGAAATTGTTCCGTTGGTCTGGGTGTTTTCTATGTATTTATAAAAAAAATATCTATCTATGTAATGTATTGACAACGAAAATTACAAGCAAAAAGCGTGACCCGAGAGCTGGTGAATATCTGGCTCAGCGCATCAGCATTGCCATACAGCGTGGTAATGCAGCCAGTGTCTTGGGGACGCTTCCGACTGGTATTGACATGGATCAATTGAGCTACCTTTAGACTGGTTCCAACCGTCTGCAGTTAGCTCAATGGTTTCAATTGTAAATACTAGTTGTAATTTTTCTATTCCTTTGCATGTATTGTATTAAGTTTATCAGTCAACTAGTACCCATAATACGAGCTTTGCTCACCTTGGGGCTAGATGATGCTGTGTGGACTGTCCGGAATTATATATATATATTTTTTTTATTGGACTAATCGTAACTTTTTACAGAGAGCCAAAACAAAATTTTGAACATGATTTTTTTGAAAAGTTAAAGTTTTTCTTTTTTAATATTAAAACATCATTGTTTTCGTAATTTTTTGCTCTATTTTTTAAAATAATGGTCGCTGTTATAGCTATCACCCAACTTGATAAAAACTACAAAAGCCCATTTTGCATTAAAATTTTGAAGCAAAGTTAAGATAATTATCCCAATAAAAAGAAATAAATATTTAAATTAAACTAGCTTTATGAAATGTTCTCGAAAGAAAATATACTTTATCAGAAATAAAACCATTTTCTAAATTTTTGAAATGTGGCCGTTTTGCATTCAATGAGCGATTTGTAAAAATGCCTGAACTTAGCTGGCGTAAGAGCTAAAATAAAATAAAAATCAGTTGGTGTTGATAGTACATAATTGTTTCTTTTTATTTTTGTCATACCGTTAGAAACGAGGTCAGGACCCTTTGTGGGATGTACCTACGCAGAACAGTCTACCAAAGTTTTATATAACAATCAAATAGACTTAGGAAGGCTTACAATAAGTAATTTATGACAAATATGAATTTGTTTGTACTAGGTCTATGACATTGTTCAAAATATAAAGAATAAAAATGATAAAAATCAAAAATTTTGGTAGTGTTGAAGGGATTTGAGCCCGTACTAACGGGATCTATCAAAATTTTGTGGATATTTCATTTTCAAAAAGCAAAAAGTAAATTAAATTTTCGGTGGTTTCGAACCCAGGTACGACTATACATCGTCGCACCCACCCGACTGTTCAAACCGCTAGTCCAAAGTGAGTTATTGAAATACTGTGAAAATTTGTATTACTTTTAATCTTTTATAAGTGGTCGTAAAATCGGAGCTAAAATACCTAAGTACACAAAGAACAGAGTCAAAAAAAGTGGAGACTTCCTTACGCTAATAATTTTAATGTAATTTTATTATAAAATTGGAACAACTTTCACAGTGAGTACATTTAAAATTAATGATTGTTATTGTGAACTTATTCAATTTATTTGTCAATTCCAATGATTTAACGAAATTAATAAATAGCATGAAAAGTATTTTTTTTACCTATGATTTGTAAGATATTCTTTAGCTAATAAGCTAGTTTGTAAATAACATTACCCTCTGCGCCTTTTTACTTAAATTGTTCAAAACGATAAAAGAAAATTACCTCCATTTTTTTTTTTAAATGTAAATAGAGCCTGTTTTTATTCTTAAAAAAAAACAAGAGTCGAAAATTAGTTCGTTAACTAGTGGTTTTATTGAATTAATTTTAGATGTAATTTAGTAATGTCCCGAAAACGGAAATATTGGTCCGAAAAATATTTAGTCCTAAGGCGTCTCCAATTATCTCTGTTATTTTTCGAACAGTAGTTATTTTAGTTCCACTGAATTTATAGGGTTTGCCTGTGTGAGTGACTCGTAGCGGCCGATCACTCACACAGGCAAGATCTTTTTTTGTGTGAGTGACTCGTAGCGGCCGATCACTCACACAGGCAAGATCTTTTTTGCTCTTCCCAAATACAAGCTCCCTAAATGCTTTCAACACTTGAAAAATTGCTTGGTACATAAAAAACAACATACCATTTGCGGCAAATACATTACCATTAAACAATTATGAACAATTTAATTAGAAAATAGTGAAAAACATCAAAATTGAAAATCATCGCCATCTAGTAGCGGAGCTATGCTTAGTCCTGGACGCGAAATCACCTTAAATAAGTAATTTTCAAATTTTATATCCTACGTATGTCTTATTCTAGGTCCTAACCTATCTAGTCTACATACCAAATTTCATTACAGATTACTCATAACAAACATTATTATAATAAATGGGAAAGTCTGTGTAAGATTTTACCATCACTACATAGTATAAAATAAAGTCGCTTTTTCTGTCCCTATGTCATGGTGTTCCTTTCAACGCTTAAAGGTGTCTGCCCACTATCCCGTAGCATACCATGACCGTACTAGGACCGTTTCGGACAAAAAACTATTCTTTGTATTCAGAAGTATGAGACTATGCCCACTAGACCGTTCCGTCACCGGCCGACACCGTAGCGTACCATGCACGGGCCGTCAACTATTTGTCGGAGGGAATATTTTGCCGGTGCGGATACGCTACGTGCATGGCATGCGACGTTCCTAGCACGCTCATGGTATGCTACGGGATAGTGGGCAGACACCTTAAATCTTAAAAACTACGCGACGGATTTTGATGCGGTTTTTTTAATAGATAGAGTGATTCAAGAGGAATGTTTATACGTATAATAAAACCGTGCGAAGCCGGGGCGGGTCGCTAGTTTATTATAATAGTAAGAAAACTCGTATATGTACAAATACTTTAGAGTTAGCTAGCCAGGAAGACAGTTTTCTTTTCCATTATATTCCTCACGAAAATACTACTTTAGTCTCAAAAACTTTCCCCTATAGGGAACTAGCCCTAAATACATTCCAAGGGCGCGCTCAAACTCGGGGATTATAGACGGTAGTACTTGGCTAGGCCAAGGCCGAGACATCGGACGAACGGGCGGGGCTAAATATAACGCACCCTACAAACGTAGTAGGTGTGCTTGCATATTATTATGCAAAGGTGAAGTTTGTTGTTTCTTTCTTTGCGTGTTCAAATCACGTCGGGGTCACTAGTTTGGGGGTTAAAGGTGGAATTCCCCCAAATGGTTACAGGAGAAGATCTTCCCTGTACCGGGTCGGCCCATCTGGCCCACTTACCCGGGGTCTTTCGACCGACAGTTGATGTCGGATAGGCTAGATGTTGCAGAAACCAACGCTTGCGCGATCTAGGAATAATGGTCACGTGATCTACTTTTGCACTCAGAATTTTTGTAATTTCATTTTCTTTTTAGTTCAGCTCACATCATGCTAGATGTCGCTACACTTTCTACAGCAAAACTTCAAGTGAGTTGCAAAAATTATCCTCACTAATATTGTAAATGAGAAAGTTTGTATGTTTGTCTTTCACGCAAAAAAACAACTGAACGGGTCGGGTTGAAAATTTTGATCAGACGTTCTATCTAGCCCTGGAATAACAAAAAGCTTTCATCTCATAACTTTATACTTTTCATCTCATACCTACTTTATTTGCTGAACGTTGATCACTACGTTCAGCCTGAAAGTGTACCTGTAATCTTACTATTATCTTACTTCTTACTATTATAATAAATGGGAAAGTCTGTGTGAATGTTTGTTGTAAGTAATCTCCGTAATTACTTAAGTTATTTAGATGACATTTGGTACGTAGATAGTTTAGGACCTAGAATAAGACTAATAAAATTATCAAATATATGGAAAATTATTTTTCCTTGGTTCGATTTACTCAAAACTCGGTTTAAATAAAGTAAGAAATAAAAAATTAAATACATATTTTTAATTTTTAACAAAATAACCTCCAGGGGTTGTGTAATAATTTTCTGAATTTTGATTGAAAAAAAAAACTGTTTTTGCGGCGAAGCCACGGGGCGCATCTAGTTATAAATAAAAGCACGGACCAACGAATATAAAAGGTACACAACACCTGAAACAAATATTTGTAGATCGCACAAACATTTGATTGTTTTTTGTTTTTTTTCTGACTTCTGACTTCTGGCCGAAAGGGGTGAAGTTCCGGCGGTTCAAGGGCCGCCTATCATGTGATCCCCCGCGCCGAGACACGCCGGCGACCTCGCGTGGGCCTTAGTATAATAAATATATTGTGATATGCATTTTAGCTCTAAGGTATATATTGATATGGACCGTAGAATAAGTTATATAAGAACTGTTTACTTGTTCTAATGTTGTCCGAAATAAATGAATTTATTATTATTATTATTTATCCCGACGCGCGACGCAGGAATCGATCAACCTCCCGCCTCGCAGCCATTCTTCGACCCCGTGCCAAAGAAGTACCTAGACGGTTTGCGTGTAAAATACCTACCTAATGAATGTTTAGAAAGCGTGACGTCAGAGTGCACGAGTGGCGTGGGACGTAAGTGACGTCGTTCGACGGACCACGCCGGAAACAGCTGATTGTTATCAGTGATAGGTTGGATGGTAAGTTTACACCGTGGACGTACAGAGTGCATTCTATTAATATCTATTAATTTTCTTTACGACAGGGACAGTTATAGATAAATAAATAAAAAGTACTGACGACAGATGTGGCGAAAATCTGAGTCGTACGTAGTACTATTAATTCTTAAATGATACCTATATTTTGCTTAAGCTATATTTTGGAGCGCAATAACGTGTTTAAAACGCAATCCGCCAGTCTAACTGATCTAACTCCCAGGATATTTCGTTCCAAAGCTTTTGGCACACTCCCGAGACGAACAGGATGAATGAAAAACATACGTTTATACAAGGTGTCTCGAAACTCAACGTCAAGCCGACGACAGAGGGATAGGTGATTAACTACATAACTACATAACTAAGCCGAAATCTACAAAATCATGGTTCTATCTTCAATGGTTTCCGAGCTAAATACCTATAACCCTGTATAAAAAATATGTTAGGTATACATAAAAATACAATAAAAAATTATTCAAAATTTTCTAAGATCTACGTAGTAAACTTCGCCCCAACCTTTCTACCCTTCTGTCTTGTTTTCGGCTTGACGTTGAGTTTTTTATTTGTTGTAAATGGTCGAGCGTTTGGCCACTATCTCACGTAAGTGTAGATGTGGGAATCTGGGATCTGGGAAAGCGTGCTCTATCTCAGTTACCAGTTTCGGGACACTCTGTAGGTATATGTATACCTACTTATACGAATGTTATCTAAACTCGTGACGCGACAGCCGTAGCGCACATCGGCACTGCCTCAGTTGGCTCTCGTCCAAACGTTCATTTGTACAAAACAAACTGCTTCGATTTGAGTGAGACTCGTCGGCGGCGGCTGACGCGCACGACGCAACTTTATACGCATGTTAAGGCGTAAACTAGCGCCACTACTTATTTTATCATATAACTAGCGACCCGCCCCGGCTTCGCACGGTTTTATTATACGTATAAACCTTCCTCTGGAATCACTCTATCTTTGAAAAAAAACCGCATCGAAATCCGTTTTGCGTAGTTTTAAAGATTTGAGCAGTCAAAGGGAAATAGGGACAGAAAAAGCGACTTTGTTTTATACTATGTAGTGATTACGTTAAACTAAGGAATTTTCAAAATTCAAACGTTCAGTTTATTATACTTATCATAAGTTTATTTTTATGCATCTCTGTAGGAGTTTTCTTTTATCTATTTTAGAAAGAGATACGAAAACAGAGTTTGGTCGCCACCAAGAGCAACTTCGTATCTCCTCCTAAACTAGACAAAATGAAACTTCTACAGGTGCATTAAAAAAAGCTTATGATAGGTTTAACAAACTGTACTAGTGAATTTTGGAAATTCCTTTGTTCACCAGATTTGGGAAGGGGCGCCACTTTAGGTGTTGTTTGAGCCTTACACTAAGTATTTGCCCACAGCTTCGAATGGGTTGTTTCTATGGAAACGTTTCTAGACTATCCCATGGGAACTGATTTATGAGATAAGAAGTAGGAATAGAACCCACAACTTCCTGCATTGCAGCTGGAATTTGCCACGCCACTGAAGTAGTTCTATCAGCTTCTAGAGTGTAATGAAATTTTAGAGCTAAATTATGTTATTCCATTAATGAATTTATTTCGGTATTAGATACAGGGAATTAAATGACATTTTATGTTACATCTATTTATATTACATCTGATTTATCTGATGAAAAGTAGCCTATGTGTAATTCCAGGGCTAGAACTTTGTATATTAAATTCAGCCTGATCTTTTGATTACTTTTTGCGTAAGTTTAATAACGATTGTATGATGCCTTTGATCGTGCGATCATGTAATCAAATTAACAGATCTCTTTTGAGTGTCCTAATCAGTTACCTACGCGATGCGTTGACGCGCGAGGGGCGTCATCATCGTCGACGGCATCACACGATGGACATCGCGCGATCTATTAGGACACCTGTTAGGTTATCGCACGACCACTTTGATCGTGAGATGACAAACGCATCGCACCATCGTACGATCGCTCCCAATTAGGACGACGCCTAACAAACATACACTTTCACATTCATAATATTAGTAGGGATACAGTTTATTACAGCATCATTTTACCCAGCACATGGAAAGAGACCTTGATTCTTTGAATCAGATTTTATAGTTTCAAGATGGGTAGTAACATTTTTTATGATCTACAATAAATAATATTTTATTGTCAGTCCGAGTCTTTCGGCCCCATCTGAAAAATACCTAACTCTTGTCTTCTGTGTGTATATTTATTGAAGTTAAAATTTAAATAGTAAGGAACAAGGTGTTTAAATCCAAAAGAGATGGCAAAAATTGGCTTTTTTTCGTTTTTTTGTCGGCAATGTTTTTTTTTTATTATGACTATTGCCTATTTTTTTTTTTATCAAATCCAATAAATTACATATTGGTTCCAAATCTTTTTTTACTTGTTTTATTTAATTTTTTGGGTTTTTTTTTTCACCTTTGTGAAGAAAAAAAAAAAAAAACTAAACATACAACACTATAACATTCCTAAAGGTTTTCTCATCATCATCATCAGTCTATCCACTGCTGGACAACGGCCTCCTCTAATTAGCACCATATGGTTTTCTCAGCTAGGTAAAAAAGGTAGTAGTAGGTATGTCTTTTATATAACTTTTGAAACTGCAAGTACACTATGTTATAAGTACTTTTTTTTACAAAAGTTTACAATAAATATTATTTTTCTGATTCAGGGTAAAATATAAAAGAAATCATGATATTAATGTGAAACTCAATTGGAGAGGTTTTCAGGTCCTAGGTCCCTAATAATACTTATTATAAGTAAATCTTATTATTATAAGTTGTTAGGAATATTTAATCCAATCATAATTTATTTTGTAAATTTTATATTTTAATAAATGGGTTTTGTTATTATTATATTGTGAAACTACCATAAAAAAGACTATGATAGTAAAATGATGAATAAACTACATTTTATTTTTATTTACATAAAACATTTTCTTTTAAAATAGGTACCTACCTATAATAAATAAATATAATTTTCTTATTGTTTTCTCTTGCATATACTTAATTTAATCTTAAATAGGGTTACAATAAAAAGAAATGGTCTGTGACCACGGAACAGGCAAATATATGGGTAGGTACATAAAATAATATATTTATAACTTACCTCAATTCCGCGTTTTCGCGGGAAACCTCATGATTTTTCAGCTCCAAAAAATGCTCCACTCCCTGATGAGCCCACCGGCCTCCAAAGGGCGTATTCCCATTTCTATCTTGCAAGCAGAAGTAGACCTTTGCATCAGCTCGGGGTACTTGAACTTCAACTTGCGAAGACCATTGCGTGGTGTTTATTTCTTTTATTTCATAGTTGGGGTATATAACATCGCAGCTACTACCCTTCGCACCCTCCTTGGAGGTCAACCTCCACGCATTATGACCCAAATATTCTCCTCCACTCACATTTAGCATATATTTACAAATATTTTCATCACAAACTAAACTACCCACTTTGACTGAACTTATAAATAATTGGGACGAGTTATTCACTGACGCTTGCACTTGTAAAATAATGTATATTGTTATCCCACAAGTCCGTAACACATTTGATGTTGATGCCATTTTTCTAAAGCGAAAAAAAGCAAAACGAAACACGGGATCTCCTCGATTTCTACACCGACATTGTTTGATAGATCGGATTTGACAGTCCGCGGCGCGCAGCAGCGCAATCAATCGCGACTGCCTACCGGACGGAACTACGCAGCGGAACGCTGCACTGCAGGCAGGGCCAGGGTGACCGTTTTAAAAATGGCGTATCTGCCAGATTCTGGCAAAAAACCTGCCAAAATCTGCCGAACTCGTCTCAGATCAGAAAATGCCAAAATATGCCATTATTTTAATGAAATTTTAATATAAAATTTCAAAACACTTTATTCAGTAGGAATCATTAGATTAGTTTTGAATTTTATGCGTGGGTAAGCTTTGGATAGTGTCGGGGACCTTATTGTAGAAGCTTAAACATTGGCTCATGTCGCTGATGATGAGTGATGAAAGATTTGGACTTTGTGACTTGACAGTTTGTTCTTACTTCTAGTATTGAAGATAAAGTTTTGTTAAACTGATGTTTTTCACAGTTTTTCTAGGAATCTTTAAAATCTGCCAGAATCTGCCACATTTTTAATTCGTCAGCACTTTCTGCCAGAGTCAAAATTTGGGAGCCAAATCTGCCAAATGGCAGAAATCTGCCACAAATGGTCACCCTGTGCAGGACGCGGGAAGGAAGGAGGAAGCGATGTTTCCACATTGAAATAATGGTTTTCACATCACGAAAAAAAAAATGATCGGAAGAAATTACCCTCGAATGTCAAAACTTCAAACAAAAAAAACTTCAAAGTCAAAATTCAGATTATCAGATTCCGATTCCATTTCGGAATCCGTGAATGGTGTTGTGTTGGCCGTATTTTCTAAAATTCTAATAATTGAAGTCCAGAAAAAGCCGCATTTATAAGTGAATTCTAATGAGATTCTGCTCATTAATATCCATGCATAGTCAAATTCAATACGTGTCAACAGTTTAACAAAGTCTTTGTCCTCGAATAATGGTAACTCAGAAAGAGTTATATTAATCATTCATTTTGGGAAATAAATTGATAAAGATGGAAGTAAGGGAGGCAGGCGACGGCGCCCCGTCAGGGGACTTCGTCAGGGCTTCGCCGAAGAAGTATTCATGGGCGGAAGTAAGACAGGCAGTTCACGATTTACGAAAGGAACTGTCGTCGCTTTCCACCATGATCCCGAGTGCGATTTCATTCAGGAAACTCAGCAATGGGAAGACGAGGATCTACTTCTTGAGGACTCCTCAGCAAGGGTGGGAGATAACCCTGCTTTATACTGATATTCTGCTCAGCCATACACCGTCTGAGGCAAGGTTAGTTCGCGAGTACACCTTTGATTCCATCAGCTGACTGATCATATGCTAGTTTACTACACATGAATCATGTGACATGATTAACAATGATTTCTGTCAAAAACCATAAAAATAACACAAACGTATTTACCTCTACAGCCTAACTTAATTTCAAATTATACAAGTACAATTACTTGCAAACATTCATAAAAGTAGAGAAAAATCTATTTGTGTAGCATAGTTTAAACAGCATTTAAAAATACCTAAGATCAGTAAAATCCAACCCCCCTCTAATAAACTTGAAACCTTGCACAAACAAAGAAGTCTCAAAAATTATTGATAAATTAGAGACTAATGTTAGAAAAGGTCTTGATAGCATCATCACTGATTATACAGATTTAGAATCATAGATAAACTGATAATGATAACAGACAGCAGGGTAACAGCAAGCTAACAAGTAAAAGTTAAATGAAAAACATCAACAAGGCATAATTGCTCAAGCACACATTTTTTAATAATTTTATTTGTGAAGCACAAACAGATCTATATTCGACAAATACAGTATAACCCGCTTAAGACGATTTCGCAGGGACCCTACCAAAAACGCGTCTTAAGCGAGAAAGCGTATTATGCGGGATAGGGAAAAAAACGTATTTATTTAATTTCGGTTTATATAGGTCTTAAATTAACCATTTATAAGTTACATTAAATACGTAGTGTAATTATAATTACATTATGTAAAATAATCACGTATAATACATATCATATTATAATAATGATATTTTGTTTTGACAGAAAGATTTTGATGCATTAGGAATTAAAAGATTTTCAACATAATTCAACTTCTGCAGTGCGTCTTCGCTTTTATCCAAAGAAGCTACATAGCGTCTTAAATCATTAACAGCTGATAATGCCTGGGCGTTTGATAAAACTGGAGTTGACTCATCTTAGTTTTCATCATTATCTCTTAAGGCCTTGTTTTGTGTGTTATTCACATTCTCAATAAAATATTCAATTGATTGAATTTCGTACACGTGTCATCAATAGAAGAATATCCAGGAAAACACTGCAGTATCTTGGGTTTTTCTTCTTCCAACACGACGTCAACCAGCTCTTGGTTAGAACTCTCGGCTCGGGCTCGGGCGTATTAAACGGGATGACGAATCGTATTAAGCGTTAAGAAATGTATGAAAATATGTCTCAAGTTGCAGGGACTGGCGTAAAGTGGCGTATTAAGCGTGAAATCGTATTAAACGTGATCGTCTTAAACGGGTTCTACTGTAATAAGTTCCAAAACTTATTTTCACTAACCACAAACTCGTTTATTTCCAGGTTAGACTGGAAACCCCTCTTTGAGTCGGTTGCGCTCAGCGTGACCGCAGGCAAATGGTCCCGCGAGGAACAGCTCCTGTGGGAGAGACAGAGGGTGTGTGCCTGGGGCATCGCGTCCTACGAGCTGCACGCTCCCACGGGCAGGGTGCTGTTCCCCTGTGCGTCCAGTCTGTTCGTGGCAGAGGAGAGACCGGGACAGGTGAGTGGTCCCGCGAGGAGCAGCTCCTGTGGGAGAGACAGAGGGTGTGTGCCTGGGGCATCGCGTCCTACGAGCTGCACGCTCCCACGGGCAGGGTGCTGTTCCCCTGTGCGTCCAGTCTGTTCGTGGCAGAGGAGAGACCGGGACAGGTGAGTGGTCCCGCGAGGAGCAGCTCCTGTGGGAGAGACAGAGGGTGTGTGCCTGGGGCATCGCGTCCTACGAGCTGCACGCTCCCACGGGCAGGGTGCTGTTCCCCTGTGCGTCCAGTCTGTTCGTGGCAGAGGAGAGACCGGGACAGGTGAGTGGTCCCGCGAGGAGCAGCTCCTGTGGGAGAGACAGAGGGTGTGTGCCTGGGGCATCGCGTCCTACGAGCTGCACGCTCCCACGGGCAGGGTGCTGTTCCCCTGTGCGTCCAGTCTGTTCGTGGCAGAGGAGAGACCGGGACAGGTGAGTGGTCCCGCGAGGAGCAGCTCCTGTGGGAGAGACAGAGGGTGTGTGCCTGGGGCATCGCGTCCTACGAGCTGCACGCTCCCACGGGCAGGGTGCTGTTCCCCTGTGCGTCCAGTCTGTTCGTGGCAGAGGAGAGACCGGGACAGGTGAGTGGTCCCGCGAGGAGCAGCTCCTGTGGGAGAGACAGAGGGTGTGTGCCTGGGGCATCGCGTCCTACGAGCTGCACGCTCCCACGGGCAGGGTGCTGTTCCCCTGTGCGTCCAGTCTGTTCGTGGCAGAGGAGAGACCGGGACAGGTGAGTGGTCCCGCGAGGAGCAGCTCCTGTGGGAGAGACAGAGGGTGTGTGCCTGGGGCATCGCGTCCTACGAGCTGCACGCTCCCACGGGCAGGGTGCTGTTCCCCTGTGCGTCCAGTCTGTTCGTGGCAGAGGAGAGACCGGGACAGGTGAGTGGTCCCGCGAGGAGCAGCTCCTGTGGGAGAGACAGAGGGTGTGTGCCTGGGGCATCGCGTCCTACGAGCTGCACGCTCCCACGGGCAGGGTGCTGTTCCCCTGTGCGTCCAGTCTGTTCGTGGCAGAGGAGAGACCGGGACAGGTGAGTGGTCCCGCGAGGAGCAGCTCCTGTGGGAGAGACAGAGGGTGTGTGCCTGGGGCATCGCGTCCTACGAGCTGCACGCTCCCACGGGCAGGGTGCTGTTCCCCTGTGCGTCCAGTCTGTTCGTGGCAGAGGAGAGACCGGGACAGGTGAGTGGTCCCGCGAGGAGCAGCTCCTGTGGGAGAGACAGAGGGTGTGTGCCTGGGGCATCGCGTCCTACGAGCTGCACGCTCCCACGGGCAGGGTGCTGTTCCCCTGTGCGTCCAGTCTGTTCGTGGCAGAGGAGAGACCGGGACAGGTGAGTGGTCCCGCGAGGAGCAGCTCCTGTGGGAGAGACAGAGGGTGTGTGCCTGGGGCATCGCGTCCTACGAGCTGCACGCTCCCACGGGCAGGGTGCTGTTCCCCTGTGCGTCCAGTCTGTTCGTGGCAGAGGAGAGACCGGGACAGGTGAGTGGTCCCGCGAGGAGCAGCTCCTGTGGGAGAGACAGAGGGTGTGTGCCTGGGGCATCGCGTCCTACGAGCTGCACGCTCCCACGGGCAGGGTGCTGTTCCCCTGTGCGTCCAGTCTGTTCGTGGCAGAGGAGAGACCGGGACAGGTGAGTGGTCCCGCGAGGAGCAGCTCCTGTGGGAGAGACAGAGGGTGTGTGCCTGGGGCATCGCGTCCTACGAGCTGCACGCTCCCACGGGCAGGGTGCTGTTCCCCTGTGCGTCCAGTCTGTTCGTGGCAGAGGAGAGACCGGGACAGGTGAGTGGTCCCGCGAGGAGCAGCTCCTGTGGGAGAGACAGAGGGTGTGTGCCTGGGGCATCGCGTCCTACGAGCTGCACGCTCCCACGGGCAGGGTGCTGTTCCCCTGTGCGTCCAGTCTGTTCGTGGCAGAGGAGAGACCGGGACAGGTGAGTGGTCCCGCGAGGAGCAGCTCCTGTGGGAGAGACAGAGGGTGTGTGCCTGGGGCATCGCGTCCTACGAGCTGCACGCTCCCACGGGCAGGGTGCTGTTCCCCTGTGCGTCCAGTCTGTTCGTGGCAGAGGAGAGACAGGGACAGGTGAGTGGTCCCGCGAGGAGCAGCTCCTGTGGGAGAGACAGGGTGTGTGCCTGGGGCATCGCGTCCTACGAGCTGCACGCTCCCACGGGCAGGGTGCTGTTCCCCTGTGCGTCCAGTCTGTTCGTGGCAGAGGAGAGACCGGGACAGGTGAGTGGTCCCGCGAGGAGCAGCTCCTGTGGGAGAGACAGAGGGTGTGTGCCTGGGGCATCGCGTCCTACGAGCTGCACGCTCCCACGGGCAGGGTGCTGTTCCCCTGTGCGTCCAGTCTGTTCGTGGCAGAGGAGAGACCGGGACAGGTGAGTGGTCCCGCGAGGAGCAGCTCCTGTGGGAGAGACAGAGGGTGTGTGCCTGGGGCATCGCGTCCTACGAGCTGCACGCTCCCACGGGCAGGGTGCTGTTCCCCTGTGCGTCCAGTCTGTTCGTGGCAGAGGAGAGACCGGGACAGGTGAGTGGTCCCGCGAGGAGCAGCTCCTGTGGGAGAGACAGAGGGTGTGTGCCTGGGGCATCGCGTCCTACGAGCTGCACGCTCCCACGGGCAGGGTGCTGTTCCCCTGTGCGTCCAGTCTGTTCGTGGCAGAGGAGAGACCGGGACAGGTGAGTGGTCCCGCGAGGAGCAGCTCCTGTGGGAGAGACAGAGGGTGTGTGCCTGGGGCATCGCGTCCTACGAGCTGCACGCTCCCACGGGCAGGGTGCTGTTCCCCTGTGCGTCCAGTCTGTTCGTGGCAGAGGAGAGACCGGGACAGGTGAGTGGTCCCGCGAGGAGCAGCTCCTGTGGGAGAGACAGAGGGTGTGTGCCTGGGGCATCGCGTCCTACGAGCTGCACGCTCCCACGGGCAGGGTGCTGTTCCCCTGTGCGTCCAGTCTGTTCGTGGCAGAGGAGAGACCGGGACAGGTGAGTGGTCCCGCGAGGAGCAGCTCCTGTGGGAGAGACAGAGGGTGTGTGCCTGGGGCATCGCGTCCTACGAGCTGCACGCTCCCACGGGCAGGGTGCTGTTCCCCTGTGCGTCCAGTCTGTTCGTGGCAGAGGAGAGACCGGGACAGGTGAGTGGTCCCGCGAGGAGCAGCTCCTGTGGGAGAGACAGAGGGTGTGTGCCTGGGGCATCGCGTCCTACGAGCTGCACGCTCCCACGGGCAGGGTGCTGTTCCCCTGTGCGTCCAGTCTGTTCGTGGCAGAGGAGAGACCGGGACAGGTGAGTGGTCCCGCGAGGAGCAGCTCCTGTGGGAGAGACAGAGGGTGTGTGCCTGGGGCATCGCGTCCTACGAGCTGCACGCTCCCACGGGCAGGGTGCTGTTCCCCTGTGCGTCCAGTCTGTTCGTGGCAGAGGAGAGACCGGGACAGGTGAGTGGTCCCGCGAGGAGCAGCTCCTGTGGGAGAGACAGAGGGTGTGTGCCTGGGGCATCGCGTCCTACGAGCTGCACGCTCCCACGGGCAGGGTGCTGTTCCCCTGTGCGTCCAGTCTGTTCGTGGCAGAGGAGAGACCGGGACAGGTGAGTGGTCCCGCGAGGAGCAGCTCCTGTGGGAGAGACAGAGGGTGTGTGCCTGGGGCATCGCGTCCTACGAGCTGCACGCTCCCACGGGCAGGGTGCTGTTCCCCTGTGCGTCCAGTCTGTTCGTGGCAGAGGAGAGACCGGGACAGGTGAGTGGTCCCGCGAGGAGCAGCTCCTGTGGGAGAGACAGAGGGTGTGTGCCTGGGGCATCGCGTCCTACGAGCTGCACGCTCCCACGGGCAGGGTGCTGTTCCCCTGTGCGTCCAGTCTGTTCGTGGCAGAGGAGAGACCGGGACAGGTGAGTGGTCCCGCGAGGAGCAGCTCCTGTGGGAGAGACAGAGGGTGTGTGCCTGGGGCATCGCGTCCTACGAGCTGCACGCTCCCACGGGCAGGGTGCTGTTCCCCTGTGCGTCCAGTCTGTTCGTGGCAGAGGAGAGACCGGGACAGGTGAGTGGTCCCGCGAGGAGCAGCTCCTGTGGGAGAGACAGAGGGTGTGTGCCTGGGGCATCGCGTCCTACGAGCTGCACGCTCCCACGGGCAGGGTGCTGTTCCCCTGTGCGTCCAGTCTGTTCGTGGCAGAGGAGAGACCGGGACAGGTGAGTGGTCCCGCGAGGAGCAGCTCCTGTGGGAGAGACAGAGGGTGTGTGCCTGGGGCATCGCGTCCTACGAGCTGCACGCTCCCACGGGCAGGGTGCTGTTCCCCTGTGCGTCCAGTCTGTTCGTGGCAGAGGAGAGACCGGGACAGGTGAGTGGTCCCGCGAGGAGCAGCTCCTGTGGGAGAGACAGAGGGTGTGTGCCTGGGGCATCGCGTCCTACGAGCTGCACGCTCCCACGGGCAGGGTGCTGTTCCCCTGTGCGTCCAGTCTGTTCGTGGCAGAGGAGAGACCGGGACAGGTGAGTGGTCCCGCGAGGAGCAGCTCCTGTGGGAGAGACAGAGGGTGTGTGCCTGGGGCATCGCGTCCTACGAGCTGCACGCTCCCACGGGCAGGGTGCTGTTCCCCTGTGCGTCCAGTCTGTTCGTGGCAGAGGAGAGACCGGGACAGGTGAGTGGTCCCGCGAGGAGCAGCTCCTGTGGGAGAGACAGAGGGTGTGTGCCTGGGGCATCGCGTCCTACGAGCTGCACGCTCCCACGGGCAGGGTGCTGTTCCCCTGTGCGTCCAGTCTGTTCGTGGCAGAGGAGAGACCGGGACAGGTGAGTGGTCCCGCGAGGAGCAGCTCCTGTGGGAGAGACAGAGGGTGTGTGCCTGGGGCATCGCGTCCTACGAGCTGCACGCTCCCACGGGCAGGGTGCTGTTCCCCTGTGCGTCCAGTCTGTTCGTGGCAGAGGAGAGACCGGGACAGGTGAGTGGTCCCGCGAGGAGCAGCTCCTGTGGGAGAGACAGAGGGTGTGTGCCTGGGGCATCGCGTCCTACGAGCTGCACGCTCCCACGGGCAGGGTGCTGTTCCCCTGTGCGTCCAGTCTGTTCGTGGCAGAGGAGAGACCGGGACAGGTGAGTGGTCCCGCGAGGAGCAGCTCCTGTGGGAGAGACAGAGGGTGTGTGCCTGGGGCATCGCGTCCTACGAGCTGCACGCTCCCACGGGCAGGGTGCTGTTCCCCTGTGCGTCCAGTCTGTTCGTGGCAGAGGAGAGACCGGGACAGGTGAGTGGTCCCGCGAGGAGCAGCTCCTGTGGGAGAGACAGAGGGTGTGTGCCTGGGGCATCGCGTCCTACGAGCTGCACGCTCCCACGGGCAGGGTGCTGTTCCCCTGTGCGTCCAGTCTGTTCGTGGCAGAGGAGAGACCGGGACAGGTGAGTGGTCCCGCGAGGAGCAGCTCCTGTGGGAGAGACAGAGGGTGTGTGCCTGGGGCATCGCGTCCTACGAGCTGCACGCTCCCACGGGCAGGGTGCTGTTCCCCTGTGCGTCCAGTCTGTTCGTGGCAGAGGAGAGACAGGGACAGGTGAGTGGTCCCGCGAGGAGCAGCTCCTGTGGGAGAGACAGGGTGTGTGCCTGGGGCATCGCGTCCTACGAGCTGCACGCTCCCACGGGCAGGGTGCTGTTCCCCTGTGCGTCCAGTCTGTTCGTGGCAGAGGAGAGACCGGGACAGGTGAGTGGTCCCGCGAGGAGCAGCTCCTGTGGGAGAGACAGAGGGTGTGTGCCTGGGGCATCGCGTCCTACGAGCTGCACGCTCCCACGGGCAGGGTGCTGTTCCCCTGTGCGTCCAGTCTGTTCGTGGCAGAGGAGAGACCGGGACAGGTGAGTGGTCCCGCGAGGAGCAGCTCCTGTGGGAGAGACAGAGGGTGTGTGCCTGGGGCATCGCGTCCTACGAGCTGCACGCTCCCACGGGCAGGGTGCTGTTCCCCTGTGCGTCCAGTCTGTTCGTGGCAGAGGAGAGACCGGGACAGGTGAGTGGTCCCGCGAGGAGCAGCTCCTGTGGGAGAGACAGAGGGTGTGTGCCTGGGGCATCGCGTCCTACGAGCTGCACGCTCCCACGGGCAGGGTGCTGTTCCCCTGTGCGTCCAGTCTGTTCGTGGCAGAGGAGAGACCGGGACAGGTGAGTGGTCCCGCGAGGAGCAGCTCCTGTGGGAGAGACAGAGGGTGTGTGCCTGGGGCATCGCGTCCTACGAGCTGCACGCTCCCACGGGCAGGGTGCTGTTCCCCTGTGCGTCCAGTCTGTTCGTGGCAGAGGAGAGACCGGGACAGGTGAGTGGTCCCGCGAGGAGCAGCTCCTGTGGGAGAGACAGAGGGTGTGTGCCTGGGGCATCGCGTCCTACGAGCTGCACGCTCCCACGGGCAGGGTGCTGTTCCCCTGTGCGTCCAGTCTGTTCGTGGCAGAGGAGAGACCGGGACAGGTGAGTGGTCCCGCGAGGAGCAGCTCCTGTGGGAGAGACAGAGGGTGTGTGCCTGGGGCATCGCGTCCTACGAGCTGCACGCTCCCACGGGCAGGGTGCTGTTCCCCTGTGCGTCCAGTCTGTTCGTGGCAGAGGAGAGACCGGGACAGGTGAGTGGTCCCGCGAGGAGCAGCTCCTGTGGGAGAGACAGAGGGTGTGTGCCTGGGGCATCGCGTCCTACGAGCTGCACGCTCCCACGGGCAGGGTGCTGTTCCCCTGTGCGTCCAGTCTGTTCGTGGCAGAGGAGAGACCGGGACAGGTGAGTGGTCCCGCGAGGAGCAGCTCCTGTGGGAGAGACAGAGGGTGTGTGCCTGGGGCATCGCGTCCTACGAGCTGCACGCTCCCACGGGCAGGGTGCTGTTCCCCTGTGCGTCCAGTCTGTTCGTGGCAGAGGAGAGACCGGGACAGGTGAGTGGTCCCGCGAGGAGCAGCTCCTGTGGGAGAGACAGAGGGTGTGTGCCTGGGGCATCGCGTCCTACGAGCTGCACGCTCCCACGGGCAGGGTGCTGTTCCCCTGTGCGTCCAGTCTGTTCGTGGCAGAGGAGAGACCGGGACAGGTGAGTGGTCCCGCGAGGAGCAGCTCCTGTGGGAGAGACAGAGGGTGTGTGCCTGGGGCATCGCGTCCTACGAGCTGCACGCTCCCACGGGCAGGGTGCTGTTCCCCTGTGCGTCCAGTCTGTTCGTGGCAGAGGAGAGACCGGGACAGGTGAGTGGTCCCGCGAGGAGCAGCTCCTGTGGGAGAGACAGAGGGTGTGTGCCTGGGGCATCGCGTCCTACGAGCTGCACGCTCCCACGGGCAGGGTGCTGTTCCCCTGTGCGTCCAGTCTGTTCGTGGCAGAGGAGAGACCGGGACAGGTGAGTGGTCCCGCGAGGAGCAGCTCCTGTGGGAGAGACAGAGGGTGTGTGCCTGGGGCATCGCGTCCTACGAGCTGCACGCTCCCACGGGCAGGGTGCTGTTCCCCTGTGCGTCCAGTCTGTTCGTGGCAGAGGAGAGACCGGGACAGGTGAGTGGTCCCGCGAGGAGCAGCTCCTGTGGGAGAGACAGAGGGTGTGTGCCTGGGGCATCGCGTCCTACGAGCTGCACGCTCCCACGGGCAGGGTGCTGTTCCCCTGTGCGTCCAGTCTGTTCGTGGCAGAGGAGAGACCGGGACAGGTGAGTGGTCCCGCGAGGAGCAGCTCCTGTGGGAGAGACAGAGGGTGTGTGCCTGGGGCATCGCGTCCTACGAGCTGCACGCTCCCACGGGCAGGGTGCTGTTCCCCTGTGCGTCCAGTCTGTTCGTGGCAGAGGAGAGACCGGGACAGGTGAGTGGTCCCGCGAGGAGCAGCTCCTGTGGGAGAGACAGAGGGTGTGTGCCTGGGGCATCGCGTCCTACGAGCTGCACGCTCCCACGGGCAGGGTGCTGTTCCCCTGTGCGTCCAGTCTGTTCGTGGCAGAGGAGAGACCGGGACAGGTGAGTGGTCCCGCGAGGAGCAGCTCCTGTGGGAGAGACAGAGGGTGTGTGCCTGGGGCATCGCGTCCTACGAGCTGCACGCTCCCACGGGCAGGGTGCTGTTCCCCTGTGCGTCCAGTCTGTTCGTGGCAGAGGAGAGACCGGGACAGGTGAGTGGTCCCGCGAGGAGCAGCTCCTGTGGGAGAGACAGAGGGTGTGTGCCTGGGGCATCGCGTCCTACGAGCTGCACGCTCCCACGGGCAGGGTGCTGTTCCCCTGTGCGTCCAGTCTGTTCGTGGCAGAGGAGAGACCGGGACAGGTGAGTGGTCCCGCGAGGAGCAGCTCCTGTGGGAGAGACAGAGGGTGTGTGCCTGGGGCATCGCGTCCTACGAGCTGCACGCTCCCACGGGCAGGGTGCTGTTCCCCTGTGCGTCCAGTCTGTTCGTGGCAGAGGAGAGACCGGGACAGGTGAGTGGTCCCGCGAGGAGCAGCTCCTGTGGGAGAGACAGAGGGTGTGTGCCTGGGGCATCGCGTCCTACGAGCTGCACGCTCCCACGGGCAGGGTGCTGTTCCCCTGTGCGTCCAGTCTGTTCGTGGCAGAGGAGAGACCGGGACAGGTGAGTGGTCCCGCGAGGAGCAGCTCCTGTGGGAGAGACAGAGGGTGTGTGCCTGGGGCATCGCGTCCTACGAGCTGCACGCTCCCACGGGCAGGGTGCTGTTCCCCTGTGCGTCCAGTCTGTTCGTGGCAGAGGAGAGACCGGGACAGGTGAGTGGTCCCGCGAGGAGCAGCTCCTGTGGGAGAGACAGAGGGTGTGTGCCTGGGGCATCGCGTCCTACGAGCTGCACGCTCCCACGGGCAGGGTGCTGTTCCCCTGTGCGTCCAGTCTGTTCGTGGCAGAGGAGAGACCGGGACAGGTGAGTGGTCCCGCGAGGAGCAGCTCCTGTGGGAGAGACAGAGGGTGTGTGCCTGGGGCATCGCGTCCTACGAGCTGCACGCTCCCACGGGCAGGGTGCTGTTCCCCTGTGCGTCCAGTCTGTTCGTGGCAGAGGAGAGACCGGGACAGGTGAGTGGTCCCGCGAGGAGCAGCTCCTGTGGGAGAGACAGAGGGTGTGTGCCTGGGGCATCGCGTCCTACGAGCTGCACGCTCCCACGGGCAGGGTGCTGTTCCCCTGTGCGTCCAGTCTGTTCGTGGCAGAGGAGAGACCGGGACAGGTGAGTGGTCCCGCGAGGAGCAGCTCCTGTGGGAGAGACAGAGGGTGTGTGCCTGGGGCATCGCGTCCTACGAGCTGCACGCTCCCACGGGCAGGGTGCTGTTCCCCTGTGCGTCCAGTCTGTTCGTGGCAGAGGAGAGACCGGGACAGGTGAGTGGTCCCGCGAGGAGCAGCTCCTGTGGGAGAGACAGAGGGTGTGTGCCTGGGGCATCGCGTCCTACGAGCTGCACGCTCCCACGGGCAGGGTGCTGTTCCCCTGTGCGTCCAGTCTGTTCGTGGCAGAGGAGAGACCGGGACAGGTGAGTGGTCCCGCGAGGAGCAGCTCCTGTGGGAGAGACAGAGGGTGTGTGCCTGGGGCATCGCGTCCTACGAGCTGCACGCTCCCACGGGCAGGGTGCTGTTCCCCTGTGCGTCCAGTCTGTTCGTGGCAGAGGAGAGACCGGGACAGGTGAGTGGTCCCGCGAGGAGCAGCTCCTGTGGGAGAGACAGAGGGTGTGTGCCTGGGGCATCGCGTCCTACGAGCTGCACGCTCCCACGGGCAGGGTGCTGTTCCCCTGTGCGTCCAGTCTGTTCGTGGCAGAGGAGAGACCGGGACAGGTGAGTGGTCCCGCGAGGAGCAGCTCCTGTGGGAGAGACAGAGGGTGTGTGCCTGGGGCATCGCGTCCTACGAGCTGCACGCTCCCACGGGCAGGGTGCTGTTCCCCTGTGCGTCCAGTCTGTTCGTGGCAGAGGAGAGACCGGGACAGGTGAGTGGTCCCGCGAGGAGCAGCTCCTGTGGGAGAGACAGAGGGTGTGTGCCTGGGGCATCGCGTCCTACGAGCTGCACGCTCCCACGGGCAGGGTGCTGTTCCCCTGTGCGTCCAGTCTGTTCGTGGCAGAGGAGAGACCGGGACAGGTGAGTGGTCCCGCGAGGAGCAGCTCCTGTGGGAGAGACAGAGGGTGTGTGCCTGGGGCATCGCGTCCTACGAGCTGCACGCTCCCACGGGCAGGGTGCTGTTCCCCTGTGCGTCCAGTCTGTTCGTGGCAGAGGAGAGACCGGGACAGGTGAGTGGTCCCGCGAGGAGCAGCTCCTGTGGGAGAGACAGAGGGTGTGTGCCTGGGGCATCGCGTCCTACGAGCTGCACGCTCCCACGGGCAGGGTGCTGTTCCCCTGTGCGTCCAGTCT
Source organism: Eupithecia centaureata (assembly GCA_944547425.1). NCBI lineage: Eukaryota > Metazoa > Arthropoda > Insecta > Lepidoptera > Geometridae > Eupithecia > Eupithecia centaureata. The sequence goes on along the minus strand of OX155704.1, from coordinate 499,608 downwards.
GTTCGTGGCAGAGGAGAGACCGGGACAGGTGAGTGGTCCCGCGAGGAGCAGCTCCTGTGGGAGAGACAGAGGGTGTGTGCCTGGGGCATCGCGTCCTACGAGCTGCACGCTCCCACGGGCAGGGTGCTGTTCCCCTGTGCGTCCAGTCTGTTCGTGGCAGAGGAGAGACCGGGACAGGTGAGTGGTCCCGCGAGGAGCAGCTCCTGTGGGAGAGACAGAGGGTGTGTGCCTGGGGCATCGCGTCCTACGAGCTGCACGCTCCCACGGGCAGGGTGCTGTTCCCCTGTGCGTCCAGTCTGTTCGTGGCAGAGGAGAGACCGGGACAGGTGAGTGGTCCCGCGAGGAGCAGCTCCTGTGGGAGAGACAGAGGGTGTGTGCCTGGGGCATCGCGTCCTACGAGCTGCACGCTCCCACGGGCAGGGTGCTGTTCCCCTGTGCGTCCAGTCTGTTCGTGGCAGAGGAGAGACCGGGACAGGTGAGTGGTCCCGCGAGGAGCAGCTCCTGTGGGAGAGACAGAGGGTGTGTGCCTGGGGCATCGCGTCCTACGAGCTGCACGCTCCCACGGGCAGGGTGCTGTTCCCCTGTGCGTCCAGTCTGTTCGTGGCAGAGGAGAGACCGGGACAGGTGAGTGGTCCCGCGAGGAGCAGCTCCTGTGGGAGAGACAGAGGGTGTGTGCCTGGGGCATCGCGTCCTACGAGCTGCACGCTCCCACGGGCAGGGTGCTGTTCCCCTGTGCGTCCAGTCTGTTCGTGGCAGAGGAGAGACCGGGACAGGTGAGTGGTCCCGCGAGGAGCAGCTCCTGTGGGAGAGACAGAGGGTGTGTGCCTGGGGCATCGCGTCCTACGAGCTGCACGCTCCCACGGGCAGGGTGCTGTTCCCCTGTGCGTCCAGTCTGTTCGTGGCAGAGGAGAGACCGGGACAGGTGAGTGGTCCCGCGAGGAGCAGCTCCTGTGGGAGAGACAGAGGGTGTGTGCCTGGGGCATCGCGTCCTACGAGCTGCACGCTCCCACGGGCAGGGTGCTGTTCCCCTGTGCGTCCAGTCTGTTCGTGGCAGAGGAGAGACCGGGACAGGTGAGTGGTCCCGCGAGGAGCAGCTCCTGTGGGAGAGACAGAGGGTGTGTGCCTGGGGCATCGCGTCCTACGAGCTGCACGCTCCCACGGGCAGGGTGCTGTTCCCCTGTGCGTCCAGTCTGTTCGTGGCAGAGGAGAGACCGGGACAGGTGAGTGGTCCCGCGAGGAGCAGCTCCTGTGGGAGAGACAGAGGGTGTGTGCCTGGGGCATCGCGTCCTACGAGCTGCACGCTCCCACGGGCAGGGTGCTGTTCCCCTGTGCGTCCAGTCTGTTCGTGGCAGAGGAGAGACCGGGACAGGTGAGTGGTCCCGCGAGGAGCAGCTCCTGTGGGAGAGACAGAGGGTGTGTGCCTGGGGCATCGCGTCCTACGAGCTGCACGCTCCCACGGGCAGGGTGCTGTTCCCCTGTGCGTCCAGTCTGTTCGTGGCAGAGGAGAGACCGGGACAGGTGAGTGGTCCCGCGAGGAGCAGCTCCTGTGGGAGAGACAGAGGGTGTGTGCCTGGGGCATCGCGTCCTACGAGCTGCACGCTCCCACGGGCAGGGTGCTGTTCCCCTGTGCGTCCAGTCTGTTCGTGGCAGAGGAGAGACCGGGACAGGTGAGTGGTCCCGCGAGGAGCAGCTCCTGTGGGAGAGACAGAGGGTGTGTGCCTGGGGCATCGCGTCCTACGAGCTGCACGCTCCCACGGGCAGGGTGCTGTTCCCCTGTGCGTCCAGTCTGTTCGTGGCAGAGGAGAGACCGGGACAGGTGAGTGGTCCCGCGAGGAGCAGCTCCTGTGGGAGAGACAGAGGGTGTGTGCCTGGGGCATCGCGTCCTACGAGCTGCACGCTCCCACGGGCAGGGTGCTGTTCCCCTGTGCGTCCAGTCTGTTCGTGGCAGAGGAGAGACCGGGACAGGTGAGTGGTCCCGCGAGGAGCAGCTCCTGTGGGAGAGACAGAGGGTGTGTGCCTGGGGCATCGCGTCCTACGAGCTGCACGCTCCCACGGGCAGGGTGCTGTTCCCCTGTGCGTCCAGTCTGTTCGTGGCAGAGGAGAGACCGGGACAGGTGAGTGGTCCCGCGAGGAGCAGCTCCTGTGGGAGAGACAGAGGGTGTGTGCCTGGGGCATCGCGTCCTACGAGCTGCACGCTCCCACGGGCAGGGTGCTGTTCCCCTGTGCGTCCAGTCTGTTCGTGGCAGAGGAGAGACCGGGACAGGTGAGTGGTCCCGCGAGGAGCAGCTCCTGTGGGAGAGACAGAGGGTGTGTGCCTGGGGCATCGCGTCCTACGAGCTGCACGCTCCCACGGGCAGGGTGCTGTTCCCCTGTGCGTCCAGTCTGTTCGTGGCAGAGGAGAGACCGGGACAGGTGAGTGGTCCCGCGAGGAGCAGCTCCTGTGGGAGAGACAGAGGGTGTGTGCCTGGGGCATCGCGTCCTACGAGCTGCACGCTCCCACGGGCAGGGTGCTGTTCCCCTGTGCGTCCAGTCTGTTCGTGGCAGAGGAGAGACCGGGACAGGTGAGTGGTCCCGCGAGGAGCAGCTCCTGTGGGAGAGACAGAGGGTGTGTGCCTGGGGCATCGCGTCCTACGAGCTGCACGCTCCCACGGGCAGGGTGCTGTTCCCCTGTGCGTCCAGTCTGTTCGTGGCAGAGGAGAGACCGGGACAGGTGAGTGGTCCCGCGAGGAGCAGCTCCTGTGGGAGAGACAGAGGGTGTGTGCCTGGGGCATCGCGTCCTACGAGCTGCACGCTCCCACGGGCAGGGTGCTGTTCCCCTGTGCGTCCAGTCTGTTCGTGGCAGAGGAGAGACCGGGACAGGTGAGTGGTCCCGCGAGGAGCAGCTCCTGTGGGAGAGACAGAGGGTGTGTGCCTGGGGCATCGCGTCCTACGAGCTGCACGCTCCCACGGGCAGGGTGCTGTTCCCCTGTGCGTCCAGTCTGTTCGTGGCAGAGGAGAGACCGGGACAGGTGAGTGGTCCCGCGAGGAGCAGCTCCTGTGGGAGAGACAGAGGGTGTGTGCCTGGGGCATCGCGTCCTACGAGCTGCACGCTCCCACGGGCAGGGTGCTGTTCCCCTGTGCGTCCAGTCTGTTCGTGGCAGAGGAGAGACCGGGACAGGTGAGTGGTCCCGCGAGGAGCAGCTCCTGTGGGAGAGACAGAGGGTGTGTGCCTGGGGCATCGCGTCCTACGAGCTGCACGCTCCCACGGGCAGGGTGCTGTTCCCCTGTGCGTCCAGTCTGTTCGTGGCAGAGGAGAGACCGGGACAGGTGAGTGGTCCCGCGAGGAGCAGCTCCTGTGGGAGAGACAGAGGGTGTGTGCCTGGGGCATCGCGTCCTACGAGCTGCACGCTCCCACGGGCAGGGTGCTGTTCCCCTGTGCGTCCAGTCTGTTCGTGGCAGAGGAGAGACCGGGACAGGTGAGTGGTCCCGCGAGGAGCAGCTCCTGTGGGAGAGACAGAGGGTGTGTGCCTGGGGCATCGCGTCCTACGAGCTGCACGCTCCCACGGGCAGGGTGCTGTTCCCCTGTGCGTCCAGTCTGTTCGTGGCAGAGGAGAGACCGGGACAGGTGAGTGGTCCCGCGAGGAGCAGCTCCTGTGGGAGAGACAGAGGGTGTGTGCCTGGGGCATCGCGTCCTACGAGCTGCACGCTCCCACGGGCAGGGTGCTGTTCCCCTGTGCGTCCAGTCTGTTCGTGGCAGAGGAGAGACCGGGACAGGTGAGTGGTCCCGCGAGGAGCAGCTCCTGTGGGAGAGACAGAGGGTGTGTGCCTGGGGCATCGCGTCCTACGAGCTGCACGCTCCCACGGGCAGGGTGCTGTTCCCCTGTGCGTCCAGTCTGTTCGTGGCAGAGGAGAGACCGGGACAGGTGAGTGGTCCCGCGAGGAGCAGCTCCTGTGGGAGAGACAGAGGGTGTGTGCCTGGGGCATCGCGTCCTACGAGCTGCACGCTCCCACGGGCAGGGTGCTGTTCCCCTGTGCGTCCAGTCTGTTCGTGGCAGAGGAGAGACCGGGACAGGTGAGTGGTCCCGCGAGGAGCAGCTCCTGTGGGAGAGACAGAGGGTGTGTGCCTGGGGCATCGCGTCCTACGAGCTGCACGCTCCCACGGGCAGGGTGCTGTTCCCCTGTGCGTCCAGTCTGTTCGTGGCAGAGGAGAGACCGGGACAGGTGAGTGGTCCCGCGAGGAGCAGCTCCTGTGGGAGAGACAGAGGGTGTGTGCCTGGGGCATCGCGTCCTACGAGCTGCACGCTCCCACGGGCAGGGTGCTGTTCCCCTGTGCGTCCAGTCTGTTCGTGGCAGAGGAGAGACCGGGACAGGTGAGTGGTCCCGCGAGGAGCAGCTCCTGTGGGAGAGACAGAGGGTGTGTGCCTGGGGCATCGCGTCCTACGAGCTGCACGCTCCCACGGGCAGGGTGCTGTTCCCCTGTGCGTCCAGTCTGTTCGTGGCAGAGGAGAGACCGGGACAGGTGAGTGGTCCCGCGAGGAGCAGCTCCTGTGGGAGAGACAGAGGGTGTGTGCCTGGGGCATCGCGTCCTACGAGCTGCACGCTCCCACGGGCAGGGTGCTGTTCCCCTGTGCGTCCAGTCTGTTCGTGGCAGAGGAGAGACCGGGACAGGTGAGTGGTCCCGCGAGGAGCAGCTCCTGTGGGAGAGACAGAGGGTGTGTGCCTGGGGCATCGCGTCCTACGAGCTGCACGCTCCCACGGGCAGGGTGCTGTTCCCCTGTGCGTCCAGTCTGTTCGTGGCAGAGGAGAGACCGGGACAGGTGAGTGGTCCCGCGAGGAGCAGCTCCTGTGGGAGAGACAGAGGGTGTGTGCCTGGGGCATCGCGTCCTACGAGCTGCACGCTCCCACGGGCAGGGTGCTGTTCCCCTGTGCGTCCAGTCTGTTCGTGGCAGAGGAGAGACCGGGACAGGTGAGTGGTCCCGCGAGGAGCAGCTCCTGTGGGAGAGACAGAGGGTGTGTGCCTGGGGCATCGCGTCCTACGAGCTGCACGCTCCCACGGGCAGGGTGCTGTTCCCCTGTGCGTCCAGTCTGTTCGTGGCAGAGGAGAGACCGGGACAGGTGAGTGGTCCCGCGAGGAGCAGCTCCTGTGGGAGAGACAGAGGGTGTGTGCCTGGGGCATCGCGTCCTACGAGCTGCACGCTCCCACGGGCAGGGTGCTGTTCCCCTGTGCGTCCAGTCTGTTCGTGGCAGAGGAGAGACCGGGACAGGTGAGTGGTCCCGCGAGGAGCAGCTCCTGTGGGAGAGACAGAGGGTGTGTGCCTGGGGCATCGCGTCCTACGAGCTGCACGCTCCCACGGGCAGGGTGCTGTTCCCCTGTGCGTCCAGTCTGTTCGTGGCAGAGGAGAGACCGGGACAGGTGAGTGGTCCCGCGAGGAGCAGCTCCTGTGGGAGAGACAGAGGGTGTGTGCCTGGGGCATCGCGTCCTACGAGCTGCACGCTCCCACGGGCAGGGTGCTGTTCCCCTGTGCGTCCAGTCTGTTCGTGGCAGAGGAGAGACCGGGACAGGTGAGTGGTCCCGCGAGGAGCAGCTCCTGTGGGAGAGACAGAGGGTGTGTGCCTGGGGCATCGCGTCCTACGAGCTGCACGCTCCCACGGGCAGGGTGCTGTTCCCCTGTGCGTCCAGTCTGTTCGTGGCAGAGGAGAGACCGGGACAGGTGAGTGGTCCCGCGAGGAGCAGCTCCTGTGGGAGAGACAGAGGGTGTGTGCCTGGGGCATCGCGTCCTACGAGCTGCACGCTCCCACGGGCAGGGTGCTGTTCCCCTGTGCGTCCAGTCTGTTCGTGGCAGAGGAGAGACCGGGACAGGTGAGTGGTCCCGCGAGGAGCAGCTCCTGTGGGAGAGACAGAGGGTGTGTGCCTGGGGCATCGCGTCCTACGAGCTGCACGCTCCCACGGGCAGGGTGCTGTTCCCCTGTGCGTCCAGTCTGTTCGTGGCAGAGGAGAGACCGGGACAGGTGAGTGGTCCCGCGAGGAGCAGCTCCTGTGGGAGAGACAGAGGGTGTGTGCCTGGGGCATCGCGTCCTACGAGCTGCACGCTCCCACGGGCAGGGTGCTGTTCCCCTGTGCGTCCAGTCTGTTCGTGGCAGAGGAGAGACCGGGACAGGTGAGTGGTCCCGCGAGGAGCAGCTCCTGTGGGAGAGACAGAGGGTGTGTGCCTGGGGCATCGCGTCCTACGAGCTGCACGCTCCCACGGGCAGGGTGCTGTTCCCCTGTGCGTCCAGTCTGTTCGTGGCAGAGGAGAGACCGGGACAGGTGAGTGGTCCCGCGAGGAGCAGCTCCTGTGGGAGAGACAGAGGGTGTGTGCCTGGGGCATCGCGTCCTACGAGCTGCACGCTCCCACGGGCAGGGTGCTGTTCCCCTGTGCGTCCAGTCTGTTCGTGGCAGAGGAGAGACCGGGACAGGTGAGTGGTCCCGCGAGGAGCAGCTCCTGTGGGAGAGACAGAGGGTGTGTGCCTGGGGCATCGCGTCCTACGAGCTGCACGCTCCCACGGGCAGGGTGCTGTTCCCCTGTGCGTCCAGTCTGTTCGTGGCAGAGGAGAGACCGGGACAGGTGAGTGGTCCCGCGAGGAGCAGCTCCTGTGGGAGAGACAGAGGGTGTGTGCCTGGGGCATCGCGTCCTACGAGCTGCACGCTCCCACGGGCAGGGTGCTGTTCCCCTGTGCGTCCAGTCTGTTCGTGGCAGAGGAGAGACCGGGACAGGTGAGTGGTCCCGCGAGGAGCAGCTCCTGTGGGAGAGACAGAGGGTGTGTGCCTGGGGCATCGCGTCCTACGAGCTGCACGCTCCCACGGGCAGGGTGCTGTTCCCCTGTGCGTCCAGTCTGTTCGTGGCAGAGGAGAGACCGGGACAGGTGAGTGGTCCCGCGAGGAGCAGCTCCTGTGGGAGAGACAGAGGGTGTGTGCCTGGGGCATCGCGTCCTACGAGCTGCACGCTCCCACGGGCAGGGTGCTGTTCCCCTGTGCGTCCAGTCTGTTCGTGGCAGAGGAGAGACCGGGACAGGTGAGTGGTCCCGCGAGGAGCAGCTCCTGTGGGAGAGACAGAGGGTGTGTGCCTGGGGCATCGCGTCCTACGAGCTGCACGCTCCCACGGGCAGGGTGCTGTTCCCCTGTGCGTCCAGTCTGTTCGTGGCAGAGGAGAGACCGGGACAGGTGAGTGGTCCCGCGAGGAGCAGCTCCTGTGGGAGAGACAGAGGGTGTGTGCCTGGGGCATCGCGTCCTACGAGCTGCACGCTCCCACGGGCAGGGTGCTGTTCCCCTGTGCGTCCAGTCTGTTCGTGGCAGAGGAGAGACCGGGACAGGTGAGTGGTCCCGCGAGGAGCAGCTCCTGTGGGAGAGACAGAGGGTGTGTGCCTGGGGCATCGCGTCCTACGAGCTGCACGCTCCCACGGGCAGGGTGCTGTTCCCCTGTGCGTCCAGTCTGTTCGTGGCAGAGGAGAGACCGGGACAGGTGAGTGGTCCCGCGAGGAGCAGCTCCTGTGGGAGAGACAGAGGGTGTGTGCCTGGGGCATCGCGTCCTACGAGCTGCACGCTCCCACGGGCAGGGTGCTGTTCCCCTGTGCGTCCAGTCTGTTCGTGGCAGAGGAGAGACCGGGACAGGTGAGTGGTCCCGCGAGGAGCAGCTCCTGTGGGAGAGACAGAGGGTGTGTGCCTGGGGCATCGCGTCCTACGAGCTGCACGCTCCCACGGGCAGGGTGCTGTTCCCCTGTGCGTCCAGTCTGTTCGTGGCAGAGGAGAGACCGGGACAGGTGAGTGGTCCCGCGAGGAGCAGCTCCTGTGGGAGAGACAGAGGGTGTGTGCCTGGGGCATCGCGTCCTACGAGCTGCACGCTCCCACGGGCAGGGTGCTGTTCCCCTGTGCGTCCAGTCTGTTCGTGGCAGAGGAGAGACCGGGACAGGTGAGTGGTCCCGCGAGGAGCAGCTCCTGTGGGAGAGACAGAGGGTGTGTGCCTGGGGCATCGCGTCCTACGAGCTGCACGCTCCCACGGGCAGGGTGCTGTTCCCCTGTGCGTCCAGTCTGTTCGTGGCAGAGGAGAGACCGGGACAGGTGAGTGGTCCCGCGAGGAGCAGCTCCTGTGGGAGAGACAGAGGGTGTGTGCCTGGGGCATCGCGTCCTACGAGCTGCACGCTCCCACGGGCAGGGTGCTGTTCCCCTGTGCGTCCAGTCTGTTCGTGGCAGAGGAGAGACCGGGACAGGTGAGTGGTCCCGCGAGGAGCAGCTCCTGTGGGAGAGACAGAGGGTGTGTGCCTGGGGCATCGCGTCCTACGAGCTGCACGCTCCCACGGGCAGGGTGCTGTTCCCCTGTGCGTCCAGTCTGTTCGTGGCAGAGGAGAGACCGGGACAGGTGAGTGGTCCCGCGAGGAGCAGCTCCTGTGGGAGAGACAGAGGGTGTGTGCCTGGGGCATCGCGTCCTACGAGCTGCACGCTCCCACGGGCAGGGTGCTGTTCCCCTGTGCGTCCAGTCTGTTCGTGGCAGAGGAGAGACCGGGACAGGTGAGTGGTCCCGCGAGGAGCAGCTCCTGTGGGAGAGACAGAGGGTGTCCGTGTGTGCAATCTTCCTATCTCCCTTCCAGACGTTACTTTACATAGATAACACCTAGAACCCCAAAACAAATATTTGTAGATCGTAGTAGGTCCACAAAATTAAGAAAATATCATGTAAATTCGTACTCCATCTTCCAATTAAATTCCTTTCTCTTCCAGAAGTTATTTTAACAAACATCAGAACCCAACCCACCCAAATATTTGTAGATCATAGCAAGAACACAGAACTAAGATCTTCTTCTCAGTCGCTACACTCTTGACAGAGCGGTCGTGGTCGTCAAATCAGGGAGGGTGGCAGCATTCACAATCCGCCGCCATTCTTCTCGCACCGCTGCTTTCCTGGTGCATTAGTGTAGGGAACTGTTTAGTGCAACTTTTACTTGGTCCGTCCAGCGCATAGGAGATCTGCCACGAGCTCTTGTGCCGTCAACTTTTCCCTGTACGACAAGCCGTTCTACAGACTTACCTCCTCGGCGCGAAACATGTCCGAAGAAAGTGAGAATGCGACCTTGAACAATGGAAGAAAGACGCTGCTTGACACGAAGTTCAGTTAGTAGTATTGAGACGTTGGTTCGGAATTCGGTCCATGATGTCCCAAGCATTTTTCTCCAGCACCACATTTCTAGAGCGTCTATCTTCTTTTTCTCAGTTTCTCTAAGTGTCCACGTTTCAGCGCCGTAGAGAAATATTGGAAACACTAATGCTCTGACCAAGCCCATTTTCGTGCATTTACTAGAACTTTTTTCGAACTAAGATAATGTAATGGAAATCAGTATTCAATCTTCTTATCTCCGTTCCAGACGCCTCCCCTGATCCCTGTGTCGGTCCCGACGGGCGGGGGCGCCGCGCTGACGCCCTGCATGTGTCCCCGGCGCCCCGCGCTGGCGGCGCACGCGGCGCGCGGAGACATCTGGCTGGCGGGCGGCTCTCTCCGGACTCCTACGAGGCTGACGTACGCGTGTAGGGGACATGAGCCCTCTAGGTAACTGTTCAGATCATCATCAGCCTATATTAGGCCACTGCTGGACAATATTGACATAGGCCTCTCCTATTGAGCGGCTAATGAGGTGACAAATACACGGCAAAATATATATAATATACATAGTAATATACATAGCAGAGCAGAATGTGAACACTCAATTTAAAATGAGGGTGGGCGTAACTGAAAGTAAATAAAGCGTAAATGAAGGGCGTACTGAACTGATACAAAGCAAACTCAGTCGGCGGCTGTTAGGTATCAACCTTCCATCATAAATCCACTTTATAAAGACTATAACGACGAAGATGATAACATGACACAAATCAAGCTATATTAGTCCACTGCTACATTATGTAAAAAAATTACTACATATAAAAATACAGCTGAATGAGAACCTTTTTTTTAAGATTTATTTGTCTTAGGATCTAATAATCCAAACAAATTTCTGCAGATGAAGCTGCGGGTTAATAACAAACCAGTGTGCCATGTAATGAATGTCAACCCTACCCCAGGTTAGCTGACGACCCGAAGCAGGCCGGCGTGCCGTGCTACGTCACGCAGGAGGAGTTCTCCAGGTACACTGGCTTCTGGTGGCAGCCCAAATCTGATGGTACGTTGCTGCAAACACCCTTGTAATATATCTATATACTTATCACTACTGCTTTCTCTGTACCTATGTCATTGTGTCCCTTTGAACGCTTAAATCTTTAAAACTACGCAACGGATTTTGATGTGGTCTTTTTTAATAGATAGAGTGATTCAAGAGGAAGGTTTATACGTATAATAAAACCGTGCGAAGCCGGGGCGGGTCGCTAGTATTATAATAAAAAGGAAAGTTTGGGGTATTTGTTCCTCTTTCACACAAAAAATACTAAACAGACTGAAATTATTATTGTTATTATTTGTGATACACAGGCAGCTTTGGTGAATACCAATCAACAGTATGAATGATAGTTTATTGATAGATATATGATAATTTATTAAATTTCTTCCAGACGATGTGTACCGGATAGTATATGAAGAAGTCGATGAGAGCGATGTCAAGATATACAGCTTCCCATCGTCTCAGACCAGCAGCGGGGAAATCGAAGAGTTCAGGTATCATCATCATCAACCTATATTAGTCCACTGCTGGACATAAGCCTTCCCTAACTCGCGCAATAGCGCCCTGTCTTCAGCTTACCGCATCCAGCGTTTGCCTGCAGTCGAGTAGATCAGATTTCGCAGATTATTTAGTAATAAAAAATCTAAAATAAAAGACTACTTTATATGTAGACAGACAAAACACCTATGAACATTGAGTACTAAATAAAACAATGAACAACATAAGTCACACAGAACTAAATCAGTAAATCAATATCTTTTTTTCTTTACGCTTACAAAATAAGCACGTAGACAAGTCAAATTTTAAACTGTTGGTACATAACTAATTATCAAGATAATATAAGAAATTAAGTGATAATTGATTTTCTCTTTGCTTCAATCTTTTGTTCACGAGTGGAAGAAGCGAAAAATAAACCACTAGCACGTGTATAGCTTATATGTCTAATACATGTTTGCCCTATAAATAATTACATACTATTGTCGATGTGGAACTGAGCTACATCTGGCCAAGCACTAACGTCATTGATGTAATCATTTATGGAGTAATATGCCTTCTTGATAACATTTAGTTTTATGTACTGTTTAAATCTACGAATAGAAAGTTCAGTTGATTCAGATGGCAGCTTATTATTATAGAAGCCTACACAATTGCCCATAAATGATTTTCCTAACTTTATATTATTATATTTCTGATGTTTTCTTTATAATAATAAAATTTTACAAATTTGTTGTAAAATTAAGCGTGGTAATGCAGCCAGTGTCTTGGGGACGCTTCCGACTGGTATTGACATGGATCAATTGAGCTACCTTTAGACTGTTTGCAACCGTCTGCGGTTAGCTCAATGGTTTCAATTGTAAATACTAGTTGTAATTTTTCTATTCCTTTGCTTGTAATTTTCGTTGTTAATAAATCCGTTTGAAAAGGTTAAAAAAATTTGTTGTTAAAACTATGTAATTAAAGAATTACGAAAAGAAATATTTCGTAAACTAAATGATGGGATGGGAACTACTCATACCAATTATCACTTTATCAATTATCACTTTATTTCTTATATTATTTTGATAATTATGTACTTACCTATAGTATTAAATTTGACTTGTCTAAGTGCTTATTTTGTAAGCCTAAAGAAATAAAGATATTGATTATTTGATTATTTGAAAACTTATTCAACTACAGGTTTCCCCGTGCCGGCACTCCCAATGCCAAGTCCGTGCTCAAAATGGTCACGTTCAGACTTCAGAAAACTTCACCCACCACTGTACTAGACTACTATCAAGAAGGAGCCACAGATTGTAAGTTTGGTTTTAAATCAGTCTTTCAAAACATCAACATAATTTATTTACAGAGTTTCACTTTTTATAATAGTCAGCATGGATTACATTCTTTTGTTTGGCTTTGCCTCAATGGAAATGCTCTTAATGTCTACTTACTTACACTTCTGTTACAAACGCGAATTTTCGGATGTTATTCTAACTGATATTATAAATGCGGTAGTTTGTTTTCCTTCCTTCGCGCCCTAACTAAGCAACCAATTGACAAGATTTTGAAACTTATCAAATTATGAAATGAATTTCATAATTTGATCTCCCTTTTATTTTATTTTTGATTCATCCAAATAACATTTGATGGATTAGCCGCTAGCTAATCCTGGGATGTTGATGTAAAAGTCGAGTTTGTCGGTAAAAGCTATATTCAACTTATATACGTAAAACTACGACTAATGATGCTGATGATAGTGAGTGCGGTTGGTATCGCTGCTAGTGATACACTGTCTGCCGACTGACCTAGTGACCGCTCGTTATCTCCGCGGTAACGTATGTACTAATTACCTAGTTAATCGGACCTGCTGAGGCAGCTACCTAGTTTAGGGATCTAGGTGATCGATGTGTATCGAATAACATGATCTAGTCCCATTTCAAAATCTGCTAATATTTGTACCAGATTTCAATCATCTAGTATCCATAACACAAGCTCTGCTTAGCTTGAGGCTAGATGATGCTGTGTGGACTGTCCAACATTATTATTACATACTTTATTTTTATTAATACATTTTTTACTATAGAAAGTACAAAAATATTATAAAACTATTCTACAGTAAAAAATATATCAAAACGAAATTAATAACCGGCCTCTATGCTAGGCTCAAGCAGCCGGTGACTAGGGTTGCAGACAGAGGAACTTCCTGACGATACGCGCCGAATCCAGGAGAACCGCTTTTTGGATCTGACCCTTGATCCAACTTCCTAGCGAGAGTCTCTTGATTATTATTATTACTAGCGACCCGCCCCGGCTTCGTACGATTTTATTATACGTATAAACTTTCCTGAATCAATCGATCTATTAAAACAACCGCATCAAAATCCGTCGCGTAGTTTTAAAGATTTAGAGAAAGCGACTTTGTTTTATACTATGTAGTGATAGTGATGTAATTGTTGCAGCATCAGAACAGAGCGACATGGAGGTGTGTGACATCCGCTGGTTCTCCCTCCGCCAGCCGCTCAAGGACACCTTCCCCTGGTTCGAGTACCTCGCGCGCGGCGGCTGGGCGCCGGGGGGCGACTAGTGAGTTATACAGGGGCCAGAGCTAGTGCACTTGTTGCAGCATCAGAACAGAGCGACATGGAGGTGTGTGACATCCGCTGGTTCTCCCTCCGCCAGCCGCTCAAGGACACCTTCCCCTGGTTCGAGTACCTCGCGCGCGGCGGCTGGGCGCCGGGGGGCGACTAGTGAGTTATACAGGGGCCAGAGCTAGTGCACTTGTTGCAGCATCAGAACAGAGCGACATGGAGGTGTGTGACATCCGCTGGTTCTCCCTCCGCCAGCCGCTCAAGGACACCTTCCCCTGGTTCGAGTACCTCGCGCGCGGCGGCTGGGCGCCGGGGGGCGACTAGTGAGTTATACAGGGGCCAGAGCTAGTGCACTTGTTGCAGCATCAGAACAGAGCGACATGGAGGTGTGTGACATCCGCTGGTTCTCCCTCCGCCAGCCGCTCAAGGACACCTTCCCCTGGTTCGAGTACCTCGCGCGCGGCGGCTGGGCGCCGGGGGGCGACTAGTGAGTTATACAGGGGCCAGAGCTAGTGCACTTGTTGCAGCATCAGAACAGAGCGACATGGAGGTGTGTGACATCCGCTGGTTCTCCCTCCGCCAGCCGCTCAAGGACACCTTCCCCTGGTTCGAGTACCTCGCGCGCGGCGGCTGGGCGCCGGGGGGCGACTAGTGAGTTATACAGGGGCCAGAGCTAGTGCACTTGTTGCAGCATCAGAACAGAGCGACATGGAGGTGTGTGACATCCGCTGGTTCTCCCTCCGCCAGCCGCTCAAGGACACCTTCCCCTGGTTCGAGTACCTCGCGCGCGGCGGCTGGGCGCCGGGGGGCGACTAGTGAGTTATACAGGGGCCAGAGCTAGTGCACTTGTTGCAGCATCAGAACAGAGCGACATGGAGGTGTGTGACATCCGCTGGTTCTCCCTCCGCCAGCCGCTCAAGGACACCTTCCCCTGGTTCGAGTACCTCGCGCGCGGCGGCTGGGCGCCGGGGGGCGACTAGTGAGTTATACAGGGGCCAGAGCTAGTGCACTTGTTGCAGCATCAGAACAGAGCGACATGGAGGTGTGTGACATCCGCTGGTTCTCCCTCCGCCAGCCGCTCAAGGACACCTTCCCCTGGTTCGAGTACCTCGCGCGCGGCGGCTGGGCGCCGGGGGGCGACTAGTGAGTTATACAGGGGCCAGAGCTAGTGCACTTGTTGCAGCATCAGAACAGAGCGACATGGAGGTGTGTGACATCCGCTGGTTCTCCCTCCGCCAGCCGCTCAAGGACACCTTCCCCTGGTTCGAGTACCTCGCGCGCGGGGGCTGGGCGCCGGGGGGCGACTAGTGAGTTATACAGGGGCCAGAGCTAGTGCACTTGTTGCAGCATCAGAACAGAGCGACATGGAGGTGTGTGACATCCGCTGGTTCTCCCTCCTCCAGCCGCTCAAGGACACCTTCCCCTGGTTCGAGTACCTCGCGCGCGGCGGCTGGGCGCCGGGGGGCGACTAGTGAGTTATACAGGGGCCAGAGCTAGTGCACTTGTTGCAGCATCAGAACAGAGCGACATGGAGGTGTGTGACATCCGCTGGTTCTCCCTCCGCCAGCCGCTCAAGGACACCTTCCCCTGGTTCGAGTACCTCGCGCGCGGCGGCTGGGCGCCGGGGGGCGACTAGTGAGTTATACAGGGGCCAGAGCTAGTGCACTTGTTGCAGCATCAGAACAGAGCGACATGGAGGTGTGTGACATCCGCTGGTTCTCCCTCCGCCAGCCGCTCAAGGACACCTTCCCCTGGTTCGAGTACCTCGCGCGCGGCGGCTGGGCGCCGGGGGGCGACTAGTGAGTTATACAGGGGCCAGAGCTAGTGCACTTGTTGCAGCATCAGAACAGAGCGACATGGAGGTGTGTGACATCCGCTGGTTCTCCCTCCGCCAGCCGCTCAAGGACACCTTCCCCTGGTTCGAGTACCTCGCGCGCGGCGGCTGGGCGCCGGGGGGCGACTAGTGAGTTATACAGGGGCCAGAGCTAGTGCACTTGTTGCAGCATCAGAACAGAGCGACATGGAGGTGTGTGACATCCGCTGGTTCTCCCTCCGCCAGCCGCTCAAGGACACCTTCCCCTGGTTCGAGTACCTCGCGCGCGGCGGCTGGGCGCCGGGGGGCGACTAGTGAGTTATACAGGGGCCAGAGCTAGTGCACTTGTTGCAGCATCAGAACAGAGCGACATGGAGGTGTGTGACATCCGCTGGTTCTCCCTCCGCCAGCCGCTCAAGGACACCTTCCCCTGGTTCGAGTACCTCGCGCGCGGGGGCTGGGCGCCGGGGGGCGACTAGTGAGTTATAAAGGGGCCAGAGCTAGTGCACTTGTTGCAGCATCAGAACAGAGCGACATGGAGGTGTATGACATCCGCTGGTTCTCCCTCCGCCAGCCGCTCAAGGACACCTTCCCCTGGTTCGAGTACCTCGCGCGCGGCGGCTGGGCGCCGGGGGGCGACTAGTGAGTTATACAGGGGCCAGAGCTAGTGCACTTGTTGCAGCATCAGAACAGAGCGACATGGAGGTGTGTGACATCCGCTGGTTCTCCCTCCGCCAGCCGCTCAAGGACACCTTCCCCTGGTTCGAGTACCTCGCGCGCGGCGGCTGGGCGCCGGGGGGCGACTAGTGAGTTATACAGGGGCCAGAGCTAGTGCACTTGTTGCAGCATCAGAACAGAGCGACATGGAGGTGTGTGACATCCGCTGGTTCTCCCTCCGCCAGCCGCTCAAGGACACCTTCCCCTGGTTCGAGTACCTCGCGCGCGGCGGCTGGGCGCCGGGGGGCGACTAGTGAGTTATACAGGGGCCAGAGCTAGTGCACTTGTTGCAGCATCAGAACAGAGCGACATGGAGGTGTGTGACATCCGCTGGTTCTCCCTCCGCCAGCCGCTCAAGGACACCTTCCCCTGGTTCGAGTACCTCGCGCGCGGCGGCTGGGCGCCGGGGGGCGACTAGTGAGTTATACAGGGGCCAGAGCTAGTGCACTTGTTGCAGCATCAGAACAGAGCGACATGGAGGTGTGTGACATCCGCTGGTTCTCCCTCCGCCAGCCGCTCAAGGACACCTTCCCCTGGTTCGAGTACCTCGCGCGCGGCGGCTGGGCGCCGGGGGGCGACTAGTGAGTTATACAGGGGCCAGAGCTAGTGCACTTGTTGCAGCATCAGAACAGAGCGACATGGAGGTGTGTGACATCCGCTGGTTCTCCCTCCGCCAGCCGCTCAAGGACACCTTCCCCTGGTTCGAGTACCTCGCGCGCGGCGGCTGGGCGCCGGGGGGCGACTAGTGAGTTATACAGGGGCCAGAGCTAGTGCACTTGTTGCAGCATCAGAACAGAGCGACATGGAGGTGTGTGACATCCGCTGGTTCTCCCTCCGCCAGCCGCTCAAGGACACCTTCCCCTGGTTCGAGTACCTCGCGCGCGGCGGCTGGGCGCCGGGGGGCGACTAGTGAGTTATACAGGGGCCAGAGCTAGTGCACTTGTTGCAGCATCAGAACAGAGCGACATGGAGGTGTGTGACATCCGCTGGTTCTCCCTCCGCCAGCCGCTCAAGGACACCTTCCCCTGGTTCGAGTACCTCGCGCGCGGCGGCTGGGCGCCGGGGGGCGACTAGTGAGTTATACAGGGGCCAGAGCTAGTGCACTTGTTGCAGCATCAGAACAGAGCGACATGGAGGTGTGTGACATCCGCTGGTTCTCCCTCCGCCAGCCGCTCAAGGACACCTTCCCCTGGTTCGAGTACCTCGCGCGCGGCGGCTGGGCGCCGGGGGGCGACTAGTGAGTTATACAGGGGCCAGAGCTAGTGCACTTGTTGCAGCATCAGAACAGAGCGACATGGAGGTGTGTGACATCCGCTGGTTCTCCCTCCGCCAGCCGCTCAAGGACACCTTCCCCTGGTTCGAGTACCTCGCGCGCGGCGGCTGGGCGCCGGGGGGCGACTAGTGAGTTATACAGGGGCCAGAGCTAGTGCACTTGTTGCAGCATCAGAACAGAGCGACATGGAGGTGTGTGACATCCGCTGGTTCTCCCTCCGCCAGCCGCTCAAGGACACCTTCCCCTGGTTCGAGTACCTCGCGCGCGGCGGCTGGGCGCCGGGGGGCGACTAGTGAGTTATACAGGGGCCAGAGCTAGTGCACTTGTTGCAGCATCAGAACAGAGCGACATGGAGGTGTGTGACATCCGCTGGTTCTCCCTCCGCCAGCCGCTCAAGGACACCTTCCCCTGGTTCGAGTACCTCGCGCGCGGCGGCTGGGCGCCGGGGGGCGACTAGTGAGTTATACAGGGGCCAGAGCTAGTGCACTTGTTGCAGCATCAGAACAGAGCGACATGGAGGTGTGTGACATCCGCTGGTTCTCCCTCCGCCAGCCGCTCAAGGACACCTTCCCCTGGTTCGAGTACCTCGCGCGCGGCGGCTGGGCGCCGGGGGGCGACTAGTGAGTTATACAGGGGCCAGAGCTAGTGCACTTGTTGCAGCATCAGAACAGAGCGACATGGAGGTGTGTGACATCCGCTGGTTCTCCCTCCGCCAGCCGCTCAAGGACACCTTCCCCTGGTTCGAGTACCTCGCGCGCGGCGGCTGGGCGCCGGGGGGCGACTAGTGAGTTATACAGGGGCCAGAGCTAGTGCACTTGTTGCAGCATCAGAACAGAGCGACATGGAGGTGTGTGACATCCGCTGGTTCTCCCTCCGCCAGCCGCTCAAGGACACCTTCCCCTGGTTCGAGTACCTCGCGCGCGGCGGCTGGGCGCCGGGGGGCGACTAGTGAGTTATACAGGGGCCAGAGCTAGTGCACTTGTTGCAGCATCAGAACAGAGCGACATGGAGGTGTGTGACATCCGCTGGTTCTCCCTCCGCCAGCCGCTCAAGGACACCTTCCCCTGGTTCGAGTACCTCGCGCGCGGCGGCTGGGCGCCGGGGGGCGACTAGTGAGTTATACAGGGGCCAGAGCTAGTGCACTTGTTGCAGCATCAGAACAGAGCGACATGGAGGTGTGTGACATCCGCTGGTTCTCCCTCCGCCAGCCGCTCAAGGACACCTTCCCCTGGTTCGAGTACCTCGCGCGCGGGGGCTGGGCGCCGGGGGGCGACTAGTGAGTTATACAGGGGCCAGAGCTAGTGCACTTGTTGCAGCATCAGAACAGAGCGACATGGAGGTGTGTGACATCCGCTGGTTCTCCCTCCGCCAGCCGCTCAAGGACACCTTCCCCTGGTTCGAGTACCTCGCGCGCGGCGGCTGGGCGCCGGGGGGCGACTAGTGAGTTATACAGGGGCCAGAGCTAGTGCACTTGTTGCAGCATCAGAACAGAGCGACATGGAGGTGTGTGACATCCGCTGGTTCTCCCTCCGCCAGCCGCTCAAGGACACCTTCCCCTGGTTCGAGTACCTCGCGCGCGGCGGCTGGGCGCCGGGGGGCGACTAGTGAGTTATACAGGGGCCAGAGCTAGTGCACTTGTTGCAGCATCAGAACAGAGCGACATGGAGGTGTGTGACATCCGCTGGTTCTCCCTCCGCCAGCCGCTCAAGGACACCTTCCCCTGGTTCGAGTACCTCGCGCGCGGCGGCTGGGCGCCGGGGGGCGACTAGTGAGTTATACAGGGGCCAGAGCTAGTGCACTTGTTGCAGCATCAGAACAGAGCGACATGGTGTCACGTGTTCCCGCTCAGCCAGGCTAGCAAATTGAGAAAACGGGAAATCGTGATAAGTTACTCCTATCTCGCTAACAGGGAATTAACGCTAATAAATAAAAAGAAAAAAGTTACATTTACATACCTTATATTTTGAAATAAACTTAATATTTAGATTATCAACTAACAAATTCTTCAATACCCTGTAATTTACGAGTTACCTTGTAACTTCAATCACCTTAACTAAATATTCAAAATTATTACTTATGTCACCGACCGCTCAATGGCTTTCTCAGTTCTGTTCTTTTGATTAAAGTTTCTTACTCCTCAATAATAAAATCGTTAATAATAAATACTAGAATTCAACGGGGAAAACCACTGGACGAAAGATGCATTACAAAAGGTACTGAAAATAGGTAAAGTTAAATTTACTTAGATTAAAATGTCTGACGGTGGCGTTTAGGCTAGAGTTTTGCAGAGAATTGCTGTAGCTTAGTTTACTAGTCAGTTATCTAGAATGTAGTTGCCGTTATCGACAAAGATATAAATAAGTTATATGTGTATAAAATTGTAACCCTAACTAGTTGCCAACCTATTCGCCTAATCCTTCCGTATAATTCCCTAAACCGTAACTTCCCTAACACGATATTGTGAAACTTCCGATTTATAGACTCAAAAGACACAAAAGAAATATGACCGACCAATACAAACACACCCTAGGATTCTGGAAAAAGGAAAGGGGGGAACCGACCCCCAAACAACTGGAAAGAACACACCTTGTTCTAGAAAGACGTGTCGCCGCGCCGTATTCAACGGTCGCCGAACACGTACGCCCCTCGAGTCCTGGAACCGCTCCTGTCGCTCGGTGCTCCCGAACCCGGCGCTCGCTCTCCGACCGGGGTGGACTCCTCTCACGCAGCTCGCCCCGCTTGAGAGTTGGCCTTGCCGTCTATCGGCGCTCGAGTTCTTGGGATTTTTATCCCCTTTGGAATCCTGAAATTCCCCGAAAAGAAATCCCATTAGTTCATTATATCCTGGCGGTGTTCCCGAATTGGAACTTGCCGTGAAACCCCCCTTCCACCGAGAAAAACCCCTCTCTCAATCGCTTGGTACCTGAATTTTATATTCCCGTCGCTTATTTTGGATTTGGGGGTCCCGCGCTGGCAGCCAAACGTTCCAGGATCACCGATGCTCGTCACTCCTTGAATCCCTCGCCTTCCCGCTATTTTGCAAAAGATCGTGTCGATTCGCTGTTATTCGTACGGCAGAGGTTTTTCGGGATAGGCGGCTCCAAAACGGCAGCGACGGCAGGGATCACGCAGCACTGACTCGACAAACTTCTGACTCCACACAGGCAAAGTTACCCCTCGCAATAATTTTTCCAGAATGCCTGGATCTTCGGGCGTGGCCCTATTTATACTAAATTTCAAAAGAATGTTCTAGAAACAACGTCTCCTTTAGTTCCGCTACTCGACGCTAGGGTGACCTTAAACCCGAGGCAGGGTGTTCTATTTTTTCTCTGAGGTCACCATTTATTCGTCTGACCTCAAGTCAACTAACCATTGATAAAATCCTTTCCCGAGTTTAATTCCCGATCCCGAATTTAGTGATCATATTTTTTCTATAAAGAAATTATACGTTCTTTTTCTTTTTATAGATGCTAAAATAATAACGTATTTTGGCTCCCTCTCCAAATCAATACCAATAAAAAACCGTTTCTTATCCCTTTCGATCCTGTTGAAAATCCTAAGACTCAAAAATCACTTTGCAATTCTTCTTGACCCTGACCTGTCCTTCACGAATTTATTAGTGCACTTGCTGCATCATCCTGTACAAGTTAGCCGCTAGTGGTATCTCCAGTTACTAATAGATGGCGCGGTAACCGGTCTGTGATACCTAAAATTCTCCTGCGACGTGACGAGTGCCTCCCTACTTCTTCTTTCGTAAGGATGCAGGATTCTTGCGTGTCTTCCCTTTCCAACAGACAGAATTAATTTTCTAACTGCGCTTTCGCTAAACAACTCAACGCCCGTCATTTTTATACACCACTCGACGACAGATGGCGCTGACCTTATTCTGAACTTGAAATTATGGTTCCAGCACGTTATTGATTTGTGTATCTATGCATCGGTAGATGGCCCTAGACGTCACCAAATAGATTTACTTGTTACAATGGAGGTGTGTGACATCCGCTGGTTCTCCCTCCGCCAGCCGCTCAAGGACACCTTCCCCTGGTTCGAGTACCTCGCGCGCGGCGGCTGGGCGCCGGGGGGCGACTAGTGAGTTATACAGGGGCCAGAGCTAGTGCACTTGTTGCAGCATCAGAACAGAGCGACATGGAGGTGTGTGACATCCGCTGGTTCTCCCTCCGCCAGCCGCTCAAGGACACCTTCCCCTGGTTCGAGTACCTCGCGCGCGGCGGCTGGGCGCCGGGGGGCGACTAGTGAGTTATACAGGGGCCAGAGCTAGTGCACTTGTTGCAGCATCAGAACAGAGCGACATGGAGGTGTGTGACATCCGCTGGTTCTCCCTCCGCCAGCCGCTCAAGGACACCTTCCCCTGGTTCGAGTACCTCGCGCGCGGCGGCTGGGCGCCGGGGGGCGACTAGTGAGTTATACAGGGGCCAGAGCTAGTGCACTTGTTGCAGCATCAGAACAGAGCGACATGGAGGTGTGTGACATCCGCTGGTTCTCCCTCCGCCAGCCGCTCAAGGACACCTTCCCCTGGTTCGAGTACCTCGCGCGCGGCGGCTGGGCGCCGGGGGGCGACTAGTGAGTTATACAGGGGCCAGAGCTAGTGCACTTGTTGCAGCATCAGAACAGAGCGACATGGAGGTGTGTGACATCCGCTGGTTCTCCCTCCGCCAGCCGCTCAAGGACACCTTCCCCTGGTTCGAGTACCTCGCGCGCGGCGGCTGGGCGCCGGGGGTCGACTAGTGAGTTATACAGGGGCCAGAGCTAGTGCACTTGTTGCAGCATCAGAACAGAGCGACATGGAGGTGTGTGACATCCGCTGGTTCTCCCTCCGCCAGCCGCTCAAGGACACCTTCCCCTGGTTCGAGTACCTCGCGCGCGGCGGCTGGGCGCCGGGGGGCGACTAGTGAGTTATACAGGGGCCAGAGCTAGTGCACTTGTTGCAGCATCAGAACAGAGCGACATGGAGGTGTGTGACATCCGCTGGTTCTCCCTCCGCCAGCCGCTCAAGGACACCTTCCCCTGGTTCGAGTACCTCGCGCGCGGCGGCTGGGCGCCGGGGGGCGACTAGTGAGTTATACAGGGGCCAGAGCTAGTGCACTTGTTGCAGCATCAGAACAGAGCGACATGGAGGTGTGTGACATCCGCTGGTTCTCCCTCCGCCAGCCGCTCAAGGACACCTTCCCCTGGTTCGAGTACCTCGCGCGCGGCGGCTGGGCGCCGGGGGGCGACTAGTGAGTTATACAGGGGCCAGAGCTAGTGCACTTGTTGCAGCATCAGAACAGAGCGACATGGAGGTGTGTGACATCCGCTGGTTCTCCCTCCGCCAGCCGCTCAAGGACACCTTCCCCTGGTTCGAGTACCTCGCGCGCGGCGGCTGGGCGCCGGGGGGCGACTAGTGAGTTATACAGGGGCCAGAGCTAGTGCACTTGTTGCAGCATCAGAACAGAGCGACATGGAGGTGTGTGACATCCGCTGGTTCTCCCTCCGCCAGCCGCTCAAGGACACCTTCCCCTGGTTCGAGTACCTCGCGCGCGGCGGCTGGGCGCCGGGGGGCGACTAGTGAGTTATACAGGGGCCAGAGCTAGTGCACTTGTTGCAGCATCAGAACAGAGCGACATGGAGGTGTGTGACATCCGCTGGTTCTCCCTCCGCCAGCCGCTCAAGGACACCTTCCCCTGGTTCGAGTACCTCGCGCGCGGCGGCTGGGCGCCGGGGGGCGACTAGTGAGTTATACAGGGGCCAGAGCTAGTGCACTTGTTGCAGCATCAGAACAGAGCGACATGGAGGTGTGTGACATCCGCTGGTTCTCCCTCCGCCAGCCGCTCAAGGACACCTTCCCCTGGTTCGAGTACCTCGCGCGCGGGGGCTGGGCGCCGGGGGGCGACTAGTGAGTTATACAGGGGCCAGAGCTAGTGCACTTGTTGCAGCATCAGAACAGAGCGACATGGAGGTGTGTGACATCCGCTGGTTCTCCCTCCGCCAGCCGCTCAAGGACACCTTCCCCTGGTTCGAGTACCTCGCGCGCGGCGGCTGGGCGCCGGGGGGCGACTAGTGAGTTATACAGGGGCCAGAGCTAGTGCACTTGTTGCAGCATCAGAACAGAGCGACATGGAGGTGTGTGACATCCGCTGGTTCTCCCTCCGCCAGCCGCTCAAGGACACCTTCCCCTGGTTCGAGTACCTCGCGCGCGGCGGCTGGGCGCCGGGGGGCGACTAGTGAGTTATACAGGGGCCAGAGCTAGTGCACTTGTTGCAGCATCAGAACAGAGCGACATGGAGGTGTGTGACATCCGCTGGTTCTCCCTCCGCCAGCCGCTCAAGGACACCTTCCCCTGGTTCGAGTACCTCGCGCGCGGCGGCTGGGCGCCGGGGGGCGACTAGTGAGTTATACAGGGGCCAGAGCTAGTGCACTTGTTGCAGCATCAGAACAGAGCGACATGGAGGTGTGTGACATCCGCTGGTTCTCCCTCCGCCAGCCGCTCAAGGACACCTTCCCCTGGTTCGAGTACCTCGCGCGCGGCGGCTGGGCGCCGGGGGGCGACTAGTGAGTTATACAGGGGCCAGAGCTAGTGCACTTGTTGCAGCATCAGAACAGAGCGACATGGAGGTGTGTGACATCCGCTGGTTCTCCCTCCGCCAGCCGCTCAAGGACACCTTCCCCTGGTTCGAGTACCTCGCGCGCGGCGGCTGGGCGCCGGGGGGCGACTAGTGAGTTATACAGGGGCCAGAGCTAGTGCACTTGTTGCAGCATCAGAACAGAGCGACATGGAGGTGTGTGACATCCGCTGGTTCTCCCTCCGCCAGCCGCTCAAGGACACCTTCCCCTGGTTCGAGTACCTCGCGCGCGGCGGCTGGGCGCCGGGGGGCGACTAGTGAGTTATACAGGGGCCAGAGCTAGTGCACTTGTTGCAGCATCAGAACAGAGCGACATGGAGGTGTGTGACATCCGCTGGTTCTCCCTCCGCCAGCCGCTCAAGGACACCTTCCCCTGGTTCGAGTACCTCGCGCGCGGCGGCTGGGCGCCGGGGGGCGACTAGTGAGTTATACAGGGGCCAGAGCTAGTGCACTTGTTGCAGCATCAGAACAGAGCGACATGGAGGTGTGTGACATCCGCTGGTTCTCCCTCCGCCAGCCGCTCAAGGACACCTTCCCCTGGTTCGAGTACCTCGCGCGCGGCGGCTGGGCGCCGGGGGGCGACTAGTGAGTTATACAGGGGCCAGAGCTAGTGCACTTGTTGCAGCATCAGAACAGAGCGACATGGAGGTGTGTGACATCCGCTGGTTCTCCCTCCGCCAGCCGCTCAAGGACACCTTCCCCTGGTTCGAGTACCTCGCGCGCGGCGGCTGGGCGCCGGGGGGCGACTAGTGAGTTATACAGGGGCCAGAGCTAGTGCACTTGTTGCAGCATCAGAACAGAGCGACATGGAGGTGTGTGACATCCGCTGGTTCTCCCTCCGCCAGCCGCTCAAGGACACCTTCCCCTGGTTCGAGTACCTCGCGCGCGGCGGCTGGGCGCCGGGGGGCGACTAGTGAGTTATACAGGGGCCAGAGCTAGTGCACTTGTTGCAGCATCAGAACAGAGCGACATGGAGGTGTGTGACATCCGCTGGTTCTCCCTCCGCCAGCCGCTCAAGGACACCTTCCCCTGGTTCGAGTACCTCGCGCGCGGCGGCTGGGCGCCGGGGGGCGACTAGTGAGTTATACAGGGGCCAGAGCTAGTGCACTTGTTGCAGCATCAGAACAGAGCGACATGGAGGTGTGTGACATCCGCTGGTTCTCCCTCCGCCAGCCGCTCAAGGACACCTTCCCCTGGTTCGAGTACCTCGCGCGCGGCGGCTGGGCGCCGGGGGGCGACTAGTGAGTTATACAGGGGCCAGAGCTAGTGCACTTGTTGCAGCATCAGAACAGAGCGACATGGAGGTGTGTGACATCCGCTGGTTCTCCCTCCGCCAGCCGCTCAAGGACACCTTCCCCTGGTTCGAGTACCTCGCGCGCGGCGGCTGGGCGCCGGGGGGCGACTAGTGAGTTATACAGGGGCCAGAGCTAGTGCACTTGTTGCAGCATCAGAACAGAGCGACATGGAGGTGTGTGACATCCGCTGGTTCTCCCTCCGCCAGCCGCTCAAGGACACCTTCCCCTGGTTCGAGTACCTCGCGCGCGGGGGCTGGGCGCCGGGGGGCGACTAGTGAGTTATACAGGGGCCAGAGCTAGTGCACTTGTTGCAGCATCAGAACAGAGCGACATGGAGGTGTGTGACATCCGCTGGTTCTCCCTCCGCCAGCCGCTCAAGGACACCTTCCCCTGGTTCGAGTACCTCGCGCGCGGCGGCTGGGCGCCGGGGGGCGACTAGTGAGTTATACAGGGGCCAGAGCTAGTGCACTTGTTGCAGCATCAGAACAGAGCGACATGGAGGTGTGTGACATCCGCTGGTTCTCCCTCCGCCAGCCGCTCAAGGACACCTTCCCCTGGTTCGAGTACCTCGCGCGCGGCGGCTGGGCGCCGGGGGGCGACTAGTGAGTTATACAGGGGCCAGAGCTAGTGCACTTGTTGCAGCATCAGAACAGAGCGACATGGAGGTGTGTGACATCCGCTGGTTCTCCCTCCGCCAGCCGCTCAAGGACACCTTCCCCTGGTTCGAGTACCTCGCGCGCGGCGGCTGGGCGCCGGGGGGCGACTAGTGAGTTATACAGGGGCCAGAGCTAGTGCACTTGTTGCAGCATCAGAACAGAGCGACATGGAGGTGTGTGACATCCGCTGGTTCTCCCTCCGCCAGCCGCTCAAGGACACCTTCCCCTGGTTCGAGTACCTCGCGCGCGGCGGCTGGGCGCCGGGGGGCGACTAGTGAGTTATACAGGGGCCAGAGCTAGTGCACTTGTTGCAGCATCAGAACAGAGCGACATGGAGGTGTGTGACATCCGCTGGTTCTCCCTCCGCCAGCCGCTCAAGGACACCTTCCCCTGGTTCGAGTACCTCGCGCGCGGCGGCTGGGCGCCGGGGGGCGACTAGTGAGTTATACAGGGGCCAGAGCTAGTGCACTTGTTGCAGCATCAGAACAGAGCGACATGGAGGTGTGTGACATCCGCTGGTTCTCCCTCCGCCAGCCGCTCAAGGACACCTTCCCCTGGTTCGAGTACCTCGCGCGCGGGGGCTGGGCGCCGGGGGGCGACTAGTGAGTTATACAGGGGCCAGAGCTAGTGCACTTGTTGCAGCATCAGAACAGAGCGACATGGAGGTGTGTGACATCCGCTGGTTCTCCCTCCGCCAGCCGCTCAAGGACACCTTCCCCTGGTTCGAGTACCTCGCGCGCGGCGGCTGGGCGCCGGGGGGCGACTAGTGAGTTATACAGGGGCCAGAGCTAGTGCACTTGTTGCAGCATCAGAACAGAGCGACATGGAGGTGTGTGACATCCGCTGGTTCTCCCTCCGCCAGCCGCTCAAGGACACCTTCCCCTGGTTCGAGTACCTCGCGCGCGGCGGCTGGGCGCCGGGGGGCGACTAGTGAGTTATACAGGGGCCAGAGCTAGTGCACTTGTTGCAGCATCAGAACAGAGCGACATGGAGGTGTGTGACATCCGCTGGTTCTCCCTCCGCCAGCCGCTCAAGGACACCTTCCCCTGGTTCGAGTACCTCGCGCGCGGCGGCTGGGCGCCGGGGGGCGACTAGTGAGTTATACAGGGGCCAGAGCTAGTGCACTTGTTGCAGCATCAGAACAGAGCGACATGGAGGTGTGTGACATCCGCTGGTTCTCCCTCCGCCAGCCGCTCAAGGACACCTTCCCCTGGTTCGAGTACCTCGCGCGCGGCGGCTGGGCGCCGGGGGGCGACTAGTGAGTTATACAGGGGCCAGAGCTAGTGCACTTGTTGCAGCATCAGAACAGAGCGACATGGAGGTGTGTGACATCCGCTGGTTCTCCCTCCGCCAGCCGCTCAAGGACACCTTCCCCTGGTTCGAGTACCTCGCGCGCGGCGGCTGGGCGCCGGGGGGCGACTAGTGAGTTATACAGGGGCCAGAGCTAGTGCACTTGTTGCAGCATCAGAACAGAGCGACATGGAGGTGTGTGACATCCGCTGGTTCTCCCTCCGCCAGCCGCTCAAGGACACCTTCCCCTGGTTCGAGTACCTCGCGCGCGGCGGCTGGGCGCCGGGGGGCGACTAGTGAGTTATACAGGGGCCAGAGCTAGTGCACTTGTTGCAGCATCAGAACAGAGCGACATGGAGGTGTGTGACATCCGCTGGTTCTCCCTCCGCCAGCCGCTCAAGGACACCTTCCCCTGGTTCGAGTACCTCGCGCGCGGCGGCTGGGCGCCGGGGGGCGACTAGTGAGTTATACAGGGGCCAGAGCTAGTGCACTTGTTGCAGCATCAGAACAGAGCGACATGGAGGTGTGTGACATCCGCTGGTTCTCCCTCCGCCAGCCGCTCAAGGACACCTTCCCCTGGTTCGAGTACCTCGCGCGCGGCGGCTGGGCGCCGGGGGGCGACTAGTGAGTTATACAGGGGCCAGAGCTAGT
Source organism: Eupithecia centaureata (assembly GCA_944547425.1). Classification (NCBI taxonomy): domain Eukaryota; kingdom Metazoa; phylum Arthropoda; class Insecta; order Lepidoptera; family Geometridae; genus Eupithecia; species Eupithecia centaureata. Next base: position 472,070 of record OX155704.1, on the reverse strand, counting down.
GCACTTGCCCCCACTTACCCTTATGTTTTGTTCAGTGAGGAGTTTTGTGAGTTATACAGGGTTGGGCAAAAACTAGTGCAATTGCCGCCACTCACCCTTGGTTCAGTAATACTTTAAGCATTAGATTACGGGAAAGTTGGCAGGGATAACCATAAAAAGACACGTTGCTTAGCTGAAGTTTTATTCCAATCCCTAAAGCTGCCGTTGTTTACATTGTATCACCATCATCAGCCTATATTAGTCCACAGCTGGACATAGGCCTCCCCTAACGTACGCCATAGCGCCCTGTCTTCAGCTTGACGCATCCAGCATCAACACAAGTGTTCGTCCAGCACAATGCTGAGGGAAGGCCATGTTTGCCCTGAACTCTGCTGCGCATGAAATATGCCTAGTTTGCTTAAATTAGTATTAAGTCATTATAGTGTGCGGTAGTTTTTAGAGTAAATAAAAATTATTTTCATTCATTTTTTTTTTTCATTTCATCTGCCAGCAGTCTTCCGCAGATCGTCATCCCACCTAGCCGGAGGGCGTCCTACACTACATTGTATGTCTATCCCTAAAGCCACCGTTGTTTACATTGTCCTTCCCTAAACCCACCGTTGTTTACACTGTCTAAAAATTTAAATTATTTAAATTATCGGTAAATAAATTCAAACAACTTATCAAAACTATTCTTTGTAAAAAGGCTTACTATAAAATATCTGATTATTTAGATGATGAGATATTTTATAGTAAGCCTATATATTTATATATATTTTAAAGCTTGGGACGAGTTTTGCTCCAACTCTAAAACTAACAACCTAACAAGGTAAAGGTTTCTTGTTCGCTTCTTTACTTTACCTAAATAGACCGAAGTGAACAATAATCAAAGTGAGCACTTTATTTCATAATGTCAATTATTTTTAACATGTATTTTATGACGTGTCCAAGTGTCCTGTAAGGTCTTAAGGAAATAAAGCATTTTGAATTTTGAATTTTTTGAATTTTCTATCCCTAAAGCCGCCGTTGTTTCCAGCTTCTGGGTGCAGCTGCTGGACCGTAAGCAGCAGCGTCTGGAGCTGGCTCTCATCCCGGTCTCGGAGTTCAGCGCGCGGAGCGGGTACGCGCACGCGCCGCCCTCGCACAGCCACGCGCGTACCACCGGCGAACAACAGGTGAGGAACGATAAAGTAATTTGTTACACAAGGGTTGAAAGTAACTTATTTAGTCCCGAGACTCTTTGAACACACTTTTTGAATTGTATAATATGTATTAGCTATAATTACATAAATATTTGACAAATTAATTTTCTGAAAAATCATTTTGTATTTTACAAAGCCTAACTAATTTAAAATTTGCCCGCCTCAACGAGGCAGAATGTATTAGGATCGATCACTATTATTAAGAACGTTTGTACCTACATTTCTGCGAATAAATGATTTGATTTGAATTTGAGACGGGTTTTAGCGCCCGAGTGTAGCGAGGGCGCCAATAGTTCGAGGGACAACATAAGTTACTGTCACCCGAGGTAAACACTGCTTTTCATTACGAATACAAGTAAATCAGTAAATCAATATCTTTATTTCTTTAGGCATACAAAATAAGCACTTAGACAAGTCAAATTTAAACTATAGGTACAAAATTATCAGAATAATATAAGAAATAAAGTGATAATTTATTTCCCCTTCGCTGGGCCGGCATATAGGTCAAGTGGGCTGGCATTTAGGCCAGGTGGGCCGGCATGCAGGTTGGTTAGGTCGGCATATAGGCCATATGGCCCGGGATGTATTCTCTATCAAACTTCGCTATCGTTCAAGCGATGACGATTGTAGAAATTGAATCGCTTCGTAGCGAATCATCATCATCATCATCACCAGCCTATAATAGTCCACTGCTGGACATAGGCCTCTCCTAATGAATACTCGTAGCGAATACTGGTTGGCTAAGTCATCTAGTGCATATAACACAAGCTCTGCATAGTTTGGGGCTAGATGATGCTGTGTGGATTGTCCAGTATTTCTTATTTATTTATTTATAAGCTTGGTTTGTCCGGCTGGGATTAATTAAACAAAAAAAATTGCTGTGCGTCTGGTCGATGCGATGCGTGTCCCTCTAGCTGGTGAGTATCTGGCTCAGCGCATCAGCATTGTCATACAGCGTGGTGGGTGCCAGCGTCTTGGGGACGCACAGACTGGTATTGATATGGATCAGTAGATCTACCTCTAGACTGTTTTAAACCATCTGCAGTTATCTCTAATTGTTTCAATTGTATATACTAGTTTTAATTTGTTTCTATTCCATGTTATTATAAATATATATGTACGAGTATTTATCGCGTTTATTTACCTATTTTTCCTCGACGTTTCAACAGGTTTACACTCTGTCGTGGTCACAGGATGACTCTGTTCCCTGATTGTAATATTCCTTATAAATAAATATGTCCCACCCAGGTAAAGAATAAAAGCAATATTTATTGTTTTTTCCAGGAGATCCGCGACATTCAAGTGTTGGTTCGGGAGACTGCTCCAGACGCTTGGATCAATGTACATGATATACTGCACTTCCTGCCTTCCAACGAGAAAGAGGTACGATACCATTTGTAATTTTATTTATTTGGAAAACAAACAGCTTTTTCAATAACAATAGTTGAAACCTATGGGTATCTTAAGCCTAACAGTTTCCGCATATGGGTAAGCAAGGTTCATTGTGTCCTTAAAACTTAAAAAATGTAAACTTAACTAGTATACTATACTATTATAATATTTTATTCTTAATTTTATTAATTTATCATTCCAAAATCACGAAAATCATAATGAAATTTGTTTTTGTTAAGTATTTTTTTAATTTATTAATTAGTAGTTTATAAATCTAAAGTATCTTTTAATTTATTATATCATTATTGGAATAAAGTAAAGTACAAAGGGTGGGCTAATGCCGAGGCATTTTCTACTTGCCAACCAAAAACAAATGTTTTGACAGTTTTTAAATAATACATTTATAGTTCAACTCTAATGTTTTGTAATGGTTGAAATAAATCGTGTTTCTTCCTAAATAAATAAAAATAAATTGGGCGAAAGCGTCAACACTAACTCCATACAAACCTTCGCGTTTATAACATTGTATGGATGTTGTCCATTCCAGGTGCGCTTCATCTGGGCGAGCGAGGAGTCTGGCTTCATGCATCTGTACGAGTACACGTGCGCGCTCGTCAACAGCGAGAAGGAACCCGCCAAATGTAAGTACAGTACAACGACGATTATCTGAACGGCGATTAACCGAATCGCCAATTATCCGAAAGACGATAAACCGAATCGCCAATTATCCGAACGCCTCGATAAAACGAATCACTACTAACCGAACGCTGACTAACCGAATCTTGATTAACCTAATCGATAATTACCCGAACGCCCCGATAAACCGAATCGCCAATTATCCGAACGCCGATTTACCGAATCGCCAATTATCCGAACGTCCCGATAAACCGAATCGCCCTCATTTTCCGAATCGCCGATTAACTGAATCATCGATTATCCGAACGCCGATTTTCCGAATCGGTCCTGAGAGTAATATAAAAAACTATATCAAGTAATTTTTGTTTTTTTATGTAACAATTTTAACTCTGTTCTCTCTCAATTTGTTATGAAAACTGTTATGGTTGAAATGTAAAGGCAAGAAACTACATGTTGTTATTCTATGTGTTTCAGTTCGTTTTTCTTTACTACCAGAATTCGTCAAACTACGAAAGTTTTTATTCCTCCAGATTGTAGGCCTATTGTGAGCCACTTTATGTGTTCACCCTTGAAGATGCTGCGTTCATAATTCATAACATTTTCATCCCCTCACCTCGGAAATAATATTATTGCTCTTCGATATCTGAATGCAAAAGTAATTTCGAACATCGTTTTGAGAATTTAAAAATGAATAAACCTATTTCTTCTACCTTCAATGTGCCATATTTAACAATCTTTTTTAATTTATTAAATACTCTGACCCTGAACCTTCTTGGTGTACTTTTTTTATAATTTGTTTATTTGATATTAGTCCATATAGGACAGGCGAAAGCCATATTGCCTTGTCTTTTTATTATTCTGCTTTGTGCGCGTCTTTTTATTATTTGGTAATTTTGATGTAAAGTTGTTTGTTTCGATGAAAAGTTACGTGTTGCACTCGAGTGCGATTCTTATTTTTGATTTTTGTATCCATCGCTTGCTCGGTCATCAAAATTGAGCTCGCGTTTAAAAAGTAGCTTTGCACGCTTGTATAATAAGAAACAATTGTCTGTTCCAGCTGTGATAGAGCTGATGATAACAGACGAGGAGACGCTCTGCTGCGGCCCCAACGTGCTGAGGAAGGAGGCGCTCACGGGGGGGGAGTGGGAGGTCATGCCGAGGAGGATATGGGTGAGGTGGGGGCCTTGGGAGGGGGCCTTTGTTTACTGCTGCGGCCCCAACGTGCTGAGGAAGGAGGCGCTCACGGGGGGGGAGTGGGAGGTCATGCCGAGGAGGATATGGGTGAGGTGGGGGCCTTGGGAGGGGGCCTTTGTTTACTGCTGCGGCCCCAACGTGCTGAGGAAGGAGGCGCTCACGGGGGGGGAGTGGGAGGTCATGCCGAGGAGGATATGGGTGAGGTGGGGGCCTTGGGAGGGGGCCTTTGTTTACTGCTGCGGCCCCAACGTGCTGAGGAAGGAGGCGCTCACGGGGGGGGAGTGGGAGGTCATGCCGAGGAGGATATGGGTGAGGTGGGGGCCTTGGGAGGGGGCCTTTGTTTACTGCTGCGGCCCCAACGTGCTGAGGAAGGAGGCGCTCACGGGGGGGGAGTGGGAGGTCATGCCGAGGAGGATATGGGTGAGGTGGGGGCCTTGGGAGGGGGCCTTTGTTTACTGCTGCGGCCCCAACGTGCTGAGGAAGGAGGCGCTCACGGGGGGGGAGTGGGAGGTCATGCCGAGGAGGATATGGGTGAGGTGGGGGCCTTGGGAGGGGGCCTTTGTTTACTGCTGCGGCCCCAATGTGCTGAGGAAAGAGGCGCTCACGGGGGGGGAGTGGGAGGTCATGCCGAGGAGGATATGGGTGAGGTGGGGGCCTTGGGAGGGGGCCTTTGTTTACTGCTGCGGCCCCAACGTGCTGAGGAAGGAGGCGCTCACGGGGGGGGAGTGGGAGGTCATGCCGAGGAGGATATGGGTGAGGTGGGGGCCTTGGGAGGGGGCCTTTGTTTACTGCTGCGGCCCCAACGTGCTGAGGAAGGAGGCGCTCACGGGGGGGGAGTGGGAGGTCATGCCGAGGAGGATATGGGTGAGGTGGGGGCCTTGGGAGGGGGCCTTTGTTTAATGCTGCGGCCCCAACGTGCTGAGGAAGGAGGCGCTCACGGGGGGGGGAGTGGGAGGTCATGCCGAGGAGGATATGGGTGAGGTGGGGGCCTTGGGAGGGGGCCTTTGTTTACTGCTGCGGCCCCAACGTGCTGAGGAAGGAGGCGCTCACGGGGGGGGGAGTGGGAGGTCATGCCGAGGAGAACCCTCCTAAATACCTTCCGTTCCACAGGTAGAAACCCCCTAAATACCTTCCGTTCCACAGGTAGAACCCCTCATAAATACCTTCCGTTCCACAGGTAGAACCCCCCCTAAATACCATCTGTTCCACAGGTAGACGAGGCCCGCAACCTGCTGTACTTCGTAGGGCTCCGCGAGACGCCACTGGAACGCCACCTGTACTGCGCCCCCCTCTCCCCCGCCAGCCCGCACGACGTGCTCCTACTCACAACGGTGGGGCACTCCTGCACCGTGGACATTGACGAGGTACGTCACCCTGAATTATAATAATAATAATAGCAGCGCCTCGTGGTTTCACCTGTGGGAATTCTCGGATAAAATACAGGGTGTAACAAATATGAAGGACCTTACTTCAGGCGGGGTGTAGATTCGAACACTGAATTCAGGAAAAAATATAAAAAAAAAATGTGGGCTTATAAAAGAGATGAATCATAAATAAATCATAAATCAATATCTTTATTTCTTAAGGCTTACAAAATAAGCACTTAGACAAGTCAAAGAATGATGGCAAGAATTTTGAGCTATCGTGTACATCGATCGCAAGGGTATCAATCGAAAGCTCATGAAATTCTAATTAAAACTGCATATTTGGTTTTCCAAGAATTTTTGCAGGAAAAATTAAATAATTTTTTGAAAATCTGAATAAATAGCAAAAATTGACCCTAAAGCTTGCCCTAAAGCTAGGGCTAAGAGCACTCCGAGATCCGCCATTTTGTTTTTGACGTTGACGTTTACTTGATTGTCAAACGATCAACAATGTCAAACGTTAAAAAACCAAAACAAACAAATTGCTTGGCAATTTGATTTAAGTGGTTTCAGTTTATGTTTTGTTTAGTTTCAGTTTAGAGTTTAAGATATAGTTTACTTAGATTTTGGCCTGATTTGGATATAATTAATTGATAGGGAGAGTTTCTTTTCGTTCGTTCATATTATAATATGGCTAATACAAAATAATAATGCAAATCGACGAAACTTACGCATCATATGAAAATGAACTATCCGTGCTACTATTGTCCTTTTGTTTTGTATTGTAGGTATCTTTAGGATAATTGTATGTGTGTGTCTGTAGAACTAAATAAATATTTTACCTATCTGTCTACTGTTATGTTGTTTGTAAATGATGGCATACTTATGTTGGTAGGTATAATATTAATTAGTAGGCAGTTATAGTATTAGGCATAAAATAATAACTCAATCACTTCTCTAGGTACCTTCTCTATCCAACATCCTCCAAGGTAGGTACGAGAAGCTCAGTTGAAGTCCTGCTAAATATGAGATAAAGGCACCATACATAATGCAATTTATTATAAATAAACCTGGTTATTGCCGGAAAAAGTTATTTGCCAATAATGTCGGTACATGAAATGCCCTGGAAATAGTTGAATTATGACTTAAATCAGTAGTTGCCCATTATAAGTGGTTATTTCAATGGGGTAGGTAAATAGAAAAGAAATTACTCGCAGAACAACACATCTTACATAAGACTTTGGTGTAGCAAAACGGTGTGACCACGAGTCCGCCGCGTAATTTAATATTATGTAGGTAGAGTAATTCCCAGAGTGTAGTTTTGAGAAAAGTTCTAGGTATTTGTTGTACAGAGGCTACTATTATCTAATATTTATTCAATTTGTTTATATATTACAACAAGATAAAGCACTGGGTGGGCAATGGACATTTAAATATTTTTATCTCGGTCAGAAATCAAAACTATCGTGAATTAAATACTATGAAACGTAATTGTAGGTATATTATGAGTATTAAATGTACGGAGGGTACTAAGGTAAGTTGTTCCGGGACCGATCGTCGTAGATGGCCACCTTCTTGAAATTGTTTCCGAGTAGGTAGGTACATTTACCTTGGGCAAATTGTGCAGTTAGATAAGAACAATTTTGAGGAGGCCAAGAGGAGGATCCAGCTAGGCTGGGCAGCATTTGGGAAACTACGTCGGGTCTTCTCGTCATCCATACCGCAATATTTGAAAACGAAAGTTTTCAACCAGTGCATCCTACACTCACGGTAGGGCTGGTCCACCAGTTCAAAGTCGCTCAGCGAGCTATGGAAAGAGCTATGCTTGGAATCCCCCTGAAGGATAGGATAGGATTCTTATAATGAATACATCCGACAGAGAACCAAGTTATCGACATAGCTCAAAGAATTAGCAAGCTGAAGTGGCAGTGGGTTGGCCATTTCTCGCGAAGAACCGACAACCGTTGGGGTAAACGTGTTCTTGAGTGGAGACCGCGACTCGGCAAACGTAGTGTAGGACGCCCTACGGCCAGCTGGGATGACGATCTGCGAAGGACTGCAATGATGGCAGACGCTGGATGCGTCGAGCTGAAGACAGGGCGCTATGGCGCTCATTAGGGGAGGCCTATGTCCAGCCGTGGACTAATATAGGTTGATGATGATGATGACTAAGGTAAGGTTTAATAGATACTAATAAATGCAGTGTAAAATCAAATACTTAGACAAAAAGGAAATGCACAAACATTAGTACAACTCTAAAATCTTTATCAACATTCATATTCAGGACATTCATATTAATACAGCAATAAATAATTGTAAGCGATTTGTGTTTTCTTTTCTGGAATTAAATACATAGAGTAAACGAGTTCTTGAGTGGAGATCGCGAGTCACTAAGCGTAATGTATGACGCCTTTCAGCATGGTGGGATGGCTATCTGCGAAAGACTGCAGACTACCATACTACAATGTGGCAAAATGAAGACGGCGTTATAGCACTTATAGGTCTCATTATAAATACCTAGGGTAGGCATAATTATTTCCAGCAGAGCAGTGGACTAATTAAAGGTTGATTCTTGCAATCGAAAAGAGTTCATATAAAAAACTTGTTGCAAAACCCTTCTGAGCCATAAAAAAGTGGTTGAATTTAATTTATCGCTAAAATCTAAGATCAAGTACTAATGTTTAGGCTAAAATAAACTTATGGCTCCTAACAGTACTATATTCCGTACAATAGGTAAATCTCTCTATTCTGTCTACCTTCTGTACCAACCGAACAAAGGAGGTTGGTTTCAATCCTGACCCTAACCTGAAACCAACCTCTTTAATTGAAACCTATTTTGTATTGTGCCGCCATTTGCCATGAAGAGATAACTTAAGGAAATTATATTATTCTGCCAATGTTTAAAAAATAATTTAATTTTTTCTGTAAATATTATGGAAAAACTGAAAATGCAAAGTTCCTTAGGATTTTAAGACGATTCGAACGATATATTCAGTATCGTTCTTCAAATTTTTGGGACAGGCCATAAGGGATTCTTGCCATTGTTCTTTAATACTATAGGTACATAATTATCAAAATAATATAAGAAATAAAGTGATAATTGATGTTCAGTTCGCCTCACTTTTTTGTCCATTAGTGGAAGAGGCGAAATAGAAACCACTAGCATGTGTATAACTTATGTGTCTAATACATGTTTGCCTTATAAATAATTACATACTATTGTCAATGTGGAACTGAGCGACATCTGGCCAAGCACTGATGTAATCATTTATGGAGTAATATGCCTTCTTGATAAGATTTAGTTTTATGTACTGTTTAAATCTACTAATAGAAAGTTCAGTTGCTTCAGATGGAAGCTTATTATAGAAGCGCACACAATTACCCATAAATGATTTCCCCAGTTTTCGTAATCTAAATGAAGGAATGTGTAATTTGTTCTTGTTTCGTGTATTTCTATTGTGAACATCATAATTTTTCAAAAAGGTACTCTTGTTTTTGTGTGTATACATTAAATTTTCATAAATATATTGTGAAATTACAGTTAGAATATTTATTTATGTAGAATATTTATTTAGATGTATACAGATACGAAATCATTTTTTTTTATTCCAAATAGATAAGTGCGTGCAAGAGTCTATTGCCCAATGTAGTGAAAATTCCGTATTTATTTAATTTTTCGAAAACAAAAGGGCGAGATTTTTATTTTTATTTTTCCTGATTTCAGTGTTCGATTCTACACCCCGCCTGAAAGTTTGGTCCTCCATTTTTGTTACACCCTGTTAGCAGTCATCTAGTACCCATAGCACAAGCTCTGCTTAGCTTGGGGCTAGATAATGCTATGTGGATTGTCCGGAATGATTTATTTATGTATCAATGTATTGTAAAATGTATTTTTGTCGTAGGATTGTACAATCGCGGTCATAACCTCTTCGAACATCAGCTCTGTGCCCAAAACGCGCGTCTACTCGATCGTGCACGCGCCGCGCCCCGCACTCGTGCTCATGGGCACGCTCTGCGAACAGGCAGGTATGTACCGGCTTTGATACTAGCTGTCGCTTTTGACACTAGCTGTCACTTTTGACACAAGCTGTCAACTTTTTGTAGACGAATGTTATTAAAAAAATAAAAACTTTAAATTTTGAATAGACGTAGCTCTAACCCTGGAAGTTATTCGAGGACTAGAGCTAAGCCTATGTGTTACCATAGGCTTAGCATACACAAAAAGTTACACCTGCGGAATAGGCTTGGCTTAGAAACACAAAAAGTTACACCTGCGGAAGCAGATTCGAACCTGGGACTGCCGGCACAGCGACCGAGGCACTGCCCACTCCACCAACGAGTAATTGCCGAGGACGCCGAAATTAGGAATACTTTGCTAAGCTTCCCATGCTACAAGAGCCTACACTAAATTAATTAGCAAACCCAAAAATTTGCTTTGTAAATAGAATACTTCTTGTGCTGAAACAACATGCAACGCACCCCGCCTTCCACCGATAAAGAGGGAAAACAGCAGTCCGCCGCAAGTCGGTCCGAAACTGACCAGGAGTCGGACTCGGGCAAAGTGACCCGCCGCCGTTTGAAGAGATTGCGTAGCCCTGAATTAGATCTAGACGCGACACTAACATTTAAATTTACAACATTTAAACACGATATAACAGAGCACATAACTAACCTTTTTACTACCTTCCAAGAAAGTCAGGACAAAAAATTATCTGCATTATCATCAGATATGAGTGACCTAAAAAAGGAAATAAAGGACCTCAAAAAATGTCATTCCGACCTGGAACAACAGGTGTCTACACTCACTGCAAACTTTGAGATGTGTATGGAAAAAAGCTCACATTCATTAAAAAAAGTTGAGCAGCTTGAACAGCAGCAAATAAAATACCAAGAATGCATTACATTGATGGAGGAAAGGATTGAGGACATGCAAAGGAGCAGCCGCAAAACTTCCATAGAGTTAAAAAATGTTCCTAAACATACCACGGAAAACAAGGAAGACCTGGTTAACATGTTACTGCATCTTGGTAAAACGATTCAATGTAATATCAGCAAGAATGACATCAGGGACATATATAGAGTACGTGATACTCGAAACGGACAGACAAGAACTCCCATTATTGCTGAACTATCCTCCACCATAGTAAAAACAGATTTCTTGAAAAAAGGAAAATCCTTCAATTCTGGGAATAAGGAAAAACTACGAGCCAAACATCTGGGACTCAAGAAGGACGAAGAAACTCCCATCTTTGTATCGGAGCAACTCACTCTAAGGGCCTCACGTCTCTTCTTCCTTGCTCGGGATCTAGCCAAGACTCATAAGTACAAACATTGCTGGACATCTTTCGGTAGAATTTATATAAGGCAAGGAGATAATACACCAGTTATCCAAATTAAAACTGAAAGCCAAGTGCAAAGCCTCTTTCAGGCTGCATGACTAGTTTATATAATAAGAAAATATTTAACTTTTTTACTATACACTAAAATAATAATAATATTCTATACATGGAGCGCAAACAAAACACCCACCGCATTCAAACAACATAATACTTACAATCACCAAACAATAACAGACGCTATTTACACTATACACAATTTTAACACCACACACACCAAATACATACAAGTCACACATCATACTATCTACAATAACCAACCTATAAGTCATACTTACATTACACGTCATTCCTGTAACATGTCGAACTATCATTTTGATATACTACATGTATATTCTTATATTAAAACAACTCATATTTCCACACAGTGCGAAATGCACCCTGGCACGTCTTGATAACACTGTAATTTCTATGAAGAACTTTAATGATGAATAATAATATAAATGAACTGGATTGTTCCGAAATAGCACGTTCTTTTGAGTGCTCGGTTGAAGACTTATCTGCTAATTTTCCTATAAGAAGTACCGACATTAGTATATTTACACAGAACATAAGAAGTATTTATAAGAATTTTCCCGATTTAGAGTCTAACCTTACCTTACTAAAAATTAATTTTGATGTTATAGTTATGACAGAGTGTAGATTATCAGAACATAAAAATGTTCCTAACTTAACAGATTATAACTCTTTTGCAACTACTTCTCACCTGAACCAAAACGATGGAGTTACAATATACATAAAAAAATGCCATAACGTCCGAGTAAAAGAAATAAATTTAACTCATGCATCTTGTCTCCAAGTATTTATCCAAAATACTATAATACTCTGTATTTACCGCTCACCATCAAACAAAAATGCTGAAAATTTTATCGAATCTTTAAATAAACATTTAGAAACGATTAAAAAACATGAAACTATAATAATAGTCGGAGATATAAATATAAATACCCTTCCTAGAGACTGTGAAATTACATATGAGAAAAATAACAGACAAAATTATCTGAATATACTTTCAATGCATGGACTCTTGTCTGGTCATAATCTTCCAACAAGAGAAACCGCATGCCTAGACCATGTTATCTTAAAACTAAATAAAAGTAAAAACTCGGCAACTATTGCTGTAGTTAACACATCGATTACGGATCACCTATCAATTCTAATTAATATATCAAAAACACAAATTAATAATTCTATAAAGTATAAAATAAAAACAGAATATGAAAAATCATTTCAATATTTAAAAAATTTAATTTTGCAGACTTATTTCAAGTTTATGACCCAAATTATTTATGTGATAAATTAATATACACTATACAACAAAGTCTCTATATGCATACAAAGATAGTTCGAGTACCCAGAAGCAAACAACTAATTAAGCCATGGATTACCCTGGGAGTTTTACGCTGTATCAAAAATAGAAACAATATGCAAAAAAAACTACGGAATAATCCAAACGACCAAATACTTAATATTACTTATAGGAGATATAGAAACTTTTGCAACAATTTAATTAAAAAACTAAAACGGAAATATGAAAGAGAACAACTATATAAAAATGCTAAGAATAGTAAAAATCTTTGGAAAACAATAAATGCTATTACCCATTACAAACCTACAAAAACACCTAATATACAACTCCTTGACATAAAACCATCACCTAATGAGTCAGTTAATTTTGTAAACCAGTTTTTTGCAAATATTGGTAAAGATTTAGCTCAAGCTATTGCTTATTGCAGTGCTAACCAGTCGTTTAGTATAACCTCTCCATTTGTAACACTTAAACAGGTTTCTTCGTTTGTCCTACTAGAAACAGATCAAATTGAAATGAATACGGTCATAATGAATTTAAAAACTGAAAGCGCGCCTGGCCTTGACAACATTCCTACGAGTTTCCTGAAGCTCTCTAAAGATATTCTTATACCAATCTTATGCCATCTGGTAAATCTCTGTTTTGATAAAGGTGTATTCCCAAAACAACTTAAAAAGGCTATAATAACACCGGTTTTTAAAAATGGGAATAGAGATGAAATCAATAATTACAGGCCAATTTCAGTTCTTTCCTCAATTTCTAAAATACTAGAGAAACTTATTAACACTAGATTGCTTTCCTACTTTGAAAACTTTAACTTATTCTCCAACGCACAATACGGTTTTAGGAATGGCCGTTCAACTGAAGACGCTATCGCTGCTCTCACCAATCACATCGTAGATCAAGTAGATCATAAACAGAAATGCCTAGCAGTTTTCCTAGACCTGAAGAAAGCGTTCGACACCGTATCTATCCCCGCTCTTATCAATAAACTAGAAAATAAGGGTATTCGTGGTAAGCCCCTAGATTTGTTGTCTGATTATCTTCAAGAGAGAAAACAAAGGGTTAAGATTGGTGAGGTTGTTAGTGAAGACGAGGACATTTGCTATGGGGTTCCACAAGGCAGCGTACTCGGACCGACCCTGTTTCTCGTCTACATTAACGACCTGTGCAGCCGTGAACTCAGCGACGCCAAAATCTTCTCTTATGCAGATGATACTGCCATTGTCTTCTCCGGCAAGTCATGGGACGATGTTAAACAGAAAGCTGAAACTGGACTTACAATGGTATCTGAATGGCTAAACAATAACACGCTTACCCTTAATGTTACGAAAACCAACTTTATGACTTTTACTATGTATAATAACACACAGCCCCCCGCAGACTACAGTATAAAAATCTACTCCTGCAATCGTGAAAATCATGAGTGCCACTGTCCTGAAATCATTAAAGTTAAGACTACCAAGTACCTGGGCATAATGATTGATCAGCGATTGTCATGGAATGCACAAATAGAACTGCTGGCGGGTAGAGTAAGGAAACTTAATTGGATTTTTAAGAGTCTTAGAAATTCCGCACCTAAACTTTTACTAAACGAAATTTACACTTCCTTAGCAGAATCAGTCATAAGCTACTGTATAACCGTTTGGGGTGGAGCCATAAAGAGTAAATTTATAGAAGTAGAAAGAGCGCAAAGGTCTCTCATCAAAGTAATGTACTCTAGACCTTACAGATACCCAACTTATCTACTTTATACTGAATCAAAGTTGCTTACAATAAGAAAGTTATATATATTACACATAGTCTTAAAAATCCATAAACATCTAAAATTCATTACAAATAATAAAACACAGCGAAGAAATAAAAACATAATTAATAAAGTTACTGTAAGATCTAATTTTGCTGCACGTCAATATGTATACCAATCCGCCCACCTATATAACATAATTAATAAAAAACAGAATATTTATGGCTTAAGTAAATATGAATTAAAAAAGAAACTAACCAAATGGCTACTTTACTTAAGCTACGACGAAACTGAAGCACTGTTTGGTACGTTATGTTAGGTTTTCCTCTGAATTCCTGTAACTCTACATTATCTACTATTTAATATTCTAATTTAATAGATTCGCCCCAACATCAATATATTCACCTAAACTAACAACATCACAACGTCACACTCACACACGAACTCACACACACACACACACACACACACACACACACACACACACACACACACACCTATAATATTTAAATCACCTATTATATGCGCACTCGCTTTCCAAATAGTTTATAAATATGTCTAAACAAAAAACCAACACAACTTTATTTTTTGTAAATAATAAGCTCTATAATTAAAGTAGCATTATATACCTTAACCCATATATGCCCAGAAAGATTTAGGTCTCCGATTTTCATAATTTTTGCATATGTTGTTGCTAATGGAATATTATAAGACCCATATTTTTTTATTTTGAGTTTCAGTTACTGAAAGTGCCTTTTTTTTGAAGGGTCGCTATCGACCCCGCGGGCAAATAACTATCTGATAATAGTGGAAAAGGTAGGGGTCAATCAAACGCAGTATGTTATTTTTACACGCCAGTTTTATATTTTTACTAATGTATTAATACCTATGTTCAATAGTTAGGAAGATTACTTCCTAATCCAAAAATTCGGTAATCCGAATAAATAAAATTATCAATATACCTAGCTTAGGAATCACATAATTAAACTACGAAATAACTATGCTAATTTTGCAAAGAATTTGTCAGGAAGATTAAATAAATATCTAAATAGACCTCAACGTTTTAAAGACCTTCGTTTTCACGCAAACTTTCCAGGATATCTACTATTTCATTGTTAGATAGAATTCGGCGTGACCTTAGAAAAAAAGAGAACATTCGGTATCATATCTGCCCAGAGGGTCGTTAGTGACTCATCAAAATATTCGGTCTAATAACAAAGTGAAAAACATAATTATTATCAAAATTTTGTACGTACGTATCTAGAGTATTATATTTACTTTACTAATCATTCAAAAAAAGAAACTAAAATCCTTATAAATAAATAGTTACTTACAGTTTTGTCTAAGCCGGTGCAAAAATTTCGCCATAAAAATCAAGTCATAACTTTCACCACAAATATTCAACTGAAATTGATCTTTGTTGATGTGAAATTTGCTTCAGGTGATAAGGTATTTTATCATAAAATGCGTAAATGGCGTTAAACACAATTTTTTATGAATAATTTTCAATTTCGAGGCGTCCAAGCGGGAGAAGAAAGTTTGGGTCGTTTTCGTGCTTTTGGGCATATATGGGTTAATAGATACAAGCTAAACTTAATGTACGTTTCAAATTCTATTGTTTTCGGCAGAGCGAGATTCCCCTAACACAGGTAAAATACTTTACTTAAAAGGGGGTCTCAAACACTGTTATATATGTATTTTAAGTTTATGAATAAAGATTTTGTATTTTTTTTGTATTGTATTTTTGTATTTATAGGCTTTCTTTTTATCCCAAAAGTATCTGTGGCTTCCTTCGATCAAAAATCCCCTAGATAATGGGTCACATACAAAATCAAACCTAAAAGCCGTCCGCGCGACTCACACACTTACACTTACACTTACGTACTTAAACAGCTACATCTGTTTACCAACGAACTGAGGCAAACGTTATAAGACAGTTAAAGTTCAACCTAATTCCAACCATGGTACCTTGTAATAAAGTTGCAAATCTCCAAAATATGATCGCACTTACGATCATTCGTTTTATCGTTTTGTTTCGTACTGATTGCTTCTGAGAATTATTCTATGCAGGAGCATGGAGTCGCGTTGAATACTAAAATAATATTTTATATTATGAACGTAAAATTTCAGTTGTTTAGTTAAAATATTTATTATACCTACTTATAATTTTAATAATGTCATGTTTTTAAATACCTACCTAATGATGTCTTTTTTAAAAAAAAACCAATAAATTCTACATCTTTATATTCAGTTTTACAATCTTCATCATAATACAAGCACATAATACATACCTACATAGTAATACAATGATAAAGTTCTTTTAACAAACTATTTAAAATTATTTCAATACAAATCTACTCCATGCATCTGCTGTTCTGATCCACAACAGTTTGCGCGTGTATTGGCCAAAATTTGTAGTAGTGGACTTAAAATCGGTAATTTTATTCAAAATTTGTTATTATTTGTCAGTTTAAAGTTCAAATATAACGTATTTACATGTAATTACCGAAAGTAAGACACTCCAGCCGTTGAATTATTTTTTCGGGCATTATTTCTGCAACTTTTGAATACACATTGCGGCATTGCGACACGTCTTCACGTTGGCTGTGTTTCAAGCGAACTAAACAAAATAAGAGCTCACTTTTTGAGTGCGCTCTTATTTACTGAGACGTATTTTGTGCGCCGACCCGTTATCTAGGGGATTTTTGATCGAAGGTGGCTTCGAACTGATTGATTTGTGGGCTGAAAAGCAGCCTATAATTAAAAGATTTAGTCTTATTAAAACCTTGCTTTATTGAAATCGTTATTATTTTCAGAAACTCCGCAAACCCGCAGCTACAACGGCTCGTGGGACTCAAACAACGACGAGGAAACCGAGGGCGGGATGCTAGTCAGAGGTTTGTGTTGTGCGCTTCACTGTACCACTTGTACTAACAAAGCTGTATGTAGGGACCAAGGTTAGTGGATTTCTTTAAGGATATGGGCGCCTGGTACTTTTGTTCATTTCATCTGATTCAAGTCAACGTCTCACCTCCATGTTTGTTATGTTTGCCTAGTACATTCGTTTGAATTGCATTGTCATTTCAACAAAAAATCTTTACTTGTGATGGAAATATTATCATCTCCATGGTAGTTAGGTAGATAGATAGATAAAAAAATTATTTATTTCCACAGACACACACATATACATAATTACATAGACACAACAACAAATAAAAACAAAAGTACAAAACATTTAGCAAACATTCAATTTCAAAAGTTATGTCCTTACGAAATAACTTTTTAAAATGAATAAGTTTGTGTTTGCTGCAGAACGTCAAATAGGCCATGGCTCAGTGAAATTTTTTGCTTGTAGGTATGGTAGCCTGGTACATTATTTCGAATTGCATTGTCATTTTGTTCATAAAACATTACTTGCTGAAAGAAAATCTTTTCACCTCCAGTAAACCCACTGACCTCTATCTATACAAGTACGCTGGACCTATGATATGCCGGGCTTTAGTGAGCCGATTTGATTTTCGCCATTTTGGCGCTGATCGTAGAAGTGGATGGGAAAGGAACTAATAATAGAGATGGGCAATGAGATAAAATACATCGATAAAAGACATTTCCGACGAGTTGTATAATTAATTTTACTATGTAATATTATAAAGCTGACTAGTTTGTTGTTAGGTTGAACGCGCAAATCTCAGAAACTGCTAGTCTTAGGATAAGCCGAAGCCGGACTAACGGGTACTTAGTATGTGGCTAGCTAGATCCAAAACTTAATAGGGACCTTTTTTTAAATAGAAATGTGTTTTTTTCAGGATGGAGTGGAATCGGTAAGGTATTTATAGAGGTAGAAAATAAAAATAAATGTACAATCCTTCAACATTTTTTATTAGTTTCCGTCATCATTTTCAAAGTTACATAGGTAACATAATAAAATTATCGTACTTTGCGTTTAACAGGGAAATTTGAATTATTTTCGTAAATTTTAGACATCACTACAAAATTACACTAAACATATCATTGAATAGAAGAATAATTTTTGTCAGACAGTGTGACTAAATAACATAATCTCCGAATAGACTTTATTACTTAAGGTAATACAATTAATTTTTCGTCCATACAAACGTAGAAAGCTAATTACTCCGCCGTAGTCTTGATTTTATCAAATAATTTTTAACTCTCTGCAATGCTTTTTTGGATGACCTTTTGCAACCACCTTTTCATGTGTTAGAGGACAACTAGATTTTAGCTTAGACCTTGCCTTCTTTGAAGCAATACTCTGTTGCGGGTTGGAACTTGTGCTTCGACGCTTTCGACCTAGAAACAAAATTTTTGTTTATCAACAACTAAACCACAAATGAAAAGTAAAAATATATCAGTATACTGTTTTATAGCGCATTCTTGAAATAATTTACATACAAGGAACATGACGTGGTCCTAATTTTATTGATTAAGTACTTACCACTCAAGTTTGTATTATTCTGATCCATAATTAATGTTCTTTTTACATCAACAGGTATTGTCGGTTAGGTACAGGGGGTGTCTTATGTCCGTCGAAAACCTGTGAATTATTAAAAAATTATATGTATTTGATAATAAAAATCGGTCATCGGCGAATTACGTTCTTGAAAGTAAATAGATATCTATAGCAAAAATATCGATAAGTTTTATCGACAGGTAACTTTGACAGCACTATTAAACTTTATTGTTGATAAAAACCGGTAATATGAAGATAAATATGTTATTATTACGTATAATAACGAAGATAAGTTTAATTTGTTGAATATTAGCCGAAGATAAGCCGTAAATTCACTTACTGTAGAATGGAACTCCACTTCCCTTCTGGTAACGAGTTTTGCATAGCTCACACTCTTTCATAGTTTACCTATGAATGCCCACCACTTATTTATGTATGAACTAAATAAATAAGACACAACAAACAAGCTAAATCGCGTTAAACCACCAAAAACACTTTAAAAACACGGGAGATAATACAAACGAGACAACGGCCATTTGTCAGTTACGTCAGATTTAGTTCTTTCCCACGCATTGGGGCGCTTCAAATTGGCACATTCAAGAGCTGTCATTTCAAAGGGTATCAGAGGTCCAGCGTACTTGTATACTCGTATATAGAGGTCAGTGAGTAAACCCCTCTCATCTTTATGGTGGTTATGGTTGCCTAGTACATTAGATCGAATCGCGTTGTCATTTCGCCAAAAAAACTTGAATTACAGAAAATCTTCTAACCTCTATGGTTATTATGGTCGCCTAGTAGTTTTTGCTTGAAAGAGTAACAAACATACAACTTTAATGTTTATAATATTATTTATGATATATGAACGTTCCCAGAAATGTCCCTATCATCCGACATCCCGCCGCCGGCCATCTACTCGACGCGACTGTCGTGCGGAGCCCTGGCGTACTGCACGCTGTGGCGCTGCGGCGGCGGCGGGCGGCGCCCCACCGTGCTACACGTGTACGGCGGGCCTGAGGTTCAGACTGTCACCAACAGCTACAAGGTAACCACTGGAGCCCTATTTGGAATTTAATATCAGATAACAAAAGTTCAACAACTAATAACCGTTTAAATATTTATACAGGGTGTAACATTTAAAACGGTCAGTTTGGGAAAGTCTCAAACTATTACTTATAATCGATGACATGGTTCGAGATCTTCGTATGTCTTATACGAAGATCTCTTAGGAACCATGTCATCGATTTTAGTGACAAGAAAAACTGCATTCACACTTTTAAAAAAATCTTGTAATCCGTCCGGGAATCGAACCCGGATGTTTTGAAAAATAAAACTATCACTATTTTTAGTCTCATTTCGATTATGTGGGTCTTAAGGAGCAAATGTTACTATGGAACGTGATGTCTAAAATTTATAAAATGCGTTGTTTTCATATTGTTTAATTTTATTTTCTTTACTTACAACATACAACACGTTTAGGTAAGTTTAGGTGCGTAAAATTGTCACTATGGTTGTTTGTAGTTCTTTGCTGATATTGCAACTTGTTTTTTACATACACCGATATACAATACTCATATATCTAGAGACGTAGTAAGATCGTTATCGAAACGAGTTAAATGTTAAATTGAAAAACAAAAATTGGTGGTCATTCCGAAATTTTAATAAATTAAGGGATATGAAAACAATAAATTTTATTAATTTTAGACATCACCTTTCATAGTAACTTTGACCGTTTTAAATGTTACAACACCCTGTATAATACCTATCATAATTTTTATGGAAAGAAATGATTCTTATTCGTTAATTTACCGTTTTAGTTCCATGTATTTTTTCTTTAATTTTCTTTTTAGTTATACCTAACATATTTTGTTCAAAAAGTAGATCACGTGACCACAATCCTAGATCGCGCAAATGCTCGTCTCAACATCTGGCCTTTATATAACTGTCGATCGAAAGACCCCGGGTCTGTGGGCCAGTTGGACCGACTGTACAGGGAAGATTTTCCTTTGTGTCCATTTGGGGGAATACCACCTTTACCCCAAATTAGTGGGTTGTATTTTATTTTGTATCGATTGATGTCCTATTTTTTGATTCCTCAGGGCATCAGACAGCTTCGAATGCACATGCTGGCAGCGCGAGGGTTCAATGTGGTGGCCATCGACTCGCGCGGGTCCAAACACAGGTACAGAAGTATTCTTAGTTGTATCCTCAGGGCATCACAGGTACGGAAGTATTCTTAAGTTGTATCCTCAGGGCATCACAGGTACGGAAGTATTCTTAAGTTTTATCCTCAGGGCATCACAGGTACGGAAGTATTCTTAAGTTGTATCCTCAGGGCATCACAGGTACGGAAGTATTCTTAAGTTTTATCCTCAGGGCATCACAGGTACGGAAGTATTCTTAAGTTGTATCCTCAGGGCATCACAGGTACGGAAGTATTCTTAAGTTGTATCCTCAGGTCATCACAGGTACGGAAGTATTCTTAAGTTGTATCCTCAGGGTATCACAGGTACGGAAGTATTCTTAAGTTGTATCCTCAGGTCATCACAGGTACGGAAGTATTCTTAAGTTGTATCCTCAGGGCATCACAGGTACGGAAGTATTCTTAAGTTGTATCCTCAGGGCATCACAGGTACGGAAGTATTCTTAAGTTGTATCCTCAGGGCATCACAGGTACGGAAGTATTCTTAAGTTGTATCCTCAGGGCATCACAGGTACGGAAGTATTCTTAAGTTGTATCCTCAGGGCATCACAGGTACGGAAGTATTCTTAAGTTGTATCCTCAGGGCATCACAGGTACGGAAGTATTCTTAAGTTGTATCCTCAGGGTATCACAGGTACGGAAGTATTCTTAAGTTGTATCCTCAGGGCATCACAGGTACGGAAGTATTCTTAACTAAATTGAAGAAAAATATTTCTTCAATTAATAATTCTCCTCAGAATCATCAGCGGAGTCCCTCAAACGGAGAAAATACGCCAATCTTGACTGAGGTTACCTATTTGAGTCGTTTCGAAAACCCTTGGTCCTTGGGGTCCTGGGGCACGCTCAATTTATAAAGATATTACGAAACTTCTCATAAGAGTCCAAAGGTGATCAGAATGCTGGCTTATATTTCGGTCAACGAATTAGCATTGCCATTCAACGTGGCAATGCTGCGAGCATTCTGGGTACTCTGCCTTCTGGTGACGGCTTAGATTTTTAAGAGTTTCTTATAATAATCAGTAAATCAATATCTTTATTTCTTTAGGCTTCCAAAATAAGGACTTGGACAAGTCAAAATTTAAACTAAGGTACATAGTTATCAAAATAATATAAAAAATAAAGTGATAAGTAATTGATTTTTCCTTCGCTTCAATCTTTTGTATTGTTATAAGGTGTAAATACTAGTTGTAATTCTGAATATATATATATAACTAGAGACCCGCCCCGGCTTCGCACGGTTATTATACGTATAAACCTTCCTCTTGAATCACTCTATCTATTAAAAAAAACCGCATCAAAATCCGTTGCGTAGTTTTAAAGATTTAAGCATTCAAAGGGACATAGAGATATAGGGCCATAGGGACAGAGAAAGCGACTTTGTTTTATACTATGTAGTGATTTTTTATTAATATAAATTTATTGTTATTCGACAGAGGTCGCGCTTGGGAGAGCGTTATACGTGGGAAGATGGGGCAAGTGGAATTGGATGATCAGGTTAGTTTAGCAGCTTTTTGAATTCCAAGGTGGCGAGGAGTAAGCTGTAGTGGCAGTGGACCGGTCAAATCTCGCTAGGAACCGACATCCTTTGGGGAAAACGTTGAGTGGAGACTGCGTTTCAACCAATGTAGTGTAGGACGTCCTCCGGCCAGATGGGATGACGATCTGCTCTTGACCGCTGGCAGATGCTGGAAGCGGCAAGCTGAAGACAGTGCGCTATGACGTGAGTTAGGAGAGGTCTATGTCCAGTTGTGGACTAATATAGGTTGATGATGATGATAGTAAATTTATTTGTTACTAGGATTATTTTTCTATATTTTCTTTACGCATGAAACTGTACCTAAATATCGGAACTTGTGGACAAAACGTTGACGCAAATAGAGAGTAAATTACCACCGTATTTCTTCTATTAGTTTCAATATTATTTATTGTTGAAAATTTGACTTGTCAAAGTGCTTATTTTGTAAGCCTTAATACAGTAATTGATTTCAGGTTGAAGTACTACAATGGCTCGCCAAAGAAACGGGCTGCATCGATATGGAAAGGATTGCGATACATGGCTGGAGCTACGGTGAGTGCATTATTTATTTACCATAACCAATAACCATACATTTACCTTTGAAGTGACAACATAATCAGTCGGTCGATCCCTTAGGCTGTGTCCCCAGTAGGCAAACTGTGAGCAGCCGACTGAATTTGCGGCGTATCAGTTCAGTACGCCCTTCCATATATTTTAAATTGAGTGTCCACAGTTTGCTAGTTTGCGCTCACTGTACGCAGTTTGCAGCGTTACGTGCGCTGACTGTCTCAGTTAGCGGCGACTCTCAGGTTCCAGTGCTTGCGGTACGCACGCAAACTGATCTGAGTTTGTAGCTGTTCGCCACAAATTTGCGGCTCACTCAGTCGGCCGCTCACAGTTTGCCTACTGGGGACACAGCCTTAAACAAAATCCTATGTCCACATCTCTCTAATCACCAACGACCAACGCATTCTAAGCGTTAATTATATTTTCATTTCCCCCAGGCGGGTACCTGTCGCTGCTAGGGCTCGCGACGCGGCCCAACATCTTCAAGGTGTGCGTGGCGGGCGCTCCCGTGACGTGCTGGCGGCTCTACGACACGGCCTACACGGAGCGGTACATGGGGGCGCCGGCGCGGGCTCCGCACGCCTACACGCGGGCCTCCGTCATAGCGCACGCGCCTTTCTTCCCGGACCAGTCAGTTTACAAAATACAAACATACTAAATTATTTATATTAAATAACTAGCTGCGCCCCGCAGCGTCTCCCGCGGGGAAATTTATTTATTTGTCAAATATCATATTTTTATACATAATATGCTATTCCCGACGAAGACAAATCCAAAAACACAAAAATCATAAAAATCGGTCCAGCCATTCTCGAGTTATAAGTGTTGTAACAAACACGACTTTCTTTTATATATATAGATAATTCCGGACAGTCCACACAGCATCATCTAGCCCCTAGACTAATATACTTAATACAACCTCTACACTGATATACTTAATACAATACATTACATAGTTAGGTATTTTTTATTATACATAGAAAAAACTCAGACCAACGGAACAAATTTTTGCAGATCGTACATAAATTTGTTCCGAGGCGGGAATCGAACCCGCAACCTCCTGCGTCGCCTTCGCCCACCGCGCCACATCAATCGTCAATTTCCCATAATATTTTTGAGATACACGTTTCTGGGGGCACGAGGCAAGCCTATGTCGCGAGAAGCCTGATAACAATGGTAACGTTAGCGGCTTAGAATTATTAGAACTTATACAGGGCAAACAAACAACAAACCTACCTGCTCTCCAACTATCACTCGCCTATTTATTTATTAGAATTCAGCAGTCAGCTTACAGTCTAACACCGAAACACTAACTACTAGGTATAAAATAAGATGAAAATTAATGTACAAAAAGATAAAAAGGTCAAATACGTAGGTAAACACACACATGTCATTTAGTAAGGCACCTAATCACCTGTTGAGGTAACATCTGGAGTTCCACAGGGTTCTCACCTAGGTCCATTGCTTTTTATTGCGTTTGTGAATGATCTTGAGGACAAAATTAGGAATCCCAGTTTGCTATACGCCGACGATTTCAAGATTGACTCTACCATCACTTGCACTAGTGACTCTGTAGCCCTCCAAACAGACTTAAACGCCGTGGACGAATGGTGTAATGCTAATCACATGTTCCTCAATGCCAAAAAATGCTTTGTTGTATCATTTACAAATAAGAAACATAAAATTCTGATTAATGATAAACTCAAAAATCACGTTCTTGAGACGAAATCGCAGGTTAAAGATCTTGTAGAGCAAAGAACCGATAGAACCTGCGTATTAGTCTATTGTAGTTATTTGACCAAGATAAAGCGCCAAAGCGTCATTGAGGTCGTCAATATATGCCATGCGAGTGCAGGATGTGGCAAGCTGAAGACAGCCCTATAGCGTTCATTACCTACTTAACTATTCATACGCCCCTAGGTCCTAGTAAGATTTTAGTGATACTACACATTATTTACTATAAGACCATAAATTGTATCTACCTAATATCTTGTGAATAAATGATTATGATTAATGTTCGAAACACACAGAAGGCGGAGGCGAAGGCGTGGCGGTTTTTCCTATGGCACCGCGTCACCACCGCCTGCGGTGTGTGTGTAGGCTTTCATAGGATTCCATAGAATACAACTCGCACGCCTTCGCCTCCGCTCCGCCTCCGGCTTCTGTGTGTTTCGAACTTTAAGGAGACCTATGTCAGCAGTGGACTAATACAGGCTGCTGTTGATTGATCATACATAGAAAACGCCCATAATGTTTGTATGATCTGCAAATAATTGTTCCACCCCGGAAAAAGTATTCGCAGATACAAACAGCTATCCCAAGGTGGGATTTTAACCCTTTGTAAGCTGTATGTATTATCCAGCATTGTGTATTTGTACAGGGACGGCCGCCTGCTCATAATCCACGGGCTGGCGGACGAAAACGTCCACTTCTGCCACACGGCGGCGCTACTCTCCGAGCTCGTGCGTCTCGGGAAACCACACAGAGTACAGGTCGGTGTATTGTCCAAATCAAATCATTTTATTCCATGAAATACATGTTGGTTTAAGATAGTTTTATGTGGATGTGAATCATTGTATTCTACCTTTACGGTGTGCAATGTCAGTTTACTTACAATAATAATACAATAATAATTGATAATAAAATAATCACTCGTAATAAAATTGAGATAAAATTAAATTGAAAAAAAAAAAACAAATTAAATACAGCGAATGTCAAATAGTAGAAAAGTCTTTGTCAGAAAAAAAATCATTTATATCATAGTCACATTTAACAGCAAGTAACGTCTTTAACTTTCTTTGAAACTCCAAATTCGGCAATAATCTGATATATTGTGGTAATTTAGCAGTATGTATCCACAGAGTACAGGTCGGTGTATAATAATTATAGGATTCGGCGCGTATCGTCAGGAAGTTCCTCTGTCTGCAACCCTAGTCACCGACTTGAGCCTAGCATTGCGGCCAGTGATCCACCGTTTTGATATATTTTTTACTGTAGATTAGTTTTATAATATTTTTGTATTTTCTATAGTAAAAAATGTATTTTTAACGAGTATTAAAATAAATAAAGTGAAATAATAATAATAATGCTGGACAATCCACACAGCACCATCTAGCCCCAAAGTAAGCTACTCAAAGCTTGTGTTATGGGTACTAGATAACTGATATATTTAATACATTATATGTATACATAGATAGATAATTTTTTATTATACATATTAAACACCCAGACCAACGGAACAAATTTCTGCAGATCGTACACAAATTTGTTCCGAGGCGGGAATCGAACCCGCAACCTCCTGCGTCGCAGGCGGACCTTCGCCCACCGCGCCACATCGGTCGTCAAACCTTGATACCCTTATGTTAAATAAATGCCTATTCAAATATACAACAGCATGTAGCAATAGAATCTTCAACTGGACTGTTACTGGCAGGTGTACCCGGGCGAAAGGCACTCTCTCCGCGCCGTGCACGCCGCGAAGCATTACGAAGCGACACTGTTACACTTCCTCCACGAAAACCTTTAGACTTCAGGACTACATCTAGACCTAGCTTCTGCCCGAGAAGACACAAAGCCTAAGGATTCTTCAATAGGATAGGTGCCTAAAAATCGAATCAGTTTCGAAAAATATTGGACGCGTATTTTTTCTTTTGTCAATCAAATAGAAAATGAGCAAGATAAAGCGCATTTGAGTTGAGAAGTGGAGGGTCGTGACGTCACGTCTTTCTATAAAATGTCCCAGGGCGTGACGTCACGAGTCCCGACTTCTCAACTGTAATGCGCTTCATCTTGGTAATTTTCCAAAACAAAAGAAAAAATACGTGTCCAAAATTTTTGGAAATTCTAACTCACGGACTAAATAGAATAATATTTTTCTCACCCAGTCATCTACCCTACATAAGCACACAGAAGCCGTCGCCGGCCGTCCGCGTTGTATAAGTTAATCCTAAAGTTTTAACGTTAAGTTGTATCCTATTGAATCATATGAAAGACTACACATACACCGGAGGCGGTGGCGGCGCGGTACCAATAGGATATCGCACGCCTTCGCCTCCAGCCCAGACACGGCTTCTGAGTGTGGCGGCTTTAAGAAATTAAATAACATCGCAAATTTTTTCGACTTCGGCGGGACTTGAACACGCGACCCTAACTTAGTACGTAATGCGCTACCAACTGAGCCACGAAGTCAAGTGACCACCTAGTCGAAAATCTTTGTGACTTCCTACGGACTGCACCGTTAGCTCCACCTACCGGGGAAACATTGAACTTTTTATCCAGGGGCGAGATTCACTATGACATTCGAGATTCGTTGCCCCGACCGTGTCACGTCACAAAAATTCAAATTCAAAATTCAAAGTGCTTTATTTCCTTAAGACCTTACAGGACACTTGGACACGTCATACAATACATGTTAAAAAATAATTGAAATTACGAAATAAAGTGCTCACTTTGATTATTGTTCAGTCTATTTAAGTAAAGTAAAGAAGCGAACAAGAAACCTTTACCTTGTTAGGTTGTCACGACGTCCGATTCCACGCTTCTATCTTGTCTTAGATGTGTAACACAGTTTGGTCATAGTGAATCACGCCCTGGGATGGCTTTTAATTACCGTTTTATTAGATTACTGCAGTGTCTTGGGGACGCTTCCGACTGGTATTGACATGGATCAATTGAGCTACCTTTAGACTGTTTGCAACCGTCTGCGGTTAGCTCAATGGTTTCAATTGTAAATACTATTTGTAATTTTTCTATTCATTTGCTTGTAATTTTCGTTGTTAATAAAGATTACTGCATTATTCCTCTATAAATATCTGAATTACTTCTCTGTTCTCCGTGCGAAGCCGGGCGCGTTGTTAGTACAGTACTTACTAAATGTATGAAACTGAGTTACTCCTAATGAGTCCATTAAATTTGCAATAGAATTCTTCAAGTACCCTCCATTTACCAGTTGTTGTTATAAGTGAGTACATTCATAAACATTATCAATTATCTTAGCAAAGTTTTATAGATTGGCCAATAATATCAGAACAGAAGAGTAGCTGTAATAGCTCTTGACGTACGAAATTATTTGGTCGTACAATATAATTTGGTCGTATAAAATATTTTGGTCGTACGAAATGATTTGGTCGTACAAAATTATTTGGTCGTACAAAATGATTTGGTCGTACAAAATAATTTGGTCGTACAAAATGATTTGGTCGTACAAAATAATTTGGTCGTACAAAATGATTTGGTCGTACAAAATAATTTGGTCGTACAAAATAATTTGGTCGTACAAAATGATTTGGTCGTACAAAATAATTTGGTCGTACAAAATGACAAGGGGCCTTATTGTCTAACTCAACTGATAATCAAGATCGATTCATTTTTGACATTTGGAACCTAGCCTAGATTTCGATTGTACCACTGGTTTAAGTTAGAATTTCTTTCTTTCTTTCAAAAGTCGTTAGCGCCTCTGACTCAGACCGGCAGGTTAGATGTTGTCGGCGATATTTTTGTGACTATCACGATAAAAATTGTCGGCGACACAAAATCAGCAAATTTTAACATGAGTGTCGGCCAAATATCGCCAATATTATAGAAATTTCTTGCGGATAAGTCTTAATAAGTCGGCGGTCTTCAATCGTGCTGTGTCGGTGACTTTGGTAAAAGACAAAATTATGTTTATGAATGCACTCAAAGCTGTGTTTTGAATACATAAAAATAGTTATTTACATAAGTTGCCTTGTATATTAACTAATTACATAAATCTTTTACTGCCATAATGCGGGCCTTACATAGGTTCTAAGGCTGGGAATAGACGAATTATGTTTTATTACTTTAATTTGGCGAGTTTTAAATGTTATTTGCAGAAACATTTAAATTCGTACAAAATTAGATATGGATTCGTCTATCGCCGTCTTCCAAGCAAGATAGTAGAAACCGCTAGATTTAATAATAACCGAAATATTTCTAAGCTATACTTAAGCAATTTTGTACAGTTTTTAAAAATATTAGTGTTAAGTAAATGCTAGTTTATTATTTACTTAAAACTTTTGCAATTAGATTTTACCTGAATGATATAGCAGATAGCAGAAAAGATAACTCCAACAATGGCGTTTAGATCGCAACTGGTTTAGTAAAGATGAAGATAAAATTCGGAACATGAAAGGCACGTAAAACATTTTTATTATAAGATGTGTTTTGGGGTTTTTATCTAATTGAAACTTGAACTCTGCAATGAAATTAGAATATTTATTGTAGGTATTGATAAAGAAATTCACATTAGCGAGAGTTAATCTGTATGATTTTTCATTTCGGAAATTCTCCCAAAATTATGTGAGTGTTTAAAATGAAGGACTTTTAAAACATATCTCTTAATAAATATTACAAGTCTATCAGCCAGTCCCATTAGGTATTTTGTTTAGTTTATTAAGCTTATCAGATTAATTGGTTTTCTGTTAGTAATGATATTTATAATAAAATCGTGTGATTTTATAATGAAGAATGAAGGGGCTAAGGTGTTGATAAAATTTGGTATTATTAAATTATTTTGTAGAAAATTTTACTTATTATATTCGATAGAAGCATTTAGGAAATCAGTCAAAAATTGTAGAAGCCAAATTCTAAACATTTTGTTGACTACTAAAATTGTATTGGTCGGTGTGAAATTAGACACACTCCCAAAAATATTACCTACCATACTTCCACTTGAACATGGTCATTTTAGGAAGAGATATGAAAACAGAATTTGGTTACCAAAGGCAACTTCGAATCTCTTCCTAAACTAGACAAAATGAAACTACTACAGATGCATTAAAAAAAAGCAGATAGTTTTAACAAACTTTACGCGTGGATTTAGGAAATTCCTTTGTTGAACGTATGATAAAATAAATGGCTGTAATATATTCTTGGTATGAAATTCTCTTATCTCGTTTCAGCCTTGGCTATTGATTTAACACTACCTTACCGAGAATAAAGGCCATAATAGTAAGAATTAGATGTGTGCCTAACTTCACACTAAACTAAAAATACATGTGACATTTGCGTTTATTCCCATTTGTTCCTTTGACAGTTCCTTTAAAGCAGTGATGCTGGGGGTCCACCTGAAGTGGTTCAGGTGGACCCCCAGGGGTCCACGGGAGACTTGACGGGGGTCTATGGTAGGCGTGACAAAAAATAGGGGTCCACAATAGTAAGGGGGGTGCAGGATAATTAATGTGGTTTCAGTAGTGAAGAACTAAAATGTTGGTTTGACTTCTCTTATCAATATAGGCAGATAATATTTTAAGAAGTTCAGCAACTATTACTTGTAAAAACTTGTCGCTAACTAAAAACAATTATTGATAATTTGCTGTCAATAAAACATCAATTGTAACCTTTTTTTTCGAAAACTGTTAATTCGTCTTTGAAACTCAGCGACAACATAAGTTTCAATAGATATAATCTTCACTTTTTTTCGAGATTTAGGAATTCCTATTAATGTAGGTACATAGCTACAGGGGGTCCACCGGATCCAGAAAAATGTTGAAAGTGGTCTATGAAACAAAAGAGTTTGGGAACCTCTGCTTTAAAGGGACAAAAGAGACTTTTTCTTCCCATTAGTTCGTTTAATAATTTTGATGGAACTAATGCGAAGAAAAAGTCTCATTTGTCCCTTTAAAGGAACTGTCAATGGAACAAATGGGAATAAACGGACATTTGTAGTCCAACAGCGATGTAATACCTAATAGATTGTAATGTATTCATTTAAAAGGCTGCATTTTGTTGAGCTTAATGTTTTGGTGGAATTTGAAGTATTGTATGCTTTTATAAATAGTTGTAAAATAAACTTTAATTATATTTAAATAGTTTGTTTTATTTGTACCCATTTCTACAGCTAATGTTTAATCAGGCTTAACACACATTTCTGGATAAAATAAAGGAATACAGAAATAAAATTTATTATTCACTAGCAGCGCCTCGCGGTTTCACCCGCGGTAAGTCCGGAATAAAATATAGCCTATGTGTTACTCCAGACTATAATCGATCTCTGTGCCAAATTTCATCCACATCCGTTCAGTAGTTTTTGCGTGCAAGAGTAACAAACATCTGTCCATCCATACTTACAAACTTTCGCGTTTATAATATTAGTAGGATAAATGGTTCAGTTGAGCTACCTATAGATTCTTTACGTAAGGTCAATTGTAAATACTAGTTTAATTTCTTTCATTGGAATTTTACGTAGTTATTAAAGTAATTCGTTGTTAGTAAAATAAATCCATTGTTCATTGTCTATTATTGTAGTCTAATTGTTCGCTTTAGGACAGAATTTTCAGTCGACCTAATTAAATATTAGTGTGGTAGGTAAGATAATCATCATCACCCTATACTAGTCCACAGCTGGACATAGGCCTAGGCATTTGGGGCTCATTAGGGGAGACCTAAAATAATACTGTAGGTATATTAAGTCTATAGCACCCATCGCGATAGAGAGGCCGTCAAAAAAACAACAGTTTAAAGTTAATTATACATTTTATTAAAGATCTTTGTTTTAAATCACTTAAATCATTAAAAGCTAAGCAGCCACGCCGTCCTGGATGGAGTCCTCGTCTGAAACAAAAATATAATAATAATAAATAATATAATGTTAATTTAATATTTACATTCAATTCTTTATGGACCTATTGAGCTATCTTTAGACTGTTTGCAACCGTCTACAGCTAACTTAATAGTTTCAATTGTATTATACTAGTTTAAATTTTTGTATTCCTTGATAGTAATTTTCGTTGTTAATAAAAATATGTATTCTGTATTCCAAGATGATCGTCGGAACTTTTATATCTAGCATTATCTAGTTTCCTTCTCTTGGTTTATAGTTTATTTGTACACAAGTATAGTATACAAGTAGGTATATGGTAAGTATTTAAATTACTCAGTAAATAGAAACTACTAATTACAGCTAGCATTAACAATTATAACAAACTCCTTTAAACCCATTCCGTCATAAGAAGGCAGATTGTCCAGATTTTTATTTTTACAGCATATGATACAGCATTGCCAAATTAAAAAGGACTTGGTATATTTATTTAGATGTATCACGCTCTATATTAATCGCTCATTGGCTACATTAAGATACCTAACTATTGTTTCTATAGAAACGTTCGGAAGCTATTTCTATCCATGGGAACTGATTTGTGGGTTAAAAACTTTTATATCTATTCAAAATTTAGACTGATCCGTTCAGTAGTTTTGCTTGAAAGAGTAACAAACATGTCCTTGTATGTTACTGTCTAGTACAATAGAGTGTTCATTCATTCAGTATGGGATACCTTTATCGTCGGTGTCCATGGGCTGCGGCTCCTCGAGGTACGCGGGCGCGAGCGGGGAGACCACGCAGCCGTCCCACACGGTGATCTCGCAGGAGATGTCCTTGCCTCCCTCGAAGGGCTGGAGGCCGAGCACGTAGCGGTGTCCGCCGCGCGCCACCACGCGGAGGAGACTGAAAGAATATGAACTGATCAGAAACAGTAATAGAGCCAAGAATAAATAAATCATTCCGGACACACAGCGTCATCTAGTCCCAAGCTAAGCAGAGCTTGTGTTATGGGTACTAGAAGAGAAGAATCATCTTTTAAAAGCCCGCTGAAGCTGACTATGATTGACTAGTTTTACCAGCTACGAATTTTTAGTCTCTAAAAGTGACGTTAAAATTATCATGGTTATTTACACTATAGTAAATTACCATGGAATATGAAACTGCCGAAATATCAATAAACTCAAAACAACTCAAATCATGGGAAATTTCTCGGTTTTGTTTTGTATTCAGTATATCAGTCATCTCGTACAACACAAGCTCTAGCTTTTGAAACAGAAGAACTTTTGATTAGATTGCATTATTCACATCGTCGAAATTTGTTAGTCTTTTCATCTTAAAAATTAAGGATACCATCAGCTAACAATATAATCTCATTTATTCTATACAAGGTCAGAAAGGTTGTTAATGTAAACTAAAAATAGGAAAGTACCGAGGATAGACCCCTGCGGTACACCCATTGTTACTACAGACAGACCACGAAGACCGTTTCCCATTAATATCAACTCTTTGTATCCTGTCACTTAAGTAAGAATCAAAAAGATCCAAAGGGGTGTCATTTATTCCATAGTGATGTAGTTTCCTGATTAATGTCTCATGGTGTACATGGTGGTCATGGTGGTGCTCACAATCGAATGCTTTTGATAAGTCGCAAAAGACAACAAAAGCAAATTTGTGGCGAACAGCTACAAACTCAGATCAGTTTGCGTGCGTATCGCACGCACTGGAACCCGCGGATCACCGCTAACTGAGACAGTCAGCGCACGTATCGCTGCAAACTGCGTGCAAACTGCGTACAGTGAGCGCAAACTAGCAAACTGTGGACACTCAATTTAAAATATATGAAGAAGGGTGTACTGAACTGATACGCCGCAAAATCAGTCGGCTGCTCACAGTTTGCCTACTGGGGACACAGCCTTAATCTCTAGTATGTATGTACTAACGTCTGCGCGGTGGCGGCGGCCTGGTCCTGCTTGGGCAGGTCTATGGAGGTGTGCGCGCGCGCGTGCGCCCCCTCGCAGGGGTCGGGCAGCCCCGCGCAGCCCGGCAGGAACAGCCCGCCCGCCATGAGGGACAGCGCGCGTCTGGAACAATACAACTATATTAACTGCCGCTCACTATATACTCATTCTAATTGATACAACAACGTCAGAACAGAGCCTAATCAGGGATGACTGTATGTAATTTAGTTTTAGATGGCAATATTTTTAAGCAGGCAACACTTTGTGAGAGATTTACTCTTCTTCCGTTCGATACTGATAAAAGTAACAGCCATATTTTTTGTAAATTATATTTTAAGGTGATCCGAGTTCCATACGTTTGTATTTTCCCAAATATGAGCGATGTGGACATAATTTAACAAATAAATAACTGTTTTTGGCTTTGTTATTCGTCATTATTTGCGGCAAATTGTGTTTGATTCATGAAAACACTCGGTATAATTAGATATAACGTGAAAATTTTAGGCCATTTCTATCAATGCGTGAGTGAACACGGATAGTATCGTACGCCCGCTTACTTGAACTTGTGAGTGTGACGGCGGCGACGAAATCGCCATCTCTGTGCTATCTAAAGAATCATCTAATAATACCATAGTTTACGTTCTCAAAGCGTTTTTCCATCGTCCAAGTATTTATTCCCTTCTATTTTTGTTGCATGTCAAATAAGATCTAGGAAGCCTACGTGCCGTTCCCATGACAACAATAAATGACACTATGTAAACAGATAAAATGTTTGCTTATAGATACCAGTTTAGAGAGTTTTACGCTGGGGCCACACTACCTTACCGTCTACCGGGCTGTTACCGCAACAATTATGACATTAAATTACCGTTTAAATTACTGCATGACCTGGTGTGGTTACACTAGAGTTTACCTAGATATGTCAATAAATAAGGCGGTAAAAATATCACGTGCGTCGCCGCGCCGGTGAGCTCATATTGCACACTGGACAAACGGTAGTGGCCACAAACGCATTAATTACTGCGGTAATCTTCTTTGATGTGCAAAACAAGACCGCCGCCGGAGCTATTGCCTACCGCCATTTGCCATATTGATTGGCATTGTAAAATTATGGCCATAAATCGTGGTTACACCTAGGTGTTGTATAACTTATGGCAATAATTATCGGCATATCACGATAATGTGGCCCCAGCATTAGACGTGTCAGAGTGTATGCAAAGCATTTCGCTCATTCATCAGCGACGACCGATGTGGCGCAGTGGGCGAAGGTCCGCCTGCGACCGGTTGCGGGTTCAATTCCCGTGTCGGAAAAAAATTGTGTACGATCTGCAGAAATTTGTTCCGTTGGTCTGGGTGTTTTCTATGTATTTAGAAAAAAAATATCTATCTATGTAATGTATTGTATTAAGTTTATCAGTCAACTAGTACCCATAATACAAGCTTTGCTCAACTTGGGGCTAGATGATGCTGTGTGGACTGTCCGGAATTATATATTTTTTTTTATTTTATTGGACTAATCGTCACTTTTTACAGGAGCCAAAACAAAATTTTGAACATGATTTTTTTGAAAAAATGTTTTTCTTTCATTCATCACATTCATCATTGTTTTCGTAATTTTTTGCTCTATTTTAAAATAATGGTCGCTGTTATATCTATCACCCAACTTGATAAAAACTACAAAAGCCCTTTTTGCATTCAAATTTTGAAGCAAAGTTAAGATAATAATCCCAATAAAAAGAAATAAATATTGAAATGAAATGTTTTCAAAAGAAGATATACTTTATGAGAAATAAAACATTTTCTAAATTTTTTGAAATGTGGCCGTTTTGCATTCAATGAGCGATTTGTAAAAATGCCTGAACATTAGCTGGCGTAAAGAGCTAAAATAAAATAAAAATCAGTTGGTGTTGATAGTACATAATTGTTTCATTTTATTTTTGTCATACCGTTAGAAACGAGGTCAGGACCCTTTGTGGGATGTACGCAGAACAGTCTACCAAAGTTTTATATTACAATAAAATAGACTTAGGAAGGCTTACAATAAGTAATTTATGACAAACATGAGTTTGTTTGTACTAGGTCTATGACATTGTTCAAAACATAAAGAATAAAAATGATAAAAATCAAAAATTTTGGTAGTGTTGAAGGGATTCGAGCCCGTACTAACGGGATGTATCAAAATTTTGTGGATATGTTATCATCAAAAAGCAAAAAGTAAATCAAATTTTCAGTGGTTTCGAACCCAGGTACGACTATACATCGTCGCACCCACCCGACTGTTCGAACCGCTAGTCCAACGTGACTTATTGAA
Source organism: Eupithecia centaureata (assembly GCA_944547425.1). Lineage (NCBI taxonomy): Eukaryota > Metazoa > Arthropoda > Insecta > Lepidoptera > Geometridae > Eupithecia > Eupithecia centaureata. The sequence continues at coordinate 436,274 of OX155704.1, read as the reverse complement.
ATACGGTGAAAATTTGTATTACTTTTAATCTATTATAAGTGGTCGTAAAATCGGAGCTAAAATACCTAAGTACACAAAGAACAGAGTCAAAAAAAGTGGAGACTTCCTTACGCCAACAATTTTATTGTAATTTTATTATAATATTGGAACAACTTTCACAGTGAGTACATTTAAAATTAATGATTGTTATTGTGAACTCATTCAAATTATTTGTCAATTCCAATCATCATCATCATCATCATCATCAACCTATATTAGTCCACTGCTGGACATAGGCCTCCCCCAATGAGCGCCATAGCGCCCTGTCTTCAGCTTGACGCATCCAGCATCTGCCAGCAGTCTTTCGCAGATCGTCATCCCACCTGGCCGGAGGGCGTCCTACGCTACGTTTACCGAGTCGCGGTCTCCACTCAAGAACACGTTTCAATTCCAATGATTTAACGAAATTAATAAATAGTGTGAAAAGTATTTTTTTTACCTATAATTTGTAAGATATTCCTTAGCTTATAAGCTAGTTTGTAAATAACATTACCCTCTGCGCCTTTTTACTTAAATTGTTCAAAACGATAAAAGAAAATTACCTCCAATTTTTTTTTAAATGTAAACAGAGCCTGTTTTTATTCTTAAAAAAACAAGAGTCGAAAATTAGTTCGTTAACTAGTGGTTTTATTGAATTAATTTTAGATGTAATTTAGTTATGTCCCGAAAACGGAACTATTGGTCCGAAAAATATTTAGTCCTAAGGCGTCTCCAATTATCTCTGTTATTTTTCGAACAGTAGTTATTTTAGTTCCACTGAATTTATAGGGTTTGCCTGTGTGAGTGACTCGTAGCGGCCGATCACTCACACGGGCAAGATCTTTTTTTGTGTGAGTGACTCGTAGCGGCCGATCACTCACACAGGCAAAATCTTTTTTGCTCTTCCCAAATACAAGCTCCATAGATGCTTTCAACACTTGAAAAATTGCTTGGTACATAAAAAACAACATCCCATTTGCGGCAAATATATTACAATTAAACAATTATGCACAATTTAATAAGAAAATAGTGAAAAACTTCAACATAGAAAATCAGCGCCATCTAATAGCGGAGCTATGCTTAGTCCTGGACCAGAAACAACCTTAATTTGTTTTTGCGTGCTGCGCGAGCTGCAAGCAGCTCGCGTCGGTTGTTTGGACTGTTTATTTTGCAATTTTATTCCCCATATCGTAACCTGCAGCCTCGTTATATTTAAATTCTAATAAACAAATCTCCAAAGTCTGCTTTTGTTTTATTTATTCAAGTCGTGGTCTAAAGTTCGAAACACACAGAAGGCGTGGCGGTTTTACCTATGGCATCGCGTCACCACGGCCTGCGGTGTGTGTGTAGGCTTTCATAGGATTCCATAGAATACAACTCGCACGCCTTCGCCTCCGCTCCGCCTCCGGCTTCTGTGTGTTTCGAACTTAAGTGGGGGAACTGTGATCTGCACTAACATCTCGCATGGAAGTGTATTGTGCGTTATCCCCCTGCCTAACCAGGCCCTAACCAGCCCAGCTGTGCTATTACGCTAAAACCGCCCATCCAAATTGATATTCTTGCGCCATTTCAATGGCCATCGCGCGTGTCCTTTCCATAAATTTTCAAATTACGAAAGTCATTAAAAGGGCTTTCTTAGGTCAGTTTGAAAAAAAATTGACTTATGAAACAAAACTGACATAAGAAAGCCCCTTTAATGGCCTTCGTAATTTGAAATCGTATGGAAAGGACGCGCGCGATGGCCATTGAAATGGCGCAAGAATATCAATTTGGATGGGCGATTTTAGCGTAATAGCACAGCTGCTCCTTGAAGAACCGGACCAGGACTTTGGTGATTGACAGCTACATTTCAACTTTTCTGTGTGGACGGGGTTGGTGCCGCGATGAGGCTCTTCAGTCCCGTCTTTTGTCTGGTCTCTTCTGTGGCCGTGCAGAGTACCACAACGTATTCCACAGTTTCTTCTTCCTGAAAGCAGCCACGACACAGATTGCTGTCTGTGGCTCCGGCCTTGAAAAGCTGGTGGTTCAATTCATAGTGGCCTGTGATGATTTCCACCATTGTCCTTAGATCATCGCGGCACATCCTAAGCATCGTGTTTGTGGTTTTCCTGTGTTTGGAGGGGAATATTGTTCTGGTATGCTTGCAGTCTGTTCGACGCTCCCATAATTTTTGGTGTTCTTTTTCTGAGTTTAGTTTTAGTCTAATTTTTACTTCTCCTGTGGGTGTGTGTACAATATACTAGCTAGATCATTAGTTATATGGGTTTAAAAAAAAAACACTGAGCGTCTGGTCGATGCGACGCGTGACCCGAGAGCTGGTGAGTATCTGGCTCAGCGCATCAGCATTGTATACAGCGTGGTAATGCAGCCAGTGTCTTGGGGACGCTTCCGACTGGTATTGACATGGATCAATTGAGCTACCTTTAGACAGTTTGCAACCGTCTGCAGTTAGCTCAATGGTTTCAAATGTATATACTAGTTGTAATTTTTTCTATTCCTTGATTGCAACTTTCGTTGTTAATAAAGTTTATTGATTTCAGTTTTCAGTTATATAGATATATATAAAATGTAGTATGCTAGAGATGTCTCTGTGCTGAGTACGAGCTGGTACCTGAAGGCCACGTTGATGGGCAGCGCCTGGCGCTGAGGGTTGTTCATGATGCAGTGGTGCGCCAGGAGGTCCACCATCCACGGCGTGAGGGGCTCCAGCCCCGCGTGTCGGCTGCACATGTCCCGGATCAGGCGGATGAGGACCTGCGAGGATATATTATGGGTCAAAACCGTCTGATAAAAACTTTTGTATAGGAGATGTCACATGTGTGTACCACCACTAAGCGTGGGTTATGTTATGATAGAGTAAATCATGGCATATTATAAGTCATATTGCTTCTTTTAGACCTTATAGGACAGAAAGACACAACAGAAAATTCAAATTACACAAGCAAAACTAGGAAATAAAGTTATCCCTTTCTTCAATATCCTTCATTTTGATCACTTGATTTCATGATCACTTCAATCATTTTATCTAGCACACTATTTTCCTTTACATTATAAGGCATATAATGTTATTGTAAAGAGTAAATAAGCCATATCCCCAAATAGTCTTACCTTGATGGAGGAATGATGCGCATTCTCCTCGAACCAGCGACTGTGCCTGATCGCGGCCAGGTGACTGCTGATGACCTTGTACTCCAGATGCACGTCGGGCTCCAACTTCCTCAGGTTCTGGTGCAGCGTGGTGACCAGCACCCTCACGGCGGCCGCCGCCCCCGTCACCGTGAAGCCCCGGGCGTGGCAGGTCGCCACCACGGCGCCGGACCCGTCCGCTACCATTAGTTTGTTCAGTTCTTCGTTGACCTGCGGAATGAAATAGATTTTTTTATTTTACTAAATCATCCCGTGACCATGAGTGTAAACCTGTTGAAAGGTCAGGAAAAATAGGTAAATAAACGCGATAAATACTTAAATATTTATAATGTGTTCTGTTCTGATCGCGTCAGTTTAAAAACTTCACACTGAGGCTCTCCTGGTTTTTACAAAAATGTGAGCGTCTGTATGGTCGACGCGACGCGTGTACCTCTAACTGGTGAGTATCTGGCTTAGCACATCAGCATTGTGATACAGAGTGGTAATGCAGCCAGTGTATAGTTTTTTTGTTTTTGTTTGTATAGAAAATAACTTTTCCTTGGTTCGATTCACTCAAAACTTGGTTTAATAAACTATGGAGTGAATAATTACACAAGTATTTTTTATTTTTACCTGATAACTCCTAACCTGTGCAATAAAATTCTTAAATTTGTATGAAAAAAAACTCTGGTTCGCGGGCGAAGCTGCATCTAGTTTGAAATATTGTAAAGTAAAGATGTAATGATGAACCTCACCTTATTGGACAGACCATCGACCGCTTCCTTGGTGGGCAATGTCTTCATCAGCACCACTATATCGGCCACATTCTTCCCGGCCATCATGGTGCCTTTCTTGTAAGAACCCACTTGTCTTACTTCTTCTAGTTGCTGGAAAAGGAACATTTTATAAATGGAAGTGTATTTAGAAAATGTTTTAGAAAGTGTTTTAGAAATTGGACACAATCTTTCAACAGTTTAGAAACAAATTAGTGTTTCTAAATGGAATTTACAATTAAAACAACTGAGCTAACTGCAGACTAGTGAGACCGCAAACAATCTAGAAGTACTACTACTCAGCAGTAACCTCAAGATTGGTAAGTTTTAACGAAAGCAAGAGAAAATAAATAAATTAATAGTGCTGGATAGTGGACAATCCACACTGCATCATCTAGCCTCAATTCAAAAAAGTTTGTGGAGCAACACAAACTTTTTTAAAAGTACCTATACAATTCGTGAAAACCTTTTAAATAGTCTTATGTTTATTTTATAGTAAAATTAAGGAACATTAATGATAAATACTTAGTCATAAGTAGAAAGTTAAATAACTTAAAATCACTCTGTTTAAATTTACTTTTTGTATTAACTACCAAAGGTTGCCTGGAAGAGATAGCTTCTAAGCGATAAGGCCGCCCATTGTACTTGTATTTTCTTATGTTCCTTTTTGTAATGTTTTTTCTGGTGTACAATAAAGAATTATTGTATTGTATTGTATTGTTACTACCCTCAATTTGTAAAATGATAGTTTAAGAACCATTGTTTCACTAAATAAACAATTATTATTATGTGCTGGTTCTTTTCCTATAATAAATAAGTATGGATAGTATTGTTGTGATACTCACGCAGGCAGCAAAGTCTCCCGGAGCCACAACCAGGTTGTCGAGAACCGTCTGCACTTTGGTGACGAGGCTCAGCACTGCGGCCTGCTCCGCCGGCGTGGGGCACAGCTCCGCGTGTCTCTTCAGGAGAGCCTGGAATATACTTAGCTATGTAGTATCAAGGCTTATGCCTAAAAAAAGCAAGCCAACTGCGAGTGGGTCTACTGTACTGCAGTCTACTTTATAGGTGCGAGTAGTTTAAGGGTATAGTGATGGAGCCTCCTAAAAATTTACGTTTTTTCACCCTGGGAGAGGCACATAGACCATTCTGGGGTGGGCACAGACCTTTGTGATATATCTTCGGCCATATTGTCACTTACTATCTATTGTCCTTAAAATTTAATAAAATTATTCCATAAGTACTCTCTGAAATATTCACTAATCTACTTTCATTTCAATTTGATGATACCATTGTCATAGTGAAGCAATTGGATCGCAGAATTGGTCCTGTGTTATGGTGTGTGTCAGAAAAGTCTGTAGCGAGACTTCAGAATCATCAAATATTTACCTGTGTGAGGGCCGCATCATCCGGAGCGGGCTTGCATCGAGGAAAAGCATGCTCGGCCAAGATCAGGTCAAAAGGAGGCCGGAGCATCATGACCCTGGGTCTGTTGAAGGGCGGGCGGTTCATCCCGCCCCGTCCAGGCATGCCGCGACCACCACGGCCGACACCACGAACCATTTCGTTGATTTTCTTTCAACAAACTTGGCGAATACACAAGCTGAATGGGTCCACTTTCTTACACTGATAACAGTTGACTATCGTTTTATGAACGACGTATAGGCGTTACAAATGCAGTAATGAGAATAGATAGTTTAATTTCAACTGATAAAGGACGTTTGTTTACGTATTTTTTCTCAAAATCAGACAAATCTAGCAAATCGCAAAATGACGCGGTTTCAGGTTAAGAATTGAGTTGCCATGCCAGGTCACACTAAAACAAGTGAACTTTTTTAATAATAGCAACACTGTATAATAATGCGTTCACTATTTTGATTTATGTCCCATTGGAAAGAAAATCATTTAATTTTTGGGACTTAGTTTACAAGGATTATTTGAGGCGGTTGCTAAGCAGCACTTCTTAAATATGGCTTTGCTCACAGAATATAGACATTTGAATTCGATTTTAGACTTTATAATTGGAGAACTGTGTAATGACGGTTTCAAGATTCAAGATTCAAGATTCTTTGTTGCTACATGCTGGATAGTATTATCACACACAACATAAGGTTTAAGGCATATTAGGTATTCTGTTTTATTTCATGTCATCAGACATTTATAGATTTTAATCTTTGTTTTATTGTATACTAGCGACCCGCCCCGCCTTCGCACGGTTTTATTATACGTATAAACCTTCCTCTTGAATCACTCTATCTATTAAAAAAACCGCATCAAAATCCGTTGCGTAGTTTTAAAGATTTAAGCAGTCAAAGGGACATAGGATCAGAGAAAGCGACTTTGTCATAAACTGTGTAGTGATGAACGCAACGGTTTTCATTTTGACTTTGGCAGTTTTTGTGTCATTTGTCATTGTCAAACCTCGGACGGAAGCAAAAAAATCAAACACGAAAAATGACGTGGAGCGGAATTTGTTGTAATGATTTATTATTTTTCAATGAATTAATTGAACAAATTTAGTAGAAATTAGGCCAATTAAGTGGCTAGGATAAATTAGAAAACCAGTCTAAACTACTAAGTTACAAAATGATTGAAATTTCGGATACGCAGAGTAAGTATTTTCGTCTAAAACCAGCTGTTAATTTTATTCATTTTACCATTAACTTCTTCGTAATTATCTCTATTTATCAATTAATCAGCGCCTGATTTTAATCAAATTTATCAGAGGCTCCTTATGTTACTTATAAAACTGCCCGGAATCGCCTAATTTTGATTTGTTTGTAGTTAGGATCATACTTTTTATTTACCTTAACAAGATAACAGGTCTATTGTTACAAAATAATGCTATTTAGAGCGTTATTGCTCTAATATATATTAATGTTCTATACTACAAACAAAAGCACAATTTCACAAAGTTATTTAAAACTTAAAGTTCAGTTTACATCTTAATTTAACTTTATTTCAGAAATTGGTGTAGGACTTGCAGGGTTTGGCATATCATTCCTTTTCCTTGGAGTCCTACTGCTTTTCGACAAAGGTCTATTAGCTATTGGCAATGTAAGTACATGTATTCTGCTCACTCCCACCCACCTTTGCTGGGTGTAGCCTCCTTACTCATCATACCTAAATTCCACCCACCTCAATAAAACAGGACTCTTTGAAAACCTTAGTGGTGCAGCTGCCTAGATCCTTCTGTGGGCCAGAAGGTTTGATTCCCGCCTTAGGACAACTGTTTGTATGATATTAATTAGGTAGATATATAAATTAGATTCTTATCTCCTGGTACTTTTAGATAGAATCCAGAGTCCAGTATTTAGAAATTAAATATAAAATGAATGGATGAACACTTTATTGCATCTCATACTAAATTTTAGAATCTAAGATTAGAATCAAATATCAAAGTTGTTGCAAAGAAAAAAACTGTGGTAAAGACTTTCTGTTATATCACATTACTAGCTGACCTGCTTCCAATTTAATTCAAGTGGACTTACGTAATACCCATTGACTCCATTTTAATAACCTTAGAATATGAATTTCCATAAATATGTTCTTAGCAAGTTCCTTAGTATAATCTAATTCTGTGCCAAGTTTCACGCAAAAACTACTGAACCCGTTCAGTAGTTTTAGTTTTAAAGAGTAACAAACATCCATCCATCTATCCATACTTACAAACTTTCTTGCTTATAATATTAGTAGGATTATTTCACTTATGTATTTCTGTTAAACAATCAACTATTCTTTTCAGATCCTGTTCATTAGTGGTTTAGCATGTGTGATAGGGCTCCAAAGGACATTCTTCTTCTTCTTCCAAAGGCACAAAGTGAAGGCCTCGGTGGCCTTTTTCGGAGGAATCAGTATTGTGCTGCTGGGATGGCCAATGATAGGCATGATCGCTGAGATGTATGGATTCCTATTGCTCTTCAGGTAATTTGTCATTTACTTACTTGAAAACAATTAAGATTATGATTTCTTGATCAGTTGAGCTGCCTCTAAAGAAAGAAAGAACAAGTGTTTATTGTCTTAGATTCTAATTACATAGTTAAACAAACAAAAGAAACTCTAGACTGTTTGCAACCATCTGCAGTTAGTTCAATTGTATTTACTAGTTTTAATTTTTTTCTATTCCTTAATTGTAATTTTCATTGTTAATCAGTAAATATATTTAAATATAAGAAAATCTTGATTAAATAAATACATATTTATAGTTAACTACTATCTGATTGTGGTTTTGCACGCATTGTTTCTATTGAAACATTTCTGCCCTGTGGAAATAGATTTATGGGATAAAATTAGACCTATGCTTTATTGCAGGGCTATATCTTTTTTCGTGAGTTTTTGCACTGTTTTGCGGAAAACCAAACTCCATTTCACCTTATCATCAAAATCATTTTTAATTTTTTACCTCCATTTCTCTTCATTAATAAGAAACTGAGAAAGAAAGAAAGAAAATTCATTTATTTGGTCCTTTTACATATTACTTATAAATATCACATTCAATAGACAAGCAAAAAGAACACAAAAAGAATAAAATAAAAGTTATAAGAGTAAGGCTATTTACATAAGGGGCCAAAAAGGTCCCTGTCTCAGCATAATGCCGCTACAGGCCACAGCTAGTAGCGGTGCTGGTTTTCAGACAGGGCCACTTTAGTAATCCATGTTATCTTTATCTTCAGAGGGTTCCTACCAGCCGCTATCAACTTCTTAAGAATGGTACCAGTCATCGGACAAGTGTTAAATCTACCAATCATTAGTGGGGTGAGTATTAGTTATTGAGTTGACATTCATTTTGGCTGAAGTGGCAGTGGGCCGGCCATATCTCGCGAAGAACCGACAATCGTTGAGGTAAACGTGTAAACGCGACTTGGCAAACGTAGTGTTGGACGCCCTCCGGCCAGGTGGGATGACGATCTGCGAAAGACTGCTGGCAGATGCTGGATGCGGCTAGATGAAGACAGGGCGCTATGGCGTGAGTTAGGGGTTAGGGCCTATGTCCAGCAGTGGACTATTATAGGCTGATGATGATGACATTAATTAAAACCTAGTTTTAAAGTGGCACATGTGTGAGTATTAAAGCATGCGATATTTATTCACTGCTATCTCTATGTCAGGTGAGATAGCATACATTTAGGCCTCACCTACCGACGAGTTTTACCGTTGACTTGTTTAGCAACTTCGTATCTCTTCCTAAAATAGAGAAAATAAAACCACTTCATTTCGCATTAAAAAAATCTTATAATAGGTATAACAAACTGAAAGTTTCATTTTTGGAAATTCCTTTATTTAACGTAATAGTATAAACATAGTATAAATCGCTTTTTCTGTCCCTATGTCCCTATGAATGCTTAAATCTTTAAAAATACGCAACGGATTTTGATGCGGTTTTTTTAATAGTTAGAGTGATTGAAGGGGTAGGTTTATACGTATAATAAAACCGTACGAAGCCGGGGCGGGTCGCTAGTTTATCATATAATTATGTTAAATAGCAACTGAATTTTCCACCCAAGACCTCATCTAATTACCTATGGCTGAACAGCCGATGGTAGATAATACGAATTTACTCTCGGGTGCTCTCGGTGGCCACCCATCTTGTTGTTGTTTTCGTATTTCATCCTCTATAGACAAAATAAAACTACTACATATGCATTAAAGTTAAGCTTATGATAGGTAAAACAAACTGAACATTTGATTTTTGGAAAGTCCTTTGTCTAACGGTAATCATCACTACATAGTATAAAACAAAGTCACTTTTTCTGTCCCTATATATATCATTATGTCCCTTTGACTGCTTAAATATTTAAAACTACGCAAAGGATTTTGATGCGGTTTTTTTTAATAGATAGAGTGATTCAAGAGGAAGGTTTTTAGGTATAATAAAACCGTGCGAAGCCGGAGCGGGTTGCTAGTTATATGATTAAACTAGCTGGTGCCCGCGACTTCGTCTGCGCATGATTAGTATTTGGAGTACCTACTCGCGCTTTTACTTGCGTAATTCCCTTTCCCGTGGAATTTTCGGGATAAAATAAAGCCTATGTGTTATTCCAGCTTATAATCTATCTCTGTGCCAAATTTCATCCAGATCCGTTCAGCAGTTTCGCGTTTATCAGTTTAATTCAGTTTGGTTCCCCTGGGCTATACGGGTTTTCAAAAATTTCTCACAGCATCTGAACGACGCGTGTTCACGCGTCGTTGAGATACTGTGAGACATTTTTGAAAACCCGTATAGCCCAAGGGAACCAAACTGAATTCCGGGATAGAATGTATCCCACATCCAATCGTCCCGAGTTCCATTCGAATTCATTCACTTCCGTCGTGATGTGTGGTTAAAGAATTCTTCTTTCACCCTCTCTCCCAGGGGAACCTTACTGAATTCCGGGATAAAAAGTATCCCATGTCCTTCCTTGTACTATGAACTCAAATCGTCCCGAGTTTCATTCCAACTCATTCAGCAGTTTCGGCGTGATGCGTGGTTAAAGAATTTTTCTTTCACCCTCTCTCCCAGGGGAACATTACTGAATTCCGGGATAAAATGTATCCCATATCCAATCGTCCCGAGTTCCATTCTAATTCATTCACTTCCGTCGTGATGTGTGGTTAAAGAATTCTTCTTTCACCCTCTCTCCCAGGGGAACCTTACTGAATTCCGGGATAAAAAGTATCCCATGTCCTTCCTTGTACTATGAACTCAAATTGTCCCGAGTTTCATTCCAACTCATTCAGCAGTTTCGGCGTGATGCGTGGTTAAAGAATTTTTCTTTCACCCTCTCTCCCAGGGGAACATTACTGAATTCCGGGATAAAAAGTATCCTATGTCCTTCCTCGTAGTATGACCTATAATCATGCCGAGTTTCATTTCAATCCATCAAGTAGTTTCGGCGTGATGCGCGTTTACGATACAGACAGACAGACAGACAGACAGACAGACATGAATGAAAAAAATTACAATTTTGGCTTGAGTATCGATAATAGAGAGCCCTCCAAAAAAAATTTTCAAAATATCTTCAATGTACAGAATTGGACCTGTTACAGTTTTATTATAAGTATAGATAAGTAGTGGCGCTAGTGTACATCCAGTTTGTGCCTTAACATGTCTTCCTCTGTTCCAGATCGTGAATAGGATAGCAGGCGACAACGGTCGCAACATGGTATGATATACCAACACAAAGACAGTTTTTATAAAGTGCGGTCATTGTAAATTATAGTTGAGAAAATGATTATGTTAAGGTGTATAGTTTAGCAATGAAATAGTACAGTTTAAGTGTCTAGGCCGTTGTTAAGGGCCGGTGAACTTCAATTAAGGCCCTTTTCGAACGGGCGCTTTTTTAACGTCCTTTAAATAAGCGTTCGAATAGAACAAATTCAATTACAAGTTTAGTATGCTTTCATGCGACAGCGCTTTTAAAACGCGACGCTGTTTTATCGCGCAGTGTTCCATTTTGAGCGTTGGGTGTTAGAACTAATTATGCAGTGTTACATTTTTAACATTGGCGCTTTTTTAACGCAACGCTTTTTTAGCGCCCGTGCGAACGAGGTCTGGTGTTAAAAATGGGCCCGAATATCGCTATCTCAGTTTAGTTAAATACCTCTCCGCGCATGTGTGTGAGATAGCAATAGCCGCTCAAAATTTGTTATGAATTTTGTTGTGTTCCGTAATACCGAAAATTATGACTGAGAACTTTTGTATTTTGTAAAAAATGATGTCATTCTGTAATGTTACAATAAAAGCTAAGTTTTCAATCGGCACATAAGATGTTATTGTTTTTATATGAAGAAAAAGGAAGAAAACTTTTTGTTGTACGAAGATATAAAATGCGACTCACATAGATTTCATTTTAGGGAAATATTTTGACAAAAATATATCCAGAAACCTAGATAAATACTATTAAAATACAAAAAACATAATATGGTGGAAATTATCACGAGAAAATGGTGCAAATTAGAAATTTAAAACGGAAAAAAGACTAGGTTAGGTACTAATTAAATTCTTATTGAAAGCTATCAAAACAAATAATAATTTTGTACCTACTTTTGTAATATCCGCCGATGGTATTAGTGTCATAATATATTTTAAACAATATTTCTTTGGTTTTGTTTCCAAAATATATCTAGGATAGGTAGGTCATCTACATCAGGTCATTACATTACATCTAGGTTTCCTATCTACCTAAAGTTCGCGCCAAAATTCAATGAAACGCATCGTCGTTTTTGGCGCGTTGGTTTCGATACGTTTTCATGAGTATTTTTGTAGGTACATTAAACTATTCGTTCCAATTTTCGCCACTTGTATGGATTCTGGCGCGTACTTTTACGAAACAATGGTAGGGTTGTTGCCTCGATTTTCTCTTAGGTCGCAGGTTCAAATCTCTCCATAACAAATTGCCTTCTTTCTCAGGACAATGGGGAGTCTTAATGCGGCAAAGGATTGTTCCCAACTAACGACTAACCAATTTTGTAATTATGTTTTGAATTTTATATCTACCTAAGTACCTTATTTTAAGTACCTACCTAACTACCTATACCAATCTTTCACTTGTACCTCTTACCAATCGATTCCATACCTTCCAAATTTTAACAAATAAGAAATAAATTATGTATTTAAATACATCCGTTTTTGATTTATTTCCTCACCTCCGGGGGTCTATTTCGAGTGGACGGACATTCAACTTTTTAAATGAGCGATCGACATTTGCGTTCGATATAAATTAGTCATCGACATAATTTTTACTGTCATTTTCTTGTTACATTGTTTCAATGGTAATTTTAAAATGATACGTATAAAACTCAGTTCAAGTATTTTGTGAACGCCATAAGGTAAAAAATAAGATAAAATACTGATGGAAGGACTTAATTACAAAAAGTTGGATGTTTGAGGTGAGTTTGAATATCGATAAACAGAGGCGAAGTCGTTATTCCGAAGTAGACAGTTTGTCGCCTGCCTTTGCTATTGCGCAATGATCTGCGCGCACCCCCAAATAAATCCCGAACTGTTCATCCACGATCCATCGCAACGTCAAAATCACGTCTATAAACATAAATCGAAGGAACGAAACGCACATTCCCTATTATTATCTGTGTTCCCGTAGCATCGATAATTGTAGGTGGCGCTGCGCTCGCCTGTCCTCAGTCGTCGCCCGGGATAGGGCTAGCGCGCACGCGTTCTGTTCCCGCGTTCAGCCCGCGTCGACCGTGCCCCATTCAATCTAAAGATGAATAAAAAAAATAAAACGCGATAGACATTAGCAAATTTAATTTTCCCTGGAGTTTACAATAAAAATGAACACTGTACACCCGTGAATATATGTAAAATAGTGTAATTAATAAATTATTAAATGTATTCCTGTGCGTGAAAAGTGTTTTCGTGGAAATAATGCGTTTTCAGTATTCAGGCGTGATTTATTTGATGATGTGATAAGTAAGCATAATTATTTATGTACCTATTTGGATTGCTTATGCTTGTCTTATTGGATTGTGTTGCTATTTTTTGCTTGCTTATTTTTGTCTTGATAGGTGAATTGAACGTTTTGTTTAGCAGGGAACTTCTAAATTTCTTATATTTTTATTAGTTAATTCAAGAATCTAGATATATCTAAATTAACATAACTTAAAAGATGAGCTTGTTGGAGCTAGTTTTTGTGAATAACAGGTATCTAGGTATTTCAATAATAATTAATGTTTGTTTTATTATTATTAATTAACTTATAAGCTTTATGTGGTTTCATTCATAAATAATACTAGGGTCCAGCTAGCTTACGATCGATCGTGAAAGAACTAAACAAGCCCTTGGCAAGGGATGTGACTCCAAATAGGTATAGATCCAAATATTTATTTTTATTAGATGAAAATATCATCTATGTAATATGCAAATTGTGCCAAAAAGGTTCAAAGCGAAATATGTATGTACTTATAAGTAGTTATATTATGAGAAAAACTTTCGTTCTTCATCATCATCATCCGCAACACGTCTTGTTTGATGTAACTAGTTTGGAGGCCTAAACCTACCCCAGCTTTGGGGCTTCTGTGATAGGTTTAGGCTAGTTTCCGACCGTCCTGCATTTACAATCTAGCAGCTGGACGCCTTGTAATATTTTCCCCAATTTTTGTATTGAATCGTATTTATTTTCAAACGATGTATACTATAAAAAAAACTAAATAAGTAAATAAATTATGCTGGACAGTACACAAAGCATCATCTAGCCCCAAGCTAAGCAGAGCTTGTGTTATGGATACTAGATGACTGATATACTTAAAATACATTACATATGGGTACCTGCGTATATCGATATTTTTCATTATACGTAGAAAACACCCTACTTTACCTTACAAACCTACCCACTCAATAACACTTCGATAACAATAATTCAACTTGTAGGTAATTCTGGCACACCCTACGGATATTTACAACTATAAATGAGACAGAAAACTTCCCAAAACAATCTCATGAATACAGATTGTCCACCTATCACGAAACTAGAGCAAAACAAGATAGACTCAGATGGTATCTGTCTTCTCATTTGTAAACAGAAACTCTGTTGATTTAGAAGATAACAATTTCAATTAGAGTTTCCGTATGGGCGGAAAAAAGGATGCCGTAAAAATATCTTCTCTGTACTGGAACAAAGTATCTGATCACCTAAAAGGTAAGTATAGTAGGGGAGGAGGTAGCTTAGGACAGGGGCACCTTTAGACATTGGAGATTACTCCAAAACCATCGACATATTTTTGGAAGAAAATGCATTTTAGTATTCAACACTACTACTACAAACCATGACATATCATTCATCACGCTGTCAGCTGTAAAACTGATTTTATTAGCAGGTCGGGTTTTCCGTTGGCTGGAGTAAATTATTCATCTGAACTCCGTAAGGGTTTATTTGGTGACTTTGAGAATAAATTATGTTTTTTTATAGTTTCTATTAAGTTTGGGTATCCATGCATGGATAGAGCCTACCGTATTAGTTTCTAAAGTAATAAAAAAAATTTGTGACACAAAGTTTTTTAAATGACCCCTTGGGGTAGGTTAGGACTAGATATTAGGGGGCACTTTAGGACATGTTATAATGTGTGTGATTGGTAATATAAAAAGTTTTCATTTGTTTTAAGTTGCTTATCGCCGAAGCAAATATGAGAAAAATATAGCATCAATCAGTTATTTACAAAAGAAGAAGTTATGATGGAAAAATATAAGTATTTTAAAATCATCAAAGATAAATTATGGTTTAATATCAATTAAACCAGTTTGTTGGCGTACCAATGTACTAAGGATTTAAAAAATATACAGAGGCTTGGGAAATGAATAAAATTGCTGGTATTGAATGGTAGAAAAGAAAAGAAGATGAGTGGTTGATATTAATATTGAATCATCCTGACAAAGCTCCCATCACCCAATGAATGAAAGCCCTTCCAGAACTGCTGCGATACTTTTAGATTAGATTTTTCAAGATTTAAACTGTGTGTGTTATTTATCCTAATAATAAATGACGCATAATAATCTACATATTTAAAGATTTCATGTTTGAGTAACTGCATTATCATAATTACTAAGTTTGGTTGATGTCATGTACGAATTTAATTGTGATAATTGAAGAATTTATAGTTTTTAACTAAAACATTTCATAATAATGAAATAATTACTCAAATATTTAATTTTAAAGATTTTATTACTATCATATTATCATCCCTCATCATATCAGTAGCGTCCCAAACTACCCCCCAAGGGGGGCAGTTTTGGACATTGTCAGTGTCTTACTAAAATTAAAATTTTGCATAATCTACTCAATAAACATGTTTATTTTATTATTGATTTGTAAAGGTAAAATACGAATATAGGTTTTACCGCATAAAACATACAAAAAATTTAAAAACAAAAAAATCTATGACCTATTCTTTAAAAAGTGTCCTAATGTGCCTCCTTCTCCCCTAAACTACAATCAAGGCATGGAAACAAATTTAAACTAGTATTCATATAAATAATTGAGTTAAATGCAGACGGTTGCAAACAGTCTAAAGCTCAAATGATCCATATCGATAACTACCAGTCTGTGTCCCCAAGACGCTGCTGGCTGCATTACCACGCTGTATGTCAATGCTGTGTGCTACGACAGATACTCACCAGCTAGAGGGCACGCGTAGCATAGGTATAATAACTTCAGATATTTTGTTTATAGACCCGCCGCCCTTACGGACCTAGAAAGACATTAAATGACCTAAAAATGTTCATTCAATGTCTACACAAAAACAATAAATAAAATTAGCATTGAAATTATGAATCATTCACTCATGTAACCTAAATTCCAAAAAGTAGTTAGTGATTTGAACGTCAGCTGTTCCGACACAATTAGGTACAATCAAGACACATATCAATCAATCAAGATGCAAATTGCAAACACATCGCATTCAAGATTCGCATCCAAGAAACATTGATTTGATTATAGCTGAGAGCAAATAGTTTCAAAACTTTTCATTATAATAAATAAATAAATAATGCTGGACAATCCATAGCCCCAAACTAAGCAGAATTTGTGTTGTAGGTTCTATGGCTGTATACTTAATACAATATCAACTATCTAAATAGATTTTTTACATAAAATAATAATTGATACATAGAAAACAAACAAAACAAATATTTGCAAATCGCCCATTTGTCCCTAGGCGGGAATCGAACCCAAGTTTACAAACGTCCATCGCTAGATATAAGTTACCATACCACGCCACAAATAACGTTCCTTAGCGCCTCAATCTTACTTGTTTTCTTTTCTACCGTTCCTACTTTTATTAAATTTTGTTTGTGTAGCTTTTGTAATTTTGTTGTACTGTCTGTGTGTGATAATAATAAAAAGTCTATCCATTGACACCACGCGACGACGTTCTAAAGGACTGACATTCCTAAAACCTCACACGTTCCTGGCCCACCTTGTACTCACTCTTGCGTTCTACTCATCTGTAATGCTCTGAGTACAAGAGCGAGTCTGGCTCAGCGCCAAAAACATCCGGATTGAGATCGTTCTGTTTTGATTGCGATTTTAATTCGACTGTCTTTACTCTCTACCTGTTGGACAAACACCTTGGTACTGCCGATTTTAAATTAGGTACTACGTATTCATTGAGTATTTTTATACTATTTTACATGCATAAGATGTGCTTGCATAGGTAATTTATAGATATGTGTAGGTTACATATGAGGTTAAT
Source organism: Eupithecia centaureata (assembly GCA_944547425.1). Classification (NCBI taxonomy): domain Eukaryota; kingdom Metazoa; phylum Arthropoda; class Insecta; order Lepidoptera; family Geometridae; genus Eupithecia; species Eupithecia centaureata. The sequence goes on along the minus strand of OX155704.1, from coordinate 419,175 downwards.
CCACGGTTACTAGGTATAGGCGCAATACCTAACAAATCCTACCTAGACCTGCCCTAGAAACCTGAGCCTAGATAAGATAATTACATTAGTTACATTGTATTATTTATTTATTTGAAAAACTTACATGTTTGTGATTATAGGTAGGCACATAAAAATTACAATCCCACTAATATTACTTAGTGCTAGCTAATATTAGCAAAGTGAAAGTTTGATCGATGTTTGTTACTTCTTTAAGCCAAAACTACTGAATGGATCGAGTTGAAATTTTAAATAGACGTTGTTCTAGGCCTGGAATTAAAGCTTTTTTTTCAAATAACTTTCAGTCTAAAATTAGAAATAAAAGGAAGCAAAAAGTTCGAGGCACTAGAGTGTAATTACCTACCCTCTGGCACAAAGGAAATGGGAAAAGACTTGTGACCTCGCGGAGGTTGCTCACTCGGATACGGAACCTTTGTTACAGTCAACGTTGAGCTTGTAGGGAAGTTTTACTTTTTTCCTAAATTTAGAATACGCTCTCGGAGTCTTTTATTCAAGAGTGAATAAGTTTAAAATTTGTTTTGTCTAAGGGCTTATTTTGTAAGCCTAAAGATATTGATTTACTGAGAAAGCGTGCTCCATCTTAGGCCACATCTTCACTTACGTGAGATAGTGGCAAAACGCTCGACCATTTCCAATAAACCCGTGAATATTTATAATAATAAAAACTATAGTGTAGTCAGTAAATTTTATTAGAACTACCCATTGGTCAGATCTTGATCGTATTTATAAGGGACCACATGAAAAGCACCAGGTTTAAAATATCCTCTACATAGAAATTGATTACAATAAACATATTATAAGAGAACTCTTAGTAGATAGTTCTCCTATTTATTTATGGTTCAGTTCAAGCAAGCAATTTCATTTGTTTTGGTCTATGAAATATTGCCGTTGAGACGTTGTGATGGTACCAGATTTGCAATAAATATACATAAATCTGGAAGAAGTAGAAAAGTACGAGTTTCTTACCTATTTATCGACATGCAGCATTGTTCCTACCTACCACCGCAGTCATGGCAACAGAAATGGATCAATGCATTTAATTTATTGTTGCGCAGCTGCCTTTTCACACTTTTGTCTTACATTTTAAATGAGAGCTATATTATGATTGTTGATTACCGTGATTCTACATTATTTTTGGAAATAAACCAGTACAGTAACAAAACAAAAGAGATATTGGTGTTAAATATTTTACGAATCTGGTATCATCAGAGCAAGCTACAGGAGTTAAAACGATTCGTGGTTTTGACAGTTTTCATTCATCATTCCATTGATCTGTCATTCGTTTCGTTATCGAAATCGAATTTTAATCTTTTTCGCAGTGTTAACGCTATGATTTTGTGTTTAGTTGTTAGCTTGCTGTTGTCTGTTAGGTATTATTTCTGTTTTTGTTAATTTTTCATTCATAAATGTTATTGTTTACAAAAATGTATTTATTATTCTAAATCCTCAGATTATGTACATATAGAGGTAGTAGGTATAGATAGGTACGTTTAATTTTTTTATCTTTTTCTACAATAAGTAGGTACATTTTTAGGTAGGTAATTTTTGCTTGTTTATAAAATAGATATTTCACAATTCCCACATCAAATCTCCTTAGTGAATTAACAACTTTTACCAGATCCAAAGGTAAATCTCAAACAAAACAAGTGTTACATTGTCAGTAAGGTTGCAGGAATACGAGAATACACTGTTCATTAAAAATAGCTTGGTTTACGATCTCTGCCATTGCCGAGTACAAGTGCCCGTGTGAATATAAAATGTTTTAACGCAGGCATCTAAATAAAGCTAGGTACTAATGCTATAACATATGCTGTGGAACGTAGTGTAGGACGCCCTCTGGCCAGGTGGGATGACGATCTGCGGAAGACTGCAGGCAGATGCTGGATGCGTCAAGCTGAAGACAGGTCGCTATGACGCTCATTAGGACTATCTATGAATATAGGTTGATGATGATGATGACAAGTTCTTTACAAATATATCGCATAATTTTCGTCAATGTAGCTATATAGATATCTAACTCTATATTTCGTCATCTTCGACTTACAACACAATCATGTACAATCTGCGACGAAGTGGTGGAAAGTGTGGAAATGCCTCTCCATCTGCTAGGTATGTGTGAAGCATTAATGCAAAAACCTAGCATTGATCTGGGCAAACACCTACTGAGCCCAGAAGACCTAAGAGAAATCACCCCGAAGTAAATCACACAGTTTTCCTAGTAGCAAGGGTAAGTGGCGAATTGAACGCCGCATCTTCAAGGATGGACACATAAAGTGGCGATCACAAAAGGCCTATCATGTCCGCAGTGACAAAAAAACTCTTTATTGCGATTCCACAAAAAACGCAAGCTCGTTGGACGCCAGACCTCTGTGGACAAAAACATACTACAAAAAAAACATTAAAAAGGATTTCTTAATTCTGAGTTCTTACTCACGTTAAACAAAGGGTGGCCTTACTGCTATGATAGATTTTTTGGCAACTTCAGAGAGAGATGATTATATGCGCGAGAGGAACCAGAGCCCTTTATTATTCTGTTTACAGACTTGAAATGACTAATCTCGTATTGTACCCAAGGACCGGATATCCGGTGGAACTACAAAGCTTTGTTCAAAGAGATGCTTGTATTTGTTACATTACTACTTCTACTGAACTTAAATAGAATAAAACCTAATCATGTAAGTACCTACCTAGATACTCACCTGGATTAGTAGGTACCTACAGAAAGCAAATACTTATTTGAATTAAAGATTAATTATATTCATAAAAAAAAATAAAAAATCAACCAAATTATAATCAAATCGTGTCCTTGGATAAAATAACGTAATAATTTTATAAAGTAACTACGAAATACTTACAAACACAAAATTGAGAAGTAGGTATGTAACTACCTGATACTTTTCTCATTATGGTTCTATGCTACAAACTCCGCGATGCTAAAATTTCTTTCGACATTTTTAATATCACATTCGACATAAGAAACAACCAGAATACGCCCCGTTAGGAGTTTGCATTCCGATATTTTCGAAATAGTAACCAAAACTAAGCTCACGGAGATTTAGGTAAGTACCTACGCAGCAAAATTTGATAACAATAAAACTCTGGTTTGGTTTAGGTCAGATAGCGAGTCAAGTTAGAGAAAATGCTTTTGTATTGAGTACATAAGAGTCATTAAAGGTAAATACTTAACAATTTTTATTTTTTCGCGTGAAAATTCGTAAGTACCTAAGCAATTAGGTAAAATAATACCATTTATTTTTTTAATCAAATAAAAATTAACACATTAAAATAATACTAATAAATACTACATCACAAACAGGACATCAAAATCAATTGCATAATTTAATTTTGTGACCGCGATGGCCGCTAATGGTTTTGGCGGGAATTCGAAACGATCGGTGGTTGGTTATGCGTTTTGGGTGGTTAGGTTCTGTTCTGAGATAAATTATTTTGGCAACGAAAAGCAAGCTTTCTACCCATGTATACTACTTCTCTAATTTAGCCACTGCCTGAGTTTATTTAAAAAGAATTTCATTTAGGCAGTGAAATTAGTCTTGAAGCAAAAAAAAAATAGGAAGATCAATCCTAAGGGATCCTGAGGGAAGGCCATGTTTGCCCTGAACTCTGCTGCGCATAAAATATAGAGTGAGTGGGGGCAAGATGAAAAAAGGGGTAAGACAAAAGAAAAGTCTTCAATAACACCAGATTTATAGTACTTATTACAGTGCTGGCAACATCGTTAGGGCCACCAATTTGTTACTTATCACAACTCAGTCAGTGGTTGCGGCTGAGAACGCCTGGTTGTGTGTAAAGTGCAATTTTCTAAGACAGTGTATTTTTCAGGATTCACAAAAGTGATTTCATCTTGCCCCGTGTCTTGTAAATTAAATTACAAGGCATGTACGAGTGTTCAATTGAAACATCTGCCTATTATTTTTTGTACATATTTATGTAATTATTACTAAATCTCTCTATTTCTCGTATTTTAGAATTTATTTCAACTTTTCATCTTTCCCCATTTATATTTAACGGGGTAAGACAAACATATCAAAGTCGTAATCTTGACCCTTTTTCAGATTTCATACTAAAAGCCAGATATCCTCAAACTGTATCTTTGTGTAAGTTTCAGCAAGAAAAATAAGAAATAAAAAAATATTGCTGAAAGTAGTAAAACAAAAAATAACAAGATTAGGGTAAGCTAAGAAATGTGAAATAAAAAAAGAAATCCAATAGAAAAAGAAAATACTTTAAAAATTACAAAAGAAAAAAATAAAGAATTATTTATGGTGATAAAAAAAATATTCATATAGGTTTCATGTGAAATAAAAAAAGTTTTCAGTTTTTATATGATTTTTCATTAATAGAAAATATTTTTTTTAAACTTATGCAAATTGGCTGTAAAGTTTGAGAATCTCTTCTTCAATCAATGGGGTAATGGGGTAAGTTCGGAATATATTATATTTTTAAATTTGTTATATCTTTGTTAAAAATAGCTATTTTGGCACTACAGTCAGTAACAACTTTTTAAATTACTTAACACTATAGACTTAGGACCATAAACTTTGCCTAGGACCTGCCTAAGACACGTTTTAACGATTTTTTGAGATTTTGAAATTTTTATTCGATCTTACCCCGTCACCTTTTCATCTTCCCCCTGTTTCAATTAAGGAAAAATAATATTTTTAATTACAGTTTTCTACTTTTTGGACAGCTATCAGGCTGTTATTGACATATTATAAAAATCTAGTCTTTACCCTTTAATTATGTCTAATTTACTTTTAGCTAAAGTTAATATCTATTCTTCTACATGGATTCAAAAACAACACTGACCATCTCATCAAAAAACCGTTCGATCTTGCCCCCACTCACTCTACTTACTTTGTTTAAATTAGTATTAAGTCATTATAGTGTGCGGTAGTTTTTAGAGTAAATAAAAATATTTCATTTCATTTCATTTCATTTCTAAGTGCGCGAACAGTTTTTGTTTTTGAGCCACAGTTTTCCTCAGCGGCTTTTCCTGTGTGTGTCCTTTGTTTTTAGACCACATTATTTAAAAAGCTTTTATGACCCAGAAGAATGGTTACCAAAAAGTCCGTCCGCTTATGACGGGAAATATACCCTCCGTAAATCTATGATGGAGATCTTTTGCGCGGGAAATTGGTTTTCAGCGTTTCACGAATGTACGTTATAGTCCGTGCGTGTCGTATCAACAATGTTACCAACTCTACCTACCTTTTTAGTTTGGTGTTTTAGTAAATTAGATGTTTATGGGAAACTATAATATACGTATGTACCTGTGATAATTTAATTCAAAGTAAAAAAACTAATAGTTTACAGTCAGGCTTACATTGTTTTGAGGTTAATTTTGCTATAGATATGGGGTAAGTTACGTATGCTAGGGCGGTATTATGTACATATTTCAAATCGTTATTTATCGACGCAGCGAGATTGCATTCAGAAGCTAGTCAAAAATAAGAGTTGATTTCAATATTTATTAAAAGATACCTAATTAAATACTTAGAAGAAATTTATTTAAATATTATATGAGCTTCGCATATTAAAATAATTTGGGTACTAAATAAAAAATAGTTATCAGTTCGTTTAATTACATTGAAATTAATTATTAAGTATACCTACATATTATTAACTCACTGATCACATATTAGGTACCTAACCTACGCAATATTTAATGGACGTCCCACTAGCACTATCATAATATTATTTAACGGCTTAGTAAATATTTTTGGTGTTTCACATCAAAGAACGGAACGTAGAGCTTGTCGTAAAACAAAGTTTTTGTTTTATAATGTTTTCGCATCGTTTAAAATAACTTAACAATATTATAAAATTTGAAAAAAAAAGTATGTAATTAAACAAATCGAACCAGAGAGGTGCAATCTGCCGGTGTTGCCGTCATTATTTATTTATTTAATAGTAACATGAGATCACAAGGCGTGGTAAAAAACAAGGTAGTATAAATGGTTCTTAAATCTATGTGTCTCTAAAATATAGGATTCTAAAATTTTCTCTCAAAAATTGTTTATATCAACTTAGATTAAAATCATGATAATATCTAAATTACTAAGTTACATACCTCATTATTTTAAGTTACTTCAGTATTTACCTAGTTTTGCTACATTTTGCTACGTACGACCTCCAAAATCTCGGGTTTATCGCCGTACTAATAAATCACGATAAAGATCAGTGTTATGTTATGTACCTTGCCTATGTGCCGTGTTAATGGCAAGCAAGTAGGTACAGTCGACGACAAAATTAAAAGTGAAAGGGGATGAAAACGTTTGTATGAAACTTTTTACTGCGAGTGCGATTTTATTGAATCTTTGTCAGAACACTTAACTACCTACTATAAATGCAGAATGAAAGTATGTAGTTATACACGTGTATAGGACGTTTTCTAAAATACCTGACGCCGACAAAGTCAATCGAAAGTTGTGTGACTTTCTTCGTTTTCTTAGAAACTTTTGAATTTCTCAATAAACAACCAATAACGACTTTTTCCTCCCATTATTTCGGATTATACATTTCTGACGATGACTGTACTTGGTGAAAAGCCTTCATATCACGGCCAAATGTAGGGAATAATGGGTTGAACTTCGCATATAGCCACTAGGTAAGCAGTAGAGTTTGCCGCCGCTTTTCAACAGAATTAAAAAAAGGGCTACGTTTTAAATTCGACTTGTTTACTTTTGTTATTAAAATGGACGAGCGTTTGGCCCTTTCCCACTGACGTAATTGAAGATGTGAGCACGGTTTCCCGTGAGTAACTTATTCACTCTCAATTGGAAAACTCTCACATGACTACTTACATCTTTATTTATTTTTATTTGTACTCTGCAGGGATCACATAATAATGTGTCTGTCTGTTTTTATTTTCTAAGTAAATTCCTTATGGGAATGCTTCCTTTTCTTTCTTTGTTGTGTTTAAGTGTAATACGTTTTGTACTAATAATTACCTACTGAAATCAAGCGTATTTATAATCATATATGAAACACCACATTTAAAACATGTTTTTTTAGCTTTTATCGCTCGGGCTTAATAATCGCTCGCTATATGTCTTCAACCGTAAAAGTAGACAATTGAAACGTGTGTAAGGTTCCTAGTGTCCGTGCTAAGTGTGGTCTAACCTGAGAGTGCAGATACCGTGCTTTGTGGCAGTGTTGCCACGTATAGCACTGTCATTACCCTAAGTAGCCAGCTATCTACCCTATCAGCAGGCCATTATCATGGAATTTTCCGACAACATTGCAATTTATTTAATAACACCAACAGTATTGCATTATATGGAAAATACTCAAATAATATACTAACCTAGTACTATTGTCATTTTGGTGATGTTTCGTAGTGTTTGTTGTTTTTCTTATTCGCATTTTTATGCCTGATTTAGTTACAAGTCCTAGTATATTACACGGAAAATACTAAAATAAATATACTAACCTAGTAATTGTCATTTTGGTGATGTTTCGTGGTGTTTTGTTATTCGCATTTTTATGCCTGATTTAGTTACAAGTCCTAGAAGAAAGAAAACTAAGTCTTCTCAAATAGGTCGGTGTTGTTTTATTTAGATAATAAAAAATGGCGCCAAAACACCGATACGTTTGCCAACTAATATCTAAGACAGCTAAGAGATAAAGAAAAATCTAATAAATTCATGTAAATATCGCGAAAAAGGTGGCTACTTGCCAAAAATCTCAGTATTCATATAATTTTTTATCAAAGCGATTTATCTTACTGACAAGACAGGATGTATTTACGTTTGAAAAGATAGGAAGTTAGGGTTTTAAAAATATTATTTTACTTTGATAAACGATTCTTGTATAAAAATACCTACATACTCAAACTTATTTAAGTATTCGAATTGATAATGATCAGAATATCAGATGCTAGAACAATATAATAAACCTAATGTTTCTACAGGAAACATTGGTGTGCACTTGGCTTAGGCCCATGCACTCCAGTAAACCGGTATTTTTATAGCCGAGACGATGAATAAACAGTATCTCGAAGTCTGTTTATTGGTCAGGTAGGTACGACGTTAGGTATTTTAATTCCATTTTATTTCAAACTAGCTTCTGTGCACAGCTTCGCACGCATTTGTTTGTATTGTGCTGTTTGCACTTTCAGCCTACCTACCATGTTATTCCTGATATGATAATTATGGTAATATGGTAGATCTAGAAGTTAATAGTAATAGTTAAGTAGGTATTATAAAGTACAGCCCTATCTATCCGTTCAGAAGTTTTCGCGTGAAGAGAGAACAAACATCCATCTACCAATTAAAACTTTCACATTATATTATAAAAGTGTGATTCATTAACATCAATATTGTTTGTTTCAGTTTCTGTATCCTGCCTTTGAAAAACCATCCAAATCTCTACTAAACGAAATCTTTAAAACTTTCGTGACCTGCTAACGTCGAAATGACTTTTAAACATTAGAAACTGACTTGTACTATCGAGCTATAAACTAAAAGTATACTTCACAAAAGCTTCCTTTTTACAAAAATACACTAAATCGAAATAACTTCACGGACAAAATAAAAATTCCTAACAATGTCACACTGATTATCGCGAGATCTCAGCGGAGTATGCTGTAGCTGGCAACAAAACAAGATGGCGACGCCTCCGGAGTCCCCCGTCGAGGAGCACGCCTACGAGTTGGAGCCCAGCCGGACGCCGAAGCCGATCCCTGTCGCCTTGGAGGAGCTTTGCAGACAGACCAAGTTCTCTAAACAGGAGATTAGAGTCATGTACAGGGGATTCAAGACGGTGAGTTTTACTTGATTTTGCAGAGTTAGATTATTGTCTGTTATTTCATCATCATCGGCCTATAATAGTCCACTGCTGGACACAGGCCTCCCCTTATGAGCGCAATAGCGCCCTGTCTTCAGCTTGCCGCATACAGCATCTGCCAGCAGTCTTTCGCAAGTAAATCAATATCTTTATTTCTTTAGGCTGACAAAATAAGCAAGTCAAATTTTGGCAGATCATCATCCCACCCGGAGTCCTTTATTTACTTGTCGTCATTTATGAAGCTCAGAAAGAATTAGTAACTTACAATAATGTTGTCCGAGTCATGCCGAGACTTGACTCGCTTCAGTTTAAGGTTTTTAAGGTTTTCGTTATTATAGTGGTTAGGATCTTACATTTAGAATAGATCTTTACTTTAAAAAAAAGGAGGAACTTGAACCAATCATCTCTCAGTACGGGTAACTCGTAATAAAATCCTTAAACCTCTTAGATTAGTAGGTACAAACTGCTAAACCTATCTCTAAAATGTAAATTTTCGAAAATCGTGTTGTTAATTTATATTTTAATGATAGGTACAGTTTATTCGAAGCCAAAGATTTTGAATATTGTTAATTATAAAAGTTGTTTTAAAAACATACGCCCTATCCTATTCACCGAAAACAAATACCAACAAAATCTTTATTGAGAACAGGACTTAAGTTTATGGTACCAACAGTACTGATTGTTTGTTGTAGCACTAGTTTGATAGCCCGCTTATGCTTATGCCTTGCGTCGGAGCTTACGTCACAAACTGGCTGCCTGCAATACTCTGATGCAAGGTTTCTCAAATTGGTTAGATTAGGTAGGTGGGGGTAGGTTAGTAGGTATACAAATAACGCAGCAATGGGGGATTTATAAATCTCTGGGAGAGGAGTAATTTTTTAACGTCAGCTTGTTTTATTTTTTGTTATCAGAATGCAGTTAGTATTAATTTCTGCCAATTGCCATGCCATGACATCGATCGCGCTATTAGGAACTGGTTATTTTAATCAAAATCCCATAAGTGATTTCGTTTCAAGCTTACTTCTATTATTACAATAATAATAAAGAATGATGGCAAGAATTTTGAGCTATCGTGTACATCGATCGCAAGGGTATCAATCGAAAGCTCATGAAATTCTAATTAAAACTGCATATTTGGTTTTCCAAGAATTTTTGCAGGAAAAATTAAATTAATTTTTGAAAATCTGAATAAATAGCAAAAATTGACCCTAAAGCTAGGGCTAAGAGCACTCCGAGATCCGCCATTTTGTTTTTGACGTTGACGTTTACTTGATTGTCAAACGATCAACAATGTCAAACGTTAAAAAACCAAAACAAACAAATTGCTTGGCAATTTGATTTATGTGGTTTCAGTATAAGTTTTGTTTAGTTTCAGTCGTTTCAGTTTAGAGTTTATGATATAGTTACTTAGATTTTGGCCTGATTTCGATATAATTAATTGATAGGGAGAGTTTCTTTTCGTTCGTTCATATTAATATGGCTAATACAAAATAATAATGCAAATCGACGAAACTAAGGACGAAACTTACGCATCTTATGAAAATGAACTATCCGTGCTACTATTGTGCTTTTGTTTTATATTGTAGGTATCTCTATGATAATTGTATGTGTGTGTCTGTAGAACTAAATAAATATTTTACCTATCTGTCTACTGTTATGTTGTTTGTAAATGATGGCATACTTATGTTGTAGTAGTAGGCAGATAGAGTATTAGGCATAAAATAATAACTCAATCACTACTCTAGGTACCTTCTCTATCCAACATCCTCCAAGGTAGGTACGAGAAGCTCAGTTGAAGTCCTGCTAAATATGAGATAAAGGCACCATACATAATGCAATTTATTATAAATAAACCTGGTTATTGCCGGAAAAAGTTATTTGCCGATAATGTAGGTACATGAAATGCCCTGGAAATAGTTGAATTATGACTTAAATCAGTAGTTGCCCATTATAAGTGGTTATTTCAATGGGGTAGGTAAATAGAAAAGAAATTACCTGCAGAACAACACATCTTACATCAGACTTTGGTGTAGCAAAACGGTGTGACAACGAGTCCGCCGCGTAATTTAATATTATGTAGGTAGAGTAATTCCCGGAGTGTAGTTTTGAGAAAAGTTCTAGGTATTTGTTGTACAGAGGCTACTATTATGAAATATTTATTCAATTTGTTTATATATTACAACAAGATAAAGCACTGGGTGGGCAATGGACATTTAAATATTTTTATCTCGGTCAGAAATCAAAACTATCGTGAATTAAATACTATGAAACGTAATTGTAGGTATATTATGAGTATTAAATGTACGGAGGGTACTAAGGTAAGTTGTTCCGGGACCGATCGTCATAGATGGCCACCTTCTTGAAATTGTTTCCGAGTAGGTAGGTACACTTACCTTGGGCAAATTGTGCAGTTAGATAAGAACAATTTTGAGGAGGCCAAGAGGAGGATCCAGCTAGGCTGGGCAGCATTTGGGAAACTACGTCGGGTCTTCTCGTCATCCATACCGCAATATTTGAAAACGAAAGTTTTCAACCAGTGCGTCCTACACTCTGGTGGCTGGTCCACCAGTTCAAAGTCGCTCAGCGAGCTATGGAAAGAGCTATGCTCGGAATCCCCCTGAAGGATAGGATAGGATTCATAATGAATACATAAGCTAAAATGTATTTAAGGTACCAGAGGTATACAGAAATCATTGTAAAACCTAGATTATTTCTTTAGTTAAGTATCTCATTATAAGAAACTATTTGTAGTTGTATGAGAATAAAGTTCTTTAAACCTAAACCTAATACATCCGACAGAGAACCAAGTTATCGACATAGCTCAAAGAATTAGCAAGCTGAAGTGGCAGTGGGCTAGCCATATCTCGCGAAGAACCGACAACCGTTGGGGTAAAAGTGTTCTTGAGTGGAGACCGCGACTCGGCAAACGTAGTGTAGGACGCCCTCCGGCCAGGTGGGATGACGATCTGCGAAGGACTGCAATGCTGGCAGACGCTGGATGCGTCGAGCTGAAGATAGGGCGCTATGGCGCTCATTAGGGGAGGCCTATGTCCAGCCGTGGACTAATATAGGTTGATGATGATGATGACTAAGGTAAGGTTTAATAGATACTAATAAATGCTTTGTAAAATCAAATATACTTAGACAAAAAGGAAATGCACAAACATTGGTACAACTCTAAAATCTTTATCAACATTCATATTCAGGACATTCATATTAATACAGCAATAAATAATTGTAAGCGATTTGTGTTTTCTTTTCTGGAATTAAATACATAGAGTAAACGAGTTCTTGAGTGGAGATCGCGAGTCACTAAGCGTAATGTATGACGCCTTTCAGCATGGTGGGATGGCGATCTGCGAAAGACTGCAGACTACCATACTACAATGTGGCAAAATGAAGACAGGGCGTTATAGCACAAGGTCTCATTATATGTACCTAGGGTAGGCATAATTATTTCCAGCAGAGCAGTGGACTAATTAAAGGTTGATTCTTGCAATCGAAAAGAGTTCATATGAAAATGAAAAACTTGTTGCAAAACCCTTCTGAGCCATAAAAAAGTGGTTGAATTTAATTTATCGCTAAAATCTAAGATCACGTACTAATGTTTAGGCTAAAATAAACTTATGGCTCCTAACAGTACCTATACAATGTGATTTTTCGAACCTTGATCAAACGAAATGTGCGGATACACGACACATATTTATCGATAAAAACCGAGATAAAAAAAATTTAATGTTATTTTTTTCAAACACAAGTCAAGTACAGATATCAACAGGAATCTCAACTGATTTAATCTAAATGGCAGAAAGTACCTAATTTAAATGGTGAATAACATGACAACGGAAAGAGATAGACCCCCAGTTTTTGAAGGATTTCTAGAATAAATTATGAAGTTTAATACAACATGCAAAAAAGTACACCTTAATTACCCAGTTTTAAAGTTACAGAGAAAAAATAAAATAAAAATCGTTTTTTTTTGTCGTATTTCTAAAAAAATACTGTTTTTACTACGCTTATGTATCGTATTTGTATTTTTTATTTATTTTATTAGCTAGGTAAACTATCTAGCTTTCAAATGAGACTACTTCGAATAAAATACACCATTTACTCAAAAAGAAACGAAGAAAAAACCAGATGAAGTAGTCTTCATTTTAAAAATTATTAAAACTGCTTTGTTTTTGAGATAAATAACATATAATTTTTTTTATCTTGATTTTTACCGATAATTATGTGTCTTGTATCCGCACATTTCTTTTGATCAAGGTTCGAAGAATCACATTGTATTCCGTACAATAGGTAAATCTCTCTATTCTGTCTACCTTCTGTACCAACCGAACAAAGGAGGTTGGTTTCAATCCTGACCCTAACCTGAAACCAACCTCTTTAATTGAAACCTATTTTGTATTGTGCCGCCATTTGTCATGAAGAGATAACATAAGGAAATTATATTATTCTGCCGACGTTTAAAAAATAATTTAATTTTTTCTGTAAATATTATGGAAAAACTGAAAATGCAAAGTTCCTTAGGATTTTAAGACGATTCGAACGATATATTCAGTATCGTTCTTCAAATTTTTGGGACAGGCCATAAGGGATTCTTGCCATTGTTCTTTATTTCTTTACCCTAAAAAGTAGGTAACTCAAAATAATAATTGAAAATAAAAGAAGTGTATGCATAAATAAGGCTAAAAAAACAATAATATCAATATGTGGCTTGCTTTTTAATTATAAACCAACCTTACTACCCCAGTATTACTCAGTGGAATTGTTGGTTGATTGATCCCCCTTCCCCTCTGATTTCCACGTAACCCGCCTATAGCTTGTGTCACTGAAAGCCTCTGAAAGGGCTCCGGAAGGCTGTCGCTTCGCTGTCTGTCGCTTTGTACAAGCTTTGAATTGACGAGTCCAGGAATAGGCTGTTACTTTGATTGACTTTTATGCTCGGAGTGAGTTGGCAACACATTGTTGTTTCCCGCCATGGAAGTAAGAAGTAGGGTTGGTACTTTGTCGAAAAGTTTATTTGCTTAGGAAACTAGATTTTAAGTGAACTGACTTTTGTATCGATTTCTTCAGTTAAGTATATTTTAGGGATTATAGTGATACCACCGTAACGTAGTGAAATTTACTTTGACACATAAAAAAATCATTATTATCGTCTTTTGTCACGATCGTTTTGATAAAATCGCTTTTAATTTCGCTAATTTGCGAGAGATTTGGTCGGCAGTGACCAGAATAATATGCTTACCTAATAAGTAAGCTCTCTTAATTGGACTAACATGAATCCGTACAATAGATAGATACCTACTTACCTCGTTAATTAGTAGGTACATGCAAACCCCAAAATCACATTATTTCTGCATGAAGATTTTATGTACCTTCAGTCGAGTCGACAAAAAGGCGTTATTTAATTTAATTAGGAAGATGGGAGGTCGTAATCATAAAGCACAGTAGGTAATATTATTAATGAAGTTTTGATAGATGGATGGATTTTGTTACCTCTTCACGGTAAAACTCTTGAACGATTAAGCTGAAATTTTGAATAGACGTAGGCATAGGTCTAGAATAAAATATAGACTTTCATATTTTTTTATGCGGGTGACGCCATGGGGCGAAGCTAGTTCATAATAAAGGTGTCTCGTGTTGTTTTGTCATTCATTAATTCAGTAAAACATCGAAGTTCTTCAAAGTATTCTAAAATTATCTTGGTGGAATTGTTTATAGGTACCTAAGTACTTACCTAAGTTCCTATTTACCTAGCTCCCCAGCTTTCACTGGAAGCCTCCATTTTATACCTACCTACTTACCTCTTCTGAAACTTCGGCAACATGGCCGTATCATATGTATAATATTTCAGTGGTCGGAAAAATCGGAGCTAAAATACCTAGGTAAGTACAGAGAACAGAGTCAAAATAAGTTAGGTACTTACTACAAGAATTTTATTCGCCCTCTTATTTTTTTTCAAAAATACAGATAGTGCGTGGTTTTTATTAAAAAAACAAAAACCGAACATTTTTTCGATAGTTCAGTAGTGCAAATATTTGTTCCTTAAAAGTTTGCTTTTACATTTTATTGAAGGAAAACCTTACTTGATTAAAAACCATTCAATTCAGAAATACTCTACTGAATATACCTGAAATAAACACGCAAATTAAATCGAGTTTTCAAAACATAAATAACTTCATTTCGCAATTCCTCAGTCCACACAAGACTGGGCTATTTCAGTAAATGATTCAGAATAGGACGCCTAGACACCTTTATTTGTTATGTAAGAGAGATAACAACAATCTAGGTGCTTCGTCTAAAAAGGTCAGTAGGTGAGCCGATGACCGTTGCCGCCTAAAATAGGAGAAGCGCTTGTCAACATGACAGATGTAGTCAGCCATATTGCTTGTTAATGGGGTTATGCAAGTTGTAAAGTGTGCTTTGTTTTGATAAGAGTTAGGTTTGTTTCGGTAAAAAGTGCTCTCACACCATATGGGGAATTAAGAGTTGCCACATTCGGAATAATGCTTTACCAAAAGAATTTTCCTACATAAAACGGTCTACTGTGGAAGTGAAATGAGCATGTTTCAATCAATGCTGGGGAAAAGACTCCCCCTTTGCATCCGTCCTCTACATATAGAATAGGTTCATTATAATAATTAGAAGGTAGTTACGTATTTAAAATTTTATTTTTGTTTTAAATTAATTAACAATTATATGAATTGATTCTTTTAATTGTTGATATTTGGTAGGTAACTAGGTTGAGATATTCGGCCCATTTCAATACACGCGAATTTGCGTGTCACTCGAATCTATAGCTTTAGCAGGTAATTTCATAATTCAAATGAAAATGAGTTTTCGTTTTTAGTGCTTCCGTACTATTTGTTTTCGATGAAAACTTTTATACCTATTGGAAAGTTGTATTCAAATTATTTGAAACGGAATAATTTCAGGACATTTGTAATTTCAAAAGTAGTTACCCAGACACACTGAAAAGATGTTGCTTTAATTTGAAATTATAAGGCGGTAGTGCCGTAGAATTTCACCCGCACTTGGACGGTTTTATTTATTGTGATTATTTGTGATATTGTAATGTGTCCTGCAGCTGCAGATCAAAAGGAAATTGAAAATAAATTTATTTTTAACTATCACAAATATCTATCTGCTTAAAATGATTATATTAGGAAGGTATAGGTATTGTTTGATGATTTAAGTCATAAATTAAAAAACTTATAAATTAGCAAGTGGCTCAGCATGAATGCTAGATGTAGATACAAATTAGGAGACCAAGTATGTATCTAATCTACACGTAATGCTGATCTTCCGCTGGATCCTACAGTGAGTAGCATTCCTCGAATACTTTTAGTAAGGGCAATGAAACGTACCGTGCTACTAAAGTGAAATAACTAAAACAAAGTACCTAACTACGTATCGGAGGTCGCTCATTAGCTAAAGTTATTGCTACTGAGTTGGATCACGAACGCGATGACGAGGATAAGAGGAGTTAAGCTTTTCGAATGCAACTGCAAAGGGAATTATTCTAATTAGTATTTTCACCTTTCCTTTACTTTAAACTAGATGCAAACCGCGACTTCGCCCGCATGGAAACTTGTTTGTCAAATTTTAGAAATTTATTGCAAGCCTCATAGGGGTAGGTAGTTTCATAAAAAAAAATACGTGTTAATTCTTTACTTTGCAGTTTATTTATACCGAGTCTTGAGTGAATCAAACCAAGGAATAATAACTTTACCACCCTATTTAACCCCCTCAGAGGGCAAGGTAAATTTCCAAATTTTAATAACCTATGTCTTATTCTAGGTCCTAAACTATCTAAATACCCAATTTCATACAAATAATTTCAGTAGTTACGGAGATTACTTCTAACAAACATTCACACAGACTTTCCCATTTATTATAATAGTAAGATAAAGAAACAAAGAACATGTTTATGTCAAAAAGATTCCTAAATCTTAATCCCCTAGGATTTCTATTAAATTATTAATAGAACTCCTCTTATTCCTTTTGATAAAAAAACGAAGCCATAAAGGAAATGTAAAGGAAACTCAAACCTTCCGAAGAAAAAAAATCTGCGATCCCAAACAGCATGGTCAGCGTGCCTCTAACTCCTGCCACCAAGGCCCTTATTGATGGAGGCCAGCAGTGGGCTGGTGTCATATTTCTTGCTGCTTCGTTTTCATATGGTACCCCCTACCAAAGCAGACGTTAACGTAGCAGAGTTTACTAGATACTAAGCTTTAACTCTTTTAAAATAATCCATGTGTTTTGTAAAATGGTTGCTTGTATTTTTATGGTTTTTCTATTTGCAGGAGTGTCCAGAAGGCGTTGTACAAGAAGAGTCGTTTAAGGACATCTACGCCAAATTCTTCCCTCATGGAAGTGAGTACCAATCTATCTCGCTATTGAGTTCAGCCTTTTTCTCCCTGAAAGTGACATTTTTATAATGTGGCGTTTTTGTAGTATCCAAAAATATTACACAATGACTGAAAAGAAAGCGCTTTTACTTTGAAATTATATATGGCATAACCCTGCACAAGTTGACATGATACAATGCTTTATTCTTCCGAGAAAGATCTTTGTCATAATAAAGGTATCTTAATCAGATTTATATGGGTCACGTCATCTGTTTAAAAAAAAAACATCGTTTAAATTTAGAATATAAATTAATATTAACACTTAGAATAACTTGGCACAGAAGAAAAAATAAAACCGTTTCCATATTTTTTGATTTCAATATGATAAAAATATGGAGCTTTTATTATTTGAAATAGGTTAACACCTAAAAATCCTAGTCCCCCGTGCCAACTTAACTAATCTGTGCCCGGACATTTCAATAAAATGAACTCACGAAATGAACTGATGAACATAGGGCACCCGTGCAGCGAGTTCATTTCATTTGAAATTGCAAGTTGCGGAAATTACCAATAGTAAGCGCAATGAAAAGTCCGTCTAACTGGATGCCAATGTTGCCATAAACACTACACTTGAATTGTTTAGGCAACTGTTTTCCAAGCTCATAAACTTGCTGTTTAGTTAGGTGCCTACTGCTATTTGGCTGTATACCAGCTCAGTATCGTAGATTGCAACCGAAATCGTTAACTTCGTTCGTGATGTTGCCATATTGTTTTTTATGTACCTAGCTAGGCTAATAATAATGAACTTCTAAATTCAAAGTGCTTTACTTTTGATAAAAAATTCTGTAATTGTCCAATTGTATTTTATATAATTATTATAGAGCATCAATAATAGTGGGATCACACACAGAGATATGGACGTTTGTAATTTTTTTTGGCGACCTTTTTATAGTTAGCCTAACCTAAATCATAAAATAAAAAGTTAAATAATAAACTAAGTAAAGCAATGTTATTTAGCGTTATGTTTGGAATCTACTTGTTTTCGAAGAACACGCCTAAGTCACCCCCTTTTCCTGGTCCCACACCACAAGCTCTGTTTTTTTTCGGGTTTAGATGACGGATGATGAATGTCCAACATAAATAAGCTAAAAACTTTTAAATGGATATTACCGTTTCAGATTCAGCCCTCTACGCCCACTATGTGTTCAAAGCGTTTGACGTGAACTGCAGCGGTGCTATCAGCTTCAGAGTAAGTAATTCCTCTATTTAATTCCCTACAATACACTTATTTTGTGAAAATTTTCGCCTGTTGAAAAAGTCCCGACTTCTGTCTAAAGTCAGCTCTCACTGGCAATACTGACACGGTAAAAGCTTCTATAAAAGCGAACGTTTGAAAATCGCATCATAAATTTTATTTATGGAACATTTTTACTCTTTCATAAAACTATTGAATAATATATAATTAAATACTTTACATAAAAACCTACTTCAGTACATTAGATTGGAGGGTGTGATATTACCAATGACGGACTAGCGAGGAGTTATTTAATTAGGTCATGGTCAGTAGGTAAACTATCTACTTGAGTTTGAGTCTTTATAGCTTCTGGGTCTGGCTCCCATCGCCGTTTTCTTGAATAAAAATTACTTAGGCTATTTCCTGGAATATCATTATCATTCTGAAAAAATAAAAAAACTCAAAGCCAAGTCTCCGTAGCCGAAATCGGCCAGGAAGAATATATATATATATTATCATTCTATACCTACTAGTCCAATGGTGGACATTATGCTATCCCCAATGTGCTAATCCTGGGATATAATTGATATAAGTTCGGTTCAGCCAATAAGATAAAAGAAAAAATAGACTATAATAGATAGACAAAAAGAGATACACATACAGTTCTTAATCCTACTAATATTTTAAACACGAAACTTAGTAAGTATGGATTGATGGATGGATGGACTCTTTCACGCAAAAAATACGCGTCTGGGTGAAATTTGGCACAGAGATAGATTATAGTCTGGAATAACACATAGGTTTTATTTTAGTTACTAAGAAAAAAGTCCCAAAAGATGAGCTTAATTGAAAGAAAAATTCTAGAATTAATTTCTAAAACTAAGAAAAAAATATCTAGCCTTAGAAAATACAAAATACAAATAAGAAATAAAATGATTTACCTAAAAGGAAAATATAATCACATTACAAAAAATCGAACTTCTGGAGACCGTTTCAAACAATCTAGTTATAATGAAGCTCGAGTAGTTGAGTCGCTTTAATAGCTAGGTAGATAGGTATGCAGGAAGAAAGTATAAGGAGGAATAATTTATAAGAATTTATTTCAACTCTAGAACATGTCACGATAAACATTCTCAAGAAATGCAATTCAAAGCCAAAAGAGCGCAGAAAATAAAATAAAACTTCCCCTTGTTGGCGCCAAAACGGAGAAATTTAGCCATGTCGGATAAAATCTCTTGGCGCGCTGTCAACTCGGTTGAGGTGTAAAGTTCGGTCCGACTAATTTTGGCGCCAACTGCATGCTCACACCTACTGCCAATTTCACAGAGTCATTTAAGTGTAAATGTTTTGGCATTAGAGGTTTTTCATTTGCATCACAAATCATGCTGCATATGCCTATGTTTAACAGACAATATCTAGTAAATTTCTGCAATAGTTTTGTTAGATGTTTTTTAACTCTTCAAGCCGAACTACTGAATGGATTGAGCTGAATTTTGCATAGGTTCAAGACTTGGAATCAAAGATTAGGTTTATATCCCAGGCCAAGAGGCAGGCGGAAGCTAGATTTACAAAATAAATTTTCAAAACAGGTCGGTAGATGGCCATAAGCTTTTGAAGAAGAAGTATCCCAAGATGACAACCAATATCTTTGGATACATGTGAAAAAGTTTTCTTTGGACATCGGTGCTGTGTATAAGCCTGGTCGAACCAATTTCAATACCTTTAACGACACTTTTTCACTGCAGCTTAATCAGAGGAAACGAGCTGTCATCTTTGGTGATTTTAACTTGAACTTACTTGAAACTAACAATGTTGTAGAAGATTATAGGGATACAATTCAGGAAAATGGATTCAGAATTTTAAATAAACTTACCCCAAGGCACTGTACCCGTGAAACACTGGAAAAGAAAAGCTTGATAGACCACGTCTTAACTAACTTAATGGAAAATCAATTCCACTTAGCCACTGTTGAATCGTCAATGTCAGACCACAAGCAGATATTTTTTGAAATAAACAAATACCAGCCACCTTTGAGACGAAGAGTTCAGTACAAATCAGTCGATTATGAAAAACTACAGATATTAGCTGAAGAAGCAATGCCTAATACTAACAATAGTTACTTTGATCAAATTGAAAAGACTGAAACTGTTGAACGTTGTAAACAAAAAAAAAATAAAATTTTGAACCCACCGAGACAAGACTGGATAAATGCTGAAATACTGGGAGAAATTAATAAGAAGAATATACTTTATCAGCGACATAAACATAACCCTGAAGATTTAAACATTGAAAATGATTATCTCATAGAACGAAAAAAAGTATCCGAGAAAATACAACAAATGAAAAATAACTATTACAACAGTGAGTTTTCTAACTGTAAGAAGAAACCAAAAAAAATGTGGAGTTTGATCAATAGCTTAACACACAATAAGATACAAGAAGTCTCAATACCAGCAAAACTAGAAACAAGAGCTGCAGAATTCACAAATGGAAAAGATGTCTGCGAATATTTCAATGTTTTTTTCTCAACAGTTGGCTCAACACTAGCACAAGCTATTCCCGTAGAATATCATAAACATAATACTTACACTATGGCAACAGTTGATACTACCATAAACGGGTTTGGTTTAGAAAACTTAAATTTCACTACATCTCATGAAATTTTAAAAATGATTAATAACTTAGACACAAACACTAGTTCTGGAATTGACAATATAAATACTAAATCGATAAAAGCTATCAAACATATCATTGCCCCAATACTCACAGATTGTATCAACAACTGCTTAGAGCAAGGAACTTTTCCAGAGAAACTAAAAATCGCCAAAGTAACGCCAATTTATAAGTCAGGGCCTAGGTCAGATCCTGGTAACTATCGTCCCATATCGGTGCTCCCAGTGCTATCAAAAATATTTGAAAAAGTTATCTATTCCCGTCTCGAATCATATGTCAAATCGATTGACTTTCTTTATAACAAACAATATGGATTCAGACCAAAATCCAATACTCTATCTGCAACCGTTGATCTAGTAACTAATATAAAAAATAAAATAGACCAAAAGAACATAAGCTTAGGCATTTTCATCGACTTAAAGAAAGCATTTGACACTGTCAGTCACAAAATCCTGTTGAATAAACTTAAGGACATAGGTGTAACTGGGAATGCTCATAAAATCTTAGAATCATATCTTACAGGTCGTTTTCAAGTGGTTAAAGTTGCTGAATTCCAAAGTTCCTTAGCACCAATTACATATGGAGTCACTCAAGGCTCAATTTTAGGACCTTTATTATTCTTAATATACATAAATAACATTAGTAAACTTAACCTTAAGGGTGAACTGTCACTTTACGCAGATAATACTAGCCTATTTTATTTTGGTCAAAGCATTGAATCAATTGTCAAGGATGCTCAGCATGATCTTGATCTTCTGAACGTCTGGTTCCAATATAACTTACTCACTCTTAATGTAGCTAAAACTCACTATGTAATATTCTCTGCAAAAAATAAAAAAATAGACAACTTTGAACCTCTCAAAATTAACGACACAATTATTAACAGATCTGACAGTGAAAAGTTTCTGGGTCTTACATTAGACAAACATTTAACATGGAAACCACACGTTCAGAGAGTCAAATCTAAACTGACAGCGTTAAATGGTGCTCTCCGTGGTATAGTTCGTTGTTTACCCAGAAATGTTCGTTATGTTATATATAATTCGTTAGTGAAACCACACATCGATTATTTGATTGAGGTCTGGGGGTCAGCGGCAAACACTAATCTTAAACTATTACAAGTACCTATCACAAAACAAATTAATAAAAACTTTATTCCACTATGACTATCTAACTCCGACGATAAAAATATATAAAGAAACTAAATTACTTAACGTACATAATACTTACCGATATTATACATGCATTCTTATACGTAAAATTTTATCCAAAGACATACACACTAACATTACATTAAAAACTAAAAATGAAAATCCCCACTTACGGCGTTTAAGAAATGCAAATAATATCGTATTACACTCCCCTAGAACTAATTATGGTAAAAAGAATGTAACGTTCGAAAGTGCTCAAATTTACGATAAATTACCAAAAGAAATAAAAGATACTAAGAACATACAAAACTTTAAAAAAATGTTAAAAACTCATTTGCTACAAGAACAATGAATGTCACATCTAGTTGTTGTCGATCTGTGTAAACCAAACCTGTTATCTTGGCGCTAAACGCGGTAGCATAAGAATAGACAGTTATTATTTATTCTTATGGCGGTAGTGTAGTGTCGTACGATTCTTGTTATTACGATTGAATGCTAATCCACCCTCTTAAATAATAAAAAAAATAAATAAATTAACTCAAATAAGGTATATTAACTTCGGATATTAACTAGGTACATATTTCGATGGCACTTACCTACCTTATTCTATTTAATAGGTATGTATTTAACTAAAGTAGAACTACTTGCCGCGAACTATGCACCTACCTATAAATGTACCTTAGTTATGTGGATTCACCACTTAACGAAAACTAAAAAATAAAACATGAAAATTGTTTATGGAATCTTAACTTTAAATACTTGTCTTCCATTATTTACATACTTAGGTACTCACTGTATACTTAGTTAACAACAGATAATTGGTTACCTACCTATAAGTACCTCGACAAACCTCCTTAGGTTTAAATGGTACATATATTAATTTAAAATGTATCTTGTTTGTAGTAAATAAAAAAAAAAATAAAAAAAAAAGTTATGTTAAGTTTTTTTTTTTTTGTTTATATTATGGTTACCTAAGTTTTTATATTGTATATTTATGTCCTGCTCGCATGCGCAACTAAAATAGTGTTTTAATTTTATTAGATTAGTTAATAAGTTCTCATTTTAAGTGAATTGTAATTCTTATGAGAATAAATTCTTTAAACCCAAGCTTAGGATTGTAGTGAAAAAATTCTAGGTCGTTGACTAATGGCCATCGAAAGAAATCTAATTTGAAAACCAAATTCACAAAAAGCCCTATACAAACAATAGGTACACAGTTTGTAATTTGTTTATGTTTCACATAATAGGTACTTTTAAGTGTGCAATAAAGAATTTTCTATCTTTCTATTAATATGTGATACAAAAACCTTCATTTGGTTAATAATTAAAATTGAACATTGATAATAGCCACCGAATCAGAGAGAGAGAGTCATATCGGAGTAGATCGAAATGCTCTCATGAAATGTAAATAAAAAAGTACTTAATTCAAGATATCAAAAGTTTTCTCAATTCTACAAAATACTCGGAAAAGTTTTACACAGCTGGCAACCCTACCGGAAGTAAAGTTTTCCCACAATTTATACAACTGAACGTCTTTTTATCAAAATTAATATTCCCGCCAACTTGAACCAATTAAACTCTTGCAAACGGAGTTCAAAATTCGCTCCGGAGTTTATCAATTAAAAGTTTTGCTGCGCTACGGGGACTGGGAAATGCAACATAAACGTACTTATAGGCGCTCCACATTCACACGAGAACTTCGCGGGAACGCGAGAAACATGCGAGAAACGTGAATGTGGAAGCGATTCGCGTATTCTTCTCAAGTTCTCGCGTTGTTCTCGGGCTTTTCTCCACATTTTTTGTCGGTTTTTTGGCGCGAGACAAAGGAGCGCGAGAACGTGAGAACAGGCGAGAACGTGTATTGACTCCACACTCGCATGTTTCTCAGTAGCGCGCGAGCCGCATAACAATAAACTTGTCGCAGCGGTTACTTCTGCGTCCATCGTCATCGAGTGCGAGAACTGTAGTGAGAACTTTGTGAGAGTGTGTACCCAAAGAAGTTCTCGCTACAGTTCTCGCTGAGAATCTCCGGAAATTCTCGCGTGAATGTCTCGTGAGAATGTGGAGCGCCCTTTAGAGCTTAATCTTGGCTTGGAGTAGGTATCTACTTCAATAGTTTTACTTTTCCAATAGTAATTCTACTTACCTTAATATACTACGTACATTACACTAACTTCGATGTAATTGCGCGCCAGCTCGCCACGTCGCGCGCTGTGGCGGAAATTCGAGATACTTAAGTATTATTATTATTTTACAATTACATACTTAAACATTTGACCATAACTGTCCTGAAAAAAATTGTCCAAATACTTAGCTACCTTACCTACTTGAGGATGTCAAGCCTCGACACTCTTGCGCGTATTATATTACGGCTGTCCCAATGTTCGAAAACTGGGACAACAAAAATCAACTCAAAAATCTCAATCACGAGAAAAATGTCCAGGCTTGTCAATATTAGCACGTGAATAATGATCGCCATGCGGACAAAAATCGACAACACACGAACATTACGAACCTACAACGATTGAAACAATCGAGATAATTAACTGCTTAGAGTCTAGAGGTAGCTTAACTGAGCCATATCCCAAAGACGCCTGGCTAAAATTATAATTGGTCCTATTCCTTTATTCTCATTTTCTCCCAGTAGTATATTTTACCTATATCATGAAAAAACTTCCTAATTTTCTAGATATAAAACTGCCTACCCAGAACAAGTCGCGGACGGCCGCTTAGTAAAAGTCTAAGCCACCTATTCGGGGCAGGTACGGGAAGGAGAAGCCAGGAGTGCCTGTTCATAGATAGCCTAGAGCTGTCAGTACTCTTATGGTGCAACGATAACAGAGTTTGGCGAAATTAGGCAAAATAAAACTTATGATTGGTTTAACAAACTGAACGTTTTAATTATGGAAATTCCTTTGTTTAACGTAATTTTTAACGAAAAACATCTTTTTTAACAACGAAAATTACAAGCAAGGAATAGAAAAATTACAACTAGAATTTACAATTGAAACCATTAAGCTAACTGCAGACGGTTGCAAACAGTCTAAAGGTAGCTCAATTGATCCAATTTAACGTAATCATATGCTAAAATAAGTGGTGGCGCTAGTTTAGCTCCCGTTTGGGCCTAACTCAATCTCTGTTCTCGTTCCCAGGAGCTGCTCGTGACGCTGTCGACGTTGCTCCGCGGCTCCGTGTACGAGAGGCTGCGCTGGGCCTTCCGGCTGTACGACGTCGACGGAGACGGCTGCATCACGAGGGCTGAGCTCGGAGAGGTACGAACGAACTCATATTTCACATTATCATATTGAGGTTATATTAGATTATCTACCATTTAGTATACCTAAGTCCTAGAGGAAATATGTAATTTTAACATTATTTTAGTGAATAACTTATTCTCATTGTAAGTGAACTTTTTATAGTTTTTATGAGAAATAAAGCTTTTTTAACCTCAAATCTACACTAAAAATAACAATTGACAACCTAATTTACCACTAGGCTCGGGAAAGTTTTACATAGCTGGCAACCCTACCGGATGTGAAGTTTTCCGGTTTTTGAAGTTTGAATTTATCCAACTGACCGTCTTTTTATCAGACTAATTTTATAGGTTCGTAGGTAAAATAAAAAGATGTACCTAACAACGGAGTGTTTTTATTTTCTTTGTCGTCCTTATAAATAGATACGCATTATTAAGAATAACTCATTACTTACGTATATTAACCATTGGTTCAGATCTTGATCAAAACTAGGTAGGTAACTATACTGAGACCGTCTTTTAAATAAAAATGTTCGGTTTACTTTCCAAGGCGGGCCACAATACTGAGATTTAGCCTCATAAATAAATGTGGTCTTCTATACAGAAATTTTGCCTCGGAGCCTCCTAAAAATCTACATACTCCATGGGATGGCCCCCTAGACAGTTCTGGGGTGGGCACGGAAGACCGCCGAACCCCAGTCCCTGCCTGCCATATACCTACGCCAATGAAAACGAATCATCAAAACGTTCAGAGTCCTCTAGGTGTTCCCATTGATGATGTTCTAATTTTTGCAATAAAGAAACTGGAAGTCGTTGAGTATAAAACACGTCAAATGATTAATAAATTAATAAAATTATCTAGGTGGTGGTCGCAGTGCACGAGCTGCTAGGCCGCCGCGCGCCGCCGGGCAGCCCCGCCGCGCGACAGGATGACGCTAAAGCGAATGAACAGGTGACAGTGACAACCGATGACTGATGAACCGATAGGCGACAGCTTGACATGAACGCCGGCCACGCTTTGCCCGTGAAATATTTAGGGGGCGTGCGGTTGGCGCGGGAAAAAACAGACTTCGCCCGAGGTCGTTAGCCCATACTTATAGCTTTAACACTTATTGCCACCGACGACGCACTTCGCCACAAGTCCGCTTCGGTGGCTTGTTGCCCAGACGCACCGTCCTAAATCCGAACCCATCAACTTCAACTTCTTGTAATATGGCATCTCCAATAGAATTAGACCGGTGATTTTCTTCAGTGCTATTAATCCAAACAAAATCTCAAGAAGCGTTTCACAACTCTCTCCTCTCCCCAGGTGGACAAAGTATTCCGCAAACTGGACCTCAACCAAGACGGAGTGATCACCATCGAGGAGTTCCTGGAGTCCTGCCTGAAGGACGAGGTGATCACCTGCTCGCTGCAGATGTTCGACACGGGTCTATGACAGCCACTGCCTGCCCCACCCGCCCGCCCCGCCCAGAGGTAAGTTCCTGGAGTCCTGCCTGAAGGACGAGGTGATCACCTGCTCGCTGCAGATGTTCGACACGGGTCTATGACAGCCACTGCCTGCCCCACCCGCCCGCCCCGCCCAGAGGTAAGTTCCTGGAGTCCTGCCTGAAGGACGAGGTGATCACCTGCTCGCTGCAGATGTTCGACACGGGTCTATGACAGCCACTGCCTGCCCCACCCGCCCGCCCCGCCCAGAGGTAAGTTCCTGGAGTCCTGCCTGAAGGACGAGGTGATCACCTGCTCGCTGCAGATGTTCGACACGGGTCTATGACAGCCACTGCCTGCCCCACCCGCCCGCCCCGCCCAGAGGTAAGTTCCTGGAGTCCTGCCTGAAGGACGAGGTGATCACCTGCTCGCTGCAGATGTTCGACACGGGTCTATGACAGCCACTGCCTGCCCCACCCGCCCGCCCCGCCCAGAGGTAAGTTCCTAGAGTCCTGCCTGAAGGACGAGGTGATCACCTGCTCGCTGCAGATGTTCGACACGGGTCTATGACAGCCACTGCCTGCCCCACCCGCCCGCCCCGCCCAGAGGTAAGTTCCTGGAGTCCTGCCTGAAGGACGAGGTGATCACCTGCTCGCTGCAGATGTTCTACACGGGTCTATGACAGCCACTGCCTGCCTCACCCGCCCGCCCCGCCCAGAGGTAAGTTCCTGGAGTCCTGCCTGAAGGACGAGGTGATCACCTGCTCGCTGCAGATGTTCGACACGGGTCTATGACAGCCACTGCCTGCCCCACCCGCCCGCCCCGCCCAGAGGTAAGTTCCTGGAGTCCTGCCTGAAGGACGAGGTGATCACCTGCTCGCTGCAGATGTTCGACACGGGTCTATGACAGCCACTGCCTGCCCCACCCGCCCGCCCCGCCCAGAGGTAAGTTCCTGGAGTCCTGCCTGAAGGACGAGGTGATCACCTGCTCGCTGCAGATGTTCGACACGGGTCTATGACAGCCACTGCCTGCCCCACCCGCCCGCCCCGCCCAGAGGTAAGTTCCTGGAGTCCTGCCTGAAGGACGAGGTGATCACCTGCTCGCTGCAGATGTTCTACACGGGTCTATGACAGCCACTGCCTGCCCCACCCGCCCGCCCCGCCCAGAGGTAAGTTCCTGGAGTCCTGCCTGAAGGACGAGGTGATCACCTGCTCGCTGCAGATGTTCTACACGGGTCTATGACAGCCACTGCCTGCCCCACCCGCCCGCCCCGCCCAGAGGTAAGTTCCTGGAGTCCTGCCGAAAGGACGAGGTAACCTGTGGCAAATTTTATATAAGGACTTTAGGTTTATCCTGACCATCATTAGAGAAATCAGTCACCTACTGGAACGAGTGCAGCGGAGGGCTATAAAAATAATCCCTGGTTTTAAAGAAATTCCGTATGAAGAACGACTGCAAGAGCTAGGGTTAACGACCATTGAGAAACGGAGAGAGCGTGCAGACTTAATATAGAGAGACCTTTAAAATCCTGACTAACAGATATAGTATACCAAATTTATCAAAGACACTATATACTATGAACAAAAACACAAACCTGAGAGGACACTCGCTGAAACTGCAACGCGGGCCAAGTACCAGCAAACCCAGAGAACACATACTGCCCAATCGCATAGTGAAAGCTTGGAACCGTTTACCGGAATCAGTGATCAGTGCCCCTTCAGTGAACTCTTTCAAAAATAGACTGGATAAATATTTAAAGTGAATTGACAAAGACTCAGATATAAACGCATCAGCTTAAGAGCTGCCTGTGTATCATAAATAATAATAATAAATAAGTGAATTGTTGTTCAGTTCCAGGGCGGTAGAGAAGCCCACGCTGTGCGCGTGCCGCTGCGCCTCAGGCGGCGTGCTGCGCTCTCTGGCCGCAGCCCTGGCGCTCCGGGCGCAGCCCTATCTGCGCTACCTGGCCACCTTCCATGACTTCTACCACGCCGTCGTCAGGCCCCGGATACGGACTGTTATGTTCTTCCACTTTTAACTTCCCATCAGTATGCTGGTTCAGTTCTGCAGAGCGATTACGGTAAAATCTCCCATCTAATACATTTGAAGGCCCTTTTGATGGCCTTCACGATTTCCATCCATCCAATTGCAAGCAAATAAGTTATCCATCGAAGGACGATTGCCAGTCCCAACCGAAATTGGAGCCCATGAATGAACGAAATTACCTAGTGAATTTGATAGTAAATAGAAAGATGGGCAAGCAGCTCTTTCCTATTTTCAAGTGTAAATTTGAAATATTTTTCAAATAAGAATACAAATTATAAACAATACCTATTATTTCAATTGATGTAGGACAGTTACAGGGACAAAATTTAGGAAAAAGTTAAAACGTAGGAATATGCTTTGTTCACTTCATGTTCAATAACATTGACCATCCAGCCATCAAAATTATGTAATTAATTTTGTCCCATCCATGGAATCGGAATGTTTATTATCCAGTCTCCTATCCATCGATTGAGAATAGCGTAATCGCTGTAATCGCTCTGCAGAACCGTATGTGAGCGTCATAGCGCCTTTTGTTGCATCCTGCATCTGATGCAGTCTTATAACAAGTTTTCCATTTTTAATGCGTCAAAAACACGTTCGGTTTATTAAAAACACAGCTGAACATTAATATTGGATAAAGGTACCAGAGATTAAAAGCCCAAAGTCATTATTATGACCAGGGGCGGATCCAGGACATGCCCACAACCTCAATTGGGATCGAAAATACTTCTACTACGGTGAAATTAATTCCTAACTAGGGCCTTGTCGATTGTGAGCGAGAGTTTAAACGTAATTTAAGGTCTGGATCCGCCCCTGGACATGGCAAACTTAAGAGATAAACACCATTTAAGTTGAAGTCAGACGGGGTGCAGCAAAAAGGCTAAGTTTAATATGGAAACGAAAATAACAATCTGTCACAATCAAAGAGGAGTGAGAAATATTTTTAATAATTATGCAAACTGCAAACAAGTATTCACATTATAGTCGGATCGATTCAGTCGCTTGGTATGAAAAGGCGGAAGGGCAGGAAGATTTCCAAAATTATTAAATAAAAAACTATACTTTCAGATGTCACTAAAACTAAACTAAATTTATTTCATATAGCTAAAAATGTTGACGGCACAATGATCCTACTACCAGAAACTGTACCACCATGTCATCATTTTTAGTAGTTATCTACTGTCAAAGTAAGTTAAGTTTTGGTGGCATCTGAATTAGATAACAATTTGCAACGTTTGTTAACTTTTAAAGAAGTTAACAACATTATGGGCTGCTGACTGACGTAAATTCAATTTAAAATTATTAAATAAATGTCCCAAAGTCAAGGCCAATTTTACAAATTGTAAAACTTAAATCAACTTAACTTCCAAAATCATATAGGGATCGATTGGGGCACGAGTGCTGAAATAAAAAAAATCTAGAAAAAATGGCGAATCTGCGAGATTAAGGCTAGTTTTCATCAAAAGATAATGGGACAATTAGTTTCGTCGGTTAACTTTGACGTTTAATGTATTAAAACATGTGTCAAAATCGTCCAAACAACTGTTAAAAATTTAACCATCTGTTGGTGAATCCAAGTCTTAGCGTGATAATGATGAAAATAGCTGTTGTTTAACTGAATATAAGATCGTAAATGAACCGTATTTAGGTACCTACTAGTACCTAGGTACTTATTCGTCATTTTTACCTATTTATATAGGCAGATAAGTAGCTAAAAGAAATAATCAAGTATCGATATTTTATAGGTGTTCAATTATTATTAAAGCCTTACCAAATATAATCAAAGATAAATACTTAGCGACTTTATTTAGAAACCTTTTTGTTTTGATTGATTTGATAAATAAATAAGGTTAATCAAATATCATTAATTTTACTATTTTAATTTAAATTGTCAATTATACTTACCAATTAAAATCGTTTTTATTCGAAAGATTAGAGTGACTTATTCTGTGGTAGATAATGTAAAAAAAACACTTTTAAATCACTACCTACCTTAAAATCACAGCCAAAATAAATGAAAATACGGTTTTAAAAAATACCGCACTATTTTTTCTTTCATTGCTTATTGCAAGCGACAGGGTAAAATTCCTTTTAAAATAATGAAGTAAAAAAAGCTAAATAATTGTTTAACTTTTATAACAAACATTTTGGATTTTAAACCTTTTGGAAGTGCTTTGAAAAATGTATTTTTTGAAAGTAACCATAATTTTAGTTGCCTTTGATACAATTTCCACAATATATTTACACCAGCATACCTATAATAAAAAAACGCTTGGTCAAGACAAGGCCAAATTTCCGACGAGCTTTTTTTCTAAAACAGATAGGTACCTACCTACAAATCAGTTTTTTTAGTAAAAAGTTTTAAAATTTTAACATTAAAACATCTTTTTAAATTCTAATCATAGATTTACGACAAAAAAAAATATTGACATTAATAAAAATGAAGCAATTTTAAATCATATCATTTTGCTTACGTATTACAGAATTCTTAGATTGTAATTAAACGCATTTATTTGTGTGAAAATATAGTTATACTTTTATAATAAGTGTTTTAGCTTATTATTTAGAATATATTAAGTTGTTTCAGGAATCGATAATTGGAATTTTAAACTCAAAATAGGAATTTTATGCGAATTGATTAGTTTTAGTACCTACTTCTAGTTCTAAATACGTACTACTTAGTTACCTACTTCAAGACCATTGTCAGTTCAGCCATTGCCAAAACGTACTTAAAACTTATAACAACACTATTTTTAGTAGCACTATTAATTTTTTTTTCGAACGCTATTATATTATACCTAGTGATATCCACAACATTTTAAAATTTAAGTTCTCTCAAATAAGTTTTGTTTTGGCGACATCTGAATTGATTTTGACATTGACATTTTACATGAGTCTACTATGGCAACATAAATCTATGTATGACAAGTATTTTCAATGTAGTTAATCTATGTGCCACATCTATAGGTACTTAGTATATGATATTACGATAACCTTTCGTAGGGGATACCTTAGTACTACAGTTTCTACCAGTACCTACATTGATTTATAGTTACCTAT
Organism: Eupithecia centaureata; assembly: GCA_944547425.1. Taxonomy (NCBI): domain Eukaryota; kingdom Metazoa; phylum Arthropoda; class Insecta; order Lepidoptera; family Geometridae; genus Eupithecia; species Eupithecia centaureata. The sequence continues at coordinate 387,126 of OX155704.1, read as the reverse complement.
ATTTCAAAATATTTAGCTATTTTGCTTACATAGTTATATGTACCTAGATGTCTCAAAATAATAGTTCTACGGGTTGTTATTATTATTTCATAGGATTATAGTATTTATGGCTAATGTCTGGACGAGTCAAATAGAATGTTAAAAAGCTACAAAATAAAAAGTAGATGATTTTCCGCCTGAAAATGGCAGTATCTATCTAGCTACTGTTTTTGCAGATTTTTAGCATAAATTCAATAATTAAGATAATTGTAGTAAGTAATTAATTTAGAATAAAATATCTTATGAATTTTAGATTTAAAATACCTAAAGATATTCGTGGATTTTGACTGATTTCGCAGGTTTGTAAAGTTTTGGCGGGATTTCTTTAACGCTTCACGAAAATAATATGTTATAAGTATTGATGCAATTTTGACATTTATTGCTGATTCGTAAACCAATTTTAATCATTACTCACTCGCGATAGACTTTCAAATTTAATAAAAGTCGGCTACTGACTGTTCGACAAAGTTGACAACTTTATTTTAACAATTTTTTTGTGAATCAGATTTGATAGTCTTGTAATTTACACAATAAATCTAAGATGCTTTGATCTAAATAGTTTATAACTTCTTTACATAAATATATATATACTCATGTTACAAACTCGACTGTACCTACTGTCTTTTAAAATATTAAATATTTATAAGACCTTTTAACATTTTACCTGTCTTAAACCTAAACAATGTTTAGAAAAAATGTCATTGTTTTAAATTATTAAGTCTATACAATGTTTTAGCCTTCTAAATTTTAAATACGTCTTTGTTTTCAAAAGATAAAGAGTTTATGAGAAATATCACGATATAATTTTAAACATTTAAGATGTCAATTTCTTCTTTTTAATTTAATTATATTCTATCGTGTTCTGTCGTGTGATTCACAGATAATATTATTAATATATTAGGATTGTGGGTAGTTAAGTTAAGGGGAGGAAGCGGATTGATTATGTAAATAGATATTTGTCGCTGTGTCAAGACGTCCACGTTAAAATCTTACAGTAAAAACGTTCTTCATGTTTCACTGTGTTTTATTTGAGTTTTTCCTTACCTACTTATATTTTTGCAAAAACTTTTTATATGCTTAAATCGGACCAGCGAACGCACAGAAAAATACCGGTCGTTCCTGGTAACCATTCCACAGAGTAAAAAAACAAAACAATGAGAACAAAAAAAAATTGCTCTCCCTGCAATCATGGATGGGCATTGGCGTATATACAAGGCATTTTTTTCAGAGGGAATACGGCCCCTAAAAAACAAAAAACAATCCAGATCCGCACAATGTGAGTGTCTCTAAAATCTAGAATGCAAGTTGAATTACCTAGAGACCCATGCTGACATCATGCTTGTTTCATTTCACATAATTATCTTATTCGATCATACATTTTCGGAATTTAGGTAGATTATTTACTCTTTATAACCTCTCAAGCTACTGAGCCTAGTAAAAAAAAAATATTCAAATTTCTTCACCCTGGGTGGGCACTAGACCAATCTGGGGTGGGCCCGGCTCACCCGGGCCCCTCTATTAAAACGCTGTCACGACAATATACCAATCATTCTGCAGGGAACCAGTGCAACTAAAACACTAAAATATTCATAATCAAATATTTCTTAAAACTGCGACACTGGTCACATCACTACATAGTATAAAACAAAGTCTGTCTCTATATCATTATGTCCCATTGACTGCTTAAATCTTTAAAACTACACAACGGATTTTGATGCGTTTTTTTTTAATAGATAGAGTGATTCAAGAGGAAGGTTATATGTATAATAAAACCATGCGAAACCGGGGCGGGTCGCTAGTTTTTAATAAAAAGAAACTCTCGAAACTAAACTTTTAGTAGTTACGGCTGTCTAAATAAAGAGGGCTGATACGCTCCGTGACGATACGATCATGGGAATGAACTATTTGTGTAACAGTAAAACAAACTCTGCTCATATTGTGTTAGATGATGCTGTGTTGATTGTTCAGTAATATTTCTTTATTTAATTAAATGTTGCTTTGTTGATTGTTCAGTAATAGAATTTGTTTATTTTACTATAAATGTATATTCGTTGTAAATGTAAAATTACAAGTCTTTGATTCTTGTCGCGATCCGGTGTAGGTTAAGTATTACAAATATTTCTTGAACATCCTGTGTCTAAGTCGGTACTCTCTGTTGATTGGGATATTTGGCAGCATCCTGTATCTCAGTAAATCAGATGGCAGGTTCTGGAATGAAATAAGTACATAGCATTGAAATCGGGTCAGCTCTCTTAGGTTTTGTTTTTACCCGGATCAGCTTTTATAAAGTGGGAACTGGTAAAAGAACTGTTGAATGTTAGTAGGTTAGGTACTACTTAATGTATATTACGCTTAGTTACAAACAGAATAAATGAATTTTAGTTTAGGCTCTGTGGTTTAGGGTGGTTTAGGTGTCTACTGATGAATAGCCTAAGATTTAATTAGTACCCATTAATAATTATATAAAGTGAAAAACACTTTGAAGTCTGTTTTAAATGTCAAAATGTTTTTTTACCAATAGGTACCATTTGAAAGAATAGGTAGTACGTATGTATCCTATTGAATCATACATAATGAAAGACTACACAAAAGTACACCGGAGGCGGTGGCGGTACGGTAGGTACCTACGCATAGAATACAACCCGCACCGTCTAATAAAAGTATCGTAAAAAAGTGCTGCCAACTAAAAAGCTAAAAGCACAAATCTATCTAAAAAATTTGCCAAGTAGTACCAGCCTCAAGCGTAAACGAAAAAGGAGAATAAATTACCTTAAATACAAAAGTTAATTACAATTTTAATAATTACTTTCAAGGTTAAATAAAAGTTGAGCCTCATCTAGGCAGTTTGCAACTTTCTCTAGGTAGGTACTTAGCTCAATTGTAAATAGGTACTAGTTTTTTTTTTAAGAGAAACATTTAATATTTTTCAATTTATGTCAATAATTAACTGGCAGGTTCCACTGAATTATTATGCAGGTTCAAATAAAGTGAATTTAATGAATGTACCTCCGCGTCGCTATCCTTGGGCCTCCGCAGCCGCTCAGCGCTGGGCTCCTTGGGCCTGGGCTGCCGGTAGCCCTCATCATCATCATCAGCGCCCTCCGCGCTGTCTCCGTGAGAACCTGACTGCTTCTGGATCACTATGCACCTGTTTATATGTTATACTAGCTGTAGGTATGCTTACTTCACTACATAGTATAAAACAAAGTCGCTTTCTCTGTCCCTAAATCCCTAAGTCCCTTTGTATGCTTAAATCTTTAAAACTACTCAAAGTATTTTGATGCGGTTTTTTTAATAGAAATCAGAAATCAATATCTTTATTTCTTTAGTCTTACAAAATAAGCACTTAGACAAGTAAAATTTAATACTATAGGTACATAATTATCAAAATAATATAAGAAATAAAGTGATAATTGATTTTCAGTTCGCCTCACTTTTTTGTCCACTAGTGGAAGAGGCGAATAATAGATAGAGTGATTCAAGAGGAAGTTTTATACGTATAATAAAACCGTGCGAAGCCGGGGTGGGTTGGTAGTGTTATTATAAACGAGGAAGTTTGTATGGATGTTTGTTAGGTAGGTACTCTTTCACTCAAAAACTACTAACATGTAGAATAGAAATAGTTCTGCAAATCGGGCCACTGCTCAAAGAGTTAGGCATAAAGCCTTTAACCACCCTTTTCACCCCCTTAGAGGTGGAATTTCCAATAATCCCTTCTTTTCGGGTGTCCGTACCTACCCTCCCACATTTCTAGCTTCATCGGTTTTGGCTAGGCGTTGACTTCAAAAAATCGCTTAAACTCACCTTTTTTGTCTGGATTTTGCGAGCGATTCCGTGGAATCTGTATCAAATAATTCAAAATACATATGTAGTAAGTATCTTAAGTATGTAGCAGAGCAGAGCGATCACAGCGATCACAGCGCCAGCACGGCAGCGGCGGCGATGCTAATCTAATTTTTTTAGATAGTATGTAACTCGAGATATTTAAAAATGGTGGGGGTTCAAGGGGTTTGTTTATAATATTATATGATCACGTTATATTATGGTAGGCACCGTCTGGTCCATGCGACAACGCGTGCCCTCTAGCTTGTGAATATCTGGAATCTGGAGCAGGCATCAACATTGATTCAGCAACGCAGCCGGCACGTCTTGAAGACGCGACGACTGGTATAGTACACGGATCGAAGTTAATAAAAGCACTCTGAATGCAGATATATGTTGATTTCCCTACCTCTATTATACCTACCTATTATTATGTATTTGTAATACCGAATTGGTAGATAACTAGAGGTAAGTACATATTATTTGTATTATTTAACTTACCATCAACATAGAGAAATAATGCGAGCAAGAGTACCATCAAACGACTGAACATTTTGTAAAATGGCTAACAATGTTCCTGAATATACATTTATAGAGATAAGTATAGTTCGCGTCATGTAAGAAGAACGCTGGCGGTAAAGCTGCGCAGAAGGCGATTTATGGGTCTATTTGGAGGTAGGCGGTGGGGCGCGGGGTGGAAGGGTCATGCGCCGCATGCTTGCCGGTGCGCTATTGGTTCGTCAGTTGACATTTGCTGTCACACGTCACGTTTCTTGTCAAAATACCATCGCGTACAAAAGTTTACGAAATGATTTTACATTTTAATGGTTTTTGGAAATTATGCACAAAGGTAAAGGAAATAGAGGTAGAGACCGATTACTGTAAAAGCGATCATTTGGTAGATATGATTACAGAAACATTTATTATTCGTGTAAGGGATGATGATTCTGACTCAAATAATGATGAAAGCTCAAGTGACGACAGCGACGATGATGAAATAGCCACCTCCAGTATCAATCCCGCGTCCTCATCTGGTTTTCACGTCACCCAAGACGACTTAATGGATGGAGTTGCTACATTACATTATTTTTTTGTAATTAGATTAAACATTCTAAACTGAATCGAACTTGTTTTTAATTTTATCTAATATTATTTTCTAATAACCAACACCAAGCCGCGAGTGAAATATTAGTTAAAAATAGGCACAGCAAATTGGCATAGTACTATCGTACGCGAGTGTACCCATGCGCGAACATACCCCTTCCACTTTCTTCCAGCGCTCTTTTTACGTGACGCGACCTATACAGGTAGTTGATGATTGAATTTAGGTGGGTAAATAACAAGCTACAACGAAGAGGCGGTACTTTATGAAATCTGAAACTTTCAATGCGGGTCAAATTATAGTAGGTATGGTTTATGATAGGTAGGTAGGTTGCCTAATATAAGAACAGAAGTAAAGCAGTGATTAAATAGGATAAATCCTAGTACTTTAACCATATATAAAGTATAAACTAAGTGAAATCCTCTTGTATCCTACAGTTTTAAATTAAACTACCTTCCTCTGATGTGTCTACTAATAATATTATAGGAACGGTTTAATGACCTGTCAAAATGTACGTGAAACGGAACGTGAGGGCTTCCAGCTCAGATTTAGTCCTTCGAATTTAGGGAAAAAGATTAATCAAACACAAACCAAGGACAAAGAAACACTGCATAAATAAGTAGGTTCTTTAAATTAAAAGCTTACATCGGTACCCAAGTACGCTTGACTATGTTGTAATTTTTATCCGTTTTATTTTGTTGAATCATACTTATCCACTGTATCCACATGTTATTCTAATTTTATTGGGTATTTTCAGGAAAAAATTTTGTGTTGTTGGAACTCATACCAGCTGATTTTTATTGACGTGGGGCATTGTTGTTTACTTACATTTGCTTTGCCTTGCTTGCTGAATTCGAAAGAAAACTCGGGTTTTTAGTATTAAACTATGCGCGTTTTACAAAATATAATTCATTAGAAATGCCAAGTACACCGCAAGTGGTCGACGGCGAGGCCTCCGAGTCAGACTCTGAAATAGAAATCGGTATAACTCCAGTAAGTACAAATTCTATAAACAAAACTTTAGAACAGTTGTAAGTTACTTTACAACGTTACGTTACTTTAGAACGTTCTAAGTAATTTGTTTTGGTATTTTCAGTCAAAGAGATGTTAAATATGCATGTAGTTTTAAGGCAAACAACTTACCGAGCTTGGTTGGCAAGGTTTTGATTAAAAAACTGTTGATCAAATTCATTTGATTTTAATGAACAGTAGGAACCTTATTTATTTTTTAAAATGCATGCATCCTTTAAAACTGCATGGAACAATTGGAGACAAAATCTACCTTTTAGCGTAATTGCACGGCCATTAAGGGCAAATTACATTGATACAATATTATTTTCGTGTGCCATCTAAAAGATGGCAAGTAATTATGCAATAAGTATACATTTACTTTATTCACTTACTTACCAAATAATCTGTATGTCTTATTATTTATAGGAAACAGTGAATGCTCAAGAGACACTCAACATCCAAGCTTCAGTGATTTCTGGAGAGGCGTCGGAATCTGAGGATGAAGGTAGGAAATACACATAAATCTGTATTTCTTTTTCTGTCTTTTCCCCTGATATTCAGTATGTTTCTCTCCATCGCTCTTTGGCAATTTAGTAAAATAATAATTTAAATTTTAAACCTTTTTTCTAGAATAACATGTAGTTTTAAAACACAACCTAAAGTTACAAAGCTCGTGAATACATACAGTTAATTCTGTGTATTGTAATCACTTTTTTATTACTTTTACTAAACACGAACTATCTATCACAGTGGTTAAAAGTACCTACCTACCTAGTCTATAAGTCTAGAACTACACATGTTCAAGAATTCAGCTCAATCTGTTCAGTAGTTTTATTGTGAAGAAGTAAGAAACATCCATCCATTCAAACTCTAGTACCTATTTATAATGAGTAGGTCCTGATTGTAAAGCTATATTATTGCTGTGTATTGCAGATCGGTCCCCGCCCGCGGCGCGCCCCCCCGCCCCCGCGCCCGCGCCGCCCCCCGCCTCCCCGACCCACCTCAAGATGTTTCATTCGTTGTTACACCACCGTCTGTGTAAGTACACTCATTTACACACCCTGATTATTTATTTAGAACTAGCAGCACCTCGCGGTTTCCCGGTAATTCCCGTTCCCGTGGGAATTCCGGGATAAAATAAAGCCTATGTGTTATTCCAGACTATAATCTATCTCTGTGCCAAATTCTATCCATATCCGTTTAGTAGTTTTTGCGTGAAAGAGTAACAAACATCCATCTATCCATACTCAAACTTTCGCGTTTATAATATTAGGACTACCAGCAGAAGATATACAATACACACAAATTAGAGAGAACTTATAGCATCACCTCCAGTCATGATCTCCCAATTACAAGTAGTTACATCTAGCACATAAATATGTATAAAGCGAAGGTTGCCTGGAAGAGGTCGCTTTTAGCGATAAGGCCGCCGATTGTGCCACTTTAGATGCAATGATTAGTATTAACTTCTCTGTTACTACAAATTTTAATGGTGCAATAAAGAAGTTATCTATCTATCTAGTTATCTATAAATATTTTGACAAGGCAAATAGGTTGATGTTAATGTCTAAAGCCGGGCAGTGCCGGATTTATATTTTTCATGAGTGTAGGCCACTTTGTCCCGCCGCCCCATGTACTGAGCCCTTCATTATTAGCTGCGCACCCCCCCCCCCCCCCCCCGGTAGACATACAATCCAGTGACCGTCCTCTGAAATCTGCCGCCCCCCTAGGACGCTGCCGCCCCCCTAGGACACCGCCGCCCCTAGGCCGCGGCCTATACGGCCTGTTTACAAATCCAGGACTGAAGCCGGGTACAGACTGCTGTAACGTAACATGCAATGTAACTTGAAAGAAGCATTTCATAAGTGTGGACGCAGCGCGCGCTGGAACTCACATCTTTTCACACACTGTGCGCCCTTTGTGATCGGCGAAAAACCGACAAATGGCGGATTGCGGCGCGCACGAATTGAAAATTTCAACTCGTGCGCGCCGCGATCCGCCATTTTCACATTTTTCAACTTGAAATGCTCTGTTCGTGCGCGTACTGTGCGCGGTTCGTGCGCGCAAGGCGTCCACACTATGGGATTTCTGTTACATTGCATGATACATTGCGACAGTGTGGACGGTAAATTCTTTCATTGCGTGTTACATTGCATGTTACTTTACTGCAGTCAGTACGCGAATTCTTTCATTGCGTGTTACATTGCATGTTACGTTACAGCAGTCTGTACGCGGCTTAAACGCTGTTATTTCAGGGGAGGTGAACGTGTCCATGCGCAGGAACGTGGAAGTGCTGGGACTGCATACCATGAAGCTGGCTCATGAGAAGATGGCCAGCCTCGACAGAGAACTGCTCGCGTTACAGGTCAGAACATGTTCATTTTGTATTGTATGAATATCAGTCATCTAGTACCAACATACAAGCTCTGCTTAGCTTGGGGCTAGATGATGCTGTGTGGACTGTCTGCAGCATTGACAATCAAGATGGAGAAATAAATAAATATTAAAAAAAAATATTTTACGATTCCACCCCAAGGGTGCGGAAAGGTGCCAGGGCCTCCTTAAAAAACCTTGCATTTTTTTTTAATAATGCTGGACATTCAACACTGCACCATCTAGCCCCAAAACCGCAAAGTAAGCTACTCAAAGCCTGTCTATATAATGTTATGCGTATTAGATTTGGAATGTGAGTGGGTGCAGGTAGTTTTTTTATCAAACTCTGAAGTTACCGAGCCCAACATTTTGAAAACATCCAAATTTCCTCGCCCTGGGAGCTATCGATCTGGGTTGGGCACGGCCCACCCGGCCTTTCTATATAGATACGCCAATGTTGCTTGAAAGAAATAGCTTATATATACCTAACGATAGAACAACCTCCAAACGTCTATTATAAATTTTACCCAGATCCGTTCAGTAGTTTTTGCGTGATAGAGGAACAAATGACAAGCTTCCACGGCTATAATACTACAGTGCACGAGTGTTTGTGTGTCCAGGAGAGCGTGCGGTTCGCCGACAGCCAAGTGAGCGTGGCGCGCGCGCGGGCGCGGCAGATCCGGGACAGGCTGAAGAGCTGTCCCTTCCAGAGCGCGCTGCCGGCTGTTACAATACTGTAGATAACGATACTATATGTTATTTTATGTTAATATAATATACTATATCTTAATAATATAATATATCTTACGTTGAATCACTTTTAATGTTTTTCTTACGCCTAGGTACTATGTACTTATATATTTATTTATTAAAAAGACAGCATAACATCATTACAGGTTTTTTTTATCCATAAAGTTGAAAACACACAGAAGCCGGAGGCGGAGCGGAGGCGAAGGCGTGGCGGTTTTTCCTATGGCACTGCACTGCCACCGCCTGCGGTGTGTGTAGGCTTTCATATGATTCAATAGAATACAACTCGCACGCCTTCGCCTCCGCTCCGCCTCCGGATTCTGTGTGTTTCGAACTTTATGGATAAAAAAAACCTGCTTCCTTCCAAAGTTCACTATGAACCCCAACTCTGAAGCACAGAGAAAGTCTAGCAACATCTAACTGCGCCGCATTCTTCTAACTAGTTTAGATAGCATTCATTATAGGTCGCTTCAACGTGTGTAAGTAATAAAAAGACTTAGTGTAATATAAACAGAGTATAATCTCTAATCCAGACTGTAGGTGTTGGTCCCGTAGCCCCAGGAGTTCATGCGGGCGTCGACCCAGGCGCGGAAGGAGGGCACGTTCACGAAGACGCCGGGCACGTCACGCTGGCCGCAGCCGATGCCCCAGGCCACGAGCCCCGCCAGCTTGTAGCGCTCGTCGCCGATGGGGCAGGCGAGGGGGCCGCCGCCGTCGCCCTGGGGAAACTACTTGTTAGGAATGGCCGTGTGGTGCCAAATAGGGTAGATCTGGGTAAAAAATATTATTCTGTTTAGTCTGTGAGTTAGAATTTCGAGAAATATCGGACACGTATTTTTTCTTTTTTCAATCAAACAGAAAATGACAAGATAAAGCTCAAAGAGAGTCACAGGGAATGACGTCAGGAGCCCCCATAAAAAATACGAGTCTAATATTTTTTGCAAATCTAACTGAGGGAATAATTCGAATTTTTTGGCCTTTTGTCGAAGACGATCGTTGGGCGGAGGTCGGCAGTAGTCATTGATTGTGAGGTCTTCATGAGTAGGAGCGTCATTAGGGGACTACAGTATTACCCGGAGTCGCTACGAACATATTGCATCTGGCGGTCTGTTTTGTAAGCTTTATCGCGATTCAAAAACATAGATATTTTTTGTAAACAATAGAGTTACAAAACCAAAGGAATATTGATGTAACATATTTTACGCTATTGGCATCATCAGATTAAGCTGCAGGAGCTCCAAAAAATCATGGTTTTGCGAGTTTTCATTCAACATTCCATTGGTCTTTCATGCCTTATCGAAAACGAACTTGCATCTTTTTCGCTGAGCTTGAGCAAATATGCGTTTTTGAAGATATTATTTTGGTTTTTAGTTGTTAGCTTGCTGTAACCTTGCTGTTGTCATTCTTATCAGTTTTTGTTAAGTTTTCATTCCTAAATGCCACTGTTTACAAAAGATATCTGAGATTCTAAATCAGAGTATATAGTATACTAGCGACCCGCCCCGGCTATGCACGGTTTTATTATACGTATAAACCTTCCTCTTGAATCACTTTATCTATTAAAAAAACCGCATCAAACTCCGTTGTGTAGTTTTAAAGATTTAAGCATTCAAAGGGACATAAGGATTTAGGGACATAGGGACAGAAAAAGCGACTTTGTTTTATACTATGTAGTGATAGTGTGATAGATCCAACCTGGCAGATGTCCCGCCCGTCGCCGCCCGCGCACACGAAGCTGCCGTGCAGCACGAAGCGGGGCCCGAGGCGCGTGCGGCGCAGCAGGTCCTGACAGCGGCCGTGCGGCACCATGTCCTGTGCCACCTCCTTGAGGATCACGGCGTAGCGCGCCTGCAGACCTGAAGGGAACCAGATTACTCACTAATGGGCGCTCCACATTCACACGAGAACTTCGCGAGAACGCGAGAAACATGCGAGAAACGTGAATGTGGAAGCGATTCGCGTATTCTTCAAGTTCTCGCGTTGTTCTCCGGCTTTTCTCCACTTTTTGTCGGTTTTTTGGCGCGAGAACGTGAGAACAGGCGAGAACGTGTATTGACTCCACACTCGCATGTTTCTCAGTAGCGCGCGAACCGCATAACAATAAACTTGTCGCAGCGGTTACTTCTGCGTCCATCGTCATCGAGCGCGAGAACTGTAGTGAGAACTATTTGAGAACTTTGTGAGAGTGTGTACCCAAAGAAGTTCTCGCTACAGTTCTCGCTGAGATTATTAGATTATAGCTATATAGATTTAAGCTATTCAAAAACACTAAGACGTTGTATCCTACAAAGTCAAAAAATTTGTAGTTATAGATACATTAATAATAGCAAAAATAAAGCTCAAGCTATATGGAAATTAATAAAAACAAAAAGTGACCCCGCGGACTCGGAACCTGACATAGAAAAAATTAATTATAAATCTGATATTTTGACGGAACCTCTTGACATTGCATCGGCGTTTAACAATTATTTTATAAGTAACACGAACGGAAACCAGACCTTTACAGCCCGCAAAGATAATTTTGAAAGCTGTCAGAGCAGTATCTTCCTTAAACCGACTACTGTTGAAGAAATTCATAAGATTATACGTACGCTAAACAATACAAGGTCAATAGGTTATGATGACCTATCTACAAATACACTAAAGCATGTTTCATCTCATATTTCAAAACCTTTAAGTCATATTGTAAACCTCTCTTTTATACAGGGAGTGTTTCCAGATTGCCTAAAAAAATCAATAATAAAACCCTTATACAAAAAAGGCGACGTTGCTAATATAGATAACTATAGACCAGTGGCATTAATACCAATAATGTCCAAAATAATTAAAAAAGCAATGCTTCAAAGGTTGAATAGCTTTTTGGACAAATTTAAAATAATAAAAAACGAACAAAATGGTTTTCTTAAAAATAAATCAACTGCTCTAGCCAATTTTAATCTCTTTAAATCTATTTCAGAACATATCGATTCTGGCACGCCTGTTGTTACATTGTTTTTTGACATGAGCAAAGCCTTTGATTTTGTTCATCATGATAAACTACTTTCAAAGCTTTATAAATACGGCATTAGAGGTACAGCTTACGATTGGTTTGATAGTTATTTGAAAAATAGACAACAATGTGTAGAACTAGCAAAAATTGACAAATCTGTGCAAAAAATCAGTTATAGATCCGAATTTAAGCATAACAATTATGGCGTACCTCAAGGTAGCATCCTCGGACCAAAGCTTTTTCTACTCTATATTAACGATCTGCCTGATGCGACAAATCACCAAACTGTTCTGTTTGCGGATGACACGACGTTAATAATCGAGGGTAAAGACAAGAACGCAGCAAACCTAGAACATGACATTCATAAAGGAATTCATGACATAGTAAATTGGCTTGATAATAATAATCTAAAGGTAAATTTGACAAAAACTAAAATAATGCAATTTCAATCAATTCGACGAACACCACTTAAACTTGACATTCAATTTAATAATTCTAAGATCGAAGAAGTTAGTTCATTTAAATTTTTACGAATACATTTAGACTCTAATATTACCTGGCGAACACATATTGACGCCGTATGTTCAAAACTGAATAGGTATGCCTACGTTTTAAAAAGATTACGCGAGATTGCATCGATAGATACAGCACTTACTGCATATCATGGCCATATAGGATCGGCTCTACAATATGGACTGATATTATGGGGCAACAGTGTAGATTCTGATAGGGCATTCCGGGCCCAGAAGAATTGCGTTCGGTCTTTATGTGGAGCACCGTTTCTAGACCCTTGTAAGCCACTCTTCAAAAAGTATCGTATTCTTCCTTTACCATGCCTGTACATTAAACAAGCGGCAGAACTCGTCAAACAGCATCCAGAACTTTTTAAGAAAAAAGGTGACGTCCGAACTAGAATACAAAGAGATGTTGTCAAAAACAGATTGCACCTACCAAAATACAAATTAACGATGACACAGAAACAATCATACTATATGACGATTAGAATATTCAATAATCTACCAGACGACTTAAAAAACCTGTCAGGAAACTTATTTAACATTCAGTTAAAGAAATGGCTTCTTAGTAAATGCTATTATTCTATGAATCAATACTTTAATTACAGGGACTTAGAAGATTTTGAATATATTCATTGACATTGCTATAATTTTATTTTCCATTAATTAATTCATTTAATTTTGTAATCAGACGATATTATTTAATTTGTTATTGTAATAAGTCAAAATATTTGCATGCCTAGTTAAGGTAGAATATATATGGACATTATTTTAATTTTAAGACCAACTCTGTAACTTATATTCGTGCAAATAAACATCTTTAATCTTTTAATCTTTGAGAATCTCCGGAGATTCTCGGGTGAATGTCTCGTGTGAATGTGGAGCGCCCATAAGGCTGTGTCCCCAGTAGGCAAACTGTGAGCAGCCGACTGAGTTTGCGGCGTATCAGTTCAGTACGCCCTTCCATATATTTTAAATTGAGTGTCCACAGTTTGCTAGTTTGCGCTCACTGTAAGCAGTTTGCAGCGATAGGTGCGCCGACTGTCTCAGTTAGCGGCCGACTCGCAGTTTCCAGTGCTTGCGATACGCACGCAAACTGATCTGAGTTTGTAGCTGTTCGGCACAAATTTGCGGCTCACTCAGTCGGCCGCTCACAGTTTGTTTACTGGGGACACAGCCTAACTGGAACTATAATCATTATTATTTCACCCGCTTTACCGTTTCAAGCGATCACGAAGAAGAGTTCTTTAGTGATCATGGCGCTTGAAACGGTGCCGAAATATTGGAAAACTTAAAAGACATCAAATCATGGTAAATATCCCGTATTCAATGACTTTAGTGTTAAAAACCATGATAGTCTTAAAAGTTATACCTATCGTTATTATTATTCACTTTTTCCATTGGTATAGTCAGTTTTTCTTTTAGTACTTTAAATTCCTAAATTCGTTTACATTTTTCGATTACTTCTTGTCCATCCTAAGGTTGCCTGAAAGAGATCAGTAGCCTAGTAGCCTATCTGTTATTACAGGTCTACAACTACGTCTATTCAAAATGCCAGCCCGATCCGTTCAGTAGTTTTTGCGTGAAAAAGGAATAAACATCCATCCATCCATACATTTTGTTGAAAGGGCGGAGCCTGGGCCGGCCATATCTCGCGAAAAACCGACAACCGTTGGGGTAAACGTGTTCTTGAGTGGAGACCGCGACTCGGTAAACGTAGCGTAGGACGCCCTCCGGCCAGGTGGGATGACGATCTGCGAAAGACTGCTGGCAGATGCTGGATGCGTCAAGCTGAAGACAGGGCGCTATGGCGCTCATCCGGGGAGGCCTATGTCCAGCAGTGGACTAATATAGGTTGATGATGATGATGATGATGATGAGTCACCCGAGCGGCTCATTTCTCACAGCTTCTGTCCGTATAACCGCCGTTGGTAGGACCATGGGAAGGTGAAGGTTCTAGGTATAGTTACCGAAGGTGTCCTTCCCCCAGCCGTTGGCGACGCAGTCTCGGCTGGAGTCGAAGCTCTCCCCCTGGGCCGGCAGACACAGCGAGTTGATGTGGTCAGCCAGCTGCAGCGGCTCGCTGAGACGCAGGAGAGCTATGTCGTTCTTCAGACTCTTGTTCAGGAACCCTGGGGAGGACAGTTATAATCACTACATAGTATAAAACAAAGTCGCTTTCTCTGTCCCTATGTCCCTTTGTATGCTTAAACCTTTAAAACTACACAACGGATTTTGATGCTGTTTTTTTAATAGAGTGATTCAAGAGGAAGGTTTACACATATAATAAAACCGTGCGAAGCGGGTCGCTAGAAGACAAAAATGACAAGTGGCCTACCGTAAAGCACACACGACTTATAGAAGAACAATACGTTCTCATGAGTCCTCGTTCCACATACCATCGTGATAGTAGACCTCCTCCACCGTCCTCTCCTGATGCGGGAACAGCTCCTTGAGGGTCTGCGTGTCCCACTCGCCGGCGCGGATGCGCAGCGCGCCCGGGCCGTATCTACACAACGAATAAATAAATATCTAATAATTATTTCCGGACAGTCCACACAGCATCATCTAGCCCCAAGCTAAGCAGAGCTTGTGTTATCGGTACTAGATGACTGATATTCTTCACTACATAGTATAAAACAAAGTCGCTTTTTCTTTCTCTATTTCCCTTCGACTGCTTAAATCTTTAAAACTACGCAACGGATTTTGATGCGGTTTTTTTAATAGATAGAGTGATTCAAGAGGTTTATACGTAGGTATAATAAAGCCGGAGCGGGTCGCTAGTACAATACAGTACATAGATAGATAGTTTTTATTGTACCTACATAGAAAAAACCCAGACCAACGGAACAAATTTCTATAACGTATATTATATTATAAAGTCGTCTGTGAATATTACTAGCTATTTTCACCGCTTGGCACGTTTCTTATCCATGGAAACGTTAAAGGGTAAGAGACTAAGAAGTTTGGCGGTTTGGCTGGAGTCTTAAGTTCAGGAGATCAAAAAGTTTGGTTCACCATAAGATAGTGGACAGTGACTAACTTGTAAGCGATGTGCGCGCCGGTCATGACGACCTGCGGGTGGATGATGACGCCGACGCCGACGTAGCTTCCGTCGGCGTTGTCGATGAGTGCCGCCACCCACGGGTACTCGCCGAACTGCGCCTCCATACCCTGGACACAGATATTCTTTCAGACAAATACTTAAAGCTTCGGGGTTCGAAGTAACCACGAAGTAACTAATATCATATAAGCTCACACTAATAATACAGCAAAAGTTAGTACTGAATGGATTGGGCTGATATTTTGCATAGAATTAGGTCTCGATATAGAATAACACGCAGGTTTTCAGAATGGATTGGAGTAAAATGTTTCTAAATAGCGCCTTTAAGTTTAGACTTTGAACCCTCCACTATAGGTGAAAATACACGGTTCACTTTTGTCTTTCAATTTGGATGAAGCAACCAAATTGATCCATGTAAACTTCTAGGTGAATCATTCAATGTCATTGAATGTTGTCGTTCTACGGCGTTGAAAGAATTGAACTTGCTCACTATTTTCACTTTTAGCGTTCAATCACGGTTCAACCAAATTGATTAAATTTAAATCGTCTAGAAGCAATTTTTAGAAACCCCAGCCTCTGGCCAATTCTGGATGCGGATTAAACCAGGACAAATGATTCTGTGGAGTGTAAAAAGACGGCTTCTTACGTAAAACTAATGGGGGGTAGCGGTGTTCCCCTTCATTTTTCAATTAGGTAGGTAGTCTTTTGGGTCCTTGTATACATAGGTCCTTATGGACGCCTGATGACTAGCATAAACTAAGAGTAGGTAATGAATGAAGTGCGCTCACATTCCCGATGACCGAGGCCCCCAGCCCCCTGGGGTTCCTGTAGCCGCAGCCGCGCAGGCGCGAGGGGTCCGGCGTGGGCTCCACGGGGGGCCGCTCGCGGGGGGCCTGGCAGCACACCTCCACGCTCTCCTGGCAGGGGGGCGGGGGGCTGTCGTCTTCGCCGAACCTGGGGGTTGACGTTTATTGTAGATAGGATAGTTTCTTGCATCTATCAGAGAGTGGTAATGGTATGGTAATATATGGTAGTGATGTCCTTCGACTTCGTTCGCGTAAAACAGTCTTTTAGCGTCGACAGCGATGCGGTTAGCGTCGCACAGGTAGTACGGCACACACTGACACGAGTTGATGATGAGTTACCTGATGTCCAGCACGCCCCACCCAGCCCGTGATGCTGACGTTGTTAGCGTCGACAGCGATCCGGTTAGCGTCACACAGGTAGCACGGCACACACTGACACGAGTTGATGATGAGTTAGCTGATGTCCAGTTCGCCCCAGCCCGTGATGCTGACGTTGTTAGCGTCGACAGCGATCCGGTTAGCGTCACACAGGTAGTACGGCACACACTGACACGAGTTGATGATGAGTTACCTGATGTCCAGTTCGCCCCAGCCCGTGATGCTGACGTTGTTAGCGTCGACTGCGATCCGGTTAGCGTCACACAGGTAGTACGGCACACACTGACACGAGTTGATGATGAGTTACCTGATGTCCAGTTCGCCCCAGCCCGTGATGCTGACGTTGTTAGCGTCGACAGCGATCCGGTTAGCGTCACACAGGTAGTACGGCACACACTGACACGAGTTGATGATGAGTTACCTGATGTCCAGTTCGCCCCAGCCCGTGATGCTGACGTTGTTAGCGTCGACTGCGATCCGGTTAGCGTCGCACAGGTAGTACGGCACACACTGACACGAGTTGCCGCTCGCGTCTGTGATGACGGTCGGCCGGTCGGTGGGCCGCACCGTTATCTGGAAGGAAGACGTTCAAATTAATGATAGACGGCATTACTGACGTGTTAATACCGTTATAAAATGGCAGAGAATACGTTCACCGTATCTACTTTGCAAACTAATAATAATAATGTAGCGACATCTAGCATGATGATAGCTGAACTAAAATGAAAAATGAAATAACAAAAATTCTGAGTGCAAAAAGTGGATCACGTGACCATTATTCCTAGATCGCGCAAGCGTTGGTTTCTGTAACATCTAGCCTATATAGAACTTTCCGACATCAACTGTCGGTCGAAAGACCCCGGGTATGTGGGCCAGATGGGCCGACCCGGTACAGGGAAGATCTTCCCCTGTAACTCTTTGGGGGAATTCCACCTTTAACCCCCAAAATAATAAAAAATAAATAAATAATGCTGGACAATCCACACAGCACCATTAACAATTAACTAATCAATTAACATTAGTTAGTTTTAACTAAAGGAATATGCAACAGCAACAGATTAGGTCTTCTTATTATTGCTGCTCTGTGGGTGCGTAGTTCTATGAGCTCCAACAACTCCGAACATTGCTTGGTGCTAGGCTAGATGATGTGAATTGTCCAGGACCATTTAAATATGTTAGTTTGTGTTGGGATATTTTCCTTATTTTTGTATTTGCCTATATGGTAGCTGAATAAAAACATGTCCTTCTTGCTGAGCTGATTTATTGTTTACGTAGTATTTATATTCTCTTTGATTTATTGCAACTGCTGATTTATTCTTTATTTTACATACACAAAATTTTGACAGATCTATTCGAATGAAATTGACTCTATGTCTCGACACATGTTGCCATTAACAAGAAATCAAGCCAAAGAAATAGCTCTAACAGTTTGATTTACTTATCAGCTATGGCGATCTCTAAAGCCCTCGGGGGTATAAATAAATGAAGTAACGTCGTCGTGCCCTCAACTTACATTCTCCAGTCCCTTTCGGTTGGGCGTGGTGGGCGTGGTGGGCGTAGTGGGCGGCGTGGGCGGTGTGCCGAAGAGGCTGGCCAGCAGGGCGGGGTCGATGGTGGTGTCCTGGGCGGACGCGGCCGCCAGCGCGGACAGCGCCAGGAGGACGCTGGAACTGAAGGTCATTAGGGTTCAGACAACTGTTTGTTTAATCATCATCATCATCATCAGCCTATATTAGTCCACTGCTGGACATAGGGCTCCCCTAATGAGTGCCATAGCACCCTGTCTTCAGCTTGACGCATCCAGCATCTGCCAGCAGTCTAGAGCAGATCGCATCCCACCTAGCCGGAGGGCTACTGTTTGTTTAAAATGTTTAAATCGACCGATGTGGCGGAGGTCCGCCTGCGACGCAAGAGTTTGCGGGTTCGATTCCCGCCTCGGAACAAATTTGTGTACCATCTGCAGAAATTTGTTCCTTGTTGGTCTGAAAAATATATTTTTATCAGTTTAATTTAAGTTATTTTTTACGTTTTTGTTAATTCCATTGTATTTTTTATTTGTGTGTATTTTGCGATATTTTTTTTCTAAATGCACTGACTTTGATTTCCTATTCTTTTTTTTATTAGAATACTGATGCTTTTCTTATTCAATCCAGTAGTTTTCGTAATTTCGTGAAATTTTAAGTCGATTGTTAGTTTACTTAATATATATTTACATTTAAAAAAATTGTTTGTGTTGAGGGATTTTTATTTTTTTCCGGCCCTTAATAACATCGACTTTCTAAATATGTAGGTACTTACCTATCTTCTTATATCATGTTAGATAGGTAAGTAATATTAAATGTTTTAAAAAATTAAACAAATCAATAACACAAGCTCTGCTTAGCTTGGGGCTAGATGATGCTGTGTGGACTGTCCGGAATTATTTATTCATTTTATATATTTATTAACTTTTATTCTAAGCTAATGCCTACCAATCGAGATTCGGGACTCGGACGAGTAGTCCCCAAATCTAAAACTGTCTAAAATTGAAGAGGACAACTTGCCCGCAGACGAGATTTCATTCGGGCAAATTTAACCCTAAAATTTAAAAAAAAATTACAAATTAAAATTCATAACAATTGCAAATAAATATTGTAAATAAGCATGATTACAATATAAGTAGCTACCTAAGCAAACAGTTTGCTATGATGATAGTCACTATCATCATACCTATATTAAAATAAATTTAATACTTAGCTAGTTTAAGTGTGCATAATAAGTACCTATCACTAACTAATGAGCCAGATCTAATTCCGTTTATAAGCACGTGTTATCTGTATAGACATGGAGATTAAGAAAATATAATTACTGTTATAAAATGAATTATATAATTTTTTCATTATGTATGTACCTTATCCTACTTTATTAGGTACCCATTTATTTAATAAATAGGTTTCAGATTCAATTACCGCCGCGGGACAAATGTTTGAACGATCTACAGATATTAATTTGTTATATTTGTGTAGTATAATGAGTATAATATATAATGAGTATAATGAGTAGGTATATTATCAGTATCAGTCATCTAGTACCTACCCATACACAAGCTCTGCTTAGCTTGGGGTTAGAACTAGAGGACTTGGGACTAGATGATGCTGTGTGGATTGTCCAGCATTATTGACTTGTTTTTAGGTACTCTAGGTATAGTACAGTAGGTACAATACAATGCACTGTCTCACAAGTGTGAGTCACACAGTCAAAATAACTTGAAAAACATAAAATAGGCAGCATCAAAACTTGTTTACTTACATACGTAATGTGCATCACCCATAGAAAACAAAGTCAAGAAATCGTCATTTTGCAAATAATAATCTTCCAAATACATAAGTAAGTTTCTCTTTAACTTACCTACTGAGTAAACTAAAAATTAACTTTATCGTACAAACCTTAACATTTTCCTAAAATACGGTAACAGAATCACAGTAAAATCCTTATTCTAACACCTTCAGTGTCCACTCGAGACACGCGTGTCTCTCGGACAGCGCGGGGCGACTGACGCGTCGGGCTTCGGTTATCAGGTGGTCAGATAATTACGGACCAACCAGTTCCTGATCTGACCTTAGATATGTGCCCAATGAGTATTTAGAGTTGTGTGTTTCATTATGTCAGATTTGTCTCTTTATCTGTATAAGGAAAAAACAATCAAAGAATCGAAACAAATAGAAACTAGTTTTTACAAATGAAACAGTGTCGCGGCAACATCAACGGAGTCCCTCAAACGGCGTAAAAACGCTTATCTTGACCTAGGTTCCCTATTTGAGTTGGAAATTCTTAGTCCTTGGGGTCTTGAGGCAGTTTAAACTAACTTCTCATAGAGTCCACATATGATCGGAATGCTGGCTTCTATTCACTAAACGACTTAGCCATGCCACTCAGCGTGACAATGCTGCCAGCATTCTGGGCACTCTGCCTTCTGGTGACAGCTAAGATTTTTAGGATATTGATGTATATTTTTTGGTTTTCTTGGTTTTGGTAGGTAAACTTGAAATAATGTATACTTTCAGACGAGAAAGCCTTTTATGACTAACATGCTTCAAATATTGAAACAAATGAGCTTACTACAAGCGGTTGCAAACATTCTAAAGGTACGTACGAATTTTTAACCTCTGAGGGGGTTAAATAGGGTCGTGAAGATTATATGGAAAAAAAAATTACTTGGTTCGATTTTCACAATAACCGCTAGGGGCTGTACAATAAATTCCTGAAATACGTACGAAAAACTAACTGGTTCGCGGGCGAAGCCGCGGGGCGCATAGCTTAGGTAGAGGAGCTGCAAGGCGATAGATAAATGTATGAAAAGAAATGAAAACTTTTTGCTTTTGACCTAACTACCTAACACAATCGGTACTAGAACTCGCTCTATATACCTAGTTAGCTGCTAGGTAGGACCTACCACTAACGCAACGAATTCGTGTTGTCTCTTGTCTAAGAGTTATTTATTAGACAGGCGTTATTTAGCTTTATGATGATATATTTGAAGGATTATTTTAATTTCATTTCATAGGAAAATTACAGGTTTATATTCTTAAATAGAAATCTCTAACATACCTACATGTTTTTATCTCTAGTCTTGCTACTTTAGTTTAAATAAAATTGTTTTAGTCCCTTTAGTACCTAGTCCCTACAGGTTTCCTTAACACGTCAGAGATAAAAATTATATAACAAAGAGACAAGGAAATAAACTTTGATTTTTGTTCACTCTTAGGGCAAAGTAAGTAAGCGAACAAGAAACCTTTACCTGGTTAGGTATTAAGTACTCAAGGAGCAAAACTAGTCCCAAGCTTTTTCATAATCTGATATTTTAGTCTCACTTTAGTCACTTTAGTTATTGTCATTCCATGTTGATTTGAGCTAACATTCATATACTTACCTAATTAAATCAAAAATAGACAAGAGTCCAAAGCGAATCACTGTAACCTCGCCACACAGGCTCTACGGAGACCTAGTGCGAGGGACAGAGCTCTGCTTAGGTATGGACGTTTGTAGTAAAAGTAGGAAAAAATAACTGAGTAACAAAGTTATACATTATATTAGTTAAGACACCTACTGTTTATTGTATGCTTATAGAAATATGTTTGAGTTGAAATAAATATATTTAAAAAAAAAAAAAAAAATTGTAGTACTACCTACGCCGTTTTGAATATAATCATCATCATTAGTCCACAGCTGGACATAGGTCTCCCCTAATGAGCGCCATAGCGCCCTGTCTTCAGCTTGCCGCTATATTAGGAACATAGAACAGTTTTGATAATATCTTTGAATTTCAAATATCTATCTAAAAAGAAGGTTGCAAGCAAACAGTGAGGTAGCTCTACTGATTCATACGGTCATATACAGTCGGAAGCGTTTCCGAAACGCTGGCTTTCCCCGCTGTATGACAATGCTGATGCGCTGAGCCAGATACTCATTCTGTAAAACTTCGAAACCGAACTCGAATTCACTCAAGTGACCGAGCTCACTTCGAACGCAGATCCACTTCACCTTGAAATGGTATTCTGTATAAGTTTAGGAGCACAAGTGAAGTGAAGTGAGTATCGAAATGAGCTAGGGATTGAACGTACGCGTACTTCTATAATCGACAAATCGATTTATCTTTTTTTGAGTTTTATTCTCAAAAAACAAAAGTAAATAATTATAATTCTTAATATTATGTTAATGGAAGGTCGAAGTCTACAATAAAATAGCATAACATTAAATAAAAATAAAAAGTTGATCATTTGTTTGGTGGAATAGACACTAGTTTTTGCATAATATGTTGTCTGTGTAAAAAATTGACGTTTGTTTTGTTTGTTTGGTTCATGGTTTTGTGTTGTGTTCCTTGAATAAAACAATTTGGATAGTAAATGAATAATAAAGAGAAGATGAAGTAAGTACCATACTACAAAAGTTGCCTTGACAATCTAGTAATACGTAGCGAAAGGATTCTATTGTATTGACTGTTAAACATACATTACAGTCTCAACAAGCGATGATCGTCTCACCCTAGCCGAGCACAAATAGAGGCTCTTCTGCAATATTTAGAAAGAAATCCAAGCCTTGCAAAGGGCTTCTCAAAGGTTCTCATTGCTAGGGATGCTGCACGTAAAAATTGCCGTCCAATTCAATAGTATGGGAGGGAACGTCAAGACTTGGATTTTTTTCATATATTAGTCCACTGCTGAACATAGGCCTCCCCTAATGAGCGCCATAGCCATACTGTCATAATAATATTGATTAAAATGTAATAAACAATATCTTTCTAGGTGTCTACAGAAGCTCTCCCAAGCTCAATGTCAACACAAGACCCAGGACTCCACCAACTGTGCTTGAACACCCCAATGTGCAACTACTCCTTCCAGACAGGGTATTTATCCAAACCGGGCTTCACCAACACATAAACAACTCACCACCACCAAGCCAGTTGCCACCACAACTCACAAGTAGGTTATTTCCTTTCTTTTTACAGTTCAAAATTCCTCAATAAAAATGTATCAAATACAACATTCAAGTAATACATTTTTAGCTTAGATAAAAAGTTCTACTACTAATACTTTTACATTATAATGTAATGTGTAAGTCTATTTTTAATATCATGGCAATATTCTACAATGTTAAGTTTTGTCGAACCCCAAAAAATAAAAAGATACTCTTATTTTTTTATTATTTGTTACTAGCTTCTGCTTGTGGCTTCGCCACATGGTACATGAATTATAATGTAGCTTGGGACCTTCCCCAAGATTTACACTATATCCATGAAAGTTATATCAATATTTGTTCAGTCATTTAGTGCAAAGGTAACCAACACAACTTTGTGACAAAATGGCTTTTGAATTTATAATCTTAGGATAAAATATTGTTACAGTTCCATGTTGTCACCCTAGACAGACATTAATGCCGATATCACCACCATCACAGCGGGGATCTGAGTTGACCAGCACCACAGATTTTTGAGGTTGGAAGAACATTTTGGGGGCTGTTACTTCAGCTATTCAAATCCAAATTGAACACATTGCCTGTATCTATTCTGTGACATTGCTGAGGCAAATTGGGCCATTGCATCGGCACATCATGCAATAGCAGAAGGTTTTACTTAGAATGTGAGCAAAGAGGAGGTTAATTTAAAATAAATGACATGTTCTTAGTAAAATGTGTTTTATTTGATGTAAATAGCGTGCGCGCAAACTATTTATTAGGTCTACTCTACTTGACTGGTGAATTACAATTTCGCTTTGAGAGCTTGGTGTAGCCTGGCGTGCTCGGGATGTGCAGCGGCGCGAAAGCTTGCTTCCCTTTCATCATCGCGGTGGTCCAAGGCAGGAGGCATCATACCCCACAGTCGATGGTTACGGGCTGACGATGATGATGAAGTTAGGTAATAGGTAGGTAGGTAGGTACGTACAAACTTAGCTACCTTACTTAACCACTCACAAAATTATATTTTATTAAAAAACTATTAAGTAAAATCTTACTATCTTACTTCTTACTATTATAATAAATGGGAAAGTCTGTGTGAATGTTTGTTATAAGTAATCTCCTTACTTTAGTTATTTAGATGATATTTGGTATGTGGATAGTTTAGGACCTAGAATAAGACATAGATACTAAAATTTTCAAAACCTCTGAGCAGTTTAAATAGGGTGGTAAAGTTTGTATGGAAAATTATTTTACCTTGTTTCGATTTACTTAAATAAGCTTTATATAAACTACAAAGTAAATCACTTTGCATGCACACCCCGCATGCAATTTGTATGAATAAATAACTCTGGTTTGCGGGCGAAGCCGCGGGGCGCATCTAGTAAGTAAATAAAGGGGAGGTAGGTAGGTACTTTACTTTCGTCGAAAGGCGTCTACGCGGTCTGTGAGAATTTTAAACTAGTCCTTATTTCTAGAAGCAAACATTTAATCAACTCTTTTGATAATCGGTAGGTAAGTACCTAGGTACCTATAACGCTACATAATTTTCATTTCTGTTAAAAGTTTTTACACTTCTGAAATTTTCAGCTCGGCGTCTGCTAGTAGGTACCTAAGTATTAATGTCTAGCTCGTGAGATTCTTTTAGTAAACTATTTTAAACGAATAACCGATAATTTGTGCCGTGATCGTACAATAAAAAGGAAACTCGCAACCAAATTCGATCGCTCCTTTGTAACTTTTTATTTGACAAGTGAGTTCGAGTTTCAACTATCGAGATGAAGTGTGAATTCCCATACAGAATACCAAATAAACGTCATTCTTTAGCGTAAATGTCAAAATCTCACTCAACTTAGTTCATTTCATATCCACACTCGTCACTGAGGCGCTACAAGCATGATCGAGTTTTACAGAATACAAAACTATAAACTCACTGCGGATTCCGCTGAGTGAGGTTCGAAATGAGTTTATAGAATGAGCCTGCAGCTCTCGGGTCACGCGTCGCATCGACCAGACGCACAGATATTTTTTTTTAAAATCCGAAAGCCTTGGTACCACGGAAGAATCTAGGGTCTCGACTCCAAGGGGAGCAAATGCGTAGGTTCTGTCGAGACCTGCATATTTACACCTCTTGAGAGATCCTCAGCCAAATCTGCCGCCGCACCAGCCCTTGCAGATGTCCTTGGAAGATTAAATTATCCTTATCCTTTCTTAATACTTTACTAATATTATAAACGTGAAAGTTTGCATTGATGTACTTATGTTCCTCTTTCAAGCAAAAACTTCTGTATGGATTAGGCTGAAAGTTGAATAGACGTATTTCTAACCCTGGAATAACACATAGACTTTCCATCAAATACATCAGTAAACATGGGATAGAATTAGCCTTAGAAACGTTTTCATACAAACTAAACCACGCGTGAGAAGCTTCTTCAATAAAGTATATTCTATCTATCTATGTTCATAAAGGTGTCCGTGATGGTATGGTAGCGTACCCATAATCGAAAACACGATTGTTGTTATGCCTAATAAATACTGTATAAACAATGAATAATTAATGCAAAACTAGAATAAATAGTGCCTCTCTGGTTTCGAAAATAATGACCATTCTTAGTGGGTACGCTAGCATAACGATCAAGCTAGCGTACACATGACCGTACTCAAAAACGACTCATGTTACAGAAACGAAATTTACACAAATAATACGCTACAAATACTGCCACAGCTATGCAAAATTTCATAATGATCGCTTCTAAAGGAACGGAGATAATAAACAAGACTTTCAAAAACATTCCGAGCTAGCGTTATGGCAGCGTACACATTAAAAAACCTAATAGATCTTATAGAAAATGAACTTTACTGATTATAAATGATATATGTATAAATAGTGCGTGAAATACTCCCTCTGCCAGTAGTCATCTATCTATACTTATAATAAAACTGTAACAGGTTCTCTCCAATTCTGTACATTGAAGATATTTTGAAAATTTTTTTTGGAGGGCACTTTATTATCGATTCTCAAGCCAAAACTGTAATTTTTTTCATTCATGTCTGTCTGTCTGTCTGTCTGTCTGTCTGTCTGTCTGTATCGTAAACGCGCATCACGCCGAAACTACTTGATGGATTGAAATGAAACTCGGCATGATTATAGGCCATACTACGAGGAAGGACATAGGATACTTTTTATCCCGGATTTCAGTAAGGTTCTCATGGGAGAGGGTATGAAAGTAAAATTCTTTTACCGCGCATCACGCCGAAACTGCTTAATGAGTTGGAATGAAACTCGGGACGAATTGAGTTCATAGTACAAGGAAGGACATGGGATACTTTTTATCCCGGAATTCGGTAAGGTTCCCCTGGGAGAGAGGGTGAAAGAAAAATTCTTTAACCACGCATCACGACGGAATTGAATGAATTCGAATGGAACTCGGGACGATTGGACATGGGATACATTTTATCCCGGAATTCAGTTTGGTTACCCTGGGCTATACGGGTTTTCAAAAATTTCTCACAGCATCTGAACGACGCGTAGTAACCAAACTGAATTGAACTGATAAACGCAAGTTTGTAAGTATGAATGGATAGATGGATGGATGTTTGTTACTCTTTCACGCAAAAACTGCTGAACGGATTTTTATGAAATTTGGCACAGAGATAGATTATAAGCCGGAATAAAAAACAGCTTTATTTTATCCCGAAAATCCCACGGGAAAGGGAATTACGCAAGTAAAATCGCGATTACTCCAAATACTAATCATGCGCAGACGAAGTCGCGGGCACCAGCTAGTTCTTTATAAAAATTCTTAGTGAAACAACGTAAAAAGTCCATGTGAACTTCTAGGAACAAATGCATTGTGGTACAGTCGCACACACAACAAATAATTTAAAATGGAAATTATACACCGTACAATGTATATTACTAAATATAAGTAGTTTTGTTACTTTCATGAGTAGGCATTGCTTCTGAATGATGCTACCTACGTGCTTGAAGGGTCCATCCTATAGGTGCTGCAAGCTTGTCGTAGTAGGAAGTATTTCTGTTAACTGAATGCACATGAATTCAATGAAAAGAAATACTTGATTTTCAATATCGTGCTAAAGTTTTGACAAATTATTTACCACTACAAATCAGTGCCTCTGGTGTCATTCGATCATTCACAATGATCGATATCAATCATGACCTAGTATGAAGATGATCCGGATCATAAGACCCGTTCATTTGAATGATTGATTTTGCCGGCGGCCTATCATCGCCTCACTTCGAGTTTTCGTTTAATGCCAGAAACATACTTGCGTGTCGCGGTGTGTCGGGGCGCGCCAGAAGCATATCGGTTTCATACATTTAGTGGGTGATTCTACGAAAACTCGTTTTTTGTCTGACTTCTGTGGCACATTTTTTTTTGTTGAAATTGCACATCATGATAGTTTATAAACAGTGTTTCCACAGAGGATTTCGGTTTTGCCCTAAATTTTTCGAAAATTATCCCTAAAAATCCCTAAAAAATTTTCAAAATTCCCTAATTTAGGGCGCATGTATAATAAAAAACACATCCTGTTGGGATTTTAATAAGAAAGTAAATAAATTGAACATAACGAATCAGAGCAGTTGTTAGCCAGCATTCCTAACTTAGTGTGAAATACGGGTTTCCACCCATCAATTATATCGATTATATCGAGAAATCTGCTATCCACTTTTTGTAACGCTGTTAAAATATGATACAATTATAGCCAACTATTTTTCACAGACAGATCTGTTGTTTCGTCAATTATAATATTGTGCTTTTCTTCATTATATCTATAACTGCTTGTTTATAGATGGATCCTGTGACTTGGCGTAAAATATTTTTGCTTTTTGTTTTCCAAAATGCACATTTTCTAAGCATTTTGACTCCGGGAACAAATTTAGAATATGTACAAACGAAAATAATGGAAGCAAAAAGTAATTAATTTCTGAAATCCTTTGCAACAAAGGTTATAGTACTGTCCAAAAGGTTCACCAAAATTTGTCGGCTTATAATACGAAGATAATTTGGGGTGTCCCTTAATAGGTAGGACCATAGAGCAAATAAAAAGGGTGTCGCCCCTTCTGCACTATACCATTGTATATTAGAGCTAATTTTACATAATAAAATAGGGCAACAAAAAGGGTTACTATGTTAAATATACTTATTAATGATATATAGATAAATATATACATTATATCTGCTTCGCATTTATATACACGCAGGGGACACTGTGGTGACCCCGCATGGTGGCTGTGCCACGTACTTTTACCTAGGCTTTGCCTATATCCCATACACGCAGGGGACACTGTGGTGACCCCGCATGGTGGCTGTGCCACGTACTTTTACCTAGGCTTTGCCTATATCCCATCCTACGGCTTTGCCGTTTCTTAATCTATATGGTAAGTAATAATGAGTTGTTCTATATGCTTTGGGCTCGCGGTCGACTCGCTCCGGTCTAAGCACTCTAGGTGCCCTGGTGCCTACGACCCTGGAGCTATGCTCCTTCCTTGGAGCTATGCTCCTTCCTGGGCTAAGCCCTTACTTGGAGCTGTGCTCCTTCCTGGGCTAAGCCCTTACTTGGAGCTGTGCTCCTTCCTGGGCTAAGCCCTTACTTGGAGCTGTGCTCCTTCCTGGGCTAAGCCCTTACTTGGAGCTATGCTCCTTCCTGGGGTTGGACCCCTTTCCTACCTACGCACCACCCGGACGTGGGGACATTGCCCCCACGAGGACCTCCACCTTCCCCATAGTCCTGCCTCGGTTGCTCCAACTCAAGTCGACCGCGCTCCCGTGTAATAAGCTGCCTCTACACATAGGCCAGCGTATTCGCCAACGCGCGCTGGCCAGGCGGTGCGCTTGCCAACGCGTCAGCCCATGTGTAGTGCAGCCGATACACATCGCATATCCTGGGTTAGCCGAAGCTATTACCCACCAACTTATGCACGTTGGTCTCATTGGTAGAAATCTACCTAAAGGATTGTACAATTCCTTTATCGCGGTCTAACTTATAATATAAAGGTATAAAAGGACTCACAGAATATCTCCAGGCTCCGTCTGCCCACCTGGTGCAGACTACTCTGCATCAACCTTCTCCTTCCACGTGTCGGTCTCGAGTGTCGTTCTCGCAACCGTTGTCTTACCGCCATAGCCTGTTATCAACTCATTTTTTATCGTCTATAGTTCGCGTCATGTAAGAAGAACGCTGGCGGTAAAGCTGCGCAGAAGGCGATTTATGGGTCTATTTGGAGGTAGGCGGTGGGGCGCGGGGTGGAAGGGTCATGCGCCGCATGCTTGCCGGTGCGCTATTGGTTCGTCAGTTGACATTTGCTGTCACACGTCACGTTTCTTGTCAAAATACCATCGCGCACAAAAGTTTACGAAATGGTTTTACATTTTAATGGTTTTTGGAAATTATGCACAAAGGTAAAGGAAATAGAGGTAGAGACCGATTACTGTAAAAGCGATCATTTGGTAGATATGATTACAGAAACATTTATTATTCGTGTAAGGGATGATGATTCTGACTCAAATGATGATGAAAGCTCAAGTGACGACAGCGACGATGATGAAATAGCCACCTCCAGTATCAATCCCGCGTCCTCATCTGGTTTTCACGGCACCCAAGACGACTTAATGGATGGAGTTGCTACATAACATTATTTTTTTGTAATTAGATTAAACATTCTAAACTGAATCGAACTTGTTTTTAATTTTATCTAATATTATTTTCTAATAACCAACACCAAGCCGCGAGTGAAATATTAGTTAAAAATAGGCACAGCAAATTGGCATAGTACTATCGTACGCGAGTGTACCCATGCGCGAACATACCCCTTCCACTTTCTTCCAGCGCTCTTTTTACGTGACGCGACCTATACCCACATTATAGTCTTAGTCAAAACACTATTATAGGGCAACCCTATTTGCAACAGCTGTTCGCAAATGTTCCCTACGATTTTATTATAAAATAATTGTTTTTACATAATTCTAAAGTGCCCTTTCCGATTTAATCGCATATTTGTAACTAAATACAAGTTTATAAATAACTATTAAGGATATTTGTTGTGAAATAAGTGTGTTTTGGCCAACGGAAATTTGTCGAATTTTTCGGTTACAAGTTTTGCTAGTTTGTGCTTTTCTGAGTGTTTTGTGCTTACCTACTAATAAATCCCGATTTCATAAGTGAAGGAATACTATTTCCAATAAAGTTTACATCTTTATTTACGTAAGTACATTGAACTTCTTGAAAACATAACCTAGACATTGTGCAATCTGCCTTTTCATATTTCAAGTTGTTTTTTCAAAACAATCTACTAATTCAACATGATGACTCGTAAAGCCGACAAGTTGAACCAAGTTTTACTAGAATTAAAGTCGGCAAAAGGGCAGATTTCACAATTAGAAGCGGAAAGAGCTGAAAATGAAATTATTCTTCTAGAAGCTCTAGATAATAACAAAAAGTTAAAAATCGAGATGTGCGCACTTCATTCTGAGAATACGTCTATTAGTGAGGAACGGGATAGGCTTCAGTTGATTATTGATAGGTTCGATGAAAAATGTGGCATTGAGTTTGAGTCCGTCCTGCATAGAACTTCAGTCCTGGAGAAACAACTGTGTGACGCCCACCACCACATCACCCAGCTGGAGGAAGCAGCCGATAGCTCTGCCACCGCGAAAACTCAAAGTTTATTTGATGAGTTGATATCCGCTCAACCATCCCAGGGCCAAGTTTATGCTGCGGGCAGCAACTTACACACTATGCAAACCATTGATTTAACCAAAGATGACTCAGTGTGTAATGTGGAGGCTTGCAGCAAAAACATCAACAACACACACAACCTTAGTAAAAATAAGTTTAAAAAATATGTTAAAATAAGTAAGTTTATAGAAAAAACTAAAAAATTATTAAAAAACCAGAAAAATGTTGTATATAAACTAAAATACAAAAGAAAACTTGTAAATAAATTAGACCTGTGTACAACACAGCTAAATTATAATCAAATTAAATATGAGGCAGACATGCAAGACCTGAGATGTAAACTTGGTCAAGCTGAGCACTCCCTAGAACAGTACATCAGCCTCTATGAGAGAACTACTGAACAAACAAGGGAACTCAATCTGGCCATGGATGCATTACTCAGAAGCCAGGTGAGTCTGGAGGGCAGAGTTCTGGAAGGCTGCGGCTGCTGTGATCCCGGCCCAGTCTCTGACCACTCAGGTCCGGACAGCACCGTGTCAGCCGCATCCCATCTGGATCTCAGCACTTCATGCTCAGGTATAAATACAATAATGTACTGTGATGAAATCGGAAAAAACATGGGCCAGTTCTTAAATAAGAGTATGGAACATCCAGTAGTAAATAATTGCTTTCAAAATTCAACTCTGCATAGTATTATGCAGAAAATTAATAATGAAACTTTTAACACACAATCAAACTTGATAATATGCCTTGGGAATAGGGGTAATGTGAACAAATCAGACTTAATTAAGTATATGGACAAACTTTGTTCTTTAAATTTAAGACAAATTGTGATGTTCACATTCCCCTACAGCGACAGCTTGCCACTATCTGAAAATAAGCTTAGATATAAGTTAAATATGACATTGCATACTATTTCATGCAACAATAATGTTCATTTGATTGATATTAACAGTATTGTTAATAAAAAATATTATATGACTCAAGGTAATTATTACCTTTCTAATTTTTACAAAAGACAGATAGCTATTTCGCTATCATATTATTTTGAAACTACAGCCAAAAACTTGGCTATAACTAATGCTTCTTTTGAGCATTGTAATAATTTACAAACCAAGACCTTGGAAATTATTCCAAGTCATTTAAATTAGAAATAAAGACAATAGAGGAAGTCTCTTGCCTTAAAAAAACAAAATATAATATCAATCAAAATAAAAAACAAATTTGTAAAATTAATACAAAGTTTACTAACTTGGTGCATCAAAATATTCAAGGATTAAAAGGTAAATTATTAGAATTGGAATTGTTCATGAACTCATTTGATATTGACATCATCTGCTTAACAGAACACTGGCTGAAAAGCTATGAGCTCATGTTCAACTTCAGTAACCACCAAGTTGGTAGTTCTTTTTGCAGATCACATGCTATTCGTGGAGGCTCTTTAATATTACTAAATAAACTACTGAAATTCAAAGACCGTAAGGACATAATATGTATGTCTGTTGAAAGTCACATCGAAGTAGCATGTGTTGAGTTGGAGCAAAGTATTGTAGTAAGCGTATACAGCCCACCATCAGCCTCCTTCGAAATATTTGAAAAAATTATGGATGATATCTTATTTAAATTATCAAATTCAAGTAAAAATCTCATAATATGTGGAGACTTCAACATTAATCTTTTAGAAGTTTACTCTCTCAGTAACAGATTAACTAATTTATTTAATTCTTACAATCTAAAGCCACTATTTATGGAACCTACTAGAATAACTGAAACCTCAGCAAAATGTATTGATAATATATTTGTTTGCCTAAATGATAAAATTATAAGTAAAAATTTAATAAGTAATTTAAAATCAGACCACTTAGGTCAACTTATAAAACTCAACATTCAAATAAAAAATAATAATTGTAAAAAGAAAATAACATATATACCAGTAACCACACATCGATGTGAACGTATGAAATCACAATGGAATTCCATACCAACACCTAATTACTCACATAATAACCCAAGTGAGTTGTATAGCAGTTTTTTTAAGAAATTCACCTCTGCATTCAATTCCATATTTACACCCAGATCGATTGTGGTTTCTGATAAACTTACATTTAGTGAGTGGGCAACTGTAGGTATTCATAAAAGTAGACAAAAGTTGTATGAACTGTATAATGAAAAACAATATAATTTTAGTGAGGAGTTCAAAGATAAAGTTAAAAATTACTCAAAAATGTTTAGAAAAGTTTGTCTAGTAGCAAAGTCAAACTATATTAGCTCAAAAATTAAAAATAGCGAAAATGTTATTAAATCAACATGGAAAATAATAAATAGTGAGACTGGAAAGGTTAGTACCTATTTTAATGATTATAATTTAAAAATTAATGATTGCACAATCAAAAAAGACGTTGAAGTAGCTCAAGCATTTGAAAACTTTTTTACTAACATTCCAATCTCTACTACAAAGAATCTTAACTCTTCTCAAGTGAACGCCGAGTCTTTACTCATAAAAAATGTACCTAAATGCGGTAGTAAATTTAATTTCAATCATGTTGATGAAAAAGATATTGTTAAGGTCTTTAAACTTTTAAATATTAAGAAAACTGCAGATCTCTGGGGCATTTCCGTTAAAATCATTAAACCTTTAATTGAAACAGTCGCACCAGATCTAGCTTTCATATTTAATGAATCTATTGATTGTGGCGTATTTCCTGATCTTATGAAACATAGTAAAATAACTCCATTGTTTAAATCGGGTAGTAGGTCTGACCCCACTAACTTTAGACCAATATCAGTACTGCCAACATTTAGCAAAGTTTTTGAAAAACTTATATTACATCAATTGCTTAAACATTTTAATGGCAATGACCTGCTACATTGTAAGCAGTTCGGGTTTACTCGAGGCAGGTCAACTACTGATGCCGGTGTAGAGTTGGTATCGCATATTTTTGATGCTTGGGAGAAGTCGCAAGATGCTTTAGGCATTTTTTGCGACTTGTCAAAAGCATTCGATTGTGTTCATCATGAGACATTAATCAGGAAACTACATCACTATGGAATAAATGACACCTCTTTGGCTCTTCTTTCTTCTTACTTAAATGATAGGATACAAAGAGTTGACATTAATGGGAAACGGTCTTCGGGGTCTGTAGTTACTATGGGTGTACCGCAGGGGTCTATCCTCGGTCCTTTCCTATTTTTAGTTTATATTAATGACTTGCCTGATCTTGTAAAGAATAATCACGAGATTGTATTGTTTGCAGATGACACTTCTTTAATTTTTAAAATGAAAAGACAATCAACAAATTTCGACGATGTGAATAATGCAATCTCAAAAGTTGTCCACTGGTTTAGCGTCAATAATCTTTTGCTTAATGAAACCAAAACGAAATGTATTAGATTTATTCTACCTAATGTGAAACAAGTTAAGGCTGATATAAACGTAAGAGGAGAAAGGTTAGATATTGTAGAAAGTACTGTATTCTTAGGAATCACCCTAGATAGTAAGCTTCAATGGGGCCCACATATAGATAAGCTATCAAAAAGGCTCAGTTCTGCAGCATATGCAGTCAAAAAAATCCGTCAACTTACAGACGTAGATACTTCTAGACTTGTTTATTTCAGCTACTTCCATAGTATTATGTCTTATGGTATACTGCTGTGGGGGAATGCTGCAGACATTAACACCGTTTTTGTGTTGCAGAAGAGGGCTGTTCGGGCAATCTATAATATGGGTCCCAGAGAATCCCTACGTGATAAGTTCAAAGAAATTAACATAATGACAGTACCATGTCAATATATTTATGAAAACCTGTTGTATACTCGTAGAAATATCAATAAGTTTCCTAAAAATAGCGATATACACAATGTCAATACTAGAAATAAAAATAAACTCGCTTTGCCTACAACTAGACTAAACAAGGTTAATGTATCTTTCAAAGGGCAATGTATACGCTTCTACAACAAAACTCCAAGTGAGTTGCAAAAACTATCAGTAAATAAATTCAAACAAATTGTCAAAACTATTCTTTGTAAAAAGGCTTACTATAAAGTATCTGATTATTTAGATGATAAAAAAGCTTGGGACGAGTTTTGCTCCAACTCGAAAAATAACAACCTAACAAGGTAAAGGTTTTTGTTCGCTTCTTTACTTTAAAAAGATTGAAGTGAACAAAAATCAAAGTGAGCACTTTATTTCCTAGTTTTAATTATTAATAACATGAATTTTATGACGTGTCCAAGTGTCCTGTAAGGTCTTAAGGAAATAAAGCACTTTGAGTTTGAGTTTGAGTTTGAGTGTCTAGAATTGCCACACTAAATTACATATTGACATTAACTAAATGAATGACACTTACCATATTTTACATGGCGATTCGCGTGGTGCGCGACAAAGGGTTACCACATCAAGATATTTTTGCCCTAAAATTCCCTAAATCCCTGTCGCAATAATAATTACCCTAAATCGAACATAAACTAAGTAGTTTCGCCCTAAAAAAGGGCGAAATCCCTAAAAGTGGAAACACTGATTCTAAATGAAGATTTAATTCTGAATTTTTTGGTAGTGAAGGGAACTTTATTGGCTTTATGGTTACGGAGTTATTCAATTTTAAAAATATGGTGTCCACGGAAATCAGAATTTATATCACCAAAATCAAATATGGGTTGGTTTATCAATAAAAATATGTGTTTTCGGTAGTAAAGTAGATTATTAAGCTTCTTAAAACTAAGGACCAATTATTTGACGTTTGTAGTTTTAATCAGTTTTTACAAAAACACCTTTAAATCATTACTGTAAATACAAGTAACTTTTTACAAAAATCACACTAATAATGTTTATCTTTGTATTAAAAATATTATAATTATTAATTTTTCACCTCCTGGATGCTCTCGATCATCCTGGACACCTCCTGGATGCTCTCGATCATCCTGGACACCTCCTGGATGCTCTCCATCATCCTGATGGACACCTCCTGGATGCTCTCCATCATCCTGGACACCTCCTGGATGCTCTCCATCATCCTGGACACCTCCTGGATGCTCTCCATCATCCTGGACACCTCCTGGATGCTCTCCATCATACTCTGGATGCTCTCCATCATCCTCTGTATGCTCTCCATCATCCTCTGGATGCTCTCCATCATACTCTGGATGCTCTCCATCATCCTCTGTATGCTCTCCATCATCCTCTGGATGCTCTCCATCATCCTTTGGATGCTCTCCATCATCCTCTGGAT
The DNA here is from genome assembly GCA_944547425.1 of Eupithecia centaureata. NCBI lineage: Eukaryota > Metazoa > Arthropoda > Insecta > Lepidoptera > Geometridae > Eupithecia > Eupithecia centaureata. The sequence continues at coordinate 350,922 of OX155704.1, read as the reverse complement.
GCTCTCCATCATCCTCTGGATGCTCTCCATCATCCTCTGGATGCTCTCCAACATCCTCTGGATGCTCTCCATCATCCTCTGGATGCTCTCCATCATCCTCTGGATGCTCTCCATCATCCTCTGGATGCTCTCCATCATCCTCTGGACACCTCCTGGATGCTCTCCATCATCCTCTGGATGCTCTCCATCATCCTCTGGATGCTCTCCATCATCCTCTGGATGCTCTCCATCATCCTCTGGACACCTCCTGGATGCTCTCCATCATCCTCTGGACACCTCCTGGATGCTCTCCATCATCCTCTGGACACCTCCTGGATGCTCTCCATCATCCTCTGGATGCTCTCCATCATCCTCTGGACACCTGGATGCTCTCCATCATCCTCTGGACACCTCCTGGATGCTCTCCAGACACCTCCTGGATGCTCTCCATCATCCTCTGGACACCTCCTGGATGCTCTCCATCATCCTCTGGACACCTCCTGGATGCTCTCCATCATCCTCTGGACACCTCCTGGATGCTCTCCATCATCCTCTGGACACCTCCTGGATGCTCTCCATCATCCTCTGGATGCTCTCCATCATCCTCTGGATGCTCTCCATCATCCTCTGGATGCTCTCCATCATCCTCTGGATGCTCTCCATCATCCTCTGGACACCTCCTGGATGCTCTCCATCATCCTCTGGACACCTCCTGGATGCTCTCCATCATCCTCTGGACACCTCCTGGATGCTCTCCATCATCCTCTGGACACCTCCTGGATGCTCTCCATCATCCTCTGGACACCTCCTGGATGCTCTCCATCATCCTCTGGATGCTCTCCATCATCCTCTGGATGCTCTCCATCATCCTCTGGATGCTCTCCATCATCCTCTGGATGCTCTCCATCATCCTCTGGACACCTCCTGGATGCTCTCCATCATCCTCTGGACACCTCCTGGATGCTCTCCATCATCCTCTGGACACCTCCTGGATGCTCTCCATCATCCTCTGGACACCTCCTGGATGCTCTCCATCATCCTCTGGACACCTCCCGGATGCTCTCCATCATCCTCTGGATGCTCTCCATCATCCTCTGGATGCTCTCCATCATCCTCTGGACTCCTCCTGGATGATCTCCATCATCCTCTGGACACCTCCCGGATGCTCTCCATCATCCTCTGGACACCTCCTGGATGCTCTCCATCATCCTCTGGACACCTCCTGGATGCTCTCCATCATCCTCTGGATGCTCTCCATCATCCTCTGGATGCTCTCCATCATCCTCTGGACACCTCCTGGATGCTCTCCATCATCTTCTGGACACCTCCTGGATGCTCTCCATCATCCTCTGGACACCTCCTGGATGCTCTCCATCATCCTCTGGACACCTCCTGGATGCTCTCCATCATCCTCTGGATGCTCTCCATCATCCTCTGGATGCTCTCCATCATCCTCTGGATGCTCTCCATCATCCTCTGGATGCTCTCCATCATCCTCTGGATGCTCTCCATCATCCTCTGGATGCTCTCCATCATCCTCTGGATGCTCTCCATCATCCTCTGGATGCTCTCCATCATCCTCTGGATGCTCTCCATCATCCTCTGGATGCTCTCCATCATCCTCTGGATGCTCTCCATCATCCTCTGGACACCTCCTGGATGCTCTCCATCATCCTCTGGACACCTCCTGGATGCTCTCCATCATCCTCTGGATGCTCTCCATCATCCTCTGGACACCTCCTGGATGCTCTCCATCATCCTGGACACCTCCTGGATGCTCTCCATCATCCTGGATGCTCTCCATCATCCTCTGGATGCTCTCCATCATCCTCTGGATGCTCTCCATCATACTCTGGATGCTCTCCATCATCCTCTGTATGCTCTCCATCATCCTCTGGATGCTCTCCATCATCCTCTGGATGCTCTCCATCATCCTCTGGATGCTCTCCATCATCCTCTGGATGCTCTCCATCATCCTCTGGATGCTCTCCATCATCCTCTGGACACCTCCTGGATGCTCTCCATCATCCTCTGGACACCTCCTGGATGCTCTCCATCATCCTCTGGATGCTCTCCATCATCCTCTGGATGCTCTCCATCATCCTCTGGATGCTCTCCATCATCCTCTGGACACCTCCTGGATGCTCTCCATCATCCTCTGGACACCTCCCGGATGCTCTCCATCATCCTCTGGATGCTCTCCATCATCCTCTGGACACCTCCTGGATGCTCTCCATCATCCTCTGGACACCTCCTGGATGCTCTCCATCATCCTCTGGATGCTCTCCATCATCCTCTGGATGCTCTCCATCATCCTCTGGATGCTCTCCATCATCCTCTGGATGCTCTCCATCATCCTCTGGATGCTCTCCATCATCCTCTGGACACCTCCTGGATGCTCTCCATCATCCTCTGGACACCTCCTGGATGCTCTCCATCATCCTCTGGATGCTCTCCATCATCCTCTGGACACCTCCTGGATGCTCTCCATCATCCTCTGGATGCTCTTCATCATCCTCTGGATGCTCTCCAGCATCCTCTGGATGCTCTCCATCATCCTCTGGATGCTCTCCATCATCCTCTGGATGCTCTCCATCATCCTCTGGATGCTCTCCATCATCCTCTGGACACCTCCTGGATGCTCTCCATCATCCTCTGGACACCTCCCGGATGCTCTCCATCATCCTCTGGACACCTCCTGGATGCTCTCCATCATCCTCTGGACACCTCCTGGATGCTCTCCATCATCCTCTGGACACCTCCTGGATGCTCTCCATCATCCTCTGGATGCTCTCCATCATCCTCTGGATGCTCTCCATCATCCTCTGGACACCTCCTGGATGCTCTCCATCATCCTCTGGATGCTCTCCATCATCCTCTGGATGCTCTCCATCATCCTCTGGACACCTCCTGGATGCTCTCCATCATCCTCTGGACACCTCCTGGATGCTCTCCATCATCCTCTGGACACCTCCTGGATGCTCTCCATCATCCTCTGGACACCTCCTGGATGCTCTCCATCATCCTCTGGACACCTCCTGGATGCTCTCCATCATCCTCTGGACACCTCCTGGATGCTCTAGACACCTCCTGAGACACCTCCTGAGATTAAAAAGACAGACCTACTAGCCTATAATAATTTAAATGATAAAAAAGCTTCGGACGAGTTTTGCTCCAACTCGAAAACTAACAACCTAACTAGGTAAAGGTTTCTTGTTTGCTTCAGTACTTCAACTTTTAAAAAGTGAAGTGAACAAAAATGAAAGTGAGCGCTTTATTACCTAATTTTAATTATTTATAACATGAATTTTATGACATACCCAAGTGTCCTGTAAGGTCATAAGGAAATAAAGCACTTTGACTATTGACTATTTTGTCATCTTAAAACTGACTGTTTCTTGTCAAATGTTTTTGATTTCCATTTGTTTTGTATAGGTTTCTATTACTTTTCCCAAGTTTTGTCTAAACCAAAAAGCTATACTTCGGTGTATGGTGGTAGTACCATTTAATCTAAGTGGTTTGCAAAAGGTTTTCACTTTATATATATATATACATACAATATTTATGTATTGTCCTGACAAAATCAGGGATTATAGCTATTTTTTTATTGGAATATTGAAGCGTAACGCAAAGAGGTGGGTCACGTCTATTAAATTAAAATCAAGAACGCTTCTTCTTTTATTGATTCCTTGCTTGAAACGTCTTATGAAGTTTTATTTCACGCTTCAAAACTTAAGCCAAGTTCAAAGTCCGTTAAAGTCTGCAAATTATGCGTTAACATAAACAAATCGTTAAATTCTGTACAACTCGACGTGGACGTTAAATGTCTGTAAAATTAAACAGCTGGGCCGGAGAATTGTGACTAAAATGAATTTGTGCACCACTTTAGCTTAATCGGAATAATAAGGGTGATAAACTTTAGGACAAATGAAGAAATATGGAAGGACTTTGATGAAAATTTTACACGCCCATAACTACACTCGAGAGCAATGAATCCGGGTCACTCAAAGAATCCAAAAAATCTCGGAAAGTAAGAATGCTAGGTTAATGCAATAAATTGTATTTAATAGACAATTTAATACTCCTTAAATGAAAGTTAAAAAAATATGAGTCACCATACATTTTATTTACACAAAATTACATAAAGAAAAAAAACTGCTGATCTCTCCTTAAAACAAAAATAGGAAACATGAAATTTTTGAACTTTATGACGATTTTCTTGAATTTCAATACTTCGTATTACCTCCTCGTGCTTCCATTACTGCGTTTACGCGGTTTGGCATGCTGTACACCAAGTTCCTTATACGATTTTGGGGAATATTCTCCCATTCCTCTGTGAGAGCAATTTTGAGCTCAGGAAGCGTGATTGGGGGAGGGTTTCGTTGTTTTACGCATCTCCCTAGCTCGTCCCAAGCATGCTCGATCGGGTTGATATCCGGGCTGCGCGCTGGCCACTCCGTACAAGTAATGTTCATCTCTTGAAGGTAGTCATTCACAATCCTACCTGTATGAGGTCGGGCATTGTCATGCATAAATATAGCATCCTCACCCAAATTGACCATAAATGGACCAACGTGTTCGTTGAGGATTTCTTCCACATATCTTACGCTAGTTCTTTAACTAGCGTAAGATATGTGGAAGAAATCCTCAACGAACACGTTGAAACGGCTCTTTAGCCGTTTTCTATGATCACCAGCTCTGTGCGACTTTCAGAGGAAATTCCGGCCCACACAAGTACAGACCCACCACCGTAGGCTACTTTTTCTTCGATGCATGCTTGCTTGAATCTTTCCCCTGGTCTTCTATACACTCTGTGTCTTTCATCGTGCTTGTAGAGCATAAATTTTGATTCGTCGGAGAACATAACTTTCGACCAATCTTCAATACTCCAATTTACGTGGTTCTGGGCATATCTTAGTCTTGAAATACGATGGCCACGCTCCAGTTTAGGGCCGTTTGCAGGTCTAAGGGGTTTTAAGTTAGATTCAGCAAGCCGACGTCTTACTGTCCTAGTATGGTTAGGGACAAACTTGTATGGCGTGTCGTGTCGCGACACGGTCTATCGTGTCGCAGACTGCTAGCCACCGATTGCGCCAGAGCGGTGGTGGGGGTTATGTCGCGACACGACACAACAGGCAAATGTGTTTCTATACTGGCGCGTGGCTCGTGGCGCGAACATTTTTTAATTTAGTATTATTTGCAGCAAAATGACAACACATGACGTTGACAACACAAACAGGTTCCTGAAATACATTAATATTAGTATGTTGCCAAGAAATCTTAGCGCAAAAACAAAAATAAACTAAAGTATTCAATTATTTCATCATAGACTATGTGATCTGTATTAATCTGAATATAAGTTTTACGGATTTGGCTTAATCTGTAATCTGTATTTGTGGTCAAAATTCTCTACAGATACAGATAAATCTGTATATATGGGAACACTGGGCCATAACACCTCGTGTCGCGACACTTTAGTGTGCACACTCACAGCCGCGACAGTAAGCATCGCGACACGCCAGGACACGTAAATATGTTTCCGCCCTAATTCGATCATGCATTTTGTGATTGACCGATTGAACGATTACTTACCGGTGCGAGATCTGTCTGTTCTTTGCGTCGCGTCGCGTCTTTTCGTTACTGCCCGATTTGATTCTCGCAAAAACTTATCGAATTAAACGAAAACTTGAAGCGATGATAGGCCGCCGGCAAAATCAATCATTCAAATGAACGGGTCTTATGATCCGGATCATCTTCATACTAGGTCATGATTGATATCAATCATTGTGAATGATCGAATGACACCAGAGGCACTGATTTGTAGTGGTAAATAATTTGTCAAAACTTTAGCACGATATTGAAAATCAAGTATTTCTTTTCATTGAATTCATGTGCATTCAGTTAACAGAAATACTTCCTACTACGACAAGCTTGCAGCACCTATAGGATGGACCCTTCAAGCACGTAGGTAGCATCATTCAGAAGCAATGCCTACTCATGAAAGTAACAAAACTACTTATATCTATATCTATACTTATAATAAAACTGTAACAGGTCCAATTCTGTACATTGAAGATATTTTGAAAATTTTTTTTGGAGGGCACTCTATTATCGATACTCAAGCCAAAACTGTCATTTTTTTTATTCATGTCTGTCTGTCTGTCTGTCAATTTCTGTCAATGTCAATGTCAATTTCTGTGTGTGTTAATTTCTGTCTGTCTGTCTGTATCGTAAACGCGCATCACGCCGAAAGTACTTGATGGATTGAAATGAAACTCGGCATGATTATAGGTCATACTACGAGGAAGGACATAGGATACTTTTTATCCCGGAATTCAGTAAGGTTCTCATGGGAGAGGGTATGAAAGTAAAATTCCTTTACCGCGCATCACGCCGAAACTGCTGAATGAATTGGAATGAAACTCGGGACGATTTGAGTTCATAGTACAAGGAAGGACATGGGATACTTTTTATCCCGAAATTCAGTAAGGTTCCCCTGCGAGAGAGGGTGGAACAAAAATTCTTTAACCACGCATCACGACGGAATTGAATGAATTCGAATGGAACTCGGGACGATTGGACATGGGATACATTTTATCCCGGAATTCAGTTTGGTTCCCCTGGGCTATACGGGTTTTCAAAAATTTCTCACAACATCTGAACGACGCGTACACACGCGTCGTTCAGATGCAGTGAGAAATTTTTGAAATTTTTGCCCAGGGGAACCAAACTGAATTGAACTGATAAACGCGAAAGTTTGTAAGTATGAATGGATAGATGGATGGATGTTTGTTACTCTTTCACGCAAAAACTGCTGAACGGATCTGGATGAAATGGCACAGAGGTAGATTATAAGCTGGAATAAGAAATAGGCTTTATTTTATCTCGAAAATCCCACGGGAAAGGGAATTACGCAAGTAAAATCGCGAGTACTCCAAATACAAATCATGCGCAGACGAAGTCGCGGGTACCAGCTAGTTTAGTAATATACATTGTACGGTGTATAATTTCCATTTTAAATTATTTGTTGTGTGTGCGACTGTACCACAATGCATTTGTTCCTAGAAGTTCACATGGACTTTTTACGTTGTTTCACTAAGAATTTTTATAAAGAATGACTACTGGCAGAGGGAGTATTTCACGCACTATTTATACATATATCATTTATAATCAGTAAAGTTCATTTTCTATAAGATCTATTAGGTTTTTTAATGTGTACGCTGCCATAACGCTAGCTCGGAATGTTTTTGAAAGTCTTGTTTATTATCTCCGTTCCTATAAAAGCAATCATTATGAAATTTTGCATAGCTGTGGCAGTATTTGTAGCGTATTATTTGTGTAAATTTCGTTTCTGTAACATTAGTAGTTTTTGAGTACGGTCATGTGTACGCTAGCTTGATCGTTATGCTAGCGTACCCACTAAGAATGGTCATTATTTTCGAAACCAGAGAGGCACTATTTATTCTAGTTTTGCATTAATTATGCAGTGTTTATACAGTATTTATAAGGCATAACAACAATCGTGAATTCGATTATGGGTACGCTACCATCACGGACACTTCATAAAGGCTAATGTTCACACTTAAAAGATAATAGATACGACAATTTACCAACTTCATTGATGTATGGCTAATGCCAGAAACATACTTGCGTGTCGCGGTGTGTCGGGGCGCGCCAGAAGCATATCGGTTTCATACATTTAGTATGGTTAGGGACATACTTGTATGGCGTGTCGTGTCGCGACACGGTCTATCGTGTCGCAGACTGCTAGCCGCCGATTGCGCCAGAGCGGTGGTGGGGGTTATGTCGCGACACGTAAATATGTTTCCGCCCTAAGATTTGCATTACTACGTTAAAACATCTTTGATGTATGGACTTTTTAACTTAGTGACTTCTGTCAGATCTAAGTATCTATCTATGTATTTGTCTTTTAATTTCCGGACTGGACGGCCGGTACTGGACGGCCGGACAGACAAAGAGCAATAGATGGTTCATGGGTTCCGTTTCCTTCATCTTGAATTGAACCCTAGATAAAAGCTTGCCATAACAAGCCCACAAGGTGAATTAAGTAAATTTCAATGAAAGACGACGCGCCGGGCGAGCGCCCGCTCGTCTCTTCAACGAGTTTTATTCTGATTTTTCCTCCTTTGAGTGCAATGGCGGAACCAGTTTTTGAATGTCATTAGTAGGTAAATAATGGTACAATGTAATGTTATGCTATAACCTGTTGGAAGATATTGATTGCTGCGCTCGTATCACCCTGCGTTATTATGACAGACTAGCTCCCGTCGACGACTTCGTACATTTCTTTGAGATAACCAAATAGCCAATAAGTAAGTATGTTATTCGTGAGCTCTGAGTTCGGTTCACGAAGGTATCGAGACGTGATCGTGTCGTCGTGTATTTGTAGTTTCTATTAGATACAGAAAAGTAGCGACTACGCCTTTGCTAAGTTTTGGACACAGACTCTTCGGAACAAAATTCACAACTTCACAAACTTTAGCTTTTTTACCCGATAGTACAAGAAGTAACTTATGTATCTTCGTCACCCTTGTAATGCCGAAGGGTTAGGGTACATCTCGTCCGAATGAAAACTTGTCCGAGGACGAGTTGTCCTCTGCAGTTTTAAATTGGGGTACAATACAACTCGTCCGAGTCCCGAAACTGCTGATTTTAGATTCGGACCAGTTGTACCCTGATCAAAAACAGAAGTGGTCAACTCGTCCGAGAGAAGATCCTCGTTACGCTTCAGGGTTCCTTATGAAATTTTTATAGAGTGAGTGGGGGGAAGATGAAAAAAGGGTTAAGACAAAAAGTCTTCAATAACACCAGATTTATAGTACTTATGACTGTGCTGGCAACAGCGTTAGGGCCACCAATTTGTTACTTATCACAACTCAGTCAGCGGTTGCGGCTGAGAACGCCTGGTTATGTGTAAAGTGCAATTTTCTAAGACAGTGTCTTTTTCAGGATTCACAAAAGTGATTTCATCTTGCCCCGTGTCTTGTAAATTAAATTACAAGGCAGGTACGAGTGTTTCATTGAAACATCTGCCTATTATTTTTTGTACATATTTATGTAATTACTTCTAAATCTCTCTATTTCTCGTATTTTAGAATTTATTTCAACTTTTCATCTTTCCCCATTTACATTTAACGGGGTAAGACAAACATATCAATGTTTTAATTTTGACCCTTTTTCAGATTTCATACTAAAGGCCTGTTCTCAAACTGTATCTTTGTGTAAGTTTCAGGAAGAAAATAAGAAATAAGAAAACAATTGCTGAAAGTAGTAAAACAAAAAATAACAAGAATGCTAAGAAATGTGAAATAAAAAAAGAATCCAATAGAAAAAGAAAATACTTTAAAAAGTACAAAAGAAAAAATTAAGAATTATTTATGGTGATGAAAAAGAATATTCATATAGGTTTCATGTGAAATAAAAAAGTTTTCAGTTTTTATTTCAATTTTCATTAATAGATAAAATTTTTTTTTCTTCAGTCAAAACATGTGCAAATTGGCTCCAAAGTTTGAGAATCTCTTCTTCAATCTTCCCCCAGTGGGGTAAGTTCGGAATATATATATTTTTTAAATCTGTTATATCTTTGTTAAAAATAGGTATTTTGGCACTACAGTCAGTTACAACTTTTTAAATTACTTAACACTATAGACTAAGGACCATAAACTTTGCCTAAGACCTGCCTAAGACACGTTTTAACGATTTTAGATTTTTATTCGATCTTACCCCGTCACCTTTTCATCTTCCCCCTGTTTCAATTAAGTAAAAATAATATTTTTAATTACAGTTTTCTACTTTTTGGACAGCTTTATCAGGCTGTTATTGACATATTATAAAAATCTAGTCTTTACCCTTTAATTATGTCCAATTTACTTTTAGCTAAAGTTAATATCTATTCTTCTACATGGATTCAAAAACAACACTGACCATCTCATCAAAAAACCGTTCGATCTTGCCCCCACTCACTCTACTTCTAAAAAAAATAAAGTTATAACCAACGGCCTCCGCTCTTTGAACACAGGCGCCGGACTCGTCATTAACTTATAGACACAAGATTGCGTATCTCCTATTTCAGCCTCATTAGGGCTGTTCCTGATTTACTAGGTTATAGAACAAGCTTCTTTGAGTCGTTCTGTATACTTAGCGCAATTACCCAAATTTTGGATTGAGTCAGTTTACGAATGGAGTTACTTACGATTTTTTATTGCGGGAGTTCTGGATGCATGATTTCTATGTCTAAAAAAGTAAGTAATGATGAACAATTCACACAGCATCATCTAGCCCCAAGCTAAGCAGAGCTTGTGTTATGGGTAATAGATGACTGATATACTTAATACAATACATTACATATATAGATTTTTTTTTATTATATATAGAAAACACCCAGACCAACGAAACAAATTTCTGCAGATCATACACAAATTTGTTCCGAGGCGGGAATCGAACCCGCAACCTTCTGCGTCGCAGGCGGACCTTCGCCCACCGCGCCACATCGGTCGTCAAAGTATTTCTATGTATCTAATTTGTATGTAGGTACCTATTAGCAGTTATCTAGTTCGCAGAAAACAAGCTCTATTTTGGGGCTAGATGATGCTGTATGAATTGTCTATCCAATTTCATTATTAGCACAATTAATACAATGAAGAATAAGTATAATTATATACTACTTTATATGTAAATTGAGGTCAGTACGTACATTATTTACTTCATCCTATCTCTGAAGGTCTCGCAAGATGCTGCGACCTCATGTCTCTGACGTATGTGCACGGAACAGGTCTTGTAGGTAAACCAACTGGTTTCAGTAGGTATGTTTGTCTTTTTTGCACTATTTCTTTAGCAAGGTTATTCCCCCTTATTTCTAGAATCAGAGAGTGGATGTCAAGACATTTATGAATGAACTAGCAGTAGGTAGATACCTATAGAGAGCTGGCGACTTCGACTCAACCCCTAGAAAACGGGAAATAAATCTATACTTCCTATAGAAAATTACAGAAATTGCGTTATTTGTTTATTTGGTACCAGGGAAACATAATGTAAAATTTTGAAGGTCTACTACTTGTCTAGCTGAAGGTACCTACATTGTCAGTCAGTCTGTAACTCCTATAAACTAGCTGTGCCCGTGGCTTCGCCAACGTACTTAAGAGGTTTTAGATTTATTTTTTTCCGCGGTTTTAACTCGTTTCATTCTTATTCTGCAACTAAAGACAGACACAAATAAAAAAAATAAGGAGGTATTTATTTTAGTAGGTAGTGTCTTAAATCCTAAATTAGGTTTATCTATACACTAAGGGTTCTCTATAAAAGCAAGTGTACCACGGTAGGCATAGGCACATACAAACAAACACGGCCATGCCACCACCACCTCAGCCACTGTTACCGAGCGGCATGGCGCGAAGTTGTGAAATTGAACATTGCGTAATGAATCGAAGGTCTTCCTTTAGTTGATTGTCCCTTTTTGGCAAACATGGCTCGCTCCACCAGCCTCGTGTCGAGCAGTGTTATGACACTACGCTTGCTTATGTACATTCAACACGGCCAACACGGCACCTACCTAAGGTGTATCCAATTCAAACTTATTAAAAAAATACATCTTGACATAGGTATTAAGTATGTAGGTATTTATGTAATTAATATTTGAAGAAATCGAGAGATAGTATCCTACTAATATTGATTAGGTATGTATTTAGTCTAACTTTACATCGTACAAGGAACCTACAAGCATTTGTTGCGACGTAAGTAATCGAATCCGTAAACTTAGCGTCGCAGGCTCGCAGGCGAATCTTTTAAGAGTTTTGATCAGATTCGAGGAATGGATGTAAAATTGATGTTAATATATAAACTCTTATGGTGTCGCTCTCTTTCAGGAATATGACTTTCTTTCTTTTAGGAATCTATTCACTTTAAATTAAAAAAAAACAATAAGTACCTACATTTCTCCCTCCTGGTACCTTCAGATTAAAAGTGAAAACGTATTACTATACCTACACTAAATAATTACATTTTGGTCGTTATTTTTTCTATATGTAGTTTGTAAGTTTAGTATTCCGCCCCAAAATTTTTTGTTCTATAAAACTAAGTCAATACCAGAAGCAAGTTGCTTATCACTACCATGGACGAACTCACTACATACATAACAAACAAAGTCGCTTTCTCTGTCTCTATGTCCCTATGTATGCTTAAATCTTTAAAACTACGCAACGGATTTTGATGCGGTTTTTTTTATAAATAGAGTGATTCAAGAGGAAGGTTTATACGTATTATAAACTGTGCGAAGCCGGGGCGGGTCACTAGTAAGTTATAAATTGTTAAGTACCTATTATTATAAGTTGTTATTGTATTATATGATATGTACCTACTCGAAGGTCTCGCGTCAGTGCGTGAGTGCGTCAGCCAGGGAAAGTAATGATTCCGCCAGCAATCACGCAATACTTGTAGACGGTATCTTGTAAGCACTAGCGTCATAGTTGAATCAAAGCTAACAAATAGATTGGTATGCGTATTCTAGCGGTAACACTAACAGGACACTGTCCACTAAATAAACACCTATTCACCATCGGAGTGACGGACAGTCCTCGCTGTGCAGAGGATGCCTCATTTTTCATCTTAAAGTTGCTCAAAATTCATAAAATCTATTTGGGGTCGTGCCAGAAAGGTACTACCTAGCACGACCCCGGCCTATATGTTATAACAGCAACGATTTGAGAGTACACTTTTTAAATTCTATAGTACAACAAAGTAGGTACACTTTTTTCATTAATCTGTAGGTAGGTACCACATTGGTAACGATTCGAGTTCGTGCTGGGTAGCATCACACCTCAGCGACGACGAAACGGCTGCCCACGTTATCTTGGAATGCAAGGGAGTAGCTATTAACACAACGAACAGAAATCCTCAACATGCCGAGGTCACTCCGCGAAGCCTTTGAAGATCCCAGGACGATTCTGCGCTTCTGGACGGAGTTCGGCTGCTATGATATCGAAACAAACGCATAATGGACCCAACTGAGTCTAAATGCGGAAACTAAAGTAGGGTTAGCGTCAGGACCCCTGGACCAAGTGCGATATTTTATATTTGGAAACTATCAAATTACAATAGGTACCTTTTCAATACTATTTGATACCTCAGTTAAATTATTTAGTACCTCGATGAGCAGTGAAATAATTTGAAAAGAAAGTGGTCAGACATTCTGACGTCAGGTTGTCTGGACCACATCTTTTTCACATAGTTAGAGACAGTAAAACTTAAAAAATCCTTTGTAAATATTAATACCTTTTTAATACCTTCCAATACCTCTTCATTTCAAAAATTTCTTTTTTCAGCGACCCTTAAATGTTTGAAATAAAGAGGTATTGGAAGGTATTAAAAAGGTATTAAATATTTACAAAGGATTTTTTAAGTTTTACTGTCTCTAACTATGTGAATAAGATGTGGTCCAGACAACCTGACGTCAGAATGTCTGACCACTTTCTTTTCAAATTATTTCACTGCTCATCGAGGTACCTACTAAAAGATTTAACTGAGGTATCAAATAGTATTGAAAAGGTATTGTAATTTGATAGTTTTCAAATATAAAATATCGAACTTGGTCCAGGGGTCCTGACGCTAACAAAGTACTAGGTACTTAAATCTAACCCTAACTATAGTTGGATCGCATCTAGTGCGAAGTTCTGTCGTGACGTAAAAGTTGCTGGTTGTATTCCCGTCCGAGACAGTTGTTTGCATCAATGTCTGTGTGTCGACTATTCTCTGCACTTTGAGAAAAAAAAATAATGAAGTTACTTATTACTTAAGTCCAAAATAATAGTCTCGTGTTGTAAGATACCTTTAAATCTTGAACCTTGAGGTTTTTGTATCAGTGTACTCACTCAGAACCTTTTTATAAAAGTACCTATAAATTCTCACTCGGTTCCTTGTCCTGAGGGAAAATTACAAGTAAAAAATCTGAATTGAAAAGAAAATCTGTCCTTTGTCCTTTTGAAAATGTCTCTATGAGAATAAGCAGCACTACCTACCATAATAATGATTCAAAATTTCTACGGTGAAAATCTTATTTGTAAAGTTATTGCTTACTTGAGTAGTTAGGTAGTAAGTACCCACGTAAGTATGGTTTAAAATCGTTGCAATGATCTAGCTATAAGTAGGTAAAATAAAACAACTCGTCAAGACCACACAGCACTTTACTAAACTTATCACTAGACATACACTATAACTTAAAATTTGACTTGTCTAAGTGCTATTTGTAAGCCTAAACAAATAAAGATAATTGATTTACTACTTTACATCAACGGTGTGTAAAATTCTGTAAGAATTGTTGTCGCGATTGCCTTTCAATACATCGATGATCTAGATTGTTCCTAGTACTTCACGACAAGAAATTCCATCTCCCAATGACTAAGCCTCTCAACTATAAGGTGATAGCTAACTCGTTTGGTTTTTATTGTTTTGCCACGAGACAGAATGTTAAAACACAGCTCAAAGCATCGCATAAATTTAATTCATTTCCCCAAAGAAATGAGCTGCAACGCTCAACAGGTTCCAGTCTACACTCAAGTCATGATTTCTCGACTCAAGTCATCATTTTCAAGCCGCAATTCGACAGATTCGAGTCGTCACTCGAGAACTGCTCAAATCTGCTCGAGTATTAATTTGAGAGCAACCCCGGATCTACTCAAAAGCAACTCAGATTAACGTCTCAAGTTTGCGATTTATTGGCTGTTTAAAAGTGAAATGCGTCAGTAGAGAAGCTCAGAGGTGTCCTTCAGAGGGCGCTCGTGGGGGGGGTGTCGGACGGCGGTGCGGGAGAGGGGGGTGTCAGAGGGCGGTCTGGGGCCGGCGCCGGCGCCCCAGCACGCCGTGGCCCGGGTACAGCGCGCACACGCGCGTGCGCGTTGAGAGCCCCGCCAGGCGGCACGGACTCGGGGACGAGTCACTGCCGCCCGACCTGGGGATTCACAAGGGTTTATATAGAAATCAGAAATATAGGTATATGTCGATTATATAGCGCATCAGCATTATTCAACATTCATTAGGTACTTACTTAAACTACGAAACACACAGAAGCCGGAGGCGGAGCGGAGGTGAAGGCGTGCGAGTTGTATTCTGTTGAATCATATGAAAGCCTACACACACACCGCAGGCGGTGACGGTGCGGTGCCATAGGAAAAACTGGCACGCCTTCTCCTCAGTTCCGCCTCCGGCTTCTGTGTGTTTCAAACTTAAAGCGGTATTGCACTACACGGTAATCAGGGCCCGGTAGTTAGGGCGATTTGGGAGCAAGGCTTGCCGGATACGTCCGGTCGCCCTAATAGGGACCCTTACGCTCTCAATCTTATTACACCACTCTTAATTAGGGTTAGGGTCCCTTAAAATTGGGTAGTGGAACACGCTTTTAGGTACACTCCATACACCTTCCCATGGTCCTACCAACCTTGCGGTTATACGGACCGAAGCTGTGAGAAAGGAGCCTCGGATGACTCAAGTCTCTAAAGATCCTACTACCTACTACTATACTTAGTCACAGTCAAATCAAAGTCAAAGTCAAAATGCTTTATTTCCTTAAGACCTTATATGACACTTGGACACGTCATAAAATTCATTATATAAATAATTAAAACTAGCAAATAAAGTGCTCACTTTGATTTTTGTTCACAGAACAAGAAACCTTCACCTTGTTAGGTTGGTGGGCTTGGTAGTGAGTAGTCAGTACCTGTGGCGTTTGGAGGAGGAGGAGGCGCAGGCCAGCGAGGAGACGTGTGCGCCGGCGGCGGGCGCGGCTTGGGCGCGACGGCCGCGGCCCGCGATGTCGATGTGCTGGACCACGGCTAGCGGCCCGCAGCGCGCGTAGCGCTCCTCCACGGTCTCCGGGCCGTCTCCAACAACACACACGGTAAACAACTACTCACACAAACTAAACAGCGGCTCACACTAATGTAACATCACCTCATCCTATTTAACCACGGCTAACACTAATTAAACATCGGCTCACACTAATTAAACATCGGCTCACACTAATTAAACATCGGCTTACATTAATTAAACATCAGCTTACACTATTTAAACATCAGTTCACACAAATCAAACATCATCATCATCAGCCTATATTAGTCGGCAGCTGGACATAGGCCTCCCCCAATGAGCGCCATAGCGCCCTCTCTTCAGCTAATTAAACATAGGCTCACACTAATTAAACATCGGCTCACACTAATTAAACATCGGCTCACACTAACTAGACCTCAGCTCATTCAACACAAATGCTAGACGATCGATCCCCGCATAATCTTCCACCCAGAGCCAAACAGAGCTTGATATTAGATAGCTGATCAAGGCTGATCAGAAGTCATCCATCCTAAAATCTGCCATTGTTTTATAACTAGCTTGCCGCTCGCGGTTTCGCCCGCGTAGTCTATACGAACTCTAAAAATAAGTCCTCATCGCCTTCGCTCCACGGAGTGCATGCCCTCCCAAAACTACGCTCGTTTCGGTCAAGATCCCTCGAACCTTTACTTCCCAGCCGAGTGCACGAGTGTTTGTGTGTCTCAGTGTACTCACCTGTGGGGAAATCCATCACGAGAGCATCGCTGAGCAGTGTAAGCCCGTGTTTGATAATTTTCACAATCGAAAATGTTATCTTTTTTACAATTTACATTACCAGAATAATTGTCTAAGACAGATAGTGTCAAATTTGGCAATTAATTATTTATATTTTGGAGCAGTTTTATGTCATGTCAACTCTTAAATGACTGATTTCCTTCGTCCACAAAACAATTCAATTATTTCGTCAAAAGTGGGAGTCTTAGACCTTTTTACTCTTTTCGAATGTCTAAGTGGGAGGATCTCTCGGATCTGTTGGATATCTGGATACCTACCTGGGTACCTAAATAATGCTGGACAATCCAAACTGCATCATCTACCTACTAGAAGATGACCGACAAGTATACTTAGCTTAATAGATAGCGAAGGATCGGTCAGATTCCTACGATCTGCAGAAATTTGTTGCGTTGGTCTGGGTGTTTTCTATGTATAAAATATCTATCTATGTATACAGGGTTATAGGTGTTTAATGATTAACCTCGAAAAGGCGACTTGGGTAGATCAAGACTAACAACTTTTGTTCTACGATTTTTTCTAATTCAATGATTTTTTTCCTATAGGTACAAAAAAAAAATATTATAAGCAAATTTCCAGTTCTAATCTTCTTAGCTCTATCTAGGCGTCGCAGATTGAGACATATCGGTTTGGTACATGACCTATATGTCGTATACATAATCTAGTAGGGAAAGAAAGGGGTTGCGGTGAGGCGAGCGGGGGTTGATAGAAATGCCGCCAAAACTAAAAAAAAAAAAATCTGGAGATGTATTACGTTTTGGCAAAAGTCATAGAACAAAAGTTGTTAGTCTTGATTCACCCAAGTCGCCTTTAAGAGGTTAATCATTAGATACCTATAACCCTGTATAATGTAATAATATACCTATCAGTTATCTATTATACCCATAACTAACACAGCTTTGAGTAGCTTACTTTGGGACTATAATAGATGGTGCTGTGTGAATTGTCCAAGGTATTTATTTATACTAGGACCGCTGCTGGTCGGATATCGCGTCAATATCATCCGGCGTACCTTAGGGTGACAAATCTAAATCTAGCTGTGCTGCGCTGTGCTGTGTCAACTCGCTCGTCTAATATTTTAATGAGGATACAAACAAACCATGCTGTGCTGCGCTGTGCTGTGCTGCGTCAATGACTTGACCAAACATAGCACAGCGCAGTACAGCTCGATTTAAAATAATACATACTAGATGCGCCCCGCGGCTTCGCCCGCGAACCACACTTTTTTCATACAAATTTCAGAAATTTATTACACATCCTCTTAGGGGTTATTATGTAAAAATAAAAAAGTGTTTAATTAGGTACCTATTTATTTTTTACTTTGTTCATACCGATTTATGAGTAAATTGAGGAAAAATATTTTTCCATACAAACTTTACCACCCTATTTTACCCCTCCCCCCCCCCTCTATGTCTTAGTCTATAACCTTATCTATCTACGTAGGTACCGAATTTCATTTAAATAACTTAAGTAATTAAGGAGATTACTTATAACAAATCATTCACACAGACATTCCCATTTACCTACATATAATTTTAAGATAGTAGGATTTACCTTTGCCCACTTGTGGAACCGCGAGGACTTACAACTCTCGTAGTACTGCATGCTGCGACTACATGGAGGAAGATTCATTTTTCAGGATTACATTCATCGTATATTCTGACTAGCGACCCACCCCGGCTTCGCACGGTTTTATTTCAGTCTAAACCTTGAATCACTCTATCTATTAAAAAAAACGCATAAAAATCCGTTGCGTATTTTTAAAGATTAAAGTCCGAAACACAGAAGCCGGAGGCGGAGCGGAGGCGAAGGCGTGCGAGTTGTATTCTATTGAATCATATGAAAGCCTATACACACAACGCAGGCGGTGAGGGCGCGGTGCCATAGGAAAAACCTCCGGCTTCGTGTGTTTCGAACTTTAAGCATACATAGGGACAGAGAAAGTGACTTTGTTTTATATTATGTAGGGATTACGTTCGAAGCTCCTACGTTAATCTGATGAGAAGGTTGTAAACTAAAACAAACAGTTACAAATTAAGTTCTTTATATCTTGGAAAAAATGTAACAATAATTTATTTTTAACCGTAAATCATAAAATCGCTACATTTGTAATACATTCGCTAACCTAGTAATGTACACAGTGCGATGCGAAACTTCATCCATCAAAATCGGCCCCTATCCACTCTCATTAATGGGGCCTACGGTAAGAATGAATAATAATTAAATCATTTATTTATGAATACTGCGCTAATCTCAAAAAATATAGTTTTAAAACTAAATGAAGCTCTTATTAAAACTTATGTACAGCGCGTTACAACTAAAACGATGGAATACAAGATTCGCTGTTTATAATAAATCGAGTTAAATTTATATTAATTAATAAACTTAACATAAAAACAAACGGGTTAAACAAATGCTTAAGTAGACACGTCTTTTCAAATGTAAGACTAGTTTTTAAGAAAATACGAGTAAGATGTCAACAACTCTTCTTTGGTTTGTGTGCGCAGATGAACGTTATGGCGAAATAAAAAGAAATTCTGTCTTCAAAGTTCAAGTAAAATAGTTAAAAGTTGTCTTAAGAAAATAGCTTTTTGAAAAGTTCGCAATTTAATGTTATGTATACTTAAAATTAAAGGCCGTTTTAAAAGCATTTTAAGAACATATTTGGCTACCGTCGTATAAACGGTTAATAAATTAGAAAAATACATTTTGTTTTAAAACTCTATACTGATATGATCAAACATGAAAATTGAGGTTTTAAGGAGTTTTAAGTTACCTGTATAATCTTTCACACTTATAAAACTGTTGTCTCAAAAAATATCAAATCATTAAAACGAGTAAACGGTAAGTTCTGATAAAATACTTCAATGTATTCAAACATACATAGCTTCAGATCTGAGTGATGATACTTTGAGCTGGGTTTATATTTAACTAACGGAATTTATGTAGATTAATGCAAAATACTAATATTTAAGTAACAAAAAGAAAGTATTACCCAGACATTTTTTAAGCTTTTCCCTAGTCTCTTGACTTTAGGTCAGGGCAATTCCTACTTTTTTGAATAATCCTAGTAATTGGCATAATGTTAGTTGTATGACAAAATTATAAAAAAAGACTACAAAATCACTAGAGCAAAGTATTCAAGAAAAACATAAAATTAATATACATACAAATAATAATAAAAAAACCTTATTAATTACTATGGGGTTTACGGATACCCCAATTTAACGACAGGGAATTACACCACCCCATTTCGGGGCCTATCTAATAGGTACTCCATAATAAAGATAGGTTAATAATAAAGTACCTTTTAATATGGGGTTTTACATCTAAAGGGTAGTTATCCATCAATGCTTTAGGCACAAATATTATACTTTAGGTACATACAATAATCTATATCTACAAGTCAGTCAAATCCTATACTGACTAAATACAATTTACATCTCCGTTCTAAGATTGACGAATATTAAGTGAAGTTTAATAGACTTTTGACGTAGGCTGATGACCGATAAATTGAAAACCAAGATGTAATTGAAGAAACATTATAATTTCTATTCTTTATCTACACCAGTCATTATGTTGTGTTGTGTGCGACTGTACCAGTCAGCAACGAAAGTCGCTATACATTACATACACGAAGTGATTTCCCAGTCGTTCAAAGTGTTCAGCAGTTTATGAAATACCACTTTTGTCATTTATTTATTGGAGTTTTTTAAAAGTTGTTAACAACTCTTGTTTCATAATAACATGATCAATTAGCTTATAATAGTATCCAATACAATTCAGCCAGGACATTGATATGAAAAAGTGTTGAGCGACTTTCGTTGCGATTTCTTCAGAAAGGACCAAAATAATTTTCATAATCATAAATGTTACACTTGGCATCGACAAAGATATTCATTACATCTACATCAATCTTCAGCTGACAAGCAATTGTCTTCCTTAAGTACCTTATAGTTATGCTTCAAGTGCAACATCGAACACCGCTGTACAGACTTACATTTCGTTTATCTTTTTTTATTTAGGCCATTTATAATATCGTGAAGAATTTTACTACAAAATGTGCGCGTCTTAAATTGATCTAGCTAATTCACAAGTGACAGATAGTCGGGGTTTTCTATAGTCACATATATATCAATGGTGTTTCTATACATAGGTGCAAAAGCATAAAACCGCATATTTATTTCGTATTGGTTTTCTAACACACATTATTAATATTTATTATCGGTATATTACCCAAGCTCCTTTCTAAGGGGTTTCCTAGTACCCCAAACGGCAAACAACAACGATTTCTATAGGATTTAATAGTGCACAAAATGTTTATATTATGGAGCATAAACTGAGGGGGTCGGCTTATACCCCGATTCTAAATGCGCCCAAAAACCGCCGCATTCTTTGATCTGCAGTACAGTCATCACCAAATTCATAAACTTGGCGCCTTACGAAGCTTACAACCTTCCAAATCAGCCTTTGAAACTCGCTAAGCACCGTCCAATTCCGAGAGCCCTAAAAGAGGCCTTCTTAGTGCTTTAATATAAAAACTTTAAAATTTCATCTACTATAATACACAAGCGTGATATTGTGGGGAAAATCCTCCACGTCCTACCAAAGCTTGCTCGTTACCAAAATCCTCAACGGATTGGTGAAGAATTAGTCGTAGAGACGGCGACGGTATATAACCATTGCCATTTTTCAGGGGGAGCTATGGCCTCCTAAAATAGAAGGTCAGCTAAATAGCCAAAAGCGATGAGTGTAAATTTATTTGAATTACTTTACTTAGAGACCAGTGCGCTAATGTCATGTTTGTTTCACACGATTACCTAATTCGATTATACATTTACGATATGTAATGTAGGTAGTTTATTTACCGAACTCTGAAGTTACTGAACCAAACATGATCAACACGGCCAGTGCTGACATGTAAATGTCCCATTTGTGCTAAAAGTCATAAAAATTACGCGTTTTTATCTAAAATTCTAAACCTAGTACCGCACCCGCGTTTCTACGTAAATTTGGCACAATTGACGAATTGAGTAAATTAAGGCCCGCGTCTCATTATTACTTACTTACAGTACTTACAATCGTGCGAGTAATTTAAGTAAGCATTTGGAATCAACGTACATTTCATAACTACATTTAAATAATACATAAGTATACTTGCAGATTCAATTCCGAGATTCTTAGTTCACATTTCATTAGGTGTCAAAACAATCAACGATATCGCCCCAACCCGCTTCCCGCCAGGACTTTGACCAGCCTAGATCGGGTTTAGTCAAAGCTAGAATAGAGAAACATTACTGTGGATAAACTGCCATCCAATAAGTTAATTTAATTCCAAGAATTTCAAATTCCATTCGTTTTTCTCCTGTAGACAATTTACGTTTAGTTAGATCAAGTACACCTCGCTTTCATTCTTCGTAGAGCTCAATGCGTTAGAGCTAAATAGTGCCGTGTGAATTATTTTCATAATAAGAAATTTTCTATGAAATCGTCCTATACACCAGCGGTAGAGCTTTCTATCTTAGGCTAGCGTTAGGGCTATCCAAAATCTTCAACTTTTAAATGAGCTATAAGAATTGCGATAAAATAAATAATACTGGACAATCCACACGTTAAGGTTGTTTCTGGTCCAGGACTAAGCATAGCTCCGCTATAAGATGGCGCTGATTTTCTATGTTGAAGTTTTTCACTATTTTCTTATTAAATTGTGCATAATTGTTTAATTGTAATATATTTGCCGCAAATGGGATGTTGTTTTTTATGTACCAAGCAATTTTTCAAGTGTTGAAAGCATCTATGGAGCTTGTATTTGGGAAGAGCAAAAAAGATTTTGCCTGTGTGAGTGATCAGCCGCTACGAGTCACTCACACAAAAAAAGATCTTGCCCGTGTGAGTGATCGGCCGCTACGAGTCACTCACACAGGCAAACCCTATAAATTCAGTGGAACTAAAATAACTACTGTTCGAAAAATAACAGAGATAATTGGAGACGCCTTAGGACTAAATATTTTTCGGACCAATAGTTCCGTTTTCGGGACATAACTAAATTACATCTAAAATTAATTCAATAAAACCACTAGTTAACGAACTAATTTTCGACTCTTGTTTTTTTTAAGAATAAAAACAGGCTCTATTTACATTTTAAAAAAAATTGGAGGTAATTTTCTTTTATCGTTTTGAACAATTTAAGTAAAAAGGCGCAGAGGGTAATGTTATTTACAAACTAGCTTATAAGCTAAGGAATATCTTACAAATTATAGGTAAAAAAAATACTTTTCACACTATTTATTAATTTCGTTAAATCATTGGAATTGACAAATAATTTGAATGAGTTCACAATAACAATCATTAATTTTAAATGTACTCACTGTGAAAGTTGTTCCAATATTATAATAAAATTACAATAAAATTGTTGGCGTAAGGAAGTCTCCACTTTTTTTGACTCTGTTCTTTGTGTACTTAGGTATTTTAGCTCCGATTTTACGACCACTTATAATAGATTAAAAGTAATACAAATTTTCACCGTATTTCAATAAGTCACGTTGGACTAGCGGTTCGAACAGTCGGGTGGGTGCGACGATGTATAGTCGTACCTGGGTTCGAAACCACTGAAAATTTGATTTACTTTTTGCTTTTTGATGATAAAATATCCACAAAATTTTGATACATCCCGTTAGTACGGGCTCGAATCCCTTCAACACTACCAAAATTTTTGATTTTTATCATTTTTATTCTTTATGTTTTGAACAATGTCATAGACCTAGTACAAACAAATTCATGTTTGTCATAAATTACTTATTGTAAGCCTTCCTAAGTCTATTTTATTGTAATATAAAACTTTGGTAGACTGTTCTGCGTACATCCCACAAAGGGTCCTGACCTCGTTTCTAACGGTATGACAAAAATAAAATGAAACAATTATGTACTATCAACACCAACTGATTTTTATTTTATTTTAGCTCTTTACGCCAGCTAATGTTCAGGCATTTTTACAAATCGCTCATTGAATGCAAAACGGCCACATTTCAAAAAATTTAGAAAATGTTTTATTTCTCATAAAGTATATCTTCTTTTGAAAACATTTCATTTCAATATTTATTTCTTTTTATTGGGATTATTATCTTAACTTTGCTTCAAAATTTGAATGCAAAAAGGGCTTTTGTAGTTTTTATCAAGTTGGGTGATAGATATAACAGCGACCATTATTTTAAAATAGAGCAAAAAATTACGAAAACAATGATGATGAATGTGATGAATGAAAGAAAAACATTTTTTCAAAAAAATCATGTTCAAAATTTTGTTTTGGCTCCTGTAAAAAGTGACGATTAGTCCAATAAAATAAAAAAAAATATATAATTCCGGACAGTCCACACAGCATCATCTAGCCCCAAGTTGAGCAAAGCTTGTATTATGGGTACTAGTTGACTGATAAACTTAATACAATACATTACATAGATAGATATTTTTTTTCTAAATACATAGAAAACACCCAGACCAACGGAACAAATTTCTGCAGATTGTACACAATTTTTTTCCGACACGGGAATTGAACCCGCAACCGGTCGCAGGCGGACCTTCGCCCACTGCGCCACATCGGTCGTCGCTGATGAATGAGCGAAATGCTTTGCATACACTCTGACACGTCTAATGCTGGGGCCACACTATCGTGATATGCCGATAATTATTGCCATAAGTTATACAACACCTAGGTGTAACCACGATTTATGGCCATAATTTTACAATGCCAATCAATATGGCAAATGGCGGTAGGCAATAGCTCCGGCGGCGGTCTTGTTTCGCACATCAAAGAAGATTACCGCAGTAATTAATGCGTTTGTGGCCACTACCGTTTGTCCAGTGTGCAATATGAGCTCACCGGCGCGGCGACGCACGTGATATTTTTACCGCCTTATTTATTGACATATCTAGGTAAACTCTAGTGTAACCACACCAGTTCATGCAGTAATTTAAACGGTAATTTAATGTCATAATTATTGCGGTAACAGCCCGGTAGACGGTAAGGTAGTGTGGCCCCAGCGTAAAACTCTCTAAACTGGTATCTATAAGCAAACATTTTATCTGTTTACATAGTGTCATTTATTGTTGTCATGGGAACGGCACGTAGGCTTCCTAGATCTTATTTGACATGCAACAAAAATAGAAGGGAATAAATACTTGGACGATGGAAAAACCCTTTGAGAACGGTAGACTATGGTATTATTAGATGATTCTTTAGATAGCACAGAGATGGCGATTCCGTCGCCGCCGTCACACTCACAAGTTCAAGTAAGCGGGCGTACAACATTATCCGTGTTCACTCACACATTGATAAAAATGGCCTAAAATTTTCACGTTATTTCTAATTATACCGAGTGTTTTCATGAATCAAACACAATTTGCCGCAAATAATGACCAATAACAAAGCCAAAAACAGTTATTTATTTGTTAAATTATGTCCACATCGCTCATATTTGGGAAAATACAAACGTATGGAACTCGGATCACCTTAAGCAGAGCTTGTGTTATGTGCACTATATGACTGATATATTCGATGCGCAAGCGCATAAGCTGGTATTCAATCCACGCGTTGCTACCTCTCTTACTCGTCTAACGCTTCAGTGAGTCATAATTGTGCCATAAGTGATTAAGACTGCTACCTATAAAAGTCCCTCGTCTAATCTTCAGTGCATCATAAGTGCTGAACAGTGCGTCTAGTCATAATGGCTGCTCGCGAGGCAGACTTATGAAAAGTGTGCCATAAGTGCTGAACAGTGTGTCTAGTCGTAATGGCTTCTCGCGAGGCTGTCATAAGTGTGCCGTAAGTGCTGAACAGTGTGTCTATTCGTAATGGCTGCTCGCGAGGCTGGTCCTCGAGGAGTGGAGCGTGGCGTTGTGGTGCGCGAGGGCGGATGGCGCGGGGGGTGCGGGGGGCGCGCGCGCATTCGCCTGGCGTTCCTGCTCGTCCAGCTGCGCCGCGAACTCCTTATCCAACGCCTGGGTGGGAAACGGAGAGGTATTACTATCGGTTGGCGGTGGGGGAAGTTACTTATGAAAATTATAAGGTTAATAAAACAATAAATAAAAAATAAACTAAGAAATAGAAAAACTCTTTTTGGTTTTGAAACCAGTTGCATTGCGACGTGCAGTTTATATGTATATGTGTGGTGTATGTTTTGTATGTCTTAAAGATTTAGAAATTACTGTTAAGATTAGAAATTTATTAATAATTAAGAAAGAGTTTGACATGTCTGTTAGAGAAATAAAGAATTGATATTTAATTTTAATTAAAAAAAAGTTTGTTTGATTTGGATTCGTCTTCTAATGAAGACTATTAAATCATTTGACTGCTGTATGTAAAATATTCAGTTTTGGATGTGAGTAGATAAAAATATTTGTAAAACTCAATATCCGATAGCAAAAAGACATGACGAGGAAAATTATGAAAATATTATTAAATAAACTAGGGAGTAAAAGGTTTGCATTGTGTGAATGAAATAAATGTGTGAATAAAAAAAATAGTCTTAGTAATGATAATAATAATAATGTACAGTAATACCTACTTTTCCTCAACCTCAACCAGGCTGCCTTCCAGAATAGCATAGAAATGAAATATAAAATTAAAAGCATATTCACAGAGTTATAATGTTATGTCAAATTACTTAAAGCTAACATAGTCCATTCCAAACGCAGAGCACAAAAACGCATGTACCTTCGCATAATCCACTGTGTTTAGCAAGTAATGGAATAAAAGTGTTCAGCGCCTTTTGTAACAAAGTTGGTAATCGTATTTTGTAATATTCTTTCTTCAATCTCTCTTCAATTTTGTAAATGAGAAACTATGAAGAGAAATGTTGTTAAGGTTTATTGAAATGTTTTCATGTTCAGCTACTTTTGCGCTCTCTGTTAGGAAATAACTATATCAAGCTACTTACACTAAATTAAGTCATGATAATCTTAAAAGAAAATAAATTAATATAAAAATATAAATTAAAAGAAAATATTCACATACCATGCAATCCTCGCCGAGTCCACTTCGGTAATATAACATGCACCATGCTTTTATAAATTATTATATACAGGCATTTGATTATTTAATGCAGTAGCGGTATTATTATTAGGCGTTTCAAAGCAAATTTTCCTAAATTAGTTCAATTTCACCAAAAATAATTGTTGGCTCATGCCATGCTGAATTTTAAAAGCCAAAGATTAAAAAAACAACCTAAAATCTGCCTATTTCTTTTTATATCTAGCTCTTTGTTACCTAGTAGGTACGTATGGACCTACCTAATAAGTTTTGTAATATAAATCTTCCACCAAAGCATGATAAATGAAAACTGCCAAAAGAAATGTAACATCTTTATTTACAACGTAATATTTATAAACAATTGTTAAATTGTGTACATGTCGCCACCGGATCGTAGAATCAGCCCGTTTCTAGAATGGCTAGGCCGATTGCAAAACGCTGAAATTCAACTAATTTTCATAGTTTGTTAAACTATCAACGTTACACAATATGGCTAAACGTCAATTAGTCAACTTGTAGAATGAAATTCCAATTATTTTATGTTTTTTTACAAAAACTAAGAGTCAACATGAAATTTCATACATTATTAAGAATAGATAAAAAAGTGCTGGTCAAAACTTGAGAATATTTAAATGGGACTACCCGGCTTTCAAATAAGAACCATCATGGCATAACACACAAGAAAGAACAGTCGAATTAAGACTCACTATTTATTAAAGTTGGTTGAAAAATCTTCGTTATTATGTATTTGGCCTAGCCACATACTACGTAAAGATTCACTGATGCCACGACCCGACGCGGTGACGCATGTACAAACAAATTATGTATTTTATATAAATTATTAGTAATGGCGACACGTATGGTACATAATATTTAGTAAGAATACAGAAAAGCGTTTCATAAAACTTTAAATAATTCGTTATAACTTATAACTGTTTTTTATTAATATGACAAATGTTTAACGATGTTGAATATTTATACTTTTAAATAAAATTTTATATTATTAACTAAATCTTTAAGATGCTGACTTCCAGTAATAGAAATCACTATCTCTGATTTTAAACTAATCGGAATAAATTAAGGTATTTCAGGAAATGCCAGCATGGAAAGACACAGGTACACACTAGTTAAGTATAAGTTAAAATAAGTTTTGAATAGAGTAACAAATACTAAGATTAAGAAAATGTATAGGTGTCAACTATCCAGCTAGGCCAACTATCAACAATAGGTTTTTAAAATTATTTTCAGCCTGATTCTAACAATTAATCATTGCAATAAGTTTACAACGTAATATTTTCTCAATAAACTACCTTCTTCATAAGACTTTAAATAATTTACTTTAAACTCTATAATTTAAAACATCTAATAAGGCATCGAAACAACGCACCTAACTTCAAATATTTAATTTATTCAAATACTAAACTACTTCAATAATTTAAACATCTCAACAATGCTACTTAAACTTGCCCCCGCACTTTAATATCCTAAATCCTTGCATTTTAAGCAATTAAATATTATAAAATATCAATAGAAAATAAAATGACTGATTTAAAATAAAGATACCAACTAGGAATATATTTCTAAGTATTAATTAGTAAAAGCCACGTTGGACATTAATTATTAAATGTTGGAAGCAATTTTCTTACATTTAGAACAGTTCTAAATAAATAACGGACAAGCATTTCAGTGTTCCATAGTCAATAGAAATCGAACTCCCTTCTATCATCTATCTTTAAACTTCTGCAGGGGTATTTTAAATCATCGGAAAAGCCTTCGGATTCGATATCGGAAACTTTTGACGATGAACGCTTTTTTAAACAAGCGAATTCGAAAACTTTTGCTATTTAAATTTGGATCCTTAGTTCTTTAGTTTTGATATGAAATCAAAATAGCGTTTTAAGATCTGACGGAAATGAAATCGAATTTGACGTTTCCGTTACGGAAACGAATCGAATGAAATAAAATCAGGGGTATTTTCCGTTCAGATCGAATTCTAACTGAACAGAACATGACAGATGCCCTAATTCTTTGGAGACGATATTTTTCGATCGATATTCGACCAATGAGAAGCCTAACTTTCTCTAATAAATGAAATTTCTGAATATTATTTAAGTAAGAAGCTTAAAAGTAGGGACTAACAGTAATATGGCTAAATTTAAATGAGCAGTTAGATGTTAGGAAGGAAGCAATATTTTGGCAAGTAAATTGGAAGCATCGATTACAATTCTAAATGTGTGAAATTCAGCATTCGATCAGCATGATTATTTTAAGCTTTTGATGAGTGATTCTTTCAAGGTATATACAGACATAAATCATATATTAACAATGAATAATGCTGGACAATCCACAGAACATTATTTAGCCGTTTAATAAGCAACGTTTTATGTTATGGGTACTAGATATAGATAGAAATATTAAGTATATCAGTCATCTAGTACCCATAACACAAGCTCTGCTTAGCTTGGGGCTGGATGATGCTGTGTGGACTGTCCGGAATTATTATTATTATTATTAAATTAGAAATCAATATCTTTATTTCTTTAGGCTTACAAAATAAGCACTTAGACAAGTCAAATTTAATACTATAGGTACATAGTTATCAAAATAATATAAGAAATAAAGTCATAATTGATAGATAAGTTAATGATATACTTACATTGCATATACATAGATGATGTATTATATTAAGTTACCTTTCTATGTAATGTAATGACGTTTAATTCATATAACACAAGCTCTGCCTATGTCCAGCAGTGGACTAAGATAGGCTGGTGATGATCAAGCTCTGCTTAGCTTGAGGCTAGATATTGCTGTGAGGATTATTCAGCATTATTTATTTATTGTTATGTATTTTTATTATTATTACATGAATAGCTCTGATGGTGATGATGATTGTCTTATTATTTATTAAAATATCTATAAAAGCATTTGAACATAATAAGGATTGAAATAGTTTATTTATTACAATATGATATTGGAAAGATTTTTACAGTGCTAATATTTATTACTCATTTTTGACCATTATAGTCACACAAGGTCAAGCGAGGGTTAAGGTCACTGGACTTAGGAGATGTTTAAGGTCAATAACTTGAGGTCAACGTCCATTAAGGGCAAAAATGGAAGAACAACATTACACTTTGGACTGTTGTATGAGTAAAGAAAGCATTAACTTCTTAAAACTAAAATTGTAACAGTGGCACATCGAAATATCTACTTTTAAGTAAAAAATACTACAAAACCTTACTAAGGGCCGATTCTCAAGTATTTGGAAGTTAGACACTAGCATAAAAATTTGCATTCGTTCAGTATTACACAGTAAAAAGCAGCCCCTGACTAAAATACAAAATTATAACACATGCCACACCAAATTACATGCATTTATTTAAAAAGGGTGGACGATTCTCGCAAATGCGACATCTTATATCGAACGTCAAATATCGCATACGATATACACGTAGCAATCAATTAGTTATCACAAATATCTAAAGGCAAGGCATTGGAATGTTTTGAATCGATATGATTGGATTTACAATCTAATGAATAAATAGTATAGACTATATAAACAATATACTGTAAGGCATTATGAAAGCATAATGAACAACAGTATATAATATGTAGCAATAAGTAGCTCTCATCATTTGACGTTCCTCAAAACTTTGCATACATCGTAAGTCAAACTTTACAGAGGAAGATGATGATTTTCGTCGTATTATATTTAGTATCACTCTCAGAGTGAGAGAGTAATCGACATCAAAATCACACAACAGAATCACTGGGAGCATTCTTGTCGATGCCGATCTGCTTGAGTCCACGCGTGGACAGCTGACTGACGGGCACGTCCCCCCCGGCGGAGTATGTGTTGGAGCCGCGGGTCGCGCCCCAGCGGCTGAAGTGAGAGTCGTCGTCGCTGGCCGTGCTGTCGGAGCGGAAGGTGGCGTCGCTCTTGAAGGTGCTGTACCGGCTGGAGGCCCGGGACGGCTCCTCCGAGGGCACGTCGATGACGACGGCCTCCAGCGCCACGTCCCGCTTCAGGCTCTGCTGCGAGATGCTCCTCTTCATCGGCTTCATCAGCTCAGTTTTGAACACGCTCTCCGACATGCTCTGTCTGTTCAGCATCCGCTTATCGACAGGTTTCGACCGTTCGATAACCTTCGCCTCCGGAATAGGGGGCTCGAACGCCATTATCGGATCTCTTCTATCGTTGTTGAAGACGGAGAAGGATATCTTGTCAGAACCCAGCTTGAGGTTGGAGGTAGAGGCGTAGCGCGAGGCTTTAGTCAGCTGAGCGCGCTTTGAGCCGTGAGGGGAGTGGTCGGGGCTGACGCTGCGGCGGCGGCCGGCGGGCGAGAGGAAGGAGAGGCTGGTGCGAGAGCGGGACAGCGAGCCCATGAAGCTGCTGCGCTGCTGCTGTGCAGCCAGGACCTGCTGGAGCACGTTCCTCGGCCATGGCGCGTCCAGGAACACCCCCCGGTCTGGGATCTTGCGACCGAACTTGAGCTCGTGCTCGTCGAGATGCTTCACGATCTTTTCGGTTAACTTCTGTTCGGACAAGGTTACTTTAGACGCTGTAGTCTTCCACACTAGCAGACGTCACAAGGGGGGGGAGGGAGGGGGGTCCAGTGGAAAGTGTTGATTCAATATGATTACGTTTTATAAAGACAAGAGACAATTACAGTAGTGAAGATAAATTTACATTCAGTTGAGATGATACAAACAATGTTGGTTGCGTGGAGAAATTAGAACATTGAGTTATATGATACTAGGTTCCATCCGATTAAGATTAGAGTTTTGAATTCATTTAGCAATTGTTTGCTATAGTAAACAACAAAAAAACTAAAGCTCTAAGTTACAATAGGTTTCAATATAGGGGGTACTATGAGGGGGGGGAGGGAGGGGGGTCCAGTGGAAAGTGTTGATTCAATATGATTACGTTTTATAAAGACAAGAGACAATTACAGTAGTGAAGATAAATTTACATTCAGTTGAGATGATACAAACAATGTTGGTTGCGTGGAGAAATTAGAACATTGAGTTATATGATACTAGGTTCCATCCGATTAAGATTAGAGTTTTGAATTCATTTAGCAATTGTTTGCTATAGTAAACAACAAAAAAACTAAAGCTCTAAGTTACAATAGGTTTCAATATAGGGGGTACTATGGACCTAATTGATAATACTTACAGAAATTTTAAATACATTTGAAGCCAACAATTAGAAATAATGAGTCAATATTAAGTAATAAGAAAAGTCAATACTCGCCTCAACAAATTAACAAATATTTGAAGATTTTAGAAACAAATAAATTATAATACATTATTTTTTTATTGATTCCATCAACACTTTCCAACCTCTGAAAGACAACACAACACAGGGTATACATACCTCAACCACAAACAAACATACTCCGTCACCATGCTTTCGCACTGAAGCATGCAAATACATGCACAACCAACACCCAACGCGGAAATTTATAATCAAGTACTATTCATATTCCTGAGCATGATTTGTCCTACTGCTGATAAAATATATAAAATGTTTATAATCAAAAATAAATTAGTTACTTAAATACTGATTAAATTCTAGCAGTTGATTTCTAACAGTTACTTCTATAATACAAAAAAATAACAATTTTGGAAGGGTGATTCATAGTTTTACAATGTAATAAAGCAGTGTTGTTAATCAATTTTGCTTCTGAAATTACTTTTATTTTGATTATAAGTTTCCACGTTCTAGAATGAAATTAGGGAATAAGAAAGAATTATAAAACTACAACTATATACAAAAATTTGTTATGCATGTCTTAAAACAAACTTTTAGCTGTAGAATGTATTTGTTATATTTTTTTTTTGTTTTACTATGTTTAATATTATTTGTAAACTGAATCATGCATCAAAAAAAAAAAGTACATTTAATTATCTGAAACGTGTCTTAATCAGAATATTATCTGTTATATCTACACGCTGTCTCGGAGGGATCGATTCGAATGGTTGGTACTGACACGGCCAACACCACCGCCGCACAACACAAAAACAAGCATTCTAATGTTAAACTGACGGTATAACGGCCTAACGGCTTACATAATCTAGTAGAGAGTGCGGGCTATGAAATGTATCCAAAGATTACGAATTTGATCTTAGTTCCATAAAATTTGGGAAATTTTTCTCTCCCCAGGTTAGATGTCGTGAGATTTTGCTTTGATAACTCTAAATTCAGGTGAGTTTTTTTAAAACTCGTATTTTGATGCAAATAGTTAATTGGCGCTTGATTGCATATAAGACTTCTAAGAACCAATTATAGAATCACACTGACGAAATCTAAGGAGAGAAAGAGATTGTGTAAGATTTGGCTAGACCCCTCCCTACCCTCCTAAGACTGGTGAGATTTGGCTAGGCCCCTTCCCCCGTGAGATTAGGTGAGATAGGGCTCGATCCCTTTCTCCCTCCCACATGAGATTGGCTGAGATTTGGCTAGACCTTTTCCCCCCATATAAGATTGGGTCAGATATTACTCAACCCCCTTCCTCCCTCCCCACATGAGATTAGCTGAGACATGCCTCGACCCCTTCTCCCCCTTAACGTCCCACATAACTAATGGACGACCCCTTCAGAGCATTTGAATGACTATTCTGGTGTTGTGCTCAGCTATGCTGGTAGTGCTAACCCGCAGATGGTAGCTGGTTGCTATGACTACACCCCTTCTCCTAAACATCTCACGTTACAAATAGACTATTTTACTACTTCGGAACCTATTTTCGAATGCTTATTCTCGTGTTGTCGGTCAGCTATGCTGGTAACCCCCCTAAGCCGGTGTCTTTGTTATCTGTTCGCTGTCACTTACCATCTTCCTGTGCGAGTGCGTGGCGCGCCAGTCTCTGAGCTCGGCCGCGAGCCTCTCCTCCACAGTCTTCAGCTTGTCCGACTCGTGAGAGAGCAGCGCCTTGCGCTTCTCGTTCTGGTACTGCTCTAATTCGCGGAGCATCGCCTGTCGAAGGGAAAACTCTTTCATGTAACTTGTATGTAGTGTATAGGCTTGGCGTGCTTGGTGGCCAGTCGCTGCCGCTCGGCGCGGGATCGCTTCTTCTCGCTCTCCAGTGTACACTCTATGTACTATGTACAGTTTTCTCACTGAAAGAATTCCTGATTCTCATTAGAGCAAGTCTGTGGGCTGTTGAAACGGTTTACAGTACATGACTTTCAGCTAAGATTTGAGCTCTCTCTACTTCAAGGAATTTTGTCTTTGCAGCTCCTCCCCATATGGGTATACAATATTTTATAATTGATTGTGCTAAGCTTATGTAAATGTGGTCTATAATTTCTTTTTTTGATATATGTCTTCATGTTTTAAAAATCCAAATTAACTTGCGAATTCTAGTCATAACTAATTCTATATGAGCATACCAGGACATACGTTGTTCTATCATAATACCTAAATATAATGCGAGGTCTTCTTCTCTCTTTCCAGAGTGCACTCTATGTACATAATATAATGCGAGGTTACCTCTCCGGCCGCCTTCAACTCCTCCCGCGCCTTGGCGTGCTTGGTGGCCAGTCGCTGCTGCTCGGCGCGGTACCGCTTCTTCTCGCTCTCTTGGAACTGGAAATTATTTCAGTCATTATTATTAGGAGGTTGCGGGTTCGATTCCCGCCTCGGAACAAATTTGTGCACGATCTGCAGAAATTTGTTTCGTTGGTCTGGGTGTTTAATATTTATAATAAAACATATCTATCTATGTAGTATATTGTATTAAGTATATCAGTCATCTAGTACCCATAACACAAGCTCTGCTTAGCTTGGGGCTAGATGATGCTGTGTGGACTGTCCGAAATTATTTATTTTATTTATTTATTTATTTATTATACACAAATAAATAATTCCGGACAGTCCACACAGCATCAGAGTTATCAGAGTTTTCTAGAGATATCATTTATTATATTTTTATACTTAAATTAACAACTTCAAAATTCAAAATTAAGGAAAACTGAAAAACTACTGAAAATTTTCTATCATTTTTTTTAAACTGCAAAGCGCAACATGCCCGGCAATCTACCAGGCACCCATAAGTATCTAGAAAGTGTCCCTAACACTCAATTCGTCAATAAAAGTCGGAGCCACCTCGACTGTATCTCATTTTAAGGTACCAGACAGTCATAACTGTAAGTAGATGGCTCAGCTCGTACTTCTTGAGCAACACTCGATTCGTCCCTAAAAACTCGGGAGCCACCTGGTCTGTACTCATTTCAAAGTACCAGGCTGACATGAGTGTGAGGAGACGGCTTGTACCTTCTTGAGCACAACACTCGATTCTTCAACTCGGAGCCATCTCGACTATATCTCAGTTCAAAGTACCAGGCTGACATAACTGTTAGTAGATGGCTCGGCTCGTACCTTCTTGAGCAACACTCGATTCGTCCCTAAAACTAGGAGCCACTTCGACTGTATCTCATTTTGAAGTACCAGGCAGTCATAACTGTAAGTAGATGGCTCAGCTCGTACCTTCTTGAGCAACAACTCAATTCGTCCCTAATAACTCGGAGCCACCTGGTCTGTATCTCATTTCAAAGTACCAGGCAGTCATAACTGTAAGTAGATGGGCGGTACCTTCTTGAGCTTGTCCCTGTCGTCGGGGCTGGAGGCGGGCGGCGCGGAGATGCGCAGCGACTCGCGGAACATCATCTCGCGCGCCTTCTGCTCCGCGCGGATGCGCTTCGGCAGCGAGCGCTTCTCCAACGCCTGGCACTTCGCCAGCTCCTCCTCTTTGCGGGTGTTCTTGCTGGAAATAAAGGTATTATTGAGTTGGAACTATTTGTTAAAAGCACAGACAAATCTTTCTGAATAGACACTCGGAGAGGAACTATAATTTCATCAAATTAAAGTTCAACATTGAATGTATTTTTCTCAAACTTTGAGAAAACACTAGACTAAATAATAAACTAAAAACCGACGATCAGTCTCTCGCTAGCTGCCATGGCAACGGGAGCGAGCTGGTCTCCCTACATCCCCAGTACCTGGCTCTCATCAGAACGAGGAGGTGACTCACCGCTTGATCTGCTCCAGCTCCTTGTCGTGCCGCACCAGCATCTGGTGCCGCCGCAGCAGGAACTCCTCCTTGAGCTGTCTCTTGGCGAGCTGGTGTCGCTCGTGCACCTGCTTCTCCTCCAGCTCCCACAGCGCCGCCTCGTGGTTGCGCATTATCTGCAAATACAAAAACATCTTTACTGGGAACAGAACTTAGGTTTATAGTACAATTAAGGCCTGATTACCACAAAAGTTAAACGCACAAGGATCATAAGTCATTCATTTTAGCGGTTCACACGGTTTACACTGTGTAAAGGAATGTCTTGCAGTGGCTTTCTTGAGCTGATGGATGAACTATGAACGCAGTTACTTTCTTTAGACTCACTATATTAAGCACTTAGTAGACTCAGAGTTGCTAATTAATGCTGTTCCTAAAGTGTACATTTGAAGTCCAAATATACACTAAGAACCTCTGAGCATGGCATTTAGACAAGTCAAATTTTAAACTATAAATTATTACCAATCAAAAAAAGGTTTTCTCAATTATGGGCAATTGCGCACGCTTCTATAATAGTTTGTTTCTAATAATTTTGAATGTTGAATTTTCTGATACATTTTCTAAATACACTTCTATTCATAATCAAGTGTTTCTTTTCCAGCAACTAGAAGAAGTGAGGCAAGTGGGTTCCTACAAGAAAGGCACCATGATGGCCGGGAAGAATGTGGCCGATATAGTGGTGCTGATGAAGACATTGCCCACCAAGGAAGCTGTTGATGGTCTGTCCAATAAGGTGAGCTTCATCATTACATCTTTACTTTACAATATTTTAAATGGAAGGTTCATTTATACGGCCATAGCCATTGGCATTCCATGTGGCTAGCAGTAAATGTGTTAGGACAAAGAAGCCAGTTTTTGGGATAAATTTTAACTGAGTCTGAGCTACAGTTTCAGTCCTTAGGGCGTTAGTTTTCTGCCTTTTTGTGTGGTTGCTCGTGGCTTGCATATCCAAGCTTGTAAAAAGTGTTCGTACTTATGAATGTATTATATATTTGTTCAGGTGTTTTATATTTATAACAAGCTGGTGCCCGCGACTTCGCCTGCCCAGGATTAGTATTTCGAGTAGCTTATCCAGACAAATCTATCTCTGTACCAAATTTCAAAGTGTTTGATGTCTGATGAGAGACAGGTGTGGACATGTTACCTGATGCCGTTGCTGGAGGTACTGCCGGTCCTGTAGCGCTTGGTTGTCGGCGTGGTGCTCGTGCAGTCTGGAATGTTATATTCATCTATTACAATGGTGCTGTACTAGGACTGACTCAACTAGAGACATTGTATCTTAGGTCAACATCGTAGGTTTACACACTGATATCATCGCCGCGTGCTCTCCGTCCAGTGATGTACAGTCCTCCTCCGCAGTGTACACGTGACGGGAGCCCTACCTGCGCAGCGTGGAGTCGTGCTCCTCCGCCAGCGCGGCCACGTAGCCCCGCTCGCGCGCCGCGTGCTCTCCGTCCAGCCGCGTGCGGTGCGCGCGGTACGCTTCCTTGCGACGCTCCTTCGGCACCAGCTCCACCTCCTGCAAACAACAATACAACTTATACCACAAGAGTTGTTTAAGGGTCTTTTTAGATTTGGCCAAGGCCTTTGACACTGTTTCCGTTCAAATCCTGTTACGAAATTTGAATTAGCTGGAATAAGGGGTTTAGCATTAAAGTTGTTTCAGAGCTATCTAGCCAACGAAAACAGTGTCTTAGCGTCAGTGGCATTACCAGTTCTCCTTGCCAAGTAAATTTTGGAGTACCGCAGGGGAGTTGGACCCACGCTGTTTATCCTCTACATTAACAGTATACACGATGTTACCATTCCCCATGCAGATATCATAATGTTATGCAGATGACACGCGCGCTCGGCCGCACTATGTATGTGTGTACGCACCTGCTTCATCAGCCGCAGCTCCTTCTTGAGCGTGTCCCGGAAGTGCCTCAGCTTGTGGTCGTGCTCGTGCCGCAGCCGCTTGGCCGCCGCCCGCAGCTCCCCCTCCAGTGCCTGCTCCGCGCGCTCGGCCGCACTATGTATGTGTGTACGCACCTGCTTCATCAGCCGCAGCTCCTTCTTGAGCGTGTCCCGGAAGTGCCTCAGCTTGTGGTCGTGCTCGTGCCGCAGCCGCTTGGCCGCCGCCCGCAGCTCCCCCTCCAGTGCCTGCTCCGCGCGCTCGGCCGCACTATGTATGTGTGTACGCACCTGCTTCATCAGCCGCAGCTCCTTCTTGAGCGTGTCCCGGAAGTGCCTCAGCTTGTGGTCGTGCTCGTGCCGCAGCCGCTTGGCCGCCGCCCGCAGCTCCCCCTCCAGTGCCTGCTCCGCGCGCTCGGCCGCACTATGTATGTGTGTACGCACCTGCTTCATCAGCCGCAGCTCCTTCTTGAGCGTGTCCCGGAAGTGCCTCAGCTTGTGGTCGTGCTCGTGCCGCAGCCGCTTGGCCGCCGCCCGCAGCTCCCCCTCCAGTGCCTGCTCCGCGCGCTCGGCCGCACTATGTATGTGTGTACGCACCTGCTTCATCAGCCGCAGCTCCTTCTTGAGCGTGTCCCGGAAGTGCCTCAGCTTGTGGTCGTGCTCGTGCCGCAGCCGCTTGGCCGCCGCCCGCAGCTCCCCCTCCAGTGCCTGCTCCGCGCGCTCGGCCGCACTATGTATGTGTGTACGCACCTGCTTCATCAGCCGCAGCTCCTTCTTGAGCGTGTCCCGGAAGTGCCTCAGCTTGTGGTCGTGCTCGTGCCGCAGCCGCTTGGCCGCCGCCCGCAGCTCCCCCTCCAGTGCCTGCTCCGCGCGCTCGGCCGCACTATGTATGTGTGTACGCACCTGCTTCATCAGCCGCAGCTCCTTCTTGAGCGTGTCCCGGAAGTGCCTCAGCTTGTGGTCGTGCTCGTGCCGCAGCCGCTTGGCCGCCGCCCGCAGCTCCCCCTCCAGTGCCTGCTCCGCGCGCTCGGCCGCACTATGTATGTGTGTACGCACCTGCTTCATCAGCCGCAGCTCCTTCTTGAGCGTGTCCCGGAAGTGCCTCAGCTTGTGGTCGTGCTCGTGCCGCAGCCGCTTGGCCGCCGCCCGCAGCTCCCCCTCCAGTGCCTGCTCCGCGCGCTCGGCCGCACTATGTATGTGTGTACGCACCTGCTTCATCAGCCGCAGCTCCTTCTTGAGCGTGTCCCGGAAGTGCCTCAGCTTGTGGTCGTGCTCGTGCCGCAGCCGCTTGGCCGCCGCCCGCAGCTCCCCCTCCAGTGCCTGCTCCGCGCGCTCGGCCGCACTATGTATGTGTGTACGCACCTGCTTCATCAGCCGCAGCTCCTTCTTGAGCGTGTCCCGGAAGTGCCTCAGCTTGTGGTCGTGCTCGTGCCGCAGCCGCTTGGCCGCCGCCCGCAGCTCCCCCTCCAGTGCCTGCTCCGCGCGCTCGGCCGCACTATGTATGTGTGTACGCACCTGCTTCATCAGCCGCAGCTCCTTCTTGAGCGTGTCCCGGAAGTGCCTCAGCTTGTGGTCGTGCTCGTGCCGCAGCCGCTTGGCCGCCGCCCGCAGCTCCCCCTCCAGTGCCTGCTCCGCGCGCTCGGCCGCACTATGTATGTGTGTACGCACCTGCTTCATCAGCCGCAGCTCCTTCTTGAGCGTGTCCCGGAAGTGCCTCAGCTTGTGGTCGTGCTCGTGCCGCAGCCGCTTGGCCGCCGCCCGCAGCTCCCCCTCCAGTGCCTGCTCCGCGCGCTCGGCCGCACTATGTATGTGTGTACGCACCTGCTTCATCAGCCGCAGCTCCTTCTTGAGCGTGTCCCGGAAGTGCCTCAGCTTGTGGTCGTGCTCGTGCCGCAGCCGCTTGGCCGCCGCCCGCAGCTCCCCCTCCAGTGCCTGCTCTGCGCGCTCGGCCGCCGCGCGCTGCGCCCGCGCCAACGCCTCCAGATCACTGTCGTGAGCCCGCACAAGAGACGCTAGCTCGCTTTCGAACCTACAAGCAAATACACACGATATACAATATATAGTATCGAACAAAGTCGCTTTCCGCTATCGGTCTGTTCCTATGTATGCTTAGATCTTTTACGCAACTTGTAACGGCTCATTCTTGGATGGAGCAATGGGTCTGCGTATTAGCGTCACAACTTGGAGTTGACATTGACAGTTCCAAAGTGACGTCTGTCTATTCGACTTTGAGGGGTCGCGGTTAGCATTTTCGTTCTGCTTGTCGAAGGCAACTGGAACTGCTTCTTTGATCTTCGACAACGATCCTCGCTGGTCAGATTCCTACATAATCCTTGAATCCTCGTGATACCTCTTCAGCTGGTACGTTTTCTGGCCATCAGCCTGTGTGTGACTTCGTCAGCGGTCTACCTAACCATCCGTTTGTGTCTGAAAAACTCCAGGATCCTGCTGTCAGACATCGTGTCCTCGTGGCAGTGAAGTACCATGGTTGCATCAGCGCCTGCCCGCTTAGAATACGCAAGAGGCCGTATCGTTCTGCCTTCTACGGATTGGAGCATTCGGATCTCGATCCTCAAGGTATTTTTCTATACAAATTGCGCAGCGCCACGTGTCGCTAGGGATACGCCCAGTTCTTTCTATAATCTATCTATTTTGTCCTACAGCTATCTGGCTGCAGGATCTAGCTGAGGGGATGAATTATTTGTCTTGTGCTGTCCCTGGAGAGTGGTCGGAGAGAGAGACCGCTCGGAGGCTGTTCGGTGCGGGGCAGTTCAGGCCCCTTCCTTTGTGCCTGACCTTCGGACCGACAGCGAAGCTATCTGCATCTCGATCTAAGGTACTCACTTCTTCTCCTGGTTCTCCCGCAGCTGCGCCTCCTTGGCGTTGAGGTCCTGGAACTGCTTCTGCTCTATCTTCTGCAGCATCTTGATCTCCCGCAGCTCCTGCTTGCGCAGCGCGTGGTCGTCCCAGGTGCGGCCCGTCTCGTCGTCTCCCCAGATCACCTGCAACATTCAATGCCCTTTCAACTCTCCTTTTCATTAACTCTATCTACTACCTATATACTAGCTACCATCATTGATTCTATCCATCTTAGATTGTCTGGTATACCGCCAAT
Source organism: Eupithecia centaureata (assembly GCA_944547425.1). Taxonomy (NCBI): domain Eukaryota; kingdom Metazoa; phylum Arthropoda; class Insecta; order Lepidoptera; family Geometridae; genus Eupithecia; species Eupithecia centaureata. The sequence goes on along the minus strand of OX155704.1, from coordinate 310,214 downwards.
TGTAACTTAACTTAGAGTATTTTTTTGTTTATTGTAATTCGTTTTCTATTCGAAGGTTACCTTGCTTATTTGTTTACTAGTATAATCGTAATAAGTAATTAATTTTAAGACTACCATGTGAATTTTGTAAATTCTTACTTTAAAAGTCTCTACACACTGAAGCCGGAGGCGGAGCGGAGGCGAAGGCGTGCCGGTTTTTCCTATTGCACCGCGCCGCCACCGTCTGCGGTGTGTGTGAAGGCTTTCATATGATTCAATAGAATACAACTCGCACGCCTTCGCCTCCGCTCCGCCTCCGGCTTCAGTGTGTGGAGACCTTAAGTGGTAACGCTTTTTCTCTACTAGATTCAGGAATTTACTTTTTCTCTACTAGATTCAGGAATTTACCATCGACCTAGAGGTCGCAGCCCAATCAGATGGTCAATTTCAATTTATTCAATTTCAATAGGCATACATGTGTTGTGTAGTGCACTTTGAAAAGTCAAATTTAATCAGATGGTCGGACCAGATCCGCACGATCCAGGACACAATCTACACGATTTTCACCTCGCCAAGTACTGATGCAGCTGGCGCGTTATCGTCCGTGACAACATTACTGCAAGGGGGAATCATAACAAGAGGACATGAGGATATACGACTCGAGGAGGAGGACTGTTGTTTACCTAGTTAATGTAAGTCAATAGGTAGACAACAGTCCTCTTTCGACTCGCACTTGGCCGGTCTTTCCAGTGTAATGTGTGTGCGCGCGTACCTTGGAGGTGGTGGTGGTGACGACGACGCCGTCGATCTCGAACTTGCGCGTGCGCTTCCTGGTCTTCTTCTTGAGGTTGGCCATGTCGATGTCCTCCTTGGAGCGCTGCAGCCGGCTCTCGGGCTTGCGCCGCAGCACCACCGGCTCGCTCTCCTCCCCGCCCTCCCCTCTACTGTAACATGAACACACAAGTAATTTAAACAAACTGTGCACACTGTACGAAGTACAATGTAATGTTGATTATCGAGTAGAATCTTAGTTGTGTCTAGATTATTGTGTATACAATTCGTATTCTAACACATTATATTGTCTCCTTTTTTCTAGTGGCCAAGATGTACAAAGTACAATGTTATTCAGGTTGCAGCAACATGCAAAAACTATATCATTTAAATTCCTATATTTTTAACTTAGCAATGCCGAACGTGTAATGCGTGATGTTTATCGTTTTACGTGTTTTTTATGTTCCGTATTTTGTCTTCATAATAACTAAACTTAATCAATAAACCAGTTGCGATCTACACGCCGTTGTTGGAGTTATCCTTTGTATCCCGATACCTCTAACACACACGGCTTCCATCGCTTGCTGTTAATGAATCAACACTTCATTTGTAATAGAAAGTAGCATTAAGGCTGTGTCCCCAGTAGGCAAACAGTGAGCAGCCGACTGAGTTTGCAGCGTATCAGTTCAGTACGCCCTTCCATATATTTTAAATTGAGGTTGCTAGTTTGCGCTCACTGTACGCAGTTTGCAGCGTTACGTGCGCCGACTGTCTCAGTTAGCGACCGACTCGCAGGTTCCAGTGCTTGCGATACGCACGTAAACTGATCTGAGTTTGTAGCTGTTCGCCACAAATTTGCGGCTCACTCAGTCGGCCGCTCACAGTTTGTCTACTGGGGACACAGCCTAAGATGAAAAACATATATCTTAATGAAAAAGTCCACAAGGCGGTTGGCGTGGATATTGTTAGGCTGTCTGACAGGATAGTCGGTTCAATAGAACAACTTTTACCACTAGCGTCTCCACTGGTAAACCTACAAAGCTAACAACTAGTATTGTCAGCTTCATCCATAAAGGAGATTAGTACGCATGTTTATGGAAAATACCGACCGATTATGATTTTGCCAGTTGTAGATTAAATAGTAAAAAAATATATTTGTGGTAACATTCAGCAATTTTATTGGTAAACGATGTTTTCTACCAACAGTATGGCTGTCAGCCGAAAAAAGCAATTCACTGTTTTATTTCCAAGCCTTATCGCTGAGAGCGATTTCTAACGATGCTGCCATCTTGTTATAGAAGTCATAGTAAGTTTTCTTTATGTTATCACTACATATAATAAAACAAAGTCGCTTTTTCTGTCCCTATTTCCCTATGTCCCTTTGACTGCTTAAATCTTTTAAACTACGCAACGGATTTTGATGCTGTTTTTTTTAATATTATAGATAGAGTGATTCAAGAGGAAGGTTTATACGTATAATAAAACCGTGCGAAGCCGGGGCGGGTCGCTAGTTTAACAATAAATAACATTTACAAACAGGTCCACACGTGGTCAAGCGCATCTCCACAATAAATTCTCTTGAAATCATGCCCAAGATTTAACCCTGCAGTGATTTAACCCAAAAGATCCCAACTCGTTATCACGTGCCTTTGCGCAGCATCCGTTAACCCTAAACGCGTGCCCGGAATTTTATGTATAGTATAGTGTCAGTAACCTGGGCGGTCCGTTGTGTCGCGGCTCGCCGGTGGGCGTGACGGCGGCGCTCGGCGCCAGCGAGTCCGCGTCCTGCGTCGCACGGGACATCGACGACAGGCTGCCGCTCTCCGACTGAGATCTGAACACAACACACTAGTTATATACACTGTAATCATCATTATAATTATACATTTGGAATTAAATACAGGTTACATTCATTGACGTCATTAATAAATATAAGGAATAATAAAGGACCCAAATGGGACCCTTGGGGGACACCAGACTAAATTGGATACTATCCTACCTTTACTAACCTTTGTGACCCATGTTTACAAATAAATAATTTTTGTATTTGGAACAAACGTAAATCAGTAACCTTTAATAGTGACAGCCTGACTTCGGCATCGTAGGTAGGATTCTAGCCATCTTACAGCCTGTCCAGATAGGGCGCTTTACGCGCGAGTGCCCTCGCGCGTTTCAATTTATATTGCGTCCAGATGCGGCGTTTTACGCGCGCTCCACTGTTCGCCCGAGTATTTCGACTCGCGCGTAGCACGCGCGAGTCGAGAGTCCAGCGCTTTACGCGCGTAAAGCGCCCTATCTGGACAGGCTGTTAGAAAATCACCATGAATCCTAACACCAGATAGCTTGTGAATAAGAAGTGAATGGGATACCTTATCAAATGCTTTAGAACAATCTGTATATACAACACCGATCTGAGAGCCATAGCATCAGACGTGTCCTGTGAACACAACTTGTACAAGATACCTCTCGAAGCTGTCGGGACTGAGCCGGGTGGCGGAGGGCAGCGCTATGTGCGTGGCGGCCGAGTCTCTGACGCGCACCTCCTCGTTCCCGACCGTCACCACCGACACGTGGGATGTGTCCTGTCAACACAACTTGTACAAGATACCTCTCGAAGCTGTCGGGACTGAGCCGGGTGGCGGAGGGCAGCGCTATGTGCGTGGCGGCCGAGTCTCTGACGCGCACCTCCTCGTTCCCGACCGTCACCACCGACACGTGGGATGTGTCCTGTCAACACAACTTGTACAAGATACCTCTCGAAGCTGTCGGGACTGAGCCGGGTGGCGGAGGGCAGCGCTATGTGCGTGGCGGCCGAGTCTCTGACGCGCACCTCCTCGTTCCCGACCGTCACCACCGACACGTGGGATGTGTCCTGTGAACACAACTTGTACAAGATACCTCTCGAAGCTGTCGGGACTGAGCCGGGTGGCGGAGGGCAGCGCTATGTGCGTGGCGGCCGAGTCTCTGACGCGCACCTCCTCGTTCCCGACCGTCACCACCGACACGTGGGATGTGTCCTGTCAACACAACACATACACATATATATCTTTATTCCACTAGGCTTTGTGATCAAACATTAATGTACTAGACCTATAGGTAAGATCATGGTCAAACGAAGGTGCATTGCTTATAAAACAGTGTCAGTGTCTTCAACCCTGATGGGTGTGATTTATTTGGGAAACAAAAAGCTTATATTTCAGTAAAAATAGGTTCATGCGCTAGAACTAATGAAGCTAAGACAGTTTCCACTCGTAGTAAAAAAAACTTGAGAGGTGTCAAGGGACACCCGGATGGAACGAAATTAAAAATAGAATATAGCAAAAAGTGTTGTGACAACTTTTCGTAAGATTTTTTTCCGTCTAGCCCTCTTTCACAACGCGCGATAAGGAACTTCGTTCCAAAAATAACTGAACTAGAACTAACTAATAATAAATTATTTTATTTGATGTAAGGAGTCTCACCAGATGCCCCAGTCCGTTGGAGGCGCTCTCGTCGAAGACCCCGGAGTCGATGGCGGCGGCGCCCGGGCTCAGGATCAGCACCTCGCTGCTGTCCAGCCGACGGCCGCGGGTCTTCTCTGCAAACAGACGGACAGGTCTATCAATCAAGTCTATGGCCGTATACTGAAAGAAACTTACAGCTTTACAGCGCTGGAAAATATATGAACGCGCGCCGATAAGCACTGAACGGTGCCGCCAAGTTCCGACAAGCTTCAACACGCGCTGGTCAGCGCCGGGCGCTTATAAGTTTCCAGCTTTCTTTCTGTATACGGCTGAGAAAGATGCGGGGTTCGGCAAAGTGAAACTGGGTCCTATGGTACTCATAAGGTATATGTCCAATCTAAATATCTCTTCGATGTTCCGTCAGTGGTGGTAAGGTCCTTGTTGGGCGGTAACTGTAAGTACCTGTGTAGGTGGTGCAGTCGAGCGAGTCCAGGCTGGAGGGCGCGAAGCAGTCGTCGTCGGAGGAGGAGCCGGCGCCCACGATGACCACCTCGTCCGCGATGGGCGGACTCGTGGATATCGTGACCGCGTTGGGCGGTAACTGGAACACAAATATTTAATATTATAGCTTTCTTTTTTGGTTATGTTATCCTTATATCCTTACTAAAATTATAAAAGACGATAGTTTATATGGATGTGTGTTACTGCTCGTCTCACCACCACCCGAGGACTGCCCGCTGCCTCTCCTCCAGCCTGGTGTGTGAGTGCGTGTGTGTACCTGTGCGTGCGTGCTGAGCACGGGCGGGTGCGTGGTGGTGACGGTGACGAGGCCGGCGGGCGCGCGCGCCGCCAGCGAGTTGGGCTCCACCACCACCACCTCCTCCGACGCTACCGCCACCACCACCACCCGAGGACTGCCCGCCGACTCGCCTTCTCCCACCGGCTGAAACGGACCAAATATTCTTATTATAGATAAATACATTATTTCTTTACTGCACCATCAGAGCAGCTTGGAAAATAATGAAAAATGGAAAATCTCCCATGCATGTTGATATCACTGTAGAGCATCTGAAACATGCGGATGTTTACCTTCCGAGAGGCTCTCACAGTTCGGATTCCGATGCGGATTGTCAACGGAAAGTGCCATAGTATAATAAGTCTTAAGCATACTGTCCAGTTCTACGTTAGAAGTCGGTTCACGCCTGTTTTCTTGACCTATCCAAAGCATTTGACTCAGTATCTTACGGTGTGCCGGCGGAAATACTTAATATGTTTAGGTATTGGTATGCAAATCAAACTAATTTTGTAAAGTGGGCTGATTCAGTGTCTGAAACGTATGTGTTGGAGAGCGGGTTACGACAAGGAGGGCTGATATCTCCCCTGCTCTTCAACATATACGTTGATGATCTCATCGCGAGGCTGAGCAGCACGCGTGTCGGATGTCAAATAGATGGCGTTAAATAATATTAGCTACGCCGACGACATGGTGCTGCTCTGCCCCACGGTGGGTGGCTACAGAAGCTACTAGGAGTCTTTGAGCAATACGTTACTGAACATGGACTGATATACAATGCCTAAAAACAGACTATTGAGGCTGCCGGCAAAGGTCCAGATAAGAACACCTATCAGATAATCCTTATTGGAGTAAATAAAAGAGTTACTCAAGATAGATATCTTGGACATATCATTGCCGACAGCCTCTAAGCTGATGCTGATATTGAAAGGGAGCGGAGGTCGCTGGCAGTTAGAGGTAATATGCTGGCCCGCAGGTTTTCCCAGTGTCCAGAGCAAGTAACGATTACTCTCTTTAAAGCTTACTGCCAAAATATGTACACGGACAGTTTGTGGGTCAGTCATACCAAAAACTCATAACAAAAACCCTTAAGTAACCTAAATTGAGTAAGTATTACAGACCAAGCGAACGAACCAGTGCGGACGACATGGCGTAAGCAAGCGAGGGTATTTTGTTTTGTGCGTCGCCGGATTTGGCTGGAGTTCACATGCGTTCATTCAGTGTGGACCCAACAACGATAGCGAGTGAACTTGCGGTACCGATCACACACGTTTCGCATTAATTGGTCTGGAGCGACCATCAGACACAGTGCATCATCAAAAAATCAGTGTTCATCATGAAATGCCTCCCTCAACTTCACTCAGACCAAGTTAAATAGTTAAAACAAAGTATACTCACTGTATGAGGTGTGACCTCAAACTGTGACAATCTCTTGTCCTCTTTCCGCCTCTCTTCTTTCCTCTCCCTCTCCTGCACTCTCTTCTCATCCGCGGAATTGGACCGCGAGAAACTCCTCTCTATCCTCTTTATTTCAGCGTTCACTTTATTCACTTCCGCATTCACTTTATTCACTTCAGCCTTCACTTTATTAACTTCAGTCACTTTATTCACTTCCGCGTTCACTTTATTCACTTCCGCGTTCACTTTATTCACTTCCGCATTCACTTTATTCACTTCAGTCATCACTTTATTAGCTTCTACATTCACTTTACTATCAGAAGCTCGTTTGTTAAGTTCCTGGTTGCTTCTATGTAGTTCTAAGTCACTTTTGTTCAGATCTGCGCTGCTTTTGTTGAGCTTAGCGTTTGATCTGTTCAAGTCTGTACTGGCGTTAGGTTTATACAGATCTGTGGAGCTGTTGTTCAGATCAGCTCTCGATCTGTTCAAGTTAGAGCTCGATCTATTCAGGTCAGTGGAACTCCTGTTCAGACTAGTGTTCTCGATGATAGGCCTGTCGTCTTCGGAGCTAGATCTCGAATACCGTTTCTCTATTCTAGTGATCTCGGCACTGACTCTGTTGTCCTTCAAGCTCTGCGAGCTTCGCTTGAAGTCGTCGACCTCCTTGAGCTGGAGGTTCTTGGCCTCGACCCTGGAGCTCGTGGAGTTGGAGCGCGAGAAGTCGCGAGGGATCTCCTCGGTGGAGTTGGTTAGGACTAGTGGGTCGGGGTCTTGCTTTGGCTTTGGTGCGGGCTCTGTTTTGGTTTCTTGGACTGCCTTTTCGGCGTCTCGACAAACCTGTGGAAATAACATATTAGTTTGAGGGTTCTGCATTTAGAATTTAAATAAAGGATGATTTATATAGTAACAAGAGATATGGCAGGCTTAAGATTACTGCAGTGGACGATAGACAGATACTGTAGGCGCGGTGAAAGTATTAGGAGCGCATAAGCAGGAAAGACATGATACGCTCCTTGCTTAGTTCAACAGTGTCCTTTTAGCTTCACGGATCCAGTTGTTTTAGGAGGCCCTGTGGCCAGGTGAGATGACGACCTGCTTCCTTATTGCCTAACTTGAAATCGATTATGAGTTAAATTCAGATGTCAACCAGTGGTATAATTGAAGTCCAGTAGGTGTCAAATTTCAAAATGAATCAATCTCGATTATCAGATAAGTTAGACAATAAAGCCCCGGGTCGATAATGCTGGAGACGACGCTAAGTCGTCAGTTGGAAACTGTCTTCCAGTGTGAAGAGTAAAGTTTATTTTCTCTCATGTTACTGCGATCCTAGTACTCGATGGAATGAAGACATATCGTGGGCGATAAAGGCGGGTTAGAATAGCTTTATATCGTGACTCGGGGGAGGCCCTGCCCAGCCGTGGACTAACAGTCTTAGTGAGTAATACCTCTTGTACAATATTATTGGCGGCTGCGACTGGCGAGACGAGGGCGGGCGGCGGCGGCGCGGGGGGCTTCTTAGCCGCGGGGGTGGCGGGGGGCGGGGGCGTCGCCGCGGGCGGCGGGGGGGGCGCCGGGCCCTTCTCCTTCTTTGGAGCCTAAGGGTAATTCATTTTAAAATTTAAAATAAGCACTTGTTTTAACTCAATTCTCTTCTTTTAAGCTTACAGCTGTTAATTATTAGTGAATGCCTATTATTAGCTTTCTGTGTCTATTTTACATTCTATTGTAATTAGTTAAGCTGATGGATTTCATTTGAATTATACAGAGTGGTGTAAAAATATATTTTCCGGAATCAATCCAAAAAACCTCAACATTCACAATAAGAACGGCCACAGAGTGGAATGAGCTTCCTGCGTCTGTTTTCTGCGTCACAAGATACCTGTATTTATCTGTAACCAGATAACAGTAGTGTCCACTGGACTGTAGTCTTTATTGTATCACATAGAGACTTTTTTAGGACATCTTAACGTCCAATGTCTAATTGTCCAATGTACAGTACTGACCGGTGCCTTCCTATCCTGCGGCGCGAGCTCGTCGTCGTGCGGCCGCTTGGGCGCGGGGGGAGGGGGAGCGGGCACGGGGGAGGGAGGGGCGCCCTCCTGCTCCGACACTGCAAACAAAACAAAAAAAATGTGACACCCAACATATTTAGAACATGTTGGGTGTCACACTCGTACTATGTGCACTTGGGCGTGTAAGATCAACTAATGTTGTTTAAAACTTTTGGAACTACTTACATAATATCGCGAAATTTAACATTAAAATGATTATTCTCGATTCGATTCTGACAAAATTTGTACACCGAAATCGGTTAAACATGTAACCAACATGCCTGAAAAATCTTATAGATACACATGTTTCTGCAAATAAATGATCTTTATCTTTATTATTTATCGCGTTATTATTTACGTTTAGCATGCCTTGTGTTTTTTTCGCCTACGTTTACAATGTACGTGATGAATACCCGTTAAATCTTTGATTTTGGTCGGTCAATTTCCAACACATCTCAAAATTACCTGCATCTTAAAATTACAAAGACATGACGTAACTCCATTACCACTGATTTATCAGGTACAAGAAAAGTATCAAATGAATGATAGACTCTAGTAGTAGATACATATACATATATTATAATGTGTGTTTGACTCACTCTTGACGTCCGGCGTGTCCCCCGAGCGCACCGAGGTGCAGTCATCTTCCTCCATTGGAATATGCGAGCTGCGCGGCTCCTGCAAGGCACATACAAACATTACTATAATATATATATATATATAGTACTTTTATTATATACCTATTGTTATTTTTATTTAAGTGTGCAGCAAAGTGTTTTCTATGTATATACAGCTGAGTATTATGCCTTGGACCACATACAAATAACTACTAAGGTTTATATAAAAAAACATAAAATCATAAAATTATTGTACACAAAAAATATACACAAAACTTAACAATATAAAGGACATGTACAAAGGCGAGCTTAACCCTAAGAGTTTTCATAAAGCAAGTTTTTGTTACTATAGTGCGAAAGCTCTCGTTCGGTAATTTCTAAATTAAATAATATCCCAAAAATGTTTCAACTTTCGCTGGATTTGAAGACACGACTATCCCTTTTCGAATTCCAAAATCTTGGGTACTTTATACGCCGCGCCGCGCGCCGGTCCAAGTTGAAAACTTGTTGGGATATACATTATATAAAATAAAAATTGAAACAATTGAGCTAATTGCAAGCGGTTGCAAACAGTGTAAAGGTAGCTCAATTGATCCATAGTCTAAATAAATAAATTGGGATGAATAGAGGTCTCAGAAAAGGCTTTAAATCATAAAAGCTAGTTTTTTTAAGTATACTTCTTTCGTTACGGAGTCTCGTAAAAATTGTATTTGTTACCTAATTCTTTATTATAAAAATAAACTAATGTAACACCACTAAGACTTATTCCCATACTTTTGATTTTTAAGGATTTAAAAAGCCTTTTGCTGTGAAATTACTTTAGTTTTGCTGGTTGGTTAAGTTCATATTTAAATATTATTTCAGTATTTAAGCTTCAAGAAATCTGAAATCTAACTAAGACACCAAGAATTACATGGCATAAGCAACAAAAACATTATAAAGCAAACCATGCAGGCGAGTGCTATTGAGCGTGGTTACTCTGTCCAACATTAACTAGTTTTCTTATTGAAGAAGCCGGTGAAGCAACGCCTTGCTACTTCATTATATCCTTTTAGAATAATTGTTTTTAAACACACTAGTTTAAACGGCAAAGCTCTCCAAATTTTTCACCCAGTTTTTAGATTGTAAATATCTTCATAAATTTTAAGATAAGCCAAAGATTGTTTATGGTACTTAACTACTGTAATATGATTTGTTTTCATATGATTTCTGTCTCTGACACTCCCGCGTAAATATCACGTCACGCTCGCACAGATGCTATGAGAGAGCGTGACGCATTTGTGTGAGGAGTGACAGAGACAGGTATAACTAGGGGTATTTCTAATTCATTCGATTCGTTTCCGTAACGAAAACGTCAAATTCGATTCCATTTCCGTCAGATCTTTAGAACGCTATTTTGATTTCATATCCAAACTAAGGAACAGAGGACCCAAATTCAAATGGCAAAAAATATCGAATTTGCTTTTTTAAAATAGCAATCATTGTAAAAAGTTTCCGATATCAAATCCCAAGGGCTTTCCGATGAATTAAACCCCTCCTAGTCAATGTCTGCTGATGATGATGATGATCATTGATGGCTGGAGTGCTGCGCTGGTTGTTGAAGGAATCGTGTTGAGGAATCCAGTCGTCGGGTGTCGGCAAGAATCGTCCGAGGTAGTCGACGGCTGGCACGACGGAGGTCACCAGTTTGGGGGTTAAAGGTGGAATTCCCCCAAAGAGTTACAGGAGAAGATCTTCCCTGTACCGGGTCGGCCCATCTGGCCCACATACCCGGGGTCTTTCGACCGACAGTTGATGTCGGAAAGTTCTATATAGGCTAGATGTTGCCGAAACCAACGCTTGCGCGATCTAGGAATAATGGTCACGTGATCCACTTTTTGCACTCAGAATTTTTGTTATTTCATTTTTCATTTTTAGTTCAGCTATCATCATGCTAGATGTCGCTACAATGTACGAAATTCCTTCTTCTTGACTGTACTTTAGGGGCCCCCTAGGAGGGACTCCGGGGGGCTCCAACTACGGCCCGGAGCTTCAGAGTTTAGAGGCCTACTAGGAGGGACTCCGGGGGCTCCAACAGGCCGGGGCTTCGCTGCGTACCTTCGAGGCAGGCGGAGGCGCGGCCGGCTTCAGTTCCACATCCACATCGCATGCAGCGTGCGGTGACACGGGACCAACATTAACGTATTGCACATACATACATACTAATATATCAACTTTGAGGTTATACATCAACGAATAGCAGGTGAATGTTCAAAACACGATGTTTTATTTACAAAAACTAACAACAGACTTTACATTTCATGTTTTATTAAAGATAAATCAAAAACTATTGGTCCGATCTTGATCAAAATGGCAAACATCAGACGCATCAGCTTTCAAAAATAAGTATTGTGAAAATCAGTTTACCCAGAAAAAGTTACTTCAAATAAATTAATTTATATTTTGCTCCTCCTAATGAAATTAGATGTGAATGAATGAATGACTTGAAAAGTCGATAGGGAAAGAGCGATAAAGTGAGTAAGGTGTAATAAAATTGTAATAAGTGTGAAATATTATAAACAAAAGTGACAAAAACCGGGTTGAATTTGCGCAAAACTTTTTGATGTCTCGGACCGAATACAATAAAACTGGTTTGAACGGAGCCCCTTTAGATGCCTTCCGTCTCTCAAAACCTTTAAAGATGCGCATAAAAGTACTGTTAATTTAGTTTTGCGCAAATTCAACTAACAGTTATTAAAAAACTGGCAATAAGTTCGAAAAAACGTTGAATAAATCTTTAAGAGTATGTGTATTTAGTAATTTAAGTGTTTCCAGTAATTAAAGTGACACCAGTGAATCGTGATCACAATACTATAATAGTGTGTTGTGTGTGACTGTGTGCAAATAATCTATAATCTAGACTAACATTGTATACTAACCAATTCTCTGGTACTGCTCCTTGGAGGGCCGCTGCCGGCTTCGTCTCTTCGCCTGCCCACGTGCCACGGTAAATCGTACAATGGTACAACGTGCCACGGTAAATCGTACAATGGTACAACGTGCCACGGTAAATCGTACAATGGTACAACGTGCCACGGTAAATCGTACAATGGTACAACGTGCCACGGTAAATCGTACAATGGTACAACGTACAACGGTAAATCATACAATGGTACGGCGTACCCGACAAATGCAACATACCACGGTGTATGGATACATTTGTTCAGCGGAACGTTGGTTATAAGTACAACATACCACAGTACAATGGTCCGATAGTACAATGGTATGATAGTACAATGGTTCGATAGTACAATGGTATGATAGTACAATGGTACGACGCGACGGGCGAAGAGCGGCCGGAGTTAGTAAGCGTGTTAAAAGCACAAACGTGGATATGTTAGTTTTATTATACATCTTAGAATAATAAATACAATATGTACGTGTTTTTAGTAAATCAAAGTATATTTCTACTTTCCTGTGTAATTGTTACACAATTTCCAGATTCTGTAATAATAGTTACAGATAGCTGTCTCAGCAGCTCAAATAGACCGATATACTAGCACTTAATATGTCTGTATGTGGGTTCATACATATTTACATCGCTTTACCTAATAAGGAAGCTTTTCTCTTAAAAATCACTCTCAAATATGCCGAGTTCTTTAGAGTTAGAACCTCAAAACATCTCTTCCTCTCTACTCTTACTTATCAACCCTCTTTAATGTTTTAGGAGCTGTATCTATCGAGTTTATCACTACATAGTATAATATAAAGTCGCTTTCTCTGTCCCTATGTCATTATGTCCCTTTGAACACTTAAATCTTTAAAACTACGCAACGGATTTTGATGCGGTTTTTTTAAATAGATAGAGTGATTCAAGAGGAAGGTTTATACGTATAATAAAACCGTGCGAAGCCGGGGCGGGTCGCTAGTTTGATTTTTACTGGACCATAGGGTTTAGCAAATACAGAGTATAAGACGTGAAGTGAGGAGTCTTCGAGTCCCGCTCTAGAACTGGTGCTTCAAGAGGTCGGTACCAGTAGACTGGTTCTACAAGAGTACTGACCTCTGTGTCGGTGTCGTACATCTCCTCCAGCACCACCTCCGCGCGGTACTCCAGTAGCAACTCCCGCAGCGGCTTCGAGTCCATGTCTCCGCTCACGAACTGGTGCTTCAGGAGATCGGTGGCGGTCGGACGCTTCTCCGGGTCCTGAGGAACACACCGTACTTAAATATACAGCAATGACGTTAAGGGTGACAAAACTAAATCGAACTGTGCTGAGCTGTACTGCGCTGTGCTATGTTTGGTCAACAGATTGACGCAGCACAGCACAGCGCAGCACAGCATGGTTAGTTTGTATCCTCATTAAAACGTTAGACGAGCGAGTTGACGTTGACACAGCACAGCACAGCATGGTTAGTTTGTATCCTCATTAAAACGTTAGACGAGCGAGTTGACGTTGACACAGTACAGCGCAGCACAGCTAGATTTAGATTTGTCACCCTAATGCTTGGACCTGATGTCGCTCAGTTCCACTCCGACAACAGAGCTCTGAGAGTTTGGTTGAGGATAGCGTGGATATGCGTAGTTCCCTGTAGATATATAAACAGGAGAGTCACGATCACAGTGTATGGTGTACCTTGACTTCTCCGGGTCCTGGGGAACACATCACATACATCAATGACGTTAACGCTTGGACAGATCGTTCAGTTCCACTCCGACAACCGAGGTCTAAGAGTTTTGTTGAGGATAGAGTAGATATAAACAGGAGAGTCAGGAAGACCGGAATAACCAGCTGGAGGATCTTTATGCCGAACCCAACATCATAGCCGAGTTTTAAGAGCGCTCGTCTCCGCTGGCTAGGACACGTAGAGAGAATGGAAGATGATCGGGCTGTCAAGAAGGCGTATACGGGAAAAGCTTCGGGGCGTAGACCAGTCGGCCGCCCTAGGTATCGCTGGATTGACGTAGACCGATCTCCGCGAACTCGACGCTTAGAGCTGGCGAGAGACAGCTCAGAACCGAGACGCCTGGAGAAGTCTTGTATCGGAGGCCAAGACCCACTTTGGGTCGCTGAGCCACAGGAGTAAGTAAGTAAGTAAGTCAATAAGACTGTAGAGGATATTTGGTGTACCTTGACGAGGGCCTTGGCGATGAAGTCGTTGAAGTGCTTGGACAGATCGTTCAGTTCCACTCCGACAACAGAGCTCTGAGAGTTTTGTAGAGGATAGAGTAGATATAAACAGGAGAGTCAGGAAGACAGTGGAGGGTATAGTAGATAGTGTATGGTGAACCTTGACGAGAGCCTTGGCGATGAAGTCGTTGAAGTGCTTGGACCAGAGCGAGGGCTGGTCCAGCGAGGGCGGCTCGCTCTTCTGTATCTTGAGCAGCACGCGCATGGGCGTCATCTCGTGGTTGGGCGGCTCCATCTGCGCGAACTCGATCAGCGTGATGCCCAGCGACCAGATGTCCACCTGGAACCGATGATATAGGGCTAGTACGCACTTAGCGGCTGCCCGCACGGCTAACCGGTAGCTCATAATTGTATGTAACCGTACGTATCATCTATACGCATAAATAAATACCGACAGTTTCTTCGACGTCCATCTTGAAAATGGTCGAGTCGACCGCTCGAGTGCAGCGCGGTCGCTGTATGCACTATCCGGCTGGCCGTTCGGTTAGCCGCAAGGGCAACTGCAACCCGCGGTCAGCCGGACGGCCAGCCGCATTGCGGGCAGCCGCTAAGTGCGTACTAGCCCATAGATAGAAAACTGCAGAGGCGACGAAGTCTGGCGGTGGACCAGCTGTAAAGGCGACCTTACCTTGAAGTCATAAGGGTTGTCCCGGAAGGTCTCGCACAGCACCACCTCGGGCGCCATCCAGTACGGCGTGCCGATGAAGGTGTCGTGCTTCTGCAGCGTCGACTTGTTCTTGGCGGACACGCCGAAGTCCGCTGGAAAGAGACAAAGGAGACATTGTTTAGGGTCTTTTTACCTTCACTTTCTAATTACCACCCACTAACGTACATCTAAAACATGACATTATGTCCTCCAAACAAGGGAATATTCCGAGTAGTTTGTCCGTCATTCTACCATTGACCTGCGGATCGCTCAGCGACCAGAGCTCGCTCAGATACCAGAGCTCGCTAAGAGACCAGAGCTCGCTCAGATACCAGATCTCGCTAAGAGACCAGAGCTCGCTCAGATACCAGAGCTCGCTAAGAGACCAGAGCTCGCTCAGCTACCAGAGCTCGCTAAGAGACCAGAGCTCGCTCAGATACCAGAGCTCGCTAAGAGACCAGAGCTCGCTCAGATACCAGAGCTCGCTCAGAGACCAGAGCTTACTCAGATACCAGAGCTCGCTAAGAGACCAGAGCTCACTAAGAGACCAGAGCTCGCTCAGCTACCAGAGCTCGCTAAGAGACCAGAGCTCGCTCAGCTACCAGAGCTCGCTAAGAGACCAGAGCTCGCTCAGATACCAGATCTCGCTAAGAGACCAGAGCTCGTTCAGATACCAGAGCTCGCTAAGAGACCAGAGCTCGCTCAGCTACCAGAGCTCGCTAAGAGACCAGAGCTCGCTCAGATACCAGAGCTCGCTAAGAGACCAGAGCTCACTAAGAGACCAGAGCTCGCTCAGAGACCAGAGCTTACTCAGATACCAGAGCTCGCTAAGAGACCAGAGCTCACTAAGAGACCAGAGCTCGCTCAGAGACCAGAGCTTACTCAGATACCAGAGCTCGCTAAGAGACCAGAGCTTACTCAGATACCAGAGCTCGCTAAGAGACCAGAGCTCACTAAGAGACCAGAGCTCGCTCAGCTACCAGAGCTCGCTAAGAGACCAGAGCTCGCTCAGCTACCAGAGCTCGCTAAGAGACCAGAGCTCGCTCAGATACCAGATCTCGCTAAGAGACCAGAGCTCGCTCAGATACCAGAGCTCGCTAAGAGACCAGAGCTCGCTCAGCTACCAGAGCTCGCTAAGAGACCAGAGCTCGCTCAGATACCAGAGCTCGCTAAGAGACCAGAGCTCACTAAGAGACCAGAGCTCGCTCAGAGACCAGAGCTTACTCAGATATCAGAGCTCGCTAAGAGACCAGAGCTCACTAAGAGACCAGAGCTCGCTCAGAGACCAGAGCTTACTCAGATACCAGAGCTCGCTAAGAGACCAGAGCTCGCTCAGCTACCAGAGCTCGCTAAGAGACCAGAGCTCGCTCAGATACCAGAGCTCGCTAAGAGACCAGAGCTCACTAAGAGACCAGAGCTCGCTCAGAGACCAGAGCTTACTCAGATATCAGAGCTCGCTAAGAGACCAGAGCTCACTAAGAGACCAGAGCTCGCTCAGAGACCAGAGCTTACTCAGATACCAGAGCTCGCTAAGAGACCAGAGCTCGCTAAGAGACCAGAGTTCGCTAAGAGACCAGAGCTCACTCAGATAGCAGAGCTCGCTAGACGCACTCACCGAGCTTGACGCCGCCCGTCATGGTGGCGAGCACGTTGCCCGCCTTCAGGTCGCGGTGGATGACCCGCCGCTGGTGCAGGAACTGCAGCCCGCGGCACATCTCGCGGCACACGTAGGCCACCTGCGGCTCGCTCAGCCCCTTCTCCAGCTCCGCCATCACCGAGTCCAGCGCGCCCCCGTCGCAGTACTCCAGCAGCATCTGGGGAGGGAACATCGGAACACCTCTAAACACGGAAACATTTACGAATTGTCTCGACCGGGGAAGTCTTCTGATGCAATAGGTGTATCCGTTATTCCACCCAGAAGACTTGACAAGACTTGTGATTGCTTTTTTTCTGTCACTTCATCACAACACCAGTTGGATCGTACGGTCCAACAGGCTCCCCGTCTGATTCCCCCGTTACAACCAGGTCTCGGGGTCACTCACCCACAGCTTGTTGTCTATAAAGTAGGCCTCGTGCAACTCGACGACGTTGGGGTGGCGGCACGAGGACAGGATGTCGATCTCGACGGTGAAGTCGGCGAGGTCGTCCTCGTTGTCGAGCACGCACATCTTGGCGGCCGCCAGCTGCCCCGTGTCCTTGTGCTGGGCTTTGTACACCTGGAAGGTACCAAGTTACATCCTATAATGAAATGCTAACACTCGAAACGTGCTTCTTTCCTTAAGATCCCCCGGGTTCTTGGAATATCAAATACCTGCTCTTGGACACGATAAAAGAACAAATGAAGATGTTTACTATCGTCTTTTCGGTCAAAAGACGTTAACAGCTGGACAAAAAACACAGGACAGGTGTCCATGGTTGGTGGAGGCACCAATGGTCCCCACGGTGACCGTTCCTACTCTGTCTGCATATAAAAGTAATTCCCGACCATCCAAGAAGGGTTCGTTGACCCTGTCGGGGTTTGCCAACTAGATAGTAGATAGATCTTAAACGAAGTAAATAAATTGAGATTAAGGCATACTTCGTACGGGGCGAATGGAGAACCCAGATCCGTGGATAAGCCTTGATGCTTTGGTTCCTGAGCCACTAGAGCCTACCTACAAGCAGCAGACTAGATGATGGTGCGTGGATTGTCCAGTATTATAACGTATGATTGGTACCTTCCCGAAGGCGCCGTCCCCCAGCTCGCCCACCATGTCCCAGAACTCATTGGGGTCGCTGTTGTCGCGGATGTTGTTGAACACCCGCTTCTTCTTGGCGTCATTGCCCCCGCCGAGGTGCAGCACCTGGGGATAAACGAGCGATGTTACTGCGAGAGTTTGAGTGCGCGGACGGACTGAAAGGAGTTTTGTTTGAACAGAGCCTCAAGTGCTGGTAAATAAAATAAATAATTCCGATAAATAACAATGTATCACGAATGTTTAGAAGACTCTTCTAGGTTGTCATTTGCCGGGGAAATAGCAGTAGGAGGCGTGTTCTAAACCTTAGCGATGCAGATTGCTTGAGAACCGAAACGCGGTCTCGAAGAACACGTCTACCTAAACGGTTCTATGTTCTTCGGGAGTTCTTTCTACTGCTCACTGCCACTAATGCTTTGAGCGATCTCTGTCGGGTAAATTGTATCATCTCACCAGCACATAACTTCTGAAAATGTTCCTCGGAGGGTTGTACCATATTCATTACCAGTCCTGGATTTATAAATAGGTCGTATAGGCTGCGGCCTAGGGGCGGCAGCATCCTCTGTCAGACATCTCTCAAAGCATTAGTGTCAGCGGGCATCAGAGAGAACTCCTTAAGAACACAGAACCGCTGAGGTAGACGTGTTCTTCGAGACCGCCACTCGGTTCGCACTGAATTCGCATCGCTAAAGTTTGGAACATGCCGCCTGCTGCCTTCCTCTGGTATGTTCCGTCCCCGACTGTGAGGAGGGTTGAGAGAGTGTTACCTTCTTCAAGTTGTTAAAGAACGACATGTTGTTCTGTTTGGCGCGCGCGCGCCTCACCCGAGCTCGCACATCGTGCAGCGCTCACGGCGCCTCCCGCCAGGACATGGCTGCAACAAGACAGACCTACTTTAAGTATATGTATTTGTTAGATATAGGGACAGGCGAGTGAAACGATCGCTGGTTAGCTTTGCACTGTTTATTCACACACAGATGAGGAGGGGGGTGCCGCCCCGCCTACATACTCAACACTCCTTCCCTTATTACATTAATAACTTAACTATTTAACTAAAGATTAACATTGATTAAAAATACTTTCTAAAACATATTTTAGGACGATCGCGTAAGACCATCCTCCGAGGCGTTGTACCAGCGCCGACTGGTACTTCACTCGGGTCGGGGTTGACTTCCGCTTCCTGAAACTCTTCTTCCGAGTTCGTTGAAACATCCGCAGTTGTCGTACCTGAGTTCTCAGGCTCGGTAGGCATCGCGACATCACACTCATTCTCTTTCTCCCCTGATACTGAAAACCCAGTTGCCTGTCTTCCTTCGCCGCAGCGCTCAGTGGCGATACTCGGTGATTCAAATTCAATCGGGTTTTCAGTTCTCTCTGGTACAAGTTGAGGTGTAGATTGCGTCAGATCGAGCGACGGCGATGTCAAACAGTATTAAAATAAACCTAAAATCTAATAGATTAACTAGACAATCGGCATTTACAGTCGTACCCTCTCAGTTTGTGGTGGGTACGTCATTCATAAGCTTTTTTTATTGCCTCTGTTTCATTTAATTTAGATGCGGAGTTGCTCTTGGTGACCAACAAACTCTGTTATTGCGTCTCTATCTCGTTTTAACAGTAGCAATAGCAGAAAAATTGCAATTCACAAATAAGAATAAGATAATTGTACTATATTTTTAATAAATAAATAAGAGGAGAAATTCCGCATCGGCAAGGATAAACAAAAAGATTATCAAGAAAAAGAAGATCTCTGCATATAGTGAGTCCACAAACAATGTGTTTCATTCATAGCTAAGCGAAATGTTTCTGTGGATCGTGCGTGACAAATGGACCGATCTATTACCCACCGTTACAGCCGGATTGTTGTTTGTAAGGGAAAGAATCCTCTAAGTGTATGTTCTGTTACAAACACAGAGATCCAGCTTACCTATTTGACTTAAGATGCGACTTAGTGAAAAATGTGGTATCAAAATTTGTGATTTTACAGAACTACAAGTACTAGGTACTATAAATTTTACTTAAGCTTAAAATTTACTTATTTACTTTTAAATAAACACTTTTGCGATTTTTTGTATTCTATTTTATTACGCGGGTTTTTAACGCGTACCCTGTGATTTAATTTTCCCATACGTTTCCACTCCGTCGTCGCAACGATCGTGATTATTAAAAGCTAAACGTTAAATCATAGCAAAATTTATATTATTTTGTTATTTAATTTTCGTTTCTCATTTTTCAATGCGTCAAGTAGTATAATAAATTATATAAATTAATAGTCATTACAGGTAAACTCAATACGTAAATCGTAGCGGCTACAATACGCACTTGCGTGAAAGGTGCCATAGCAACTAGCATAGTGCGTCCAGCCCATCAGCCAACAAGCAATGTGTAAACACCTCTAAAATCAAACGGCACAGGTGTGATAATCCGTTGAACATGCTGTTGACACATATTATCTACAAGGACACTGTGTTCGATATATGATTGAATGCTTTAAGTTATGCGCGTTTACGATACATTTAATAATGTGACAATGGAATGCCGAAATCGGCGTGGAACTGATATCTATGCTTCTGTTTTGTATGTAATATTGGAAATTATGTTTTTCTGTTTGTATTTAATGGTTCACCACCGGAAATACTGATCACATTCTGGATTATGCCTAAAATGCTTGGTTGGGTAGATTTTTGACTTATTCACTAAAACTATAGAATTAATCAGAATGATTATGTACCACATCAGACGTCGGGCTTTTACCATCGTCAGTGTGGCAACTAACCACGTGGCCTTATGCGAGATGATAAGACCTGACGGTATGATTCCCTGGAAGATGGGTCGGCCTTTAGTTTGTGATGCCACGTGTGTAGGTACTCTAGCGCTTTCACATCTGGCAGGGACATCACATAGGGCCGGCTCCGATCCCCGAGAGCCTATTATATGGGGTATTGACATGGATCAATTGAGCTACCTTTAGACTTTTTGCAAATGTCTGCAGTTAGCTCAATGGTTTCAATTGTAAATACTAGTTGTAATTTTTCTATTTCTTTATTGTTATTTTCGTTGTTAATAAAGAGATTATTATATGGATAGGTACTGAGATCTACTTAGGTTTAGTTTAGTAACAACCGTTTTTTACTAGACCGCCCTCTGAATAACTACATAGATAGATATAACTGGTAAATAGTTTTAAATGGCTATTATTTGTATTTTATCAGCGAGAAGAGCGTTGATGCTGACTCATGAGTGGTTTGTCTTTTATCGCGAGTTTCCGTCAGCGAGCGATAATTAACTCACTAGTGTTCGGTATTTGTGGTTTTACTGGTCAAATTGATTGTTCAGGGATTGGATTTAAAAATTTGATCGTTGTGAATATTATAAACTAAAAGTTTATCTTTTACATCAATTTAATAAACAGAACGTAGGTAAGAAGTTTATCCTCAGGTGAATTCTCAAAAGGCGCTTATACAATGATTATGTGCTACTTGGCCTGTGATTATGAATGTATAATCGCAGGCCAAGTAGATTCATCCTCAAATAATCACTACATAGTTTAAAACAAAGCCGATTTTTCTGTCCCTATGTCCCTATATCCATATGCCCCTTTGAATGCTTAAATCTTTAAAACTACGCAACGGATTTTGATGCGGTTTTTTTAATAGATAGAGAGATTCAAGAGGAAGGTTTATACGTATAATAACCGTGCGAAGCCGGGGCGGGTCGCTAGTATCTAATAAATAGGACGTCCAGCAGCGAGATGGGCAGACGATATCATGAAAATCGCGGGGCAAAACTGGATGAGACTGGCGCAGGCCCGTGTGGAGGCACTAAATTTGGAGGCCTACACCCAGCAGTGGGTGAAGGCGGGCTGCGGATGATGATGATGAACATGTGAAAGACGGAATTTGCTTTCACGTTCCAAATGTGCTCTCCCATCACAAAATCAAACGTGTTAGTCTCAATAGACGATAAAAAATAAATAAATAATTCCGGACAGTCCACACAGCATCATCTAGCCCCAAGCTAAGCAAAGCTTGTGTTATGGGTACTAGATGACTGATATACTTAATACAATATACGATATCTATATTGTTCTCCATTTGTCAAACAAATTTACACGCGCGAAGCCGCGGAGCGCACCTAGTAATACCTTATTTAAACCAACTTCCGACGTCGTCTGTGACAATCTTCAGGACGGAGAAATTTTACATTATAAAAATAACACATTATTTGATACTATTCCCCCGTATGATCTAATCATAATCACACTGGCGCCAAATTATATACATCAAGAAGTAAGGCAACCCGCCAAAAGAATTATGATTGTTCCATCATGCCATGATAGCGTAAGAACGTAAGTAAGAGTTAAATAAGAAACTTTCTGAAGATTTTATTATTATTTCAAAGAAAGTTTCATTTGAAATATAAACGATCATAAAAATTAAACGATGAAGATTGAAGCCCCGCCATTTCAATTAAGTTATTTTTTTCTAACGATAGCAGGTATCGGTAAATATTAATAAAGAAATATAATCTAATCATTTCATTTATTATATAATTTAATGTAACATTAATATTAAAAACGCGAAAGTTTGGATGGATGTAGGTATATTTGTTACCATACATCTGCATCGATGCAAACTTTCACGTATAAATCTTAGTAGGATAACATTGTCGATCTTGAGATTATGTCGATCTAATACAGATTTTTTTAAATACTTCTAAGGGCCGATTTTTCAATCGTCAGATAAACAACCAGATAGCCTTTATTCGTCGAATAGCAATATTCATGGTTTTTCAATGGTCAGATAGTAGTTAACTGTCGAATAAGGTCCCTAACAGAAGAATAAAGTTACCTGCTACTTGAAGGGCCAGATAAGGTTTTATCTCCGCGATAAGTTTGACGTTTAGGTTAAGTTTGGCAGTTTCGTTCGTTTTATTTTTGCTTGCATAGATTTGTTTGGTAAAACGACATACCTACCGTGATTAAAAAAAATGGAAAAAATGAAATGTGTGTGAAATGGATGTATTTGAAGCAATTGACGACTTAGCAATCGAGGAAGATCATGAAATACTTAATTATCTATATCCAACTGAGAGAAAAACCCGAACTTTACGAGAAAGGCCTGATAATTTAAACACATGGGACGACAGTGAATTTTGGAGAAGATTTTGGTTGAAAAAAGATACCATAGGCTACTTATTAAAAATTCATTAAAGAACACAAATCGAATAATGATATTAGAAAGATAAATAACACGGTTTGAACTGACTGAACTGTAAACAAGCAAGCGACAGACAACAGGTTATGTTTTGTATTGCAATCAACGTCAAATGTCAAATACATTTTTGTTGCTATTCTTCTCTAACACGTTGAATACAGTATCTGTGCATCTCGCTTGCACACAGATGGTGTGAAGTTGGCTAGGATAAACCACTAATAGTTATTCTCTAGATAATATACGATTGAAAAATTGAAAATATTTATTCGCCCGATAAACAGACGGATAATTTTATAGGCTAGGTAGCTATTCGACGACTTAACTGAGGATTGAAAAATCGGCCCTTAATAATATTTATTTATTTTTGTCATAATAATTTTAATTTTTGGATCACATTAAACATTCATAAGTTCTAATGCGCATCTAAATATTTATCTACAAGATGGATCTGATGATGATTAAGAGTCTTTAACCGAGATATGACTCGATATAAACTCAGCGCTATTGAGTTAGTTGACTAAAAGCACTTAAATGGTGGTAACGAGCAGAATATACCGATGACGTATGACAACGTGTTAGTCAAG
The DNA here is from genome assembly GCA_944547425.1 of Eupithecia centaureata. Taxonomy (NCBI): domain Eukaryota; kingdom Metazoa; phylum Arthropoda; class Insecta; order Lepidoptera; family Geometridae; genus Eupithecia; species Eupithecia centaureata. The sequence goes on along the minus strand of OX155704.1, from coordinate 286,810 downwards.
GGTGACATCAGAGTGCGGCGGCCCGAGTCGGGAGCGGACGCGAGTCATCCTTTTAGATAACATTCTATAAATGTACCTATTGTATAATTTAACATCTCCCTCAACTCTAGGGAAATTCGATGTGAAATCTTAGTAAACAAATCACAACAAACAACAATAAAGTTTATAGGTTTGGCGTCAAGTCTCAGATCTAAATTGTTAGTAATATTTATTTAAAGAAACTTGTCGAATATAAACTATGTGAAATATTAGTGAATTTTAGATAAAGTAGGGTGATTTGTTTATAAACATTTCAAGAATTTGGCATTTAGCCAAATTCGAGTAGTTTATAAGAGCCACCTGGTTGCCAAAACACCAAAACAACTCAACTTTTGGTTTTCGGGCTAGCTAATGAATGACGACTATGTGAACAGTCCAGCGTTATTATTATAAACTCGAGTTACAACAAACTGCAACAACTCAATGATTAACAATAATCCTATAATTGTTGTAAATCAAAGGAATAGGTTTTCATAAAATACGTAAAAATAAAAATATAATAACATCGGACAGCTGGCAAAGTAAACAACGTCGTTGTAAATCAAATCTATGACCTATGGAAGGAATACTTTGATGAGAGATCGAAAGAGAAAGGTATATGGTACCGCACGATCCAACCACACCCGATGCGCTCAACGTGGATAGATAACAGGCTGTTAAGTAGACGTGACATAGTAACAGCATTAAGACTCAGATCTGGACACATTCCATGTAATAAATTTTCATTTTTGATGAAAAAAACGACCTCACCTAATTGTTCAACATGTAATGTAGTCGATGATGTTTACCATGTATTGATGGAATGTGTACAGAACTCGCAAGAGAGATATAATTGTAAATTAGAGTCTTCATTGATTGGTATTTGTAGTAGTATTCTTTCGGATCCATTATCAGATGATGCAAAAAATTGTACCTTTTAGTTAGTAAGCGATCAAGTTGTAATAATTAGTTAAGTTAGAGGTTTATCTAAGTTATTGTAAATATCAGGGAGCCTTATTCGCTTTAGCGAACAAACCCTTGTTAATAAATAAATGATTTAAAAAAAAAAAAAAAAAAAAAATCAAATCGCCTCCGCTTGTGGCTCGGCCCAAAGTCAAAACCAATTGAGTCACAGTCAGAGACCACAGAGCATTTAATTTGATATCTCTGCCTTTAATTGTTACTTTTATAAGAGCAATAGCATCTGCACGCGCCTTCGCCCGTATGTAGCCAAGTCACTACTGGATTCACATTTCAGATTATGCTCTCTATCTCGTTGTCATAAAACAATACAAAGACTATTCTACACACCACTGTAAAAAAACAGAATACCTAATAAAAAGACTAACACAAAATAGTTGCACAAAGAGAGGCCTTATCGCTAAGAGCGATTTCTTCGAGGCTACCTTTGGATGGACACTTCATGTGTGAATCTGCTATTTCGCACTAAAGTTGTTGTTATGAGTTTCCCAATATTTGGACAAAGTTGCATGCGACGTAATTATCCGTGTAGATTTTAAAAATAGTGTAGCTACTATAGCTATCTATGAGTGAAATTATTATCGAAATCGGTAAAGTGCACACACGAGCGAGTTTTATCTCGCTTCAGTCCAAAAAAGTCTATAGATTACTAGTATCTGCCCGCGGCGTCGCAAGCTGTTTCCATGGGAACGTTTCAAGGCTATTTGTATCCCATGGCAACTGATCTATGGGATGAAAATTATCCTATGTTTTAATCCATCGCTAGAACTACGACTATTCAAAATTTCAAACCGATCAGTTCCGTAGTTTTTGCGTCAAAGAGTAACAAACATCCGAACAAAATTTCTATACTACTCGACTTCCGGGATAAAATATAACCTATGTGTTTTTCCAGACTATAATCTATATCTGTGCCAAATTTCATCCAGATCCGTTCAGTAGTTTTTGCGTGAAAGAGTAACAAACATTCATCCATCTATCCATCCATACTTACAAACTTTGGCGTTTATAATATTAGTTGGATTAGTAAGGATGTGATGGAAACACAGGAATTCAATTTAACTATTGCTTTTAAATTCATGTTATTTGTTTACCCTAACTGTGGTTCTTATTAGGCTCTAGACCCTACCACCGGAGCGGCCTGTCGCATAGAAAACTCATCGCTGCACCAGTGTTACTAGTCATCGGTTTCTAAGTAGTCCGACACGTTTTCTTTCCGACCAGTTTACTTAACACTGCGCCTATTCTCGAACGTACCTATGTCGAGCGCGAGATTATGTCGAATTAGATTTGAAGATGATACAGTTCACATGGGAGTTGGCTTTGCACAGACATGTTTTTAAGCTATATTATGATACTTAAGTACGCGGAGGTACTTTCCACTTCTGACGTGTCCAAGAGTAAACAATTGAAACAATAATTGAGCTAACTGCAGACGGTTGCAAACAGGCTACAGGTAGCTCAACATATCCATATCGATACCAGACGGAAGCTACAGTTACGTACCTATGATATCGCACACGACATGTATCGCTCGAGAATAGTCCCCTCGCAGGTCGGATTACTCATCGATTTACGTTCGCTGAGTCGGCAACCGTTATCTTGTTAGGAAGACCCGCAAGTGGCCGGGAATCGAACCCGCGACCACGTGACCTATATCCACGACCATACGACCACCTGCCGTTTTCAAAACCAAGTCTGTTTTTTTTTTCAGTTACGTGTTTCGATGGTCCTCTGCTTTATATACCATAAAATTAATTAAATTAAGAAAAGTATGAGTAGTAAAAGTATGAGTGACACACTCACGAAGCGGGCCGTGGAGCCAGCACTAGCTACGGGACCCGAGAGTTCGTTTCCTTCTCAGGGAAGAGACAGACAGACAGTCACAGCTGTTATGAGTATCGCTTTATACCTCGGGGTATCAAACTCAAATTAGGTACATACAATTATTTTTGGTTCTTCAAATGTGAAAACATGGTGGAGAAAAATATACGATAAAAAGGTATAAAAGTGCACTATTCCATAGCCATATTAATAGACGCGGTCTATTGATATGGCTTGTCCGTACCTACGAACCTTACTAATTATTTGGTTTATCTGAGCGAGTTTCCTCAATTAATTTTGATGTTTTCTTGGTGTGTTTACGCCATTCAAAAAAGCTAATCTTTGTCCCGCTCCTACGAACGTGTCATCCATACAACGTATTGCCTTTAGGTACTCTCTCTCGCCGGCCGGCTCTGGGCCTACTCTGGACGAGACAAACATACGCAAACACGTTGGAAACGAAAGCGTGTCAGCGACGAGACGCGCACTGTTTGTATTCTAGCTTTTAAACTCTCCACACACTGAAGCCGGAGGCGGAGCGGAGGCGAAGGCGTGGCGATTTTTCCTATGGCACCGCGTCGCCACGGCCTGCGGTGTGTGTGTACTGTGTAGGCTTTCATAGGATTCCATAGAATACAACTCGCACGCCTTCGCCTCCGCTCCGCCTTTGGCTTCAGTGTGTGGAGACCTTTAGTCACAACTACAGGGGTTTTGCAAATAAATGTGCTTTATTTCCTTTAGACTTTACTCTTGGACAAATCAGAAAGTTCATGCCAAGCCCTGGCTTGTAACGATCAAAGAACCGCTAAAGGCGCATGTAACCGATGGATGCGGTTAGTGCAGGACCAGACATGGCGGAGGATTATGTGCAGCATTGGACGTCATTCTGATGAAATGATTATTTCTTAACATAAGTGAGAAACGAACTTGTATTTGTATCTTACGATTTCATGAGTCTAACTTAATTATAGGCTACTAGTGACCCGCCCTATCTTCGCACGGTTTTATTATTCGTAAAAACCTTCCTCTTGAATCACCCCATCTATTAAAAATCCGCATCACAATCCGTTGCGTAGTTTTAAAGATTTAAGCATTCAAAGGGACATAGGGATATAGGGATAGGGACAGAGAAAGCGATTTTGTTTTATACTATGTAGTGATTTATTCCAGGGAAAGACACACGTAATAAGATACTTTCGATTAAAGAAAAGCGCGTCATTATACGCAAATCGCCGCCGCGTCGTCACACTCAGTGCGAATACAAGTCTGTGGCTCAGGAGTGGTGGAGTGATTTCAAGGAGGTGGCTTTTAGCTTCAAGTTGAGGCATTTGTGTGTAGGACCATGTAAGTATGCACTGCGCAGATACTTTGACGACTATGGCACTAGTGGTGAAGCCACGGTAAAGCTCGTCTCAGACGTAGAAAGCTGCGCATTTGATTCCCACATTTATTTAATTCATTTGAGAAACATAGTTACTTAAAAATATGAACTAAATAATAAGGCTTTGTAATAAAGGATTATCTATCTATCACTTATAATTATCGAAACAAAAACATACTTAAATATCACTTTTAAACCAGCTATTATAGGTGTGCTGCAAATATTTGATTTGAGAGCTTTCTATGTGCCTTCCTATTATGCAGTACGAATACAAAAGCTAGCCCGCTGTGCATGATAGACGTTCTTTTAAAATATTACCATGTGTTTTACAAAAACTAAGAACCTACTTCTATCGATCTAAGTAATATTTCTATTTCCCACCAAAAGACACGCCTAAGATTTTCTTGTATTATCACTTTATTTTTTGAAAGGTAACTCACTAGTTTTATTTTGTTTCTATTCCTTGGTCGTTATTTTCTTTGTTAATAAAGATACATTAATAAACACCAATACATTACAGATTCCAATAAACCTTTATAAACTTAACCCGTACGTAAGTTATATATTCGTAAACCTGTTCGATTATTCACTTGAACTTCACTATAGCGATGACAAGTAGCAATGCGTCACAACCTATTAATAAAATGTTACGAGACGCTGATGATGATGGGGAGTCCTTTAGGGCGCGGGTCCCGGATATGGCGGGGATGCTTACTTCCTGCCGTGGATACATGTGGATACACGTGAACGAGGGCGCTGTATCTACCCACCAGTGCAAGGGAGCTGTTTTTAATTATAACTAACTGTGCCACGCGGCTTTGAAAGCGTTTTTATCCCCTGGGGTGTGCGATAGGTACATTTCTGAAATTTGGTGGAAAAAAACTCTGGTCCGCGGGCGAAGCCGCGGGGCGCTTCTAGTTATTTATAAAGTAGACTAAAAAAATGAAGTGAGGAGAAAATCAATTAGCACCTTATCATTACATTATAAAACAAAGTCGCATTATCTGTCCCTATACCCCATTGTATGCTTAAATCTTTAAAACTACACAACAGATTTTGAATCGGTTTTTTTTAATAGATAGAGTGATTCGAGAGGAAGATTTATACGTATAATAAAACCATGCAAAACCGGGGTGGGTCGCTAGTTTCTTATATGATTAAAATAATTACCTATTAATAGTTAAAAAATTGACTTCTAAGTGCTTATTTTGTAAGACTAAAGAACGTTATTTCTGACTTGTATCTGCAGATCGTACTAACATTGTTTAGTTATCGGGCAGACGTCGTAATAGGCAATTTAATTGGAGTTTTATTGTCGGTTTACGTCTTTATGGGCATTACACAAGTAAGCACCTAGTTATTGGAATCAGAGAAGAGTATCTATCGATCGTAGTACCGCATCGATATAACAATCAAATCCTACTAATATTATAAACGCGAAAGTTTGTAAGTATGGATGGATGTTTGTTACTTTCACGCAAAAACTACTGAACGGATATGGATGAAATTTGACACAGAGATCACTACATAGTATAAAACAAAGTCGCTTTTTCTGTCTGTGTCCCTTTGTACGCTTAAATCTTTAAAACTACGCAACGAATGTTGATGCGGTTTTTTTAATAGATAGTAATTCAAGAGGAAGGTATAAAAAAACCGTGCGAAGCCGGGGCGGGTCGCTAGTAGATTATAATCTGGAATAGCACATATGCTATATTTTATCCCAGAATTCCCATGGGAACGGGAACAACGTAGGTAAAACCGCGAGGCGCTGCTAGTCAAAATATATGTCAAGCGAGATAACCATGTAAATGACTAGCTGTTGCGTGCTGCCCGGGTCGGAGCTCATTTCAATAATTATAAAATTAGTAATTTTCTTTAATTAATGTAATCGGTGCTTGTCCGTATTACATATTTAAAGTTAATTAATAAATACAAATCGCTTCCAAGATTAAGAAGAGATATCGCACATTACTTAATATTATAAATGAGAAAAATTGGACGGACGTTTGTTGCTTTTTCACGTTAAAATTAAAGATTTTATTCCTCGTGCTCTTTTGATTCCGACGCTCAGGATTAAAAATAATAATTTTAGAATCCTTCGCTAGCTCGGTCATCACAACTTTGCACCTTGTATAACAAATAACTATTCATCGTATACATACATAGTAACAACGCATGCGAGGTCGCGGGCAACAACTAGGTAGTTCAGTATAACGTTAATGAATACAACCAAGATCGTGTCAGACAAGCTTGCGACAAGGTTTCGCAGCAAAGCAATAGAAATACACAGATATGTACATAATTAAGTTTTTAAGACGATTTAAATAACCCAAATTGAAGATGATTAGAAAGACGTGCTTCTCACTGTAGTTCTATATAAATTTCATGACGATCTGCCCAGTAGTTTTTGAGGTATAAGCAAGCATGTATATAAGTCCTACTAATATTATAAACGCGAAAGTTTGTAAGTATGGATGGATGTTTGTTACTCTTTCACGCAAAAACTACTGAACGGATATGCATGAAATTTGGCACAGAGATAGATTATAGTGTAGAATAACATATTATATGCTATATTTTATCCCGGAATTCCCACGGGAACGGGAACTACGCGGGTGAAATCGCCAGGCGCTGCTAATAAGTATATACTAGTTTTGCTTCCCCTAAAGAGGTCCATGTACATATAGCGGTGGTCCTTCACATAAAAACAATAAAATGATTCCGAAGGCCAGCTTGCCCTTTGCAAATTAATATTTAAATCAAACAAATACACAGTTACATATTGATTTGCGGATTTGAATAATCTTTGAGGAATTTACTATGTTGAAACTTAAAGACGCGTTCACACGACGCAAGTGAGGGGAGCCAGCGCCGTCCAAAGATATTTAACTATACTGTATTTGCTTTCATTATGATACAGTTATTTATTACATACTAGTGACCCGCCCCGGCTTCGCACGGTTTTATTATACGGATAAACCTTCCTCTTGAATCACTCTATCTATTAAAAAAAAAACCGCATCAAAATCCGTTGCGCAGTTTTAAAGATTTAAAAATAAATGGGGACATAGCGACAGAAAAAGCTACTTTGTTTTATACTATGTAGTGATTTGAATTATATTAATTTTTTTTCCGTCTGAATTAAACGTATTTGTGTCGTTTAGGAGGATCTAGAACGCTAGAACCAATAATCTACATGTATGCAAATCAAAGCCCAGTTTTCAGGGGTTGTCAAAAATTAACAAAGTTAATTAAGTGTTTGTAAATAATTCCGGACAGTCCACACAGCATCATCTAGCCCCAAGCTAAGCAGAGCTTGTGTTATGGGTACTAGATGACTGATATACGTAATACAATACATTACATAAATAGATATTTTTTATTATATATAGTAAACACCCAGACCAACGGAACAAATTTCTGCAGATCGTGCACAAATTTGTTCCGAGGCGGGAATCGAACCCGCAACCTCCTGCGTCGCAGGCGAACCTTCGCCCACCGCACCACATCGGTCGTCAAATACCACCAGTACATCTATTAATAGTTTTATGTATTGTTGTCAATCGGCCTCTTGCGGTAAAGCTTTTGAACGTATCGCATGGACCACTAGAAACCTGTATAATTTGTGTTTTATTTATTAGTGAAGAATCGATGACATTGCGTGTAACGTTCGGAGACAGCGAACAAGGTCAACTTTTATAGTAAAAGACGAACTAAATGCTATAAAATTCATTTTTACGACGAATGCTAATATAATCAGATTTAGGGCACGAATAGGCTATCGAATATCGAAGTTGCTCAGTACATAGAACTTGATTAATAGCTATGATGGAAATAAAATTTTAATTTTGTTGTTGTTCACGTATCAGAAAATAGAGAGATACAATGATTAGGTACTTATAGATTTATTGCTTATTTATTTATTATTTTACTGAGTGAAGAAACAAGGGGCTTAGGTTAATCTATCGAATGTTATATTATGCAGAGTTGTTATGGTCTGTTTGCATCGAACTAGAAAACGTCTAGTTAGATTCTAACAATTTATTTCTTTGATAACAGCTAGATATTTTATCAATGAAGATTATGTAAAATCGCTACGTGTTAGGTACATTTTACGCCGATAGCAAAGCAGAAGGTACTAAGCAGTATATTCGTCAGACATTAACACAAATCATGCTGTCCTTATTTTAGAGACTAAATGAAGCGGTGTGAATTGAAATTAATTCTACACTACAGATAAAACTCAGCGCTTTGTCGACAAATTAACAAGACACTGCCACTGAAATGTCGCACCAATCTTTGTCGACGATTTTGGTGTGTCCTTAGGATATGATCACTGGCCTCGGGTCTCGCCTAGCCACTGGCGCCGTGTGTAGCGCGCCTAACGGAATTCCATTCAAGCCTCAAGTACGCGCGCTGACATTTAGCGGAATGCAGAGCCTTCATTGAGATTCAGCTTAGGTATTCGTTGAGGTTGTTCTCGAGATCAATAAATAGGTACGTCTTTAATATACACGTGCTGCTATATTACTAATCATATAGGTACTTAGTATTAATCTGAACGCGGCTTCGCTCGCGTATAATTTTCACGGGTCTTAATTTTTTTGCGGGATTCCTAATCATATGACCTACTATAAAGATATATTTCTAAAAAGAACTAGATATATTTCTAAAAATAACTAGATATATTTCTAAAAAGAACTTAGCTATATTTCTATAAAGAATTCCAGACAAATTGGTTGGTGTTTGGCTCCCCCAAAACAATTGGACAGAAATACAAACAGGCAATTTTTTAATATTTGTTTTGTTGTAAGTACACAAAACACTTACAACCTATTCTGTGTTCAGATACTTGTGACATCATCATCATCAACACTAGACAATAACCACAGCGTCACCTAGCCCACAAAGCAAGCTGGGCAGTAGATGACTCTGAACAAAAACACCCAGATACAGATTAATTCAAGATTCAGGAAGCACTCTCTCATTCTTCACTGCACTTCAGCTATCATTTTCTGATGGTGGACTCTCCTATTGTGTAATTTTTTATGTTTCACTCTAATGAAGGTCTATGAACGAGGAAACATTACTTAAAAACTGAAATCCTTCTGAGTAGTTTCATTTAAAAATATTGATATTCTTACTAGCAACAAATGACACGGCTGGCTTGCCAATGACAAACATATTTATATATAAGATATTTATATTAAGTAAATTATTTTATAAATTATGCCTATCTATTTATTAAAATTTTCTTTATGATGACTTGACTTGACACCAAATTGTCCCAGAGATGGTAAGTGTCAATATGGCAACCCTAGATGTGAAGGATAATTTTACTAGTGCCCCGCCAAGACCTAGGTAATAAGTAATACCTCTTGAACTTAGCCCTCTGAGCCGACGTCATTTACACACATAAGTCATTTAGTTTGCTAAAATTTTCCTACTTTACAAGACAGTGAATTACATCATGTCCCTATGTGGGCATTGATTTAGGTCCATTCCGTGGATTTTAGCATCTATACACACTTCTCTAAATTTATTACTCTAGTTTACTTCAAATACATCAAAAGAGTGAAAGAAATCCTCAAAATTCTGGTTATCTGGCAACTGAATATTGTAGAGGTAATAAATAAAGAAAATATAAACAAATCATTTTTATGTGCATGGTGTAAATGTTTAAGATTCTTAGAAAAACTGTTTATAAACGACTCACATTAAAAATGACCTTGACGGTTTAGCACTGTACAAGTTAAACAGATATACTACTGATATTATAAACGCGAAAGTTTGTAAGTATGGATGGATGGATGTTTGTTACTCTTGCACGCAAAAACTACTGAACAGATTTGGATGAAATTTGGCACAGAGATAGATTATAGTCTGGAATAACACATAGGTTATATTTTATCACGGAATTCCCACAGGAATGGGAATTATGCAGATGAAAGCGCGAGGCGCTGCTAGTACCTAATAATTGTAAAACACAATAAACTGTATCTCACATAGGAGTATGTATATATGCATTATATCCCAAGCTATACTGTACTATGCTTAACATTTGTTGCTGATGGCAGAATAGACAAAAATGACGTCACATTGTCATGCACTGTGGAATTTATTGAAGTTGAAGGAATTTGATTGCAATGTATAATAAGTTGCCTCTATTGTACCGAAGATAATAAATGCTGTGCTTGGCTTACAGGAGGGAGCAAAGCTTGTGGATGTTAACAACAAAAAGGTTTAATAAATGTTATTAAACTCTCACTACCCGTTTGAAGAAAAAAAAACCCTGAAGACCCCTGAAGATCTTTGACGATGTTTAAATACATCCTATTTTAGGATATATTTTGAGCAGCGACATGTTACATAGGTTAGGTGTGGGATAGTCATAATCTTGATACAAGCCAAAAACACATGAGACCTTATCAGCTTATCATGTAAGAGATATGATCTTATCAGTGGAATTCCTTTGCCTGACACTTTTAGTACTTGAGCGCTCTGAGATAGACATTATCATGTCTTCCTGATAATTCACAAGATGTATTGCAAAGGGCCATCGGGTTTTGTATAATTTTACTCCCTCTTTTAGAAGAGAGGTCATTTTATCTTTTCTTAGTTGTATCTGAAATACAAGCTGGTTCTTTACACCTGGAATTCAAAGACGTCAACAAAATAAAAATTAAATACTTGAAAAATACATGAATGATTCATTTAAACTTTTAAGTATTTAATTTTTATTTTATTGATTTCTTTGAATTCCAGGTCTAAAGAACCAGCTTGTATTTCAGATACAACCAATAAATTATGTTTTTACATGAATACTAACAGAGGGTTCTATTTTTTAAGCAATGCCAATATTTCAAATTCAGCATTTTAAGTCTCCTCAGTCTGTTTGATGATTAGGACAATTAGAATAGACAGGTTTACTTAGAAACTTGCTTACTTAGCCAATAATGTAAAGATTACCTGAATAAACCGATTTCGAATTATAAATAGCACACTGCAATCCAAGGGAAACCATCCACAAACACTTGTATTCGCTAGAATGCACCGCCGCGCCTCTTATTCAATTAGCTACGACAAATATTTAGACAAGGTACTCGTACGACACTAGAGCCCGTGGAGGAATGGCTCCGCAGGCAGAAGACGATTGAGAACGTATGACCCGGCCTCGCCTTCCGCAAACTGGTTCCCTGATTCACCCACTAACTCTAGGCTTCCGGCCGCAAGAGCACGCGTGACATCGCACCACATCGACGTACACTTCACTGATTATTCTACGATTTAGAAGGATAAATTATTCGATAGGTGAAAGGGGCATACCTTGCTCGTAACAAACGTGTGATTCCAGTCCGAAAACTTCCTTGGGTAAATAATAGGTTAGTATCACTGGAAGCACGATTTGTATAGTATCACAATAGGTCTTTATAACTTGTAGATTACGAACACATACGATGGTAAAAACCGTTTCATGCGATTGCAATAAACGCGCCGCTAGCCCGAAAAAGACGCCATTTTGATTTCGTCAACTAATAACCATAGACAAGAAATTTGCAGACGATCCGGATGATTTTTTGACTTTTGTCATTGATTGATGATGAAAATATTTTTTTGAGATTCGGATTGATAGGATCCAATTTTACAAAATTTCCTAAATATTACCTAATCAATGAGATAATTGGATTTAGAGCTTTTTATACTAGTGGCAGTGAAATGAACAAGACATTCTTTTTAAAGAGGCCTTTAAAACATAATCATCATTGTCTATGGTTTTCTTAGTATTGCCACTCTCTTGGTTTTCCGCAGATTTAGTAATGTAATCAATCTGAAAGTGGATAAACGCGACTGCCACCATCACGGTTTCGATTCATCTGCATAGATTTGTGCCAGGTGATTCGATTCCTGTGATAAATATTATTATTATTTGGAATGAATGTTCTTAAGTGCGGGACAACTACTTTGTAGGTACTGTCTTTAGGTGGGTAGGTACCATCGACTGTGAAATCACGTCGGGGTCACCAATGTGGGGAAACTCTTCCCACGTAAATGAAAACTGGATTCGAACACTGTGTTTATTTACACCCATATGTTAGTTCTAAACAGTCATTAGAACAATAATGTCCTGTAGGCTTCGTAGGATTGTGGTGTGTCAAGAAGTGATAGAAAATTAACCACCGTTTCTGTCACCTGACTAGGGATGTGCCCAAACAAATAGAGTTGTGCGAGTCGATTGAATCGTTACAGACTTTATTGGAGAAAAAAATAAGCAAATGTATTTTAATTATTATTCAACCTCACCTATAGCTTCAAATATTATCATACAATCATTTTAGCAATCACTACCTATCATTTTTATTTAACATGTACACGTTTTCCGAATTAAACATTCTTATCATTTGCGATGTCGGAACGAAATTGACACAACCATTTGGCAATGAATATCGTATTCTGAGAACGGAAAAATGCGAGGGTCTACTTTCGTTTGACAGACTCTAGGTACACTTAAGTATAGTTATGAGAATTATTTTATGTTTGTTGTTGCATGATTGAGATACTCAAGAAAACCTTCATAATTTCGCCAAAGTTTATTTTACCCCCGAAAATCCCCCAACAAAACAAACCTTTCCCCCCGAATCTCCCCCCAAAGGCGAAAAAACCCCCCGAATTTGCAGGGAATCCCCCCTTCTGACATCACTGACGCGGGGCCGCCGCCGCGCGCCCTGTCGAATCTCGGTTTGCAAGTGTGGAGTGGAGAAGCTTTGTCGGCATCCCCATTCTAAAACTGTCAAAAAAGTAGCAAGCTTCACCAGCTGTGTGTACGTGTTTATGTTGAATAAATTCGCGAATATGATTTATTAGGCTCATAGGGACCTCGAAACTAAATGTGAAACGTGAGAACAAGATGTCGAGCCGCCGCTCTCTTCTCGGTTCGGCGCTAGACTCGCTTCCTGCGCCCACGGATCCTCTCCGCGAGTTGTTTGAGGCTTGCAAAACTGGAGACGCTGGACTAGTTAAAAAGTTGATTACACCCCAAACGGTGAACGCCAGGGACACCGCAGGCCGAAAATCGACTCCGCTACACTTCGCCGCAGGTATTAAAACCACTGAGAGTGAAAAACATCGCTTTGTTTGGGTAAAAACTGGATATGTAGCGAAAGTGAAAGGCTTCCTGCCTTTTGTTGGTGTTTGGTTTAATTTGGACAAATTGCATAATTTTGTTATGGTCGGTGGTTCCGACCGCTTGAGCGCTTGCTGCGGCTCGGGTTTACGTCCTTGTTTGATTCATGAACTTGGCAATAAGTTATGACTAATTTCCTGTTGTTGTTTTATCTTTTCCCGAGTGCAATTAGTTTTATCAGAGTTTATTATTGATTTGAACTTGGCTTGCCAATTCAACTATAGGAAGCTCCTGACATGTAAACCCTGTGAGAAAACTATTCATTCTCAGATAGAATCTTACACTTGCTGCTATGTGTGATTCCAGATTATAATCTATCTTTGTGCCAAATTTCATCCAGATCCGTTTAGTAGTTTTTACATGAAACATCCATCCATCTATCCACTCATACAAGCTTTTGCGTTTATAATATTAGAAGGAAGAGACTGACTTATATTCAGAGACTAGACTACATACCCACTGGTTTTGAGACAACAATAAAGGTCTGCCCCTGATTAGCACATGTTAACATATGGGTTGAGCCCACTTTCCCCATACTGGGCATATGCATTGGGGATTGCAGTTTTTGGGTTAGGTTTAAAAAACTCTATTCTCATACAAACTTACAAATAGTTTTCTTATAATGAGATACTAAGTAAAGAAATAATCTAGGTTTTATAATGATTACTGTGCATTGGTTACTGTTATACATATAGTTACTGACACGGTATACTGTTATAATAAAGATAGAATAGGTACAAATAAATTTAAAAATTATGATCTACATCACTACATAGTATAAAACAAAGTCGCTTTTTCTGTCCCTATATCATTAAGTCCCTTTGAATGCTTAAATCTTTAAAACTATGCAATGGATTTTGATGCGGTTTTTTTTAATAGATAGAGTGATTCAAGAGGAAGGTTTATAGGTATAATAAAACCGTGCGAAGCCAGGGCGGGTCGCTTGTACTAAATATTAGGGTTATATTATGTTTTCATTATGAGTGCCCACTAAAGTTGAAAATGAATTCAATGTTAAAGAATTTCCTAAACTAAATCATTTCATCAGTTAACCTGTTCCATAAAAAAATTTTGCAGCCTAGAAATAAATTACTTGGACTTATTTAAAAATTGTATTCTGTCATTTTCATACACCAACCTCATTTTTTTTGATGTACCCAAATAACCAAAAATCCTAACTTACTGAGGTAGAGAACCCTCGCGTCTACATCATAAGTCTAGAACTTAGAGCGAGGTGACGAAACCAACATGTGAAATAGAACACATTATTATAAATATTTATGTACGGGTATTTATCGCGTTTATTTACCTATTTTTCCCGACGTTTCGACAGGTTTACACACTGCCGTGGTCACGGGATGACAGTCATCCCGTGACCACGGCAGTGTGTAAACCTGTCGAAACGTCGGGAAAAATAGGTAAATAAACGCGATAAATACCCGTACATAAATATTTATAATAATGTGAAATAGGTCTTAGATTTGATTACTTTGTTTTGTTTACCTATAAGACCCTGTTACATAAACCAGTATAAACTCCCCAGGCTACGGGCGGCGCGAGGTGGTGGAGCTGCTGATCGGCGCGGGCGCGACGCTGCAGGCGCGCGACGACGGGGGGCTGCAGCCGCTGCACAACGCCTGCTCCTTCGGGCACGCGGACGTGGTGCGCGCGCTGCTGGCGGCCGGCGCCGCGCCCGCCGCGCGCGACAACTGGGGGTACACGCCGCTGCACGAGGCCGCCGCCAAGGGGAAGATCGATGTTTGCATCGGTAAGACTTAGCACAACAAAGAAGAAACATTCTCCAAGTTCTTTCAGGTTCTGGCTTCACTTGAGTCTTCTTACGCCGCTGCACGAGGCGACTGCCAAGGGGAAGACCGATGTTTGCATCGGTAAGACTTAGAATAACAAAGAAGAAACATTCTCCAAGTTCTTTCAGATTCTGGCTGCACTTGAGTCTTCTTACGCCGCTGCACGAGGCGACTGCCAAGGGGAAGACCGATGTTTGCATCGGTAAGACTTAGAATAACAAAGAAGAAACATTCTCCAAGTTCTTTCAGATTCTGGCTGCACTTGAGTCTTCTTACGCCGCTGCACGAGGCGACTGCCAAGGGGAAGACCGATGTTTGCATCGGTAAGACTTAGAATAACAAAGAAGAAACATTCTCCAAGTTCTTTCAGATTCTGGCTGCACTTGAGTCTTCTTACGCCGCTGCACGAGGCGACTGCCAAGGGGAAGACCGATGTTTGCATCGGTAAGACTTAGAATAACAAAGAAGAAACATTCTCCAAGTTCTTTCAGATTCTGGCTGCACTTGAGTCTTCTTACGCCGCTGCACGAGGCGACTGCCAAGGGGAAGACCGATGTTTGCATCGGTAAGACTTAGAATAACAAAGAAGAAACATTCTCCAAGTTCTTTCAGATTCTGGCTGCACTTGAGTCTTCTTACGCCGCTGCACGAGGCGACTGCCAAGGGGAAGACCGATGTTTGCATCGGTAAGACTTAGAATAACAAAGAAGAAACATTCTCCAAGTTCTTTCAGATTCTGGCTGCACTTGAGTCTTCTTACGCCGCTGCACGAGGCGACTGCCAAGGGGAAGACCGATGTTTGCATCGGTAAGACTTAGAATAACAAAGAAGAAACATTCTCCAAGTTCTTTCAGATTCTGGCTGCACTTGAGTCTTCTTACGCCGCTGCACGAGGCGACTGCCAAGGGGAAGACCGATGTTTGCATCGGTAAGACTTAGAATAACAAAGAAGAAACATTCTCCAAGTTCTTTCAGATTCTGGCTGCACTTGAGTCTTCTTACGCCGCTGCACGAGGCGACTGCCAAGGGGAAGACCGATGTTTGCATCGGTAAGACTTAGAATAACAAAGAAGAAACATTCTCCAAGTTCTTTCAGATTCTGGCTGCACTTGAGTCTTCTTACGCCGCTGCACGAGGCGACTGCCAAGGGGAAGACCGATGTTTGCATCGGTAAGACTTAGAATAACAAAGAAGAAACATTGTACAAGTTCTTTCAGATTCTGGCTGCACTTGAGTCTTCTTACGACGCTGCACTAAGCCGCTGCCACGGGGAAGACCGATGTTTGCATCGGTAAGACTTGGCACAACAAAGAAAGTTAAAACTCCACTAATAGATTGATAAAAAGTTCATTTATTTCCACAGACGACCGATGTGGCGCGGTGAGCGAAGGTCCGCCTGCGACGCAAGAGGTTGCGAGTTCGATTCCCGCCTCGGAACAAATTTGTGTACGATCTGCAGAAATTTGTTCCGTTGGTCTGGGTGTTTTCTATGTATAATAAAATATATATATCTATGTAATGTATTGTATTAAGTATATCAGTCATATAGTGCACATAACACAAGCTCTGCTTAGCTTGGGGCTAGATGATGCTGTGTGGATTGTCCGGAATTATTTATTTATTATTAGAGACACACATACAACTTATATGTACATTCAATAATTTCTGTCATGTTATGATTAACGAATAAATAAATAAAATAATAAAACAAAAGTACAATTCATTTAGTACTTACTAGTATTTACAAAGTAAATAAGTTCCTAGAAAATAATTTAGTTTAGGTAAGTTTGTGTGTGCTGCAGCACATCGCAGCACTTTTGGATTTTAATTTTAGATTTCCTTTAGATTTTCGTCTGGGACAAATGTTTCGGCGTTCTGGGTTTTTTTTATGTATAATTTTTTTATATTTTTCACATTGAGTCTATGTAACTATTTATAAATAAAACCTGAAATCAGTGTACAAATAGAATCAATTCATATTTAAAAGACAGTTTATCATTAATTGTGTATGAAAGGTACAATATTGCATTTAGGCAATTCCTTACCCTCAATCGATTCTCAAAATGGAAGAGCATTGAGTAATGTTGATACGTTTGTTTCCAGCATTACTCCAGCATGGAGCTGACCCGAACATCCGCAACACGGAGGGGAAGACCCCCCTGGACCTCGCGGACTCCGCCACCAGGCCCGTGCTCACAGGTACGCATATAGCTCTGTTCTCTCTTACTGATAGAAGACCTGACCCCAGGGTTCGAAATTATCAAGATAAATATCCTTCTTGATAATTACGACGATAATTATCAAGATAATTTATCAATGATATTATCAAGATAACTATCATGATGATTTTTAAGATAATTATCCAATACTTATCTTATATATAGAGTTATAATAAACTTTTCAGTTATTTTTTCTGGTACTTTTGCTACCTATCACTATTTACGAATAAGAATAACATTAACACATTTAACTATCAAATTTAAAATTTAAAAAAATTTAAAATAAATAATTTCGGACAGTCGACACAGCATCATCTAGCCCCAAGCTAAGCAGAGCTTGTGTTATGGGTACTAGATGACTGATATACATAATACAATAACATTACATAGATAGATATTTTTTATTATACATAGAATTAAACTTTTATTAAGATTTAATTTATAAATTTGAAACTAAAATGTAACTACTAGACACGGAAATTCGCGTTATATACCCGACACACGCAATACAATACCAAAAATTTAGAGGCAAATTAAATATTTCCGATTATCAAAGATAATTATCAACATATATAACGATAATTATCGCTTTGAAACCTGCCTGACGGTAAGACTCTCATTCCCTGGAAGATGGGTCGGCCTTTAGTTTGTGATGCCACGTGTGTAGATACTCTAGCACCTTCACATCTGGCAGGACATCAGCAAGGGCCGGCTTCGCAGCTTCTTAAAATCCGTTGCGCTGTTTTAAAGATTAAAGCATTCAAAGGAATATAGGGATATAGGGTATAACCCCCATTCTTGATGTATTGGCTCTGTGTCTACAGAATAGGTAGCTCTGCGTATTAGCGTCACAACTTGGAGTTGACATTGACAGTTCCAAAGTGACGTCTGTCTATTCGACTCTGACGGGTCGCGGTCACTCGTGACTCGTGGTCCCCCCAAGATGTTCCCCTGGGGGGACGACAAGGAATTTGCGTTTACTCGTTAACCCCCTGACTCACACTTGACCAGAAATGAAGCAATGTGGTATGTAACTGGCTCAATAGTTATCGGCTTAGGTACTGGCCACCTGGAACGATTAAATCCTCATTGTAAAGTGTCGTATGTTTCTTTCTGTCTTGATATAATCAGTCAATATAAATTAGATTATAATAATACCAGTAGCGCCCCGCGGTTTTTTCGTACAAAATTATAGAAATTTATTAGACTTGTTTTTTAATAAAATAACGTTTACATGACGACAATGTATGTAAAGATTCTAAAAAATCGTCATCTTGCGCCAAATCCTGATAGGCAACCTAGTAGATACATATTCTCCTTCTTACAAATAAACATAAAAATTTGGTTTTAGGCAAACAGCGACCCATGCACATACTTACCACATTGCTTCATTTCTGGTCAAGTGTGAGTCAGGGGGATAACGAGTAAACGCAAATTCCTTGTCGTCCCCCCAGGGGAACATCTTGGGGGGACCACGAGTCACTCGCGGTCGCGGTTGCACTGTAATGTAACGCTTAGTGGTGGCATACATTCAACTTCTTAACAACCAAATATTTAAGTTTTGTCACGGCACAATAATAAAAGAGACACGGCGGCCAGGGTCCAGCCGTGTTACCAGAAAGCTTCGCTGTCGGTCCGAAGGTCAGGCACAAAGGAAGGGGCCTGAACTGCCCCGCACCGAACAGCCTCCGACCGGTCTCTCTCCGACCACTCTCCGGAGACAGCACAAGACAAATAATTCACCCCCTCAGCTAGATCCTGCAGCCAGATAGCTGTAGGACAAAATAGATAGATTATAGAAAGAACGCGTATCTCTAGCGACACGTGGCGCTGAGTAATTTATATAGAAATATACCTTGATCGAGATCGAGATCCGAATGCTCCAATCCGTAGGAGGAAGAACGATACGGCCTCTTGCGTATTCTAGCGGGCAGGCAACTGCAACGGCAACTACGGCACCTCGGTTGCCACGAGGTCACGATTTCTGGGACCAGGATCCTGGAGTTTGTCAGAGACAACGGATGGTTAGGTAGACCGCTGACGAAGCCACGCACAGGCTGATGGCCAGAATACGTACCAGCTGAAGAGGTATCACGAGGTTTCAAGGATTATGTAGGAATCTGACCAGCGAGGATCGTTGTCGAAGACAAAAAGAACGATGCCTCCGACACGTAACGAAAATGCGCGCGACCCGTCAAAGTCGAATAGACAGACGTCACTTTGGAACTATCAATGTCAACTCCAAGTTGTGACGCTAAGACGCGGAGCTCCCTATTCTGTGGACGCAGAGCCAAAACATCAAGAATGGGAAAAGGGGGTTATAGTTCTGATCATAGGGAAAGAAAAAGCGACTTTGTTTTATACATTTAGTGACTGCAGAGGAGCAATAACACACTGAAGACGGAGGCGGAGCGAAGGCGAAGGCGTTCGAGTTGTATTCTATTGAATCACATGAAAGCCTACACACACACCGCAGCGCGGTGCCATAGGAAAAACCGGCACGCCTTCGCCTCCGCTTCGCCTCCGGCTTCAGTGTGTGGAAACTTAAAAGCTGATAAATGTTGTCCGAGCATCCTATTCTCGCGAGGCCACGCAGTGTAACTGAATGTCTCATTGTGTGTTTGCAGGCGAGTACTGCGCGAGCTCGGTGCTGGAGGCGGCGCGGTGCGGCGCGGAGGCGCGGCTCACGGCGCTACTGACTCCGCTCAATGTGAACGTGCACGCGGGCGACGGACGACGCTCCACGCCGCTGCACCTGGCGGCCGGCTACAACCGACTGCGCGCCGTGCGCCTGCTGCTGCAGCGCGGCGCAGACGTGCACGCCAAGGACAAGGGGTACTGTCTCTAGCATTGTATATGTGAACGTGCACGCCAAGGACAAGGGGTACTGTCTCTAGCATTGTATATGTGAACGTGCACGCCAAGGACAAGGGGTACTGTCTCTAGCATTGTATATGTGAACGTGCACGCCAAGGACAAGGGGTACTGTCTCTAGCATTGTATATGTGAACGTGCACGCCAAGGACAAGGGGTACTGTCTCTAGCATTGTATATGTGAACGTGCACGCCAAGGACAAGGGGTACTGTCTCTAGCATTGTATATGTGAACGTGCACGCGGGCGACGGACGACGCTCCACGCCGCTGCACCTGGCGGCCGGCTACAACCGACTGCGCGCCGTGCGCCTGCTGCTGCAGCGCGGCGCAGACGTGCACGCCAAGGACAAGGGGTACTGTCTCTAGCATTGTATATGTGAACGTGCACGCCAAGGACAAGGGGTACTGTCTCTAGCATTGTATATGTGAACGTGCACGCCAAGGACAAGGGGTACTGTCTCTAGCATTGTATATGTGAACGTGCACGCGGGCGACGGACGACGCTCCACGCCGCTGCACCTGGCGGCCGGCTACAACCGACTGCGCGCCGTGCGCCTGCTGCTGCAGCGCGGCGCAGACGTGCACGCCAAGGACAAGGGGTACTGTCTCTAGCATTGTATATGTGAACGTGCACGCCAAGGACAAGGGGTACTGTCTCTAGCATTGTATATGTGAACGTGCACGCCAAGGACAAGGGGTACTGTCTCTAGCATTGTATATGTGAACGTGCACGCCAAGGACAAGGGGTACTGTCTCTAGCATTGTATATGTGAACGTGCACGCCAAGGACAAGGGGTACTGTCTCTAGCATTGTATATGTGAACGTGCACGCGGGCGACGGACGACGCTCCACGCCGCTGCACCTGGCGGCCGGCTACAACCGACTGCGCGCCGTGCGCCTGCTGCTGCAGCGCGGCGCAGACGTGCACGCCAAGGACAAGGGGTACTGTCTCTAGCATTGTATATGTGAACGTGCACGCCAAGGACAAGGGGTACTGTCTCTAGCATTGTATATGTGAACGTGCACGCCAAGGACAAGGGGTACTGTCTCTAGCATTGTATATGTGAACGTGCACGCCAAGGACAAGGGGTACTGTCTCTAGCATTGTATATGTGAACGTGCACGCGGGCGACGGACGACGCTCCACGCCGCTGCACCTGGCGGCCGGCTACAACCGACTGCGCGCCGTGCGCCTGCTGCTGCAGCGCGGCGCAGACGTGCACGCCAAGGACAAGGGGTACTGTCTCTAGCATTGTATATGTGAACGTGCACGCCAAGGACAAGGGGTACTGTCTCTAGCATTGTATATGTGAACGTGCACGCCAAGGACAAGGGGTACTGTCTCTAGCATTGTATATGTGAACGTGCACGCCAAGGACAAGGGGTACTGTCTCTAGCATTGTATATGTGAACGTGCACGCGGGCGACGGACGACGCTCCACGCCGCTGCACCTGGCGGCCGGCTACAACCGACTGCGCGCCGTGCGCCTGCTGCTGCAGCGCGGCGCAGACGTGCACGCCAAGGACAAGGGGTACTGTCTCTAGCATTGTATATGTGAACGTGCACGCCAAGGACAAGGGGTACTGTCTCTAGCATTGTATATGTGAACGTGCACGCGGGCGACGGACGACGCTCCACGCCGCTGCACCTGGCGGCCGGCTACAACCGACTGCGCGCCGTGCGCCTGCTGCTGCAGCGCGGCGCAGACGTGCACGCCAAGGACAAGGGGTACTGTCTCTAGCATTGTATATGTGAACGTGCACGCCAAGGACAAGGGGTACTGTCTCTAGCATTGTATATGTGAACGTGCACGCCAAGGACAAGGGGTACTGTCTCTAGCATTGTATATGTGAACGTGCACGCCAAGGACAAGGGGTACTGTCTCTAGCATTGTATATGTGAACGTGCACGCCAAGGACAAGGGGTACTGTCTCTAGCATTGTATATGTGAACGTGCACGCCAAGGACAAGGGGTACTGTCTCTAGCATTGTATATGTGAACGTGCACGCCTCAGACTGCTAGTAACATAGCTGTATGTTCCAGAGGGCTGGTGCCGCTTCACAACGCGTGTTCGTACGGGCACCACGAGGTGACGGCGGCGCTCGTGGCGGCCGGGGCAGATGTGAACGCGCCGGACCTGTGGGCCTTCACGCCGCTGCACGAGGCCGCCGCCAAGGCCCGCCTAGAGGTACTGTCGCCGTAGCCCACAGCTGGACTTAGGCCACAGCTGGACATAGGCCACAGCTGGACATAGCCCACAGCTGGACATAGGCCACAGCTGGATATAGGCCTACCGACCACATATTTACGCACTCGCTTCTCTCACACTTGACACTTGACACTCTACTGCTGTAACGCTTCTAAATGTGAGAAGGGAGGAGTCCTATGGTTGAGGTAAGTTTGAGGTAAACAAATGAAAGTTTAGTAAGGGTTACACAATAATCATAGCTTTATTAGATTTTACAAGTTCACAATTTTGATTTTGTTGGGCGCCTTATGATAAAGTACATTATGTTCAGCAGTAGAGCATAGAGTAAAATAACAGGGTGTGGTAGCCTACATCCAACTTCTTAGCAACCAAATATTTAGGGAATCTACAATTAATTAATTTAAAACACGGATGTAGTTCAGCGAGTGGAGAAGTAACGGAGTGTTCCGGATGGTTCAAAATTAAAATTCAAATTATTTATATCAGACAAAAGTAAGGTTAGTTTTGTCACAGCACAATAATAAAAGAGACACGGCGGCCAGGGTCCAGCCGTGTTACCAGAAAGCTTCGCTGTTGGTCTGAAGGTCAGGCACGAAGGAAGGGGCCTGAACTGCCCCGCACCGAACAGCCTCCGAGCGGTCTCTCTCTCCGACCTCTCTCCAGGGACAGTACAAGACAAATAATTCACCCCCTCAGCTAGATCCTGCAGCCAGAAAACTGTAGGACAAAATAGATAGATTATAGAAAGAACGCGTATCTCTAGTGACACGTGGCGCTGAGTAATTTATATAGAAATATACCTTCAGGATCGAGATCCGAATGCTCCAATCCGTAGGAGGAAGAACGATACGGCCACTTGCGTATTCTAGCGGGCAGGCAACTGCAACGGCAACTACGGCACCTCGGATGCCACGAGGTCACGATTTCTGGGAGCAGGATCCTGGAGTTTGTCAGAAACAACGGATAGTTAGGTAGACCGCTGACGAAGCCACGCACAGGCTGATGGCCAGAATACGTACCAGCTGAAGAGGTATCACGAGGTTTCAAGGATTATGTAGGAATCTGACCAGTGAGGATCGTTGTCGAAGACAAAAGAACGATGTCTGTCTCCGACACGAAAATGCCAACCGCGACCCGTCAAAGTCGAATAGACAGACGTCACTTTGGAGCTGTCAGTGTCAACTCCAAGTTGTGACGCTAAGACGCAGAGCTACATATTCTGTAGACACAGAGCCAATACATCAAGAATTACAAATACAAAGAATTACAAGGGGTTACACACTATGAAATACAAAGCAGTTTTTTCAAGTTATATATTTCATAGTGTAATTTATACTCCTACCTAATTATCATAAGAACTCATTTATCCATCGCACTGCTGCTCTTTTCAATACTACTTACAGCACGGCTAATTTTGATCTTTTTACATCCAAACCTAATGTTTAAAAAAATAATTACCACCAATTTCTTTGGCATATCACAAAAACCTTCTTAATCTCAACCTATTTACTGTTATAATTAATTACTATAAATACATAGTTTTATTATTTACAACACATTTAATTAATGTTTACAATTTATACAATTTAACTTTTACTAATAACCTGACAGGTACAATTATTCTAATAATTTATTAATAACATTCGGAAGGTATATAAACTATAAACCAATCCCTTTCCTAGTAAAACGATTGATATGGCTCTTTTACACTTTTTAAACTTGATTTAAATGTTCCTTTTTGTGTATTTTTGGATAATTTATTCTCTTTCTATTTGTGGAAACTGCTTAGCTTATTTTTATAATGTTAAGTATTTTATTTTGTAGTTCTAAGGATTTTCGTTTCCCTAAGATAAATAAATAAATATATAGTTCAAAATATCTTGAGAAAATACGGAGAAGGTTTTTCAAAATGGGGTATAGATGCATGGTACTAACCAAACTCTACCGACATTATAATGAGAAACCAAATAAATTCAAATGCATGTTTCTTGAAACAAGTCGAAGAAACATAAAAAAATGGCATATCTATACAACTTAAAGAAATTTGCGTTACAGAATTGATGATTTAACAAATTATGCGCATACGAAAACAACGATCGAAAAGGTACCAGGAACTTAATTATTCTGATTTTAATTTGATTGACACGGTCAACACAACCAATTACATTAATTAAAACAGATTATTGGAGTTAAATATATGAGAATTGGTATCTGGATCAGCGCATCAGCGTTGCCATCATCATCATCAGCCTATATTAATCCACTGCTGGACATAGGCCTCCCCCCTAATGAGCGCCATAGCGCCCTGTTTTAATTGTATGAAATTCTTGAATTGTCTAAGTTCATTTTTATACTTATGCATTGTCATACAGCGTGGTAATGCAGCCAGTGTCTTGAGGACGCTTCCGACATGGATCAATTGAGCTACCTTTAGACTGTTTGCAACCTTCTGCAGTTAGCTCAATTGTTTCAATTTTTTATACTAGTTTTAATTTTTTCTATTACTTGGTTGTAATTTCCATTGTTAATAAAGAATTCACAATAACATTATACAAGGTGAACTTTTAAAACAAATAAATAGTTACAGGAAAACGCTTTAAGGAGACTATACATTCATTTTTAAGATATTCTGATCTACGTTTACAAATTTTGGAAAAAAATTACAGTCAGCAAGAAAATGCTCATTTTCCACCTGCCCTTACTGTCCCGTTTTACATGTACATCCTTACTTAATGGATGTTTGAGAGTAGTGCGTGCAATCCAAAGGTTGCCTGGAAGCAGGGTTCAAAGCGATAATTATCGTTGATAATTATTTTTTATAATTATCTTGATAATTATGAAGATAAATATATGTTGATAATTATCAAGATAAATATATGTTGATAATTATCTTTGATAAATATAATCCGAAATATTTAATTTGCCTCGTAATATTTTGGTATTGTATTGCGTGTGTCGGGTATGTAACGCGAATTTCAGTGTCTAGTAATTAAATCTTAGTCTCAAAGTTATAAATTAAAGCTTAATAAAAGTTTACCTTGATAGTTAAATGTGTTAATTTTATTCTTCTAATGTAACTAAATGGTGATAGGTAGCCAAAATACCAGAAATAAGAACTGAAAATGAACTGATAATTATCGGATAATTATCTTGATAATTTCGAACCCTGCCTGGAAGAGATCGCTTTTAGCCATAAAGCTGATAGTGCCACATTAGGTGTATTAGTATTTAAGCTTGTCTGTGACTACAAATGTTGGTGGTGCACTAAAGAAGTAATGTATGTCCCCGCCCGCAGGTTTGCTCGCTGCTGCTGAGCGAGGGCGCCGACCCGACTCTGCTCAACTGCCACGGCAAGTCTGCGCTCGACGTGGCGCCCACGCGGCAAGTGCGGGACAGGCTGCTCTGTGAGTCACTCATCATCACATTCATTATGAGTCATTGTTATTAACTCATATCTGTCGCAACAACGGAATGTTCATTCCGGTCTCTAAATAAGCACTTAAACTGAGTTACTGATCATCATCATCAGCCTATATTAGAGCTTGTCCAGAAAGGTGGAATTCGCCGTGATTCTCTCGCGTGTACTACGCGCGATTGTTGCGTCGTGCTATACGAGCAGTCGCTCTTAGTTCGCGCGTTAACTGGACGCAACAAGGCGTCTCTAGTATCTCGGCCGCGAGTCACGCGATTTACGCGCGTAATTTGAAATCACGCGATGCTTGTGGACGCGATGTATTGGTGTCTAGTATCTCACTAACTCGCGAATGACTTTGCGCGAAACGTTTTGCGGCCAATTCGCCCTTACAAGCCAATTCGCCTTTCGCCTGGACAAGCTCTTAGTCCACTGCTGGACATAGGCCTCCCCTAACTCGCGCCATAGCGCCCTGTCTTCAACTTGACGCATCCAGCATCTGCCAGCAGTGTAGAGCAGAGTTACTATTGAGTTACACTAACACTTGTTCTGACTCGAGCTATGGGCCATTTCTCACACATCTAACTGATTTACCTTTTCAATTTTTATTATTTTGTAAAATTATTAATTCTCAATATTTAGCTTTGTTAAAATTTTAGTGGATTATTGAGAAACTAGCAGCGAATCGCGGTTTCACCCTTTTTAATTCCCGTTCCCGTGGGAATTCCGGGATAACATATAGCCTATGTGTTATTCCAGACTATAATCTATTTCTTTGCCAAATTTCATCCATATACGTTCTGTATTTTTTGCGTGAAAGAGTAATAAACATCCATCCATCCATACTTAAAAATGTTTCGTTTACAATATTAGTAGGATAGACAAATAATTTTCTTTTCATGATTCTGAATGTTGTCGATCCATCCATGTTCCATCTATCCTCTGCTGGGTCTTACACAGACCCACAGATGTTTTTTGGGTAAATAAATGAATTTATTATTATTATCAATTTAAAAGTTCCAAATCACTACATAGTATAAAACAAAGTCGCTTTCTCTGTCCCTATGTCCCTTTGTATGCGTAAATCTTTAAAACTACGCAACGGATTTTGATGCGGTTTTTTTAATTGATAGAGTAATCCAAGAGGAAGGTTTATACGTATAATAAAACCGTGCGAAGCCGGGGCTGGTTTTTAATATTAAAAAATACTAGCGACCCGCTAGTATTTTATATAATAATAAAAACCACCATTATTCAGAGCCGGTTTTACCCTGCTAGATATGGCCTCCTAATGATTATGCCATTCGCACTGTCCATTATTTGTTATGATTTCCAGTTGAGTACCACGGCTACTGCCTGCTGGAGGCGTGTCGACAGGCCGACCCCGCCAGAGTCAAGAAACAGCTCGCCCATGTGCCCGCTACGCAGACGGTGCGTTCACTAGCTATCACATACTGTAGATAAGGAATATTATTAGGCCCAACATCGAGGAAAAATATCTATGTATTGTGTTATATAAGATATATCAGTCATTTAGTACCTAAAATACAAACTCTGCTTAGCTATACAGAACGTATATGGGGCTAAATGATGCTGTGTGGGTTGTCCATAATTATCACTACATAGTATAAAACAAAGTCGCTTTTTCTGTCCCTATGTCCCTTTGTATGCTTAAATCTTTAAAACTAGCAACGGATTTTAATACAGTTTTTTGTAATAGATAGAGTGATTCAAGAGGAAGGCATATACGTCTAATAAACCGTGCGAAGCCGGGGTGGGTCGCTAGTTTATTATAATCTATTCTGACCAACCCTATTCTTATATCTACTTCGTGTTTTCACCAACCCAAGGTAGCCTAGGAGAAATCGTTCTCAGCGATAAGGCGTTCTTTTCTAGTTATGTCCAGTTATTTACACATAAAGCCGCGTACAGATGGCTGTAACGTAACACGCAATGTAACATGAAAGGAGTATTTCTGTTACATTTTTCCCGTTTGCATGATACATTGTGACAGTGATGACGGTACATTCTTTCATTGCGTGTTACATTGCATGTTACGTTACAGCAGTCTGTACGCGGCTTAAGGTTTTAATAAATTGTATGTTACTTTCTAGTACAATAAAGTCATCATTCATTCAACGAACATTGAGGTACTGCAAACGGAATGAGCTCTATTATTAATGTCACCATTTACAGAAATTATACTAAAATTTGAGTGTTGCTCTCGAAATCCTTATTGAGATTACGAAATTCGACCATATAATATGTAAATTTACTAATTATTATTATTTCATACTTCCTGACCTATATGACCTGACCTATATGCTATATGACCTTTACACTTTGGTTGCCTGAAAGAAACCGCTTTAAGCGATAAGACCACCAATTCCATTGCCTCTCTATAGGATAAGTTAACTTAAGGACACATTTTAATAAGGCTTTGTAATAAAGGTGTAGTGTACCTAGCTGCCTACGTCATCTACATACGAAGCGACTGCGGCACGCACTGGGTGACCCGCGCTAGTGCATTCGATATATTTACGTTCGCCATCCCGCTCGCACAGAACGCGCTCGCGTGCCGCAGTCGCTTCTTCGTATGTAGATGACGTAGTTAGCTATACATCAGCCAAACTCGATGTAGAATGTTTGTAAACAAACCGCCCATACTTAACCTAAAATACACTCTGTTGCCGCGCCTTTTTATACGCAATTTACATTACTTGTCGATTTAAGATCCTTCCTTCACTAAATATTTCGTACACTCATATCTAAAATTCGACGCCAAGCAAGTGAATTTTAGTTTTTTGTGTCGTGGTTTGTTTACAAACATTCTACATCGAGTTTGGCTAGTGTATAGGTACACTGCAAAGGATTATCTATCTATCTATAAGAAATGTTTTGGTTAAAACGATAAGACACTGAAGACGTTTATCTCTCGCAGAGTACAGCCAGTGAGAGCGGCAGCACAGTGTCGCTCTCGGAGGCGGGCTGTGACTACGCACTCGTGAACTTCCCGCGGCGCGGCTCGGGCGACAGGCCGCTGCACCTCGCCGCCGCCGCGCCCTACCCCAAGAGGAAGCAGGTACGTAGTATAGTATAGTACAGCCAGTGAGAGCGGCAGCACAGTGTCGCTCTCGGAGGCGGGCTGTGACTACGCACTCGTGAACTTCCCGCGGCGCGGCTCGGGCGACAGGCCGCTGCACCTCGCCGCCGCCGCGCCCTACCCCAAGAGGAAGCAGGTACGTAGTATAGTATAGTACAGCCAGTGAGAGCGGCAGCACAGTGTCGCTCTCGGAGGCGGGCTGTGACTACGCACTCGTGAACTTCCCGCGGCGCGGCTCGGGCGACAGGCCGCTGCACCTCGCCGCCGCCGCGCCCTACCCCAAGAGGAAGCAGGTACGTAGTATAGTATAGTATAGCTTGTGCTCTTGTGGTTCACACCTGGGCTTTCGACTCTATTGACTTTCATAGCGCCTTGTGTCCAGCCGCATCCAGAAGTCTAGAGTAATTCCTCATCCAACCTGCCTACTAAATTACGTTATAAACCTTTTAAACTGACTACCTAACTAGCGATTTATAAATACAGCGAATGTAATTTCGTACAGTTTCTCCTATGGAGTCGCGCAAGGGTCGTCTTTAAGTTCGTTGTTATTTATACTATTCATTGATGATATAATTTTTTTAAACCTTTTGTGTAAGTGTTCCGAATAAACAAATAAAGAGAAATTATCTATCCTTTCTCATTCCTCATCAACAAACTGTACTTCCTTCACTTCAGGTGATGGAGATTTTGATCCGCAAGGGCGCGCGCGTCAACGAGAAGAACACGGAGGGACAGACCGCCTTGCACCTCGCGGCGCAGCACAACCACCTGGACGCCATGGACCTGCTGCTCCGACACGGTAATTATAGACAATGATGGACCAGCAGAGTCAGGGAACCTGTTAGAATAAAGGCAGTTTTCTTCCTTGTGTTTAACCTAGATTACTCAACCGCATCTCAGGATTAAGCACATCTTAAGACGCGATTGAAAGACGGGACTGAAGAGTCTCATCGAATCACCGAACCCGTCCACAGAAAGTTGAAACGTAGCTGTCAATCACCAAAAGTCTTAGTCCGATTCTTCAAGGAGCTGGGCTGGTTAGGGCCTGTTTGATTTCTGAGTTGTATATAGGTCTGTGTGGTTGTAGGTGCCAAAGTGAACGCGTGCGATCTGCGCGGCGAGAGCGCGCTGTGCGTGGCGGCGCGGAGGGACTCCGCCCCCGCCTGCAGACTACTGCTGGCCTGCGGAGCGGACACCAGCCCCGACTCGCACTACAACCAGCCTCTAGGTGAGTGACACTACAACTAACACAAAGTGAAGGAGAGCGGCGGACTCCGCCCCCGCCTGCAGACTGCTACTGGCCTGCGGAGCGGACACCAGCCCCGACTCGCACTACAACCAGCCTCTAGGTGAGTGACACTACAACTAACACAAAGTGAAGGAGAGCGGCGGACTCCGCCCCCGCCTGCAGACTGCTACTGGCCTGCGGAGCGGACACCAGCCCCGACTCGCACTACAACCAGCCTCTAGGTGAGTGACACTACAACTAACACAAAGTGAAGGAGAGCGGCGGACTCCGCCCCCGCCTGCAGACTGCTACTGGCCTGCGGAGCGGACACCAGCCCCGACTCGCACTACAACCAGCCTCTAGGTGAGTGACACTACAACTAACACAAAGTGAAGGAGAGCGGCGGACTCCGCCCCCGCCTGCAGACTGCTACTGGCCTGCGGAGCGGACACCAGCCCCGACTCGCACTACAACCAGCCTCTAGGTGAGTGACACTACAACTAACACAAAGTGAAGGAGAGCGGCGGACTCCGCCCCCGCCTGCAGACTGCTACTGGCCTGCGGAGCGGACACCAGCCCCGACTCGCACTACAACCAGCCTCTAGGTGAGTGACACTACAACTAACACAAAGTGAAGGAGAGCGGCGGACTCCGCCCCCGCCTGCAGACTGCTACTGGCCTGCGGAGCGGACACCAGCCCCGACTCGCACTACAACCAGCCTCTAGGTGAGTGACACTACAACTAACACAAAGTGAAGGAGAGCGGCGGACTCCGCCCCCGCCTGCAGACTGCTACTGGCCTGCGGAGCGGACACCAGCCCCGACTCGCACTACAACCAGCCTCTAGGTGAGTGACACTACAACTAACACAAAGTGAAGGAGAGCGGCGGACTCCGCCCCCGCCTGCAGACTGCTACTGGCCTGCGGAGCGGACACCAGCCCCGACTCGCACTACAACCAGCCTCTAGGTGAGTGACACTACAACTAACACAAAGTGAAGGAGAGCGGCGGACTCCGCCCCCGCCTGCAGACTGCTACTGGCCTGCGGAGCGGACACCAGCCCCGACTCGCACTACAACCAGCCTCTAGGTGAGTGACACTACAACTAACACAAAGTGAAGGAGAGCGGCGGACTCCGCCCCCGCCTGCAGACTGCTGCTGGCCTGCGGAGCGGACACCAGCCCCGACTCGCACTACAACCAGCCTCTAGGTGAGTGACACTACAACTAACACAAAGTGAAGGAGAGCGGCGGACTCCGCCCCCGCCTGCAGACTGCTGCTGGCCTGCGGAGCGGACACCAGCCCCGACTCGCACTACAACCAGCCTCTAGGTGAGTGACACTACAACTAACACAAAGTGAAGGAGAGCGGCGGACTCCGCCCCCGCCTGCAGACTGCTGCTGGCCTGCGGAGCGGACACCAGCCCCGACTCGCACTACAACCAGCCTCTAGGTGAGTGACACTACAACTAACACAAAGTGAAGGAGAGCGGCGGACTCCGCCCCCGCCTGCAGACTGCTACTGGCCTGCGGAGCGGACACCAGCCCCGACTCGCACTACAACCAGCCTCTAGGTGAGTGACACTACAACTAACACAAAGTGAAGGAGAGCGGCGGACTCCGCCCCCGCCTGCAGACTGCTACTGGCCTGCGGAGCGGACACCAGCCCCGACTCGCACTACAACCAGCCTCTAGGTGAGTGACACTACAACTAACACAAAGTGAAGGAGAGCGGCGGACTCCGCCCCCGCCTGCAGACTGCTACTGGCCTGCGGAGCGGACACCAGCCCCGACTCGCACTACAACCAGCCTCTAGGTGAGTGACACTACAACTAACACAAAGTGAAGGAGAGCGGCGGACTCCGCCCCCGCCTGCAGACTGCTACTGGCCTGCGGAGCGGACACCAGCCCCGACTCGCACTACAACCAGCCTCTAGGTGAGTGACACTACAACTAACACAAAGTGAAGGAGAGCGGCGGACTCCGCCCCCGCCTGCAGACTGCTACTGGCCTGCGGAGCGGACACCAGCCCCGACTCGCACTACAACCAGCCTCTAGGTGAGTGACACTACAACTAACACAAAGTGAAGGAGAGCGGCGGACTCCGCCCCCGCCTGCAGACTGCTACTGGCCTGCGGAGCGGACACCAGCCCCGACTCGCACTACAACCAGCCTCTAGGTGAGTGACACTACAACTAACACAAAGTGAAGGAGAG
The DNA here is from genome assembly GCA_944547425.1 of Eupithecia centaureata. Taxonomy (NCBI): domain Eukaryota; kingdom Metazoa; phylum Arthropoda; class Insecta; order Lepidoptera; family Geometridae; genus Eupithecia; species Eupithecia centaureata. The sequence goes on along the minus strand of OX155704.1, from coordinate 254,353 downwards.
CGGCGGACTCCGCCCCCGCCTGCAGACTGCTACTGGCCTGCGGAGCGGACACCAGCCCCGACTCGCACTACAACCAGCCTCTAGGTGAGTGACACTACAACTAACACAAAGTGAAGGAGAGCGGCGGACTCCGCCCCCGCCTGCAGACTGCTACTGGCCTGCGGAGCGGACACCAGCCCCGACTCGCACTACAACCAGCCTCTAGGTGAGTGACACTACAACTAACACAAAGTGAAGGAGAGCGGCGGACTCCGCCCCCGCCTGCAGACTGCTACTGGCCTGCGGAGCGGACACCAGCCCCGACTCGCACTACAACCAGCCTCTAGGTGAGTGACACTACAACTAACACAAAGTGAAGGAGAGCGGCGGACTCCGCCCCCGCCTGCAGACTGCTACTGGCCTGCGGAGCGGACACCAGCCCCGACTCGCACTACAACCAGCCTCTAGGTGAGTGACACTACAACTAACACAAAGTGAAGGAGAGCGGCGGACTCCGCCCCCGCCTGCAGACTGCTACTGGCCTGCGGAGCGGACACCAGCCCCGACTCGCACTACAACCAGCCTCTAGGTGAGTGACACTACAACTAACACAAAGTGAAGGAGAGCGGCGGACTCCGCCCCCGCCTGCAGACTGCTACTGGCCTGCGGAGCGGACACCAGCCCCGACTCGCACTACAACCAGCCTCTAGGTGAGTGACACTACAACTAACACAAAGTGAAGGAGAGCGGCGGACTCCGCCCCCGCCTGCAGACTGCTACTGGCCTGCGGAGCGGACACCAGCCCCGACTCGCACTACAACCAGCCTCTAGGTGAGTGACACTACAACTAACACAAAGTGAAGGAGAGCGGCGGACTCCGCCCCCGCCTGCAGACTGCTACTGGCCTGCGGAGCGGACACCAGCCCCGACTCGCACTACAACCAGCCTCTAGGTGAGTGACACTACAACTAACACAAAGTGAAGGAGAGCGGCGGACTCCGCCCCCGCCTGCAGACTGCTACTGGCCTGCGGAGCGGACACCAGCCCCGACTCGCACTACAACCAGCCTCTAGGTGAGTGACACTACAACTAACACAAAGTGAAGGAGAGCGGCGGACTCCGCCCCCGCCTGCAGACTGCTACTGGCCTGCGGAGCGGACACCAGCCCCGACTCGCACTACAACCAGCCTCTAGGTGAGTGACACTACAACTAACACAAAGTGAAGGAGAGCGGCGGACTCCGCCCCCGCCTGCAGACTGCTACTGGCCTGCGGAGCGGACACCAGCCCCGACTCGCACTACAACCAGCCTCTAGGTGAGTGACACTACAACTAACACAAAGTGAAGGAGAGCGGCGGACTCCGCCCCCGCCTGCAGACTGCTACTGGCCTGCGGAGCGGACACCAGCCCCGACTCGCACTACAACCAGCCTCTAGGTGAGTGACACTACAACTAACACAAAGTGAAGGAGAGCGGCGGACTCCGCCCCCGCCTGCAGACTGCTACTGGCCTGCGGAGCGGACACCAGCCCCGACTCGCACTACAACCAGCCTCTAGGTGAGTGACACTACAACTAACACAAAGTGAAGGAGAGCGGCGGACTCCGCCCCCGCCTGCAGACTGCTACTGGCCTGCGGAGCGGACACCAGCCCCGACTCGCACTACAACCAGCCTCTAGGTGAGTGACACTACAACTAACACAAAGTGAAGGAGAGCGGCGGACTCCGCCCCCGCCTGCAGACTGCTACTGGCCTGCGGAGCGGACACCAGCCCCGACTCGCACTACAACCAGCCTCTAGGTGAGTGACACTACAACTAACACAAAGTGAAGGAGAGCGGCGGACTCCGCCCCCGCCTGCAGACTGCTACTGGCCTGCGGAGCGGACACCAGCCCCGACTCGCACTACAACCAGCCTCTAGGTGAGTGACACTACAACTAACACAAAGTGAAGGAGAGCGGCGGACTCCGCCCCCGCCTGCAGACTGCTACTGGCCTGCGGAGCGGACACCAGCCCCGACTCGCACTACAACCAGCCTCTAGGTGAGTGACACTACAACTAACACAAAGTGAAGGAGAGCGGCGGACTCCGCCCCCGCCTGCAGACTGCTACTGGCCTGCGGAGCGGACACCAGCCCCGACTCGCACTACAACCAGCCTCTAGGTGAGTGACACTACAACTAACACAAAGTGAAGGAGAGCGGCGGACTCCGCCCCCGCCTGCAGACTGCTACTGGCCTGCGGAGCGGACACCAGCCCCGACTCGCACTACAACCAGCCTCTAGGTGAGTGACACTACAACTAACACAAAGTGAAGGAGAGCGGCGGACTCCGCCCCCGCCTGCAGACTGCTACTGGCCTGCGGAGCGGACACCAGCCCCGACTCGCACTACAACCAGCCTCTAGGTGAGTGACACTACAACTAACACAAAGTGAAGGAGAGCGGCGGACTCCGCCCCCGCCTGCAGACTGCTACTGGCCTGCGGAGCGGACACCAGCCCCGACTCGCACTACAACCAGCCTCTAGGTGAGTGACACTACAACTAACACAAAGTGAAGGAGAGCGGCGGACTCCGCCCCCGCCTGCAGACTGCTACTGGCCTGCGGAGCGGACACCAGCCCCGACTCGCACTACAACCAGCCTCTAGGTGAGTGACACTACAACTAACACAAAGTGAAGGAGAGCGGCGGACTCCGCCCCCGCCTGCAGACTGCTACTGGCCTGCGGAGCGGACACCAGCCCCGACTCGCACTACAACCAGCCTCTAGGTGAGTGACACTACAACTAACACAAAGTGAAGGAGAGCGGCGGACTCCGCCCCCGCCTGCAGACTGCTACTGGCCTGCGGAGCGGACACCAGCCCCGACTCGCACTACAACCAGCCTCTAGGTGAGTGACACTACAACTAACACAAAGTGAAGGAGAGCGGCGGACTCCGCCCCCGCCTGCAGACTGCTACTGGCCTGCGGAGCGGACACCAGCCCCGACTCGCACTACAACCAGCCTCTAGGTGAGTGACACTACAACTAACACAAAGTGAAGGAGAGCGGCGGACTCCGCCCCCGCCTGCAGACTGCTACTGGCCTGCGGAGCGGACACCAGCCCCGACTCGCACTACAACCAGCCTCTAGGTGAGTGACACTACAACTAACACAAAGTGAAGGAGAGCGGCGGACTCCGCCCCCGCCTGCAGACTGCTACTGGCCTGCGGAGCGGACACCAGCCCCGACTCGCACTACAACCAGCCTCTAGGTGAGTGACACTACAACTAACACAAAGTGAAGGAGAGCGGCGGACTCCGCCCCCGCCTGCAGACTGCTACTGGCCTGCGGAGCGGACACCAGCCCCGACTCGCACTACAACCAGCCTCTAGGTGAGTGACACTACAACTAACACAAAGTGAAGGAGAGCGGCGGACTCCGCCCCCGCCTGCAGACTGCTACTGGCCTGCGGAGCGGACACCAGCCCCGACTCGCACTACAACCAGCCTCTAGGTGAGTGACACTACAACTAACACAAAGTGAAGGAGAGCGGCGGACTCCGCCCCCGCCTGCAGACTGCTACTGGCCTGCGGAGCGGACACCAGCCCCGACTCGCACTACAACCAGCCTCTAGGTGAGTGACACTACAACTAACACAAAGTGAAGGAGAGCGGCGGACTCCGCCCCCGCCTGCAGACTGCTACTGGCCTGCGGAGCGGACACCAGCCCCGACTCGCACTACAACCAGCCTCTAGGTGAGTGACACTACAACTAACACAAAGTGAAGGAGAGCGGCGGACTCCGCCCCCGCCTGCAGACTGCTACTGGCCTGCGGAGCGGACACCAGCCCCGACTCGCACTACAACCAGCCTCTAGGTGAGTGACACTACAACTAACACAAAGTGAAGGAGAGCGGCGGACTCCGCCCCCGCCTGCAGACTGCTACTGGCCTGCGGAGCGGACACCAGCCCCGACTCGCACTACAACCAGCCTCTAGGTGAGTGACACTACAACTAACACAAAGTGAAGGAGAGCGGCGGACTCCGCCCCCGCCTGCAGACTGCTACTGGCCTGCGGAGCGGACACCAGCCCCGACTCGCACTACAACCAGCCTCTAGGTGAGTGACACTACAACTAACACAAAGTGAAGGAGAGCGGCGGACTCCGCCCCCGCCTGCAGACTGCTACTGGCCTGCGGAGCGGACACCAGCCCCGACTCGCACTACAACCAGCCTCTAGGTGAGTGACACTACAACTAACACAAAGTGAAGGAGAGCGGCGGACTCCGCCCCCGCCTGCAGACTGCTACTGGCCTGCGGAGCGGACACCAGCCCCGACTCGCACTACAACCAGCCTCTAGGTGAGTGACACTACAACTAACACAAAGTGAAGGAGAGCGGCGGACTCCGCCCCCGCCTGCAGACTGCTACTGGCCTGCGGAGCGGACACCAGCCCCGACTCGCACTACAACCAGCCTCTAGGTGAGTGACACTACAACTAACACAAAGTGAAGGAGAGCGGCGGACTCCGCCCCCGCCTGCAGACTGCTACTGGCCTGCGGAGCGGACACCAGCCCCGACTCGCACTACAACCAGCCTCTAGGTGAGTGACACTACAACTAACACAAAGTGAAGGAGAGCGGCGGACTCCGCCCCCGCCTGCAGACTGCTACTGGCCTGCGGAGCGGACACCAGCCCCGACTCGCACTACAACCAGCCTCTAGGTGAGTGACACTACAACTAACACAAAGTGAAGGAGAGCGGCGGACTCCGCCCCCGCCTGCAGACTGCTACTGGCCTGCGGAGCGGACACCAGCCCCGACTCGCACTACAACCAGCCTCTAGGTGAGTGACACTACAACTAACACAAAGTGAAGGAGAGCGGCGGACTCCGCCCCCGCCTGCAGACTGCTACTGGCCTGCGGAGCGGACACCAGCCCCGACTCGCACTACAACCAGCCTCTAGGTGAGTGACACTACAACTAACACAAAGTGAAGGAGAGCGGCGGACTCCGCCCCCGCCTGCAGACTGCTACTGGCCTGCGGAGCGGACACCAGCCCCGACTCGCACTACAACCAGCCTCTAGGTGAGTGACACTACAACTAACACAAAGTGAAGGAGAGCGGCGGACTCCGCCCCCGCCTGCAGACTGCTACTGGCCTGCGGAGCGGACACCAGCCCCGACTCGCACTACAACCAGCCTCTAGGTGAGTGACACTACAACTAACACAAAGTGAAGGAGAGCGGCGGACTCCGCCCCCGCCTGCAGACTGCTACTGGCCTGCGGAGCGGACACCAGCCCCGACTCGCACTACAACCAGCCTCTAGGTGAGTGACACTACAACTAACACAAAGTGAAGGAGAGCGGCGGACTCCGCCCCCGCCTGCAGACTGCTACTGGCCTGCGGAGCGGACACCAGCCCCGACTCGCACTACAACCAGCCTCTAGGTGAGTGACACTACAACTAACACAAAGTGAAGGAGAGCGGCGGACTCCGCCCCCGCCTGCAGACTGCTACTGGCCTGCGGAGCGGACACCAGCCCCGACTCGCACTACAACCAGCCTCTAGGTGAGTGACACTACAACTAACACAAAGTGAAGGAGAGCGGCGGACTCCGCCCCCGCCTGCAGACTGCTACTGGCCTGCGGAGCGGACACCAGCCCCGACTCGCACTACAACCAGCCTCTAGGTGAGTGACACTACAACTAACACAAAGTGAAGGAGAGCGGCGGACTCCGCCCCCGCCTGCAGACTGCTACTGGCCTGCGGAGCGGACACCAGCCCCGACTCGCACTACAACCAGCCTCTAGGTGAGTGACACTACAACTAACACAAAGTGAAGGAGAGCGGCGGACTCCGCCCCCGCCTGCAGACTACTGCTGGCCTGAGTGACACTACAACTAACACAAAGATACTACAACTAATACAAAGTGAGTACAACCAGAGACTAGCGTTTGCGCGATCAAATCGAAAAAGTGGCTACAACTAATATAAACACAATTCAAATCAAAGTAGCGAGCAATTGTTGTGTCGAACAGGTGTCTAAAAATTTTAAATTTTACCTACATACATATAAGAATAAAGACTTCTCTTCAATAATTAGCAAAAGCGGTTAGTATTTAATAACAGCTAGCGCTAAGGCCGCCAATTCTATTACCTCTCTTTAGGATAAGTTTAATAAGGACTAAATCACTACATAGTATAAATCAAAGTTGCTTTTTCTGTCCTATGTCCCTATATCCCTATGTCCCTGTGAATGCTTTAATCTTTACTACGCAACGGATTTTGATGAATTTTTTAGAAGATAGAGTGATTCAAGAGTAAGGTTTATATGTATAATAAAACCGTGCGAAGCCGGGGCGGGTCGCCAGTTTAATAATAAAGTAAAACAAGAGTGAATGTTAAAGCATCTATTCATTTATTGTCTACTCATCTCCCCCCCGCTCCCCCCCACGCGTCCGTCCCGTCGCCCGTGCGCGCGGCGCGAGCGCGCACCATCTCGTCCGGGACGCTCTTGAGGTCGTACGCCCAGCCCAGCCAGGCGAAGAAGTCGATGAACTTCGTCGTGAAGTTCAACCTGCCGAGTACAAAACAACAAATTAGGGATATTTATTATATCCACTGTGGGCAAGTTCGACGTTGATGGACGAAGCATGGACGACTGACAGACTTGGGCAGGCAACTAGAAAGCACTATTGCCTAAACGGTGGCATCCGCAAGCGGCTAGCGAACCACCGTTTCGCCGGGGGCCTTTATTCACCGTGAAAAATCCACACGTGTTACACAGATACGACAAGAGAGCGGCGTGGACTCGGACAAAACCGTATTTAAACACATAGTGACGTCACATGGATTGGGCTAGGATACTCCTATGTCATAGTGAATTACCCTCGAATCTCCCTCCCTGACCACCATAAAGTGACGGAAATATACCGCCGTATGTCCACCAACTGTCGATATAGCGACCCTCTATCTCATGCTGTGTGAATTGGCTATCATCATTTATGTACTCGTACATTGCAAAAAAACCTGATAGGAACATATTACCCCTCTTATCAGATCTGTAACATCTATCCCCTCCTCGTTAATCCCTCCCTCGTAACTAACCCGTTGTTCCCCAACTCCGCGGCCCGGTAGTCCCAGGGGAACACGTGGTGGTAGTTGTGCCAGCCCTCCCCGAAGGCAACGAAGCTGACCGTGAGGTTCTGGACGGGCCTGGAATTACAAATACATTCATGCATGATCATTTCGCGTTCATAGAAGAGGGTTACAACTTACAGCATTTAGCACCTTTTTGGAAAGAATTTAGCGTAGAAATTCAATTTATTGTTTAAAAAAAGAAAACTACACAACAAACTGTTTTAAAGCAATAATAATGACCTCCCAAACAAAATATACGTTAGTCAAAAGACGCACATAATTTGACGAGTTCTTTGTGCCACTGCAGCACAAAGAACTCGTCAAATTATGTGCGAAACAGTGAACTTCTGAACTTCTCTTTCACATTAAAATTATGATCTATAGAAATAATGTTGGATCTCGTGAGTACTGAGATTTACGAGTAGGGCTAGTTGATAACCAAACATGTTAGGCTAGGAACAAGGGTGAGACATTTATAAAGGCCATAATCATCAATAAAGAAACCTAAAATTAGGAGAGCCATCTACTTGTTCCTTGAAACAGTAAAGGCCCAACACCGGCACAATAAAATGTGCGTTCAAAATAGGCTATGTTGAGTAGCAATAATATTGACGGCATCAAATATTACCTTATCCCGCTGTCATAAGGCTTATTCCCCCAAATGTGCGCAGCGGAGTTGACCAAGAAGGTTATGTGTAGGTTGCATATATACCGCAGCACGGTGATGTGCCACGCCGTGCTGAGCGCCTCGCCCCAGCAGAGCACGGGGATGAGGGTGGGGAGCACGAAACAGACCGACCCTATGAAGGGGATCGCGTATCTGAAAGGAAAGGAACGAAAGAAAGAAAAAAATTATTTATTAGACTACGACACACATATAAATAAAGAATAATAACTATAACTAATTTACAATAAAACATACAATATAAACATATTAACTACACTGACTACTACTTGACTTTGACTTTGACAGTCGGTACTAAACAGCGCATCCGTAAGCAGGTCAAAGATAATATGTTATGAAAAGATCTGTTCCTTTAGAAAACCCAACAGATTGAAGACTTTGTCAAAGCCTAAGACATTTATTTGGTCCCTCCGGTCTGATTCCATGAATGTTTTCTCCTTGTTGATTTCGCGCCTATTTTTGGGGAATTATTGTGTTGCTTTTATACTTCCAAAGTCATATAAATCGGTAATCGTTCACATTTTTTTGGATTATTATTATTATTGATTACTACAACGTCACAAACAAAGACTTGACGTGATCATGTCTTTGTTGTACAACAGAAACAATAATGGTCCAAGTACAGATCTCTGAGGTACAGCATTGTAATTACATACTCACCTCGGAGAAAGTATTTCATTAGTGCCAACTCTTTGTCAATCGAATAAGAAAGTAAGTAGATCCAGAGATATAACTATTCCATAGTCTAAGTGTAATGTCCTTTATATAATTAATGTAGTTTATCCGTAATTGTCATGATAGACTTACTACGCACACAATCGAATGCTTCAGAAAAATCCAAAAAAAAAAATCTAAAGCATCTTCCAAGTTCTCCAAAACGTGTTGGTGTTGACAGAAGACAAAGCATTATATTTTGTCTGTAACTTCCGCCATGATACCTCCTCCGCCAAGGGGCAACTTAAGTGTTCAGATCAGAATAATTATAGTTATTTCGTACTTACTTCTTCTGAAACTGAAGCACGGGATTGTCCAGCACGTCTTGCATGTAGATAGTCTTCTGTCTCTCTCGTACCTGCGCGCTCTTTCGCACCAGTAGCCAGCCCATGTGCGAGTAAAAGAAGCCGCGTGTCGCGTTGTGAGGATCGAGCTCTGTATCGCTGATAACATAACATTAAAGATAAAGATACAATACAGCAAATAAATTTCGGAAGGGCTGCGTGCTGTCTTAATCATAATCATCATCAGCCTACCATAGTCCACTGCTGGACATAGGCCTCCCCTAACTCACGCCATTGCGCCCTATCTTCTTGCTTGCCGCGTCCAGCATCTACCAGCAGTGTTTCGCAGATCGTCATCCCTAGCCACAGGGCGTCCTAACCGCGAGGCGCTACTAGTTCATTATATAGTTGCCGGAATGTTAACGTTCATACCTGTACTTGTGGTGCATCCGATGGTCGCGGACCCACGTGATGGCTGTGTTCTGGAAGGCGAGCGTGTTCATGAGCACGAGTATGATCTGCAGCGGCAGCTTGGCCTTGTAGGTGCGGTGCGCCCACAGCCGGTGCGCGCCCGCCGTCACGCCCACCGCCGCCAGCATGAACAGCACGTGAGCTAACAAACGACAAAAGACTCTTTAAGAAGACCAGAGAATCCAGAGTACTCTGCTCTGGGTGTTTTCTATGTATATAGATTATAAATGACGAATTACTCTTAAGAAAATAAAAGCCAGAGGGTTCTGAGCTGGTGTTTTCTATGCATAATAGCAAATATCTATCTATATATGTAGTGTATGGCATTAGTATGGTATTAGCCTACTGATGCTTTCCGAAATGTTACTGACTGAAACTCAATTTGGATTTCGACCGAACCGCGGCATCTTTGAAGAAATCTTTGCCATAAGACAACTGCAGCAAAAAAGTCGAGAACAGCAATAGCCTCTCTTTCTCTGTTTTTTAGACTTAAGAAAAGCTTTCGGCAGTGTTCACTGTATAATGCACTTTAGATAGTTTTATCCAAACTTGGCTCCTCTGAAAAATGTATTCGACTGATATAAATTCTTCACAACAAAATGTCCTGTAGTGTTACCGTCAATGGTGAGACATCAGAAACTTTCCCTGCCACTTGCGGCGTTAAGCAAGGCTGTGTACTAGCACCCATGCTCTTTGCTTTATTCTGGTTTCGTGATAGAGACCAAAAGTGATAGTAATGAAAGAATTAAGACAACATGTGAAAGACAAAGTATTTACTTTGCAAAAGCCTCAAAAGCATTTGCTTTTGAGGATAAAAGACGGCGAGAACTAAACCTTAAGCGAGACCAACTAAAAGCAAGACCGCCCTCAAATATACACTAGGGATTTGTGAATACCCTGACGTGCGCTATCTGTGGCCGCACGTTCACGTCGAAAATCAAGTATGTTAGTTAGTCACAAAAGAGCGAAACACCAAAGTTCCTATAAAACATAAATATTGCGTCCGAAGTCCAAGTCACTATACCAGAATCGGCTACGAGAGAATATTATGTATGAGTACCCATTACACACGCTCTGCTAATAATACCTAGATCCGAAACCCATTGTTTCAAATTTTTTTGCCTACTGTAAGTAACAACCTGATGTAATTTACAACTAGTTCTTAATTATTCATTTATCTTTATAGACCTATTCTTATGTTTATTTTATTTTTTTATTGTTTTTACATGTAACATAGATTTTTAATATCTTCTTAATTAACTACCATCTAAACATAACTTTAAAAATGTATTTTTTACGTGTCAGGAGGCGGGCGAGGAGACTACGCCGCAGTTTTTAACTTTTGTGGTCCTCTCGTTCAACATGTAACGTATCAAACCTGTTAATTTGTCCAAATAAACGATTTTGGATTGTTTTTTTTTGTATTGCTTAGCTTGAGGCTAGATGATGCTGTGTGGATTGTTCAGCATTATTAATTAAGCATAGAGGATACAGTCCCTGTAAGTTCACTTACCGAACACTAAAGTGGCCCAGTGCGCGCTGGTCGCCGCCAGGTACAACCCGTAGAGCGCCGCGAGGTGCCCGTACGAGAAGGTGGCTATGTTGGTCCAGATGATCTCTCGCTTGTGTTCCGGCTGGGGCTTGTGGTCGGCCTCCAGGGGGGCGGGGGCCGAGACCAGGGGGCGCGCGGTCAGGGGGGGGCCGTCCCCGTTGTACGGAGGCATGGCTGGAAGGGAAAGATACATTTTAACATTATTCCCAATTTAGGAATGATCCCAATGACCCCAATGGAATGACCCCAGTAGAATCAGACTGGTGTTACAAAGAGTCAGGACCAAATACATAGGCAGTGTAGAGGTTTGAATGCTTAAACCAGATAAATATTTATCTAAAGAAATCCGGAATTTGGTTTTTGAAAATATAAATAAAAACGAATACTATTCTATATCTGTATTTGTATGAGCAGTGTGCTCAACAGTACGCTGTATATAAGCTAGAGGTACCTACGCTATGAGCTGAGGAGGAGCTAAGGGTTGCTCCCCTGTAGCAACTAGCTGAGTTGACAAGAGCTGACAAGGGTTGATCTTCGGAGATAATAAAACAACCTAACTTGTTGACTTCTTGTAAGAAAATATTTAATTATTGCTTAAGCTAGAGCTAAGTGGAAGACATGATCACGTAGAAAACGTGCTGTTAATATTCCGCATTCTTTATAAAAATTGTAGCTAAATCTGTACGGCTCGTACATTATACTTCTCTAAAAATACGGTAAAAAATTTAATTGTTCGCGACCGAAGTCGCAGGGTACTGCTAGTACAATATAGTTTTGAATATTCTGGATCAAGTCACCTTGCAAAGATACTCAATTGTAAAATCTTAAGAAAGATATTTTAGTATGTGTGAACAAAACCAAAGAAATATCTACTAGTGGAAATGTTTCATATAGGCTAAAGTTCCAAAATATTTTTTGTTTACTCTGTATGACATTAGTATGTCGTCCAAATTTAAAATTTTTTTAAAGCCTAACTTATTTTTTTATTATTTTTTGTATCTTCAGATTTCGACGGGTTTTTGGGTGATAAATATACGAATAAACTTCGCAAAACTGTTTCGATTGTACTGAGCCATTTGCGATATTTTTTTCTATAGCGTATAAAGTTTAAACAATTAAGGTATCATCATCATCAACCTATACTAGTCCACTGCTGGACATAGGCCTCCCCTAATATAGGTATAGTAACATTTAATTATATGTTAAGGAAATACTATTATTTACTTTAAATCTTATTATGTTTACATCTAAGTCTACAATCTGGTTCACTACCGTAACTCTAATGATAATGTGTGAATTTAAAATTAAAATATTGTATAAATAATTATTTAAAATAATGTGATTGCTTTTAAACTTATCACAATAAATAAAAAATAAAATATCTTACAACCTTTTACATAGGTATATCTTTAGGCTTACGATATAAACTATTTAATAAGAAAATTAAAAAAATATTGTTAAACAAGCAATAAAGTATTCTATGTGTATGAGTCTCCACTTAATTCTTTTGCTAGTTGAAGAAAAACACGAGATAAATAAATTATAATCTTTTATAAGCGTTTATAAGCATATAGTTTCAATTCTCACCTTTCCTTGGTTTATTTACTTATTGATAACTATATCACCAATTATTTATTCAAAATCATTAAAATAAATTACGAATTTTCGCACAACCGCTCAGTGGCTAGACTTATTTCATTAAGTTTCATATAACTTAAGTACTTATGATACGCGGTTTTTAATATATTCTGTTGTCAATCCTTTTGACTAATGTTATGTATATGGAAATATTACGAGCCTAACTGACTGTCATGACAAAGCTCTGATGACAATAATATTGGTTTTTATTCCTTCGTCTCGTCTAGTGATCTAGGTACATCATTTCGATCATCAAAATGCGGATAAGAATTGAACTAAGGGTCTTTCCTGGCTTAGGCTCTGTCCCCAGTAGGCAAACTGTGAGTAGCCGACTGAGTTTGCGGCGTATCAGTTCAGTACGCCCTTCCATATATTTTAAATTGAGTGTCCACAGTTTGCTAGTTTGCGCTCACTGTACGCAGTTTGCAGCGTTACGTGCGCCGACTGTCTCAGTTAGCGGTCGACTCGCAGGTTCCAGTGCTTGCGATACGCACGCAAACTGATCTGAGTTTGTAGCTGTTCCCCACAAATTTGCGGCTCACTCAGTCGGCCGCTCACAGTTTGCCTACTGGGGACACAGCCTTAAACGTCGAGTGAAATGTCACTCGAGTCTTGAGTATTGCTTTGTGTCTAGCTGACTTCTCCAAGCTGTTCGGAAGCCAATTGGCTGATGGTCTTTATAAGTAGGAGCGGCGGCGGAAATATAATAGATAGAGTGATACAAAAGGAACGTTTGTAAGTATAATAAACCGTGCGAAGCTAGGGCGGGTCGTATTAATATGTCTCATTCTTTTTTGTAACGTGTAAGTGAGATAGTGTTATTCGAGTGTCTGCCATTAATTCTGTTTTCGCCGCTATTTTGTTCCTTCTCTTTCGTATTTTGTTACCTACACCGTAGATACTTACCTAATCTGTTGCTCGTGCCAACACGCGCCAAAGATCCTGTCAGAAACCAGGGTTGCTCAACTTTATGTGGAGCAACATTATGCTGAGACAGGACCTATTGGTTTGCATAGCTTGTTATTATTTAAAGTACCAAATTATGATGTTATTAACAGTCACAAGAATACAGTGAACCAATAAATAAATTTTCTTTCTTTATATAACTGACTGATAGATAACTTATAGTCGAAAAAGCGAGTGAATCTGCGGGCGCACGTAAGACAACAATGGTACTTACTAATTTTTGATATAAACTCACGAAAAAATTTAACCTTGGCTGACCTTTGCAGTAATTTAACCAAAATGCTATTGTTTTCGTAGAGATCCGTATTCTAACTAGGAAACCGTCACACGTGTAACTTTTGTATAAAAACAACAATGGTACTTACTAATTTTTGATATTAAGTCACGAAAAAATTGAACCTTGGCTGACCTTTGCAGTAATTTAACCCAAATGCTATTGTTTTCGTAGCGATCCGTATTCTAACTAGGAAACCGTCACACGTTAACTGTTTTGTTACAAGGTCAAGTCAAGTAGGTCTTAAGTAGGACGCCCTCCATACAATCAAAAAGTCATGACATAATGCTGCAATTCGACTTTCATTGTTTGTTCCCTTCATTCCAAGTTTTTTTAACCTAAAGTAAATAAGTGAATAAGAAATCGAGACTAGAGTGGTATTACGCTCGCATTCGTAAAAACATACGAACACTAAAACAATGTAGAAATAGAAGCACGAACATTTCTTTCTTCGTTACTTAAAAAAATAGTGGGAAACAGTCTTCGGTGTCTGCAGTTACAAAGGGTGTACCGCAGGGGTTTATCTGAGATCCTTTCCTATTTATAGTTTATATTAACGACCTGCCTTTTCTTAGAAAGATTAAAGATTAGAAAGATAATTGTTTATCACGAGATTATAGTGTTTGTATTGTTTTGCTGATGATACTTTAATTTTTATTTGATATGAAAGATAGATACACAGATCATATGAAAAGAGATGAAAAGACAAACTACAAATTATCTTTATGTAAATGATGAAATCTTAAAATTAGTCCACTGGTTTAGTGTCAAAAATATTTTGCTTATTAAGTCAACTAAAAAAACAAAGTGACTACAAATAATACAAAGTGACTACAACTAATACAACCTGACTACAAACAATACAAAGTGAATGCAACTAAATACAAAAGATTTTTTATTGAGCTTCAGTAACCATGTTACAAGAATCTTATTACTTTTATAACATTAGTTTGTACAGAAGTTATACAAACAATAAAAATAAAAATTGAGGGTAGATATACGTCCATCGAATAGAATGCTTGATTTATACTATTTGAATGCGCGATGTGGTGCGGTCTAAGTTAGAAACTCGAAGCGGTCAATAAAAAATAGAGAAATAGAAAAAGTTGATAAATTGGTTATGATTACAAACAATCCTTATTTTCTCATGTGAGTGTATGTGGAGATACCAGACCAACATCTGCCGTTATCCAACAATGTATGAACTAGAGCTGGACACGTCCACCCCTGATAAGCGCCTTATCGTTAAGGACCACTGTCATAATAAAATGTGGGACAGTATTTTCAGGCTCGTATGACACCAAATTACCGAGCAATAGCTGTGTCAAACAATTTATACTTTATCTACATAAGTACAAATAAGAACAAGGACGCCTCTTCAATTATAAATAAAAGCGGCTATAATCACTACTAGTATAAAACAAAGTCGCTATCTCTGTCCCTATGTATGCTTAAATCTTTAAAACTACGCAACGGATTTCGACGCAGTTTTTTTTTATAGGTAGAGTGATTCAAGAGGAAGGTTTATACGTATAATAAAACCGTGCGAAGCCGGGGCGGGTCGCCAGTTTAATAATAAAGTAAAACAAGTGTAAATGTTTAGGTATCTATATATATTCTTCCTGGCCGATTTCGGCTACGGAGACTTGGCTTTAGGTATCTATTAATGTATTGTCTACTCATCTCCCCCCCGCTCCCCCCCACGCGTCCGTGCCGTCGCCCGTGCGCGCGGCGCGAGCGCGTACCATTTCCTCCGGCACACTCTTGAGGTCGTACGCCCAGCCCAGCCACGCGAAGAAGTCGATGAACTTCGTCGTGAAGTTCAACCTGACAAGAACAAAACATCAAATTAGGGATATTTATTATTTTCCACTGGGTAACTTCGCCTTCGATGGACGAAGCATGGACGACTGACAGACTTGGGCAAGCAACTAGAACGCACTATTGCCTGAAGGGTGGCACCCGCGGACAACCCTTTCACCGGGGGCTTTATTGACTGTGGAAAATCCACACAGATACGACAAGACAGCGGCGTGGACTCGGACAAAACCGTATTTAAACACATTGTGACGTCACACGGATTGGGCGAGGATACTCCTATTCTCCTATGTCATAGTGCATTACCCCCGGGTCTCCCTGACCGCCATTACTTTACCTACATCAAGTGACGGAAATGTACCGCCGCCGTATGTACACCAACTGTCGATATAGCGACCCTCCCGTGCGCGTGATGCTGTGTGAATTGGCTAGCATCATTTATGTACATTGTAAAAAAAACTTGATATGAACATATTACCCCTCTTATCAGATCTGTAACCTCTATCCCCCCTCGTTAATTCCTCCCTACTACTCCTTACTAACTAACCCGTTGTTCCCCAACTCCGCGGCTCGGTAGTCCCAGGGGAACACGTGGTGGTAGTTGTGCCAGCCCTCCCCGAAGGTAAAGAAGCTGACCGACAGGTTCTGGACGGACCTGGAATTATCAATACATTTGTGCATGATCATTTCGCGTTCATAGAAGAGGGTTACAGCATTTAACTCCTTTTTGGAAAGGCGTGAGCGCAGAATTTCAATTTTTGTTTATGAAAAGAAAACTACACAAGAAACTGTCTTAAAAGCAATAATAATAACCTCCCAAACAAAATGTACGTTATTTCAAAAGACTGCCGTGGTACTAAGAACTCGTCGTCACATTATGTACGAAACGGTGAACTTTCATGTTTTTTTTTCTCTTTCGTATTTTCACATAAAAGGATCTATAGAAATAATATTCTAACCTATAAATTTCGTGAGTACTGAAATCTAAGCTTAGTTGACAACCAAAAATGTTAGGTTCGCAACAAAGGAGAGCCATTTATAAAGGCCATCAATAAAGAAACTTGAAATTAGGAGGGCCACACAATAAAATGTGCGTTCAAATGTAGGCTTAAACTTGTTGTTGAGTAGTATATAATATTAACATCAAATATTACCTTATCCCGCTGTCATAAGGCTTATTCCCCCAACTGTGCGCAGCGGAGTTGACCAAGAAGGTTATGTGCAGGTTGCATATATACCGCAGCACGGTGATGTGCCACGCCGTGCCGAGCGCCTCGCCCCAGCAGAGCACGGGGATGAGGGTGGGGAGCACGAAACAGACCGACCCTATGAAGGGGATCGCGTATCTGAAAGGAAAGATATGTTATGAAAAGAACTGTTCCTTTAGAAAAACCAACAGATAGAAGACTTTGTTTGTCAAAGCATTTTATGTGGTCCCTCCTCCGGTCTGATTCCATAATGTTTTCTCCTTGTTGATTTCGCGTCTATTTTTGGCGAATTTGAAATTGAATAGAAAATGCTTTTATACTTCCCAAGTCATATAAATCGGTAATCGTACATATTTTTTTTGGATTACTACCTACAACGTAACAAACAAAGACTTGATGTGATCATGTCTTTGTTGTAAAACAGAAATAATAATGGGCCAAGTGCAGATCTCTGAGGTACAGCATTGTAATAACTCACCTCGGAGAGAGTATTTCATTAGTGCCATCTCTTTGTATCTTGTCAATCGGATAAGAAAGTAAGAAGGTGTATTGTCCTTAGTATAATTAATGCAGTTTCTCTCTATTTGTCATGATAGCACACAATCGAATGCTTCTGAAAAATCCCACCGATAAAAACAAAAAATATAAAGCATTTCCCGACTTCTTCAAAGCGTGTTGTAGACGAAAGACATCATTACTTGCATAATATTTTGTCTGTAACTTTCGCTATGATTCCTCCTTAGCTAAGGGACAACTGAAGTGTTCAGATCAGAATCATTATTTAGTTATTTAGTACTTACTTCTTCTGAAACTGAAGCACGGGATTGTCCAGCACGTCTTGCATGTAGATAGTCTTCTGTCTCTCTCGAACCTGCGCGGTCTTTCGCACCAGTAGCCAGCCCATGTGTGAATAAAAGAAGCCGCGGGTCGCGTTGTGAGGGTCGAGCTCTGTATCGCTGGTAACAGTGATAACATAACATAGATAAAGATACAATACAGCAAAGTAATTTCGGAAGGGCTGCGTGTTGTCTTATTACAGTGTTCATTACAAATAGTTGCCGGAAAGAACAAATCACAGGCCTCATTATAAAACATTAGTAGGAAAGATCAAAGGCTGAAAAGTTCCCAATCAAAAAGTTGTAATCCATAAGCTGACCTATACTTGTGGTGCATCCGATGGTCCCTGACCCACGTGATGGCTGTGTTCTGGAAGGCGAGCGTGTTCATGAGCACGAGTATGATCTGCAGCGGCAGCTTGGCCTTGTAGGTGCGGTGCGCCCACAGCCGGTGCGCGCCCGCCGTCACTCCCACTTCCGCTAGCATGAACAGCACGTGAGCTGGATAATAAAGGACGAATTATTCTTAAGAAGATAAAAGCCAGATTGTTCTGTCCAGGGTGTTTTCTATGTCTACTTATACAATATAAGTGGTGCTTTACTACTTAAAAATCTATGTTTTCCGAAAAGTTGCTACCTAAAATTCAATTTGGATTTCGACCAAACCGCGGTACCTTTGAAGAAGTCTTTGCATTAAGATCACTACAGGAAAAAAAGTCAAGAACAGCAACAGCCTCTCTCTGTTTTGTAGACTTAAGAAAAGCTTTCGATAGTGTGCCCAGTGTGATGCACTCTAGATAGTTTTATCCAAACTTGGCTGCTCCGATAAATTTATTCGACTGATAAAAATTCTTCACGACAACATATCCTGTAGTTTTACCGTTAATGGTGACACATCACAACCGTTCCCTGTAATTTGCGGCGTTAAGCAAGGCTGTGTACTAGCACCCACGCTCTTTGCTTTGTTCTGGTTTCGTAACATAGACTAAAAGTGACAGTAATGAAGGAATTAGGACGACATGTGCATGCGACATGTAAATGCTTTTGAGGATGAAAGACGGCGAGAACTAGACCTTAAGCGAGATCAACTAAAAGGAAAACCGCCGTCCAACATACACTACAACTATGAGAATGATACCCTGACGTGTGCTATTTGTGTCAAAAATCAGGTACGTTAGTCACATAAAGGCAGAACATCAAAGTCCCTGTAAATATATGAAAATAAAAATAACATAAATATTGAGTCCAAAATCAAGTCCAAGTCTCTGTCTGTACCCGAAATCGGCTATGAGAGAATATGTATAACCCATAACACAAGCTCTGCTTAGCTTGAGGCTAGATGATGCTGTGTGGGTTGTCCAGCATTATTTATGCCCCTCGGAGGAGGGTACAGCCCCTCCCTGTACAATCACTTACCGAACACTAAAGTGGCCCAGTGCGCGCTGGTCGCCGCCAGCCACAGGCCGTAGAGCGCCGCGAGGTGCCCGTACGAGAAGGTGGCTATGTTGGTCCAGATGATCTGTCGCTTATGTTCCGGCTGCGCCTTCTGGTCCGCCTCCAGGGGGGACACAAGGGGGTGCGCGGTCAGGGGGGGGAGCTCCCCGTTGTACAGAGGCATGGCTGGAAGGGCAAGCATCTTACTTCTTACTATTGTAATAAATGGGAAAGTCGGTGTGAATGTTTGTTATAAGTAATCTCCGTAACTACTCAAGTTATATAAATGAAATATATATAACTATTTTAAATCAAGATCATTTATCTGAAAAACATTTTTTTTATTATTTTAAGACAATAAAGTTTAACGCCATTTTGAAATCTAGGATAATGGCGCCAACTTTTAACAGAACATGCCAGCCTATCGTGTTGGAATTTTTTTTCAGTATGACAAGACAAAGTAATTCGATTGAAAATCATCGATGATGACTGGTGGAAAATATTGTTCACTGACGAGTCTAGGTTTGTTCTAAAGCCAGATGATAGAAGGGTTAAAGTTTGGAGACGACCCGGAGAAAGATACGCTCAGTGTAACATTGTCGGAAGAGAGTCATATGGTGGAAGGCAGCGACGTATGGGGCAGTATTTGCATAGGGGCGCGTTCGGAGTTGCACATCGTAGAAAATGGATGCCTGACTGCGGCTCGGTACGTAAATGATATTTTAGAACCAATTGTCATGCCCTTTGCCCCATATATCGGAGAGAATTTTCAATTAATTCAGGACTATGCATGACCCCACACTGCAGCGAGAGTTTGGGAGGTTCAAGAGGTTGCAATTGACGTTTTTCCGTGACCAGCACGCTCGCCAGACTTAAACCCCATTAAACATGTTTGGGATAAGCTAGGAAAACTAATAAAACAGCGGGATCCAACACCAACAAACATAGGAGATCTCAAAAGGGCACTGGAAGAAGACTGGATTCGAATACCACAATATTTCATTGATAACTTAATCAAAAGCATGTCGAGAAGACTGAATGCAGTTTTACCAGCTAGAAAGAGAGGGTAACACCAAATACAGAATGTGCCCAAACACTCGACTAAAACTCCCCGTAATATCGTAACATAATGACATTTTGAAAGTGATGATTGAAGGGTTAATTTCTGTTGATTAGTCTTGTGTTTGTTACTAAAGTAAATTTTATTTTATTCAAAATGCTAAAATTATTACGTGTTTAATAAAAAAATATTACGTACATACAAATGTATTAACTTCCGATCTGTCTCTTTTTTGTTCCGTCCATGAGTGTATATATAAAAATGTTTCGAAATTATAGATAGATAGATAGAATTTTTATTGTTATCACACACAGACAGAAAATTACAAAAGAGAACAAAAACAAAGTTAAATTAATAAGTAGGTACAGTCGAAAAGAAGACAAGTATTCAAAACTATTTAAAAAAAGAAAAAGTAAAACACAAAGTACCTACAAATTATTATAAATAAAACTTAATTAGACCTTATTTACTATACTTAACTTAACTATACCTGTTTATACTGGGCTGCGATGAAGTGCGGCCAAGTGAGCAACGGCAACCGTGATTTTTAGAATCTTTACATAAATTGTCGTCATGTAGACGTAATTTTGGTGGTAGACGGTGGTGTAAAAACAATAATAACTTACTAATTTTTGATTTGAAGTCACGACAAAATTGATCCTTGGTTAACCTTTGCCGTAATTTAACTAAAATGCTATTGTTTTTGTAGAGATGCGTATTCTAACGAGAAAACCCTCACACGTGTGTCTGTTTTGTTGACAAGGTCAATCAAGTAAAGTAAGTCTTAAATAGGACGCCCTCCATACAATCAAAAAGTTATGACATAATGCTTCACTAATTCGATTTTTATTGTTTGTTCACTTCATTCCAACCTTTTTAAGCTAAAGTAAATTAGCAGAAGTACTATCTCTACATTTAGTGTGGGTTCGTATGTTTTTGCGAATGCGAGCCTAATACCACAAACATACCAAGCACAAACCTTTCTTTCTTCGTACTTAAGAAATTAGTGGGAAACAGTATTCGGGGTCTGTACTTACAATGGGTGTACCGCAGGGGTCTATCTGTGGTCCTTTCCTATTTATAGTTTATATTAACGACCTGCCTTTTTTCTTAGAAAGATTAAAGATTAGAAAGATAATTATTCTTTATCACGAGATTTTTTTGTTTGTATTGCTTCGCTGATGATACTTAAATTTTTAAGAAGATTTAACCAAACGTTGAAAAGACAAACTACAAATTCTGTTGATTTGAATAATGTCATCATAAAAGAAGTCCACTGGCTTATTATCAATAACATTTTGCTTAACGAACGAAATGTGATCAGTTTTATTAAATACTTATTAATTTTAAAATAGGTTAGCTTTTAATAAACTTATAGACTATTGTTTAGTGTTCTATAGAATTTATGGATAATAAAATAGATAGATATAGTATGTTAACTTTTAAAGCAGGTTCCTTCTAACTAATATTGAGGAACCAGCTGCACGAGGCCTACTCTTACTTGACCGAGTCTATCATACAATACTTGCACTAGTTGGTTATTCGCATTATGCTGTTTCCAACTCTGTCCGTACCTACTGAATATATTTTCAACTGAATTAAAAAAAGGAGTAGATTCTCAATTCCCCTTTAATTTATTAAGTGAAATCTGCTGCTTTAGGTTTAAAGATGTTTATTCTCATAAAAACAAAATAGTTCTTTTATAATGAGATACACTAGGTAGGTTCTTATAAATTAATTCTTAAAATTATTATCGCCTCCAGGGCCGAACAATTAAATCGTAAGATAGGTATGCTATAGGTACATGTACATTAGATTACGTTTATTACGTTAGATTACATTCGCTTAGGTAGCTAGGTAAGTTATTAAACAATTTTCGTACTTTGACGATATTTATACCATTTTGTTTAATAGGTTGTTTAGAAATTAGGGGCTTAACTAGGGCATTATGAAAATTTTAGCAGGGGAATAATAATAAATTCGCAGGATGACATTTTTATTTATGTAGTTTTTTCTTTTCTGTTTGTAGATTATGGATATAAGTCATTTACTTATTAATTTTACTTAATTAAAAAGGTATACACCAATTACTTTAATTAGAAGAATTTGTAAAAACACAGTCATGATAGGATTAGTAGAATATGTTTTGTTTATATAATAACATTTTGTTAAAAACAGTGTGTGAATGAAAGAAGTGATAACAAGATAAAAGAAGAATCGGGCGTGATAGTGCACAGATAGTCAAGAAAAAAACACAAATGAAAAACATACTAATCACTACATAGTATAAAACAAAGTTGCTTTCTCTGTCCCTATGTATGCTTAAATCTTTAAAACTAATCAACGGATTTTGATGCGGTTTTTTAATATATAGAGTGATTCAAGAGGAAGGTTTATTCGTATAATAAAACAGTGCGAAGCCGGGGCGGGTCGCTAGTAAGCAAGAATTATATACCTTTCTTACAAGAAGTCAACAAGTTTGGTTGTATTATTCTCTCTGGAGATCAACCCTTGCCAGCTAAGCTACAGGGAAGCAACCCTTAGCTTCTACTCAGCTCATAGCTACCTCTAGTTTACACACAGCTTACTGTTGAGCATAATGCTCATACACCGACTCTACAAAGAGTTGTACCCTAGATAACCCTTCAAGAAATTGTCACATAATGCTCTAGCTAGAACTAGACGGCGCTGGTATTAAATATTAAAAAGAAATGGTAGTGACATGAACCGACGCACTGAACCAAATCCCGTTTCCATTCATAGCGGTACCCTAAACCATTGCGTCACAAAATAGTACTTGCGCAAAACAATTATTCCTCCAATTTGTAGTGCGCATTGTTATGACGTTCGTAGTGATAAGGTCGTGACCGTGGTTAGCGAGTGTTTTTGGACAAAAACACATATATTATTTATTTATTTTATTTTATTTATATAATTCGATGATCAAGATTAGTTGCCATGATTTATAAAATAATAATAAATAATGCTAGGAAACACACACGGCATCATAGCCCCAAGCCAAGCTTGTGCTATGGGAAGGCACTAGATAACTTAAGCCTAATAAGACTTAAGAGCAGACCTTCTATACAAAGTTTCTGTAACGTTTTCAAAATCTTCCTAAAACCTAAATGTTACTTGGGCAGGGCTATTCAAAA
This sequence comes from Eupithecia centaureata, assembly GCA_944547425.1. NCBI lineage: Eukaryota > Metazoa > Arthropoda > Insecta > Lepidoptera > Geometridae > Eupithecia > Eupithecia centaureata. The sequence continues at coordinate 231,157 of OX155704.1, read as the reverse complement.
CTCCGTTTTCGAGTCACTGACACTGAATCTGTTAAAGATTCGCGAAATTCAAATATTTTAGCGGTTTTTATTATATTCTGCATTTTGTAAAAATTAAAGTACCAGAATAGTAGTTGCCTATCCACAAAACTAAGACCATTTTCTGTCACACCATGTTACAAAAAAATATCATATAACTATCGACCCGCCCTGGCTTCGCACGCTTTTATTATACGTATAAACCGTCCTCTTGAATCACTCTATCCATTAAAAAAACCGCATCAAAATCCGTTGCGTAGTTTTAAGCGTAGGTACATACATAGGGATATAGGGACAGAGAAAGCTATTTTGTTATGTACTATGTAGTGATGATAGTGATGGATCTTTTAGTAATATTATGTTGGGTTTTTGTAATAAGTCTCTTAAATTATTAATTTTTCCGAAAGTAGCACTAAATCGTAAATAGTTAAAGCATGGGGTCATAGAAAATGTTTTACTTACTTCGCGAAATACCTTTAGAACACAAAAAGTATTAAAAACTGCTAACATCTGAATTTAGCGCAAATCTGCGGGTCACTATAATGCCCTACGTGTTCAGTACAACAACATTTTCAGGATGCTGATGCGGCTGCCTCGCTTTTGCAGCGCATCTGGTATGTTCGCGGAGGCGCGCACGGACGACTTTTTCGCGATCATCCGCAAAAAGGTTGCTTCCCTACTCCAGCGCGCGCGAGCCAGTCGCAACAGTATCCTGCAAATGATTGTAGCGCGTCTGGACTGTCCCATCCAAAACCATTGGAAGAAAATATTAATGGGGTCTAAGTTTATTTAAATTGAATTATAATTAGGTTAGTTAGTATTTAAGTATTAATATTATTCTATTTATTTTAAATCAATTCTATTTTGTATGTAATCGTGTTATCTAATTTTACTCTTAATTATTGTGATATTTGATTTTAGTTGTAAGCACATGACTTATGGATTATGTATGATCTGAGAATAAATGAGTTAATAATAATGCACGACCATATAATGTACGGCCCTTGAAAGCACACCACGATAATCCATGTCCAAAAGGGTTCTAATTATCAGGGTGTGCAATATCAAGTCGTGCAATATCAGTCCGTGAAAAATCTTCACGTGACAATAATGCACACCATGTATTGTACGGCCCGATATTGTACACCCCGATAATTGGAAGCCATGACACGTATTATCAGTACGTACATTAATTGGCCGTGCACTATCATGTTGTGCATTATTGACACGTGACGAGCTTTTAGAGCCGAATTCGAAACGATCTAGCTTCGTATTGGTCGATAATCACTCTCCTCATTGGTCGACATGAAGACAGTCATGCTTCGATCTGTCACAGTTATTTTTTAATATAATTAAAGTCCATCTAGGACAGGCGAAAGCCATGAAGCCATACTACCTTAATCTGTAACAGGCTGGATCACATCACTTCATATCATTTAAAGCGGTATTCCACTACACGGTATTCAGGGTAGTTAAGGAGGGCGTGGCCCCTTGCAAGGGTCGTCGATTATAACACTGCACTGAATACCGGCTCCCTCACTGTCTGTGTCCAGTCTGAATTTGAACGCGCGGATAGAGACATCATGGCACCTGCTCTACCTATCCAAACTATTACAAAAAGCAGCTATTGCCGTGGCTTTGGTAGTTGGATCCATGAATATCATAGAAGAAAAAAAGAGGAGTAGGATCTGGGTCAAGCAATACTTAAAATTAAGAGAAAAGCACTCCAATATGAGGATACTGAGTGCTCTGGAACCAGCGGATTTTAAAAATTATTTAAGAATGGGAGAGGAGGAATTTCTATACTTATAAAATTTAGTAGTTCCGTAGTACAGCATGGGGCGGAGCAGCTAATACCCATATGCTCCCTCTAGAGAGAGCGAAAGGGCTGTGTTCAAGGTTACCTACTCAAAACCATACAGGTACCCTACAGTCGATCTCTATGCAGACTGCTTACAGTGAGACAACTATGCATCCAACAATTTATCTTGAGACAGCATCATAAAATATTAACCCCTAACGAGAATTCATCAATTAAAAGACGGAAGGACCTAGTTTATCCAACTAAACACTGTAATACTGCAACAGCTCAAAAAAGCCATTCTTTCATAGCTCCATACCTCTATAATACAATAAGTAAACAAATAAAGTAAAAGACCTAACATACTTTGAATGCAAATGTAAGATTAAAAGCTATCTAATGACTCTAGATTACAATAACACGGAAAACTTAATAAAACTGTATCCTAATTATTTAGTACTCACACTCAGACCACACACACACACATAGAATCACACATCACACTCACTAACACACACAAGGACTCTTACATAACTAGGTAACTATACACTAGCCAAACTCGATATAGAATTTTTGTAAACAAACCACGACACAAAAAACTAAAATTTACTTGCTTGGCGTCGAATTTTAGATGAGTGTACGAAATATATAGTGAAGGATCTTAAATCGACAAGTAATGTAAATTGCGTATAAAAAGGCGCGGCAACAGAGTGTATTTTAGGTTAAATATGGGCGGTATGTTTACAAACATTCTACATCGAGTTTGGCTGATGTATAGTACTACACTAACACTACATTTAATTTTACTGGCTGAACCTTAAAAATATTAAAGTACTTAGATGGACTAAACATTTTGTAAATACCTGAGTAACTTTACCTATCTATTGTGTTTATTTGTTTTACCTTTTTTCATTATTCTTTGATTATATAATATACCATAACTTTTTTGCCTTAATTAAGCCTTGCTCTATGTTTTATATTCTAATTTGTGAAACCTGAATTGTACTGTTTGTTACAAAATACATTTTTTACTATAGAAACTACAAAAATATTATAAAACTAATCTACAGTAAAAAATATATCAAAACAGTGGATCACCGGCCGCTATGCTAGGCTCAAGCAGCCAGTGACTAGGGTTGCAGACAGAGGAACTTCCTGACGATACGCGCCGAATCCAGGATTATTATTATTATTTTATTAAAAGATGACACAGTTCCTAAGTGCCCTAAGTGATAGTACACTACTCAATTGTAAGGGCGATTAGGGAGCAAGGCTTGCCAGGTCCGTCCTTTAGGGACCCCAATCTCATTACACCACTCTTAGTTAGGGTTAGGGTCCCTGAATAACGTGTAGTGTAATACTCCTTTTACATAATAGAAAAGTAGCCAATTTAAATATGTTTCTATCTTAAAGCATTTATAACGTTTTTAAGGATGTAAAATTTGTGGGAAATTTTCGTGTTCGTGTTGTAAAAAAAAATAGTTCAACTAGCCATTATCAAATCAAGCAAGACAAGACTGAAAAGATGGCGATATAGGCGTTCTGTACTAGGTATCTAATCACTACATAGTATAAAACAAAGTCGCTTTCTCTGTCCCTATGCTAAGTATGTCCTTATGTCCCTTTGTATGCTTAAATCTTTAAAACTACGCAACGGATTTTGATGCGGTTTTTTTTAATAGATAGAGTGATTGAAGAGGAAGGTTTACCTATACGTATAATAAAACCGTGCAAAGCTGGGTCGGGTCGCTAGAAAATAGATAGTCGAAGTTTTCACACTGTGAATACAACAAAAATAAAAAGATGAGCCATAATTGACTTTGACGACGGACTTAACATCCTATGGTTATTATTATGGGTAGCTGTCTTGATTTTACTAAGTAGGTAGGTATGTGGTTTAAATGTATTTGTTCCATGATTTGATAGTGTTGTTTACCTATTATAGCGTAATTATTCTAAGCCTATTATATACTAACTGATTTAGTAAGTAAAGATCGTCTCTGTTGTAAATACTTGTCTAAATATCTAAAAACCTTTAAGGTCTCCACACACTGCCATAGGAAAAACCGCCACGCCTTCGCCTCCGCTCCGCCTCCGGCTTCAGTGTGTGGAGAGTTTTAATGTTATCCAAAAACGGTCACTAGTTTAATTAAATCATTTCCATAGAAATTTAATGCATAATCAAGGAATGCTATGAGTCGGACACTCTTAGCAAAGTTGCAAACCAGATGCAACTAAAAACAAGATGCCATCAACAAAGAAGCCAAGTCAGATTAAAGAATATAAATTCATTATTTAAGATAAATTCAAACAGAAGTTTATTATGCGTTCCACAGATTTATAAATCGAATACTACTGTCTAGTTGTGGATTCGTTTTATCAGCCGTACATTAACAACACGTACTGATATTGCACGCCCTATTATTGTACGCGCTGATAATCCGTGTCATGGCTTCGAATTATTTGAGCGTGCAATAAAAATTGGGTTTGGAAGCTCGTCACGTGTGTATAAAGCACGGCCTGATATTGTACGACCATATAATGTGCACCATGATAATCGGAAGCCGTGTACACGGATTATTGTGGTGTGCAAATTCATGTCTCCAATTATTAGGCCGTACAATATCATGCTGTACATTATCGTCTCCCAAATCTGCGAGCAATTCAGAGTCGATGACTCGGTAGCGGAGCGAATAGCAATGCTGGTAAGGGAGCTGTGCGTCTGCTAGTCCTGGAGGGGAATGTAGAAGGTAAATAAATAAATAAAAAAAAAAACTTGCAAAACAACAAATTCCTATTTCTAGTGTGTTAGTTTTTTTAAAAAATGGTTTATTATGGAGTTAGTAAATTGATTACTTTTATTTAAATTTCTGCAAGAACCCCAAGTTGGGTAAAGGCCTTCTCCAAAAATGACCATTGCTCTCGGTCGTGTGCTGTTTTGTGCCAGCGATTTGTTGTATCTCATCTTCCCAGCGTGTTGGTGGTCTTCCTCTACTTCTTTCTCTACTCTCCATAGTATATAGGGTAGAAGGTAAAGGCCACTAAATACGAACCTGCTGCCGACCGGCGGGTCAGTGTCGATTGTAGAGCATCCTCTTCCGCAAAGCGTGTGGTGTGAAGTGAGCCTTAGATCAAGTCATCACGTTCCTGTAAGCGTTCCCGAATATTCTACTAGTATCTGTCCGCAGCTACGCACACCTTGTTTCTATGGAAACGTTATGAGACCATTTCTATGCCATGGGAACTGATTTATGGCATGGATAGTAATGTGTATGTTTTTTTCAGGGCTAGAACAGGCTAGTCTATTGCTTTAGTTTGTTGTATTCAAAATCCTAAAAATACGTCTATTAAATATTTCAGCCCGATCGATACTTTTGGCGAAAAGATGTAACAAACATTCGTCTAACTAAACTTTGTTACCTCTTCATGACAAAAGTACTGGAACGATCGGGACGCATTTGTAATATGCGTAGAGTCAAGCAAACTTGCGGCGATGTTGCTAAGTCCTAAATGTAATGAGATATATGAGAAATGAGAAATATGAGAATACAAGAATACAAGAACTTATTAGTAAAAAATTTACATGTCTATTGCAAATCATAACTAAAATTAATTATAATAAATAAGTGAGTAATATTTGCGATAGTTGAAATATATTTTTTTTTGTAATTCATTATAATAATATTTAAACATTGACCGTCTTACAACTAGCTAATTAGTTGACTGGGGCTCTTTCTACAGTTCGGGTAGTTCGAGGAAATTGAGTGTGTGAGTGTGTGAGTGTTTGTGTGTTTGTGTTTCAGACGAGTGTTCGAACGCGGCGGCGCTGCGGCTGCTGGAGGCGGCACGCACGGGGGACGCCGAGACGGCGCGCTGCATCCTGGAGGCGAGACCGCGACTCGTCAACTGCCGCGACGTGGACGGGCGACACTCCACGCCGCTGCACTTCGCGGCAGGGTCAGTACATACATAGATAGACAAAGAGACGGTGCGCTGCATCCTGGAGGCGAGACCGCGACTCGTCAACTGCCGCGACGTGGACGGGCGACACTCCACGCCGCTGCACTTCGCGGCAGGGTCAGTACATACATAGATAGACAAAGAGACGGTGCGCTGCATCCTGGAGGCGAGACCGCGACTCGTCAACTGCCGCGACGTGGACGGGCGACACTCCACGCCGCTGCACTTCGCGGCAGGGTCAGTACATACATAGATAGACAAAGAGACGGTGCGCCGCATCCTGGAGGCGAGACCGCGACTCGTCAACTGCCGCGAGGTCGCCGGCAAATACTAGTACTAAAATTAGCATCGTTAGAGGCAATATTCAACAGACTACAAAAAAGAAAGAGGATAATAATCTCTTTCTTTTTATATAACTTTAACTTTTTCTAGGTTATGTATGATTTTAATACATAATTCTTTTTTATTTGAGAATCAGTCAACTGGGCTCATGAATTCACCCAAATCAAGAAGTGTTTAACTCCTTAATAATGAGTATTTTATTGACCTGGACTACATTGATGATATTCTCATTTTGTCTCTAAAGAATTTAAAGTCAGTTAGGTTTCATATTTAAAACCCGCAAAATTAGTAATTTGTAAGATAATTCGTAAATTGTTGAGACATTCACGTGAACTCATGCATTATAATCAAAATAATAATTGAATAGTTGTATTTTTTATGTATGTCAAGGAAGCAAAAAAAGGTTCACGGATTTTTTACGTACTTATGGTAATCACATATCCATTTTGAAACTGCACGCCTAGCGCCAGTGTGCACGGTGTGATTACGGAAAAAGTTTTGGAAAGGTCGATAGATTTATATCTCGTTACCGGCTGAGGGCGCTGACTCGACGATTAAAGAAAACGTCAAAATCATAATCACTACTGCATGAAATATGGTATTACTAACAGCGCCTCGCGGTTTCACCTGCGCAATTCCCGTTTCCGTGGGAATTCCGGGATAAAATAATATAGCCTATGTGTTATTCCAGACTATAATCTATCTCTGTGCCAAATTTCATCCACATCCGTTCAGTAGTTTTTGCGTGAAAGAGTAACAAACATCAATCCATCCATACTTACAAACTTACGCGTTTATAATATTAGTAGGATTAGTTACACGTACAAAAAAGAACAAACCCTTACTAATATTAAAAACGAGAAAGTAGCTCTGTCTGTCTGTTACGCTCTCACGCAAAACATACTGAACGGACTGGGCTGAAATTTTTAGTATTCGTAGTTCTATCTGTAAGTTGTCATTTGAATCGGCTCAGTAGTTAAGGCGTGAAAGCGTAGCAGATAGAGCTTCTTTCGCGTTTATAATACCCGTGTATTATGACCATATTTCTGAAATAAATGAAATTAAATACGAGTATGAAATAGAGTTCCGGTCTCTCAATGACGATCTGCTCTAGACTGCTGACAGATGCTGGATGCGGCAAGCTGAAGACAGGACGCTATGACGCGAGTTAGGGGAGGCCTATGTGCAGCTGTGGACTAATATGGGCTGATGATGATATAGAGTTAACGTAGTTGGTGTAAAAACTTATATAGTTGTCATATAGCGTGGTGGCTCGCTTCACTGGCACAGCTCTGGACATAGGTCACAATGTGTCGGTTGGTTGCAGGTACAACCGACTGCCTCTAGCCCAGCTGTTGCTGCAGCGGGGGGCGGATGTGCACGCCAAGGATAAGGGGTGAGTTGAAACAAACGGTTTTAAGGCTGAGCAGGTGACATTATAGTCTTTAATCATAATTAGGGGTGAGTTGAAACAAATGGCTTTAAGGCTGCCTTGAAGCCGTTGGATATCAGTCATGTAGATAGATAGATAAATAGATAAAGATTTTATTTGGACTTCAGACACACACATACAAAATACAACAGTTAAACATTACAAAAGTAGAAATAGACATCAATAAATTTAATTTAACTAATAACTACAAACAATATGGATAACTCAAATCAAGGTATAATTTCTATATTGTGTGCTGCAGTACGTCAAAAAGGCCTTGGCTCAGTGTGATATTTTGCCAAGGAAGCAAAAGCACTGATTTTCAGCCATGACCTATTGAGAGCCAACAGAACGAGATTCAAAACAATGTAGTACCTATCACACAAGCTCTGTTTAGCTTGCGGCTAGATGACGCTGTGTGGATTGTCCAGCATTGTATGTGTGTTCCAGCGGCCTGGTGCCCTTACACAACGCGTGCTCATACGGGCACTACGAGGTGACGGAGCTGCTGGTGGCGGGCGGCGCGGCCGTCAACGCACACGACCTGTGGCGGTTCACGCCGCTGCACGAGGCCGCCGCCAAGGGGAAGGCGGACATCGTGCGGCTCCTGCTCAAAGTGAGGCTTGTAGCTGTAGCACTAGAGTCGAGGATCCAACAGGCTGCGCCAGTTACTATATTAACATATCCTACAGACTACGCCAGTTACGTACTGTAGTAAAAATCCTACAGACTGCGTCATACTAATGATGTTAGAATAATTCTGCTTTGATCTTATAATCAAGAATAAGAAAGAAATAAAAACTAGTAGGTATTTGAAACAATTGAGCTAACTGCAGACAGTTGCAAACAATCTAAAAGTAGCTCAACTGATCCATGTCAATACCAGTCTGTGCGTCCCCAAGACACTGTCTGCATTCCCCCGCTGTATGGCAATGCTGATGCGCTGAGCCAGATACTCACCAGCTAGAGGGCACGCGTTAACCAGACGCTTAGATAATTAAATTAAATGAAATTCATTTATTGATTCAGACACAAAGATCCATAGATTAGAGTAGTAAATGTCACACAGATAATCAAAAAATAGAGGTAGGCTAATGCTTTGTTTAATGCTTTGATCTTCATTATTTGTCTATTAAAGCATGGCGCGGACCCGACGCGGCGGAACAGGGACGGACTGACGGCACTCCAGCTGGTGCGAGCGGGAGACAGCGACACGGCCGACGCACTGAGAGGCGACGCGGCCTTGCTGGACGCGGCCAAGAGAGGAGACCTGGCTAGAGCGAGGTATCTTCAGAATTTACCTTATTTTCTGTTGTTGGTCTCCGCTTGCGATTTCGCTTGCTGTTTTACTAGATAAAACTACCTATACTCTGATATAGAATCATAGATATTTTTTGTAAACAATGGCATTTATGAATGAAAACTTAACAAAAACTGATAAGAATAACAAACAGCAGGGTTACAGCAAGCCAATAACTAAAAACCTAAATAAAATCTTCAAAAATGCATATTTGCTCAAGCACAGCGAAAAAAATGCAAGTTCGTCTTCGATAACGAATGAAAGACCAATGGAATGATGAATGGAAACAGTCAAAACTACGAATTTTTTGGAGCTCCGGCAGCTTGCTCTGATGATACCAGCGTCGTTAAATATGTTACATAAATATTCCTTTGGTTTTGTAACTCTATTGTTTATAAAAAAATATCTATGTTCTTGAATCGCGGTATGGTTAAAAATTTTGATTCAAAGAACTTGGAGATAGAACAAACATTTGTCCCAAGGTGTCAATCGAACCCGCTACCTCCTGCAGGAAGACCTTGGGCCGCAGGTTATTTCCCTACTGAATGCTAAGTATAATAGTGGTAAATGTCTCGTGTTCCAGGAAACTGATAACTCCAGAGAACGTCAACTGCCGCGACGCGCACGGCCGGAACTCCACGCCGCTGCATCTGGCCGGTATCTACACTCAACTAACTCCATCTACGCTCAACTAAATACATCTACACTCAACTAGCTACATCTACACTCAACTAGCTACATCTACACTTAACTACCTTAACCAACTACCTTCATGTTTACTTGTTATATGTGGATGCGGTGGTGCTAGTTATAGTTTCTTTACTAGTTTTTATCTTACTTCCGATAAAGTAGATAAGTGTTATGACGTTCTCGGCTAGGAGGAGACTTGACTTCGTGGCGCAGTTGGTAGCGCATCCCATACTGAGAGAGAGGTGTGGTTTCGAGTCCCGCCGAAGTCGATTTTTTTGCTTTATTATTGAATTTCTTGAAGTAATGTTTCTTTATTGCACCATCAAAGCATGATACAAAACAATAAGTGAATAATAATAAAATAGAGTGTCACAGTATGAGCGGCCTATGTTAATGTTCCAGCGGGGTACAACAACCTGGAGGTGGCCGAGGCCTTGCTGGAGGCCGGAGCGGCCGTGTCGGCGCGCGACAAGGGAGGCCTCGTGCCACTGCACAACGCGGCCTCCTACGGACACGTGGAGCTGGCGGCCTTGCTGCTGCGCCGCGGGACAGACCCCAACGCGCAGGACAGGTGCGTCCCACCATACATACCTTACTAACGACAAGGGAGGCCTCGTGCTTGTTGCACAACGCGGCCTCCTACGGACACGTGGAGCTGGCGGCCTTGCTGCTGCGCCGCGGGACAGACCCCAACGCGCAGGACAGGTGCGTCCCACCATACATACCTTACTAACGACAAGGGAGGCCTCGTGCTTGTTGCACTCCTACGGACACGTGGAGCTGGCGGCCTTGCTGCTGCGCCGCGGGACAGACCCCAACGCGCAGGACAGGTGCGTCCCATCATACATACCTTACTAACGACAAGGGAGGCCTCGTGCTTGTTGCACAACGCGGCCTCCTACGGACACGTGGAGCTGGCGGCCTTGCTGCTGCATAAGGTAGAATAAATATAATGCATTTCGTTTTGTTTTCACTAAGCAAAAGATTATTGACACTAAACCAGTTGACAAATTGTGAGATTGCATTATTCACATCGTCGAAATTTGTTGATCGTCTTTTCATTTTAAAAATTAAATAAGTATCATCAGTAAACAGTACAATCTCGTGTTTATTCTTTACAAGGTCAGGAAGGTCGTTAATATAAACTAAAAATAGGAAAGAACCGAGGATAGACCCCTGCGGTACACCCATCGTTAATACAGACCCCGAAAACCGTTTCCCGTTAATGTCAACCCTTGTATCCGGTTTTACTTATGTATTCTCACTTAAGTAAGAAGAAAGAAGATCCAAAGAGGTGTCATTTATTCCATAGTGATGTAGTTTCGTGATTAATGTCTCATGGTGTACACAATCGAATGCTTTTGACAAGTCGCAAAAACACCTAAAGCATCTTGCGACTTCTCCCAAGCATCAAAAATATGCGATACCAACTCTACACCGGCATCAGTAGTTGACCTGCCTCGAGTAAACCCGAATTGTTATTGATGTTGTATAGGTCATTGCTGTTGAAATGCCTAAGTAATTGATGTAAAAACTATGTTGAAAATAGGTAGTACTGATATTGGTCTAATGTTAGTGGGGTCAGACCTACTACCCGATTTAAACAATGGAGTTATTATACTATGTTTTATTAGATCAGAAAATACGCCACAATCAATAGATTCATTGAATAGGAAAGCTAAATCTGGTGCAATTGTATCAATCAAAGGTTTATTTGTGTGGATAGTTTAGGCTTTCCAAGACACTTAAGAAGTAAAAAAAAAAACAAATATAGTTGTTTTGTTTGTTTTTCAAAGTTCTTTATTTAAACACATTTTTTACATAAGTACGTAGATTAGCTAAACACTGTTTAGAACCTGTTTAGAAATTACTATTAAATATAATTAACACTTTATTTCTTATATTATTTTGATAATTATGAGTAGTTTAAAATGTTACTTGTCTAAGTGCTTATTTTGTAAGCCTAAAGAACTAAACTTATTAATTTTTTAAAACTACCTAAGTACTACTAAGTAGAAACTATTTCCCAATAGTAATAACGTTAGTAACGTGCAGTTATATCCCCACAGATGGGGCTTCACTCCGCTGCACGAGGCGGCGCACAAGGCTCGCACACAGCTCGCTGCTCTCCTGGTGAGTCACTCACACAGCCGGCCACTCGTCCAGCGCTGGACACGGCGCTGTCCACGCTAACTACACACACGCCTCTCTTGATGTATAGGAGATACTTTATTGCACACTTCAATTGAAATAAAACTATTTATAATACAGTTACTTAGCTAAGTCACAATTGGCGGTCTTTAAAATACAAATGAAATATTGGCTCATTGACATGTGTTTTTATCATGTGATTGAATTAATATTAATGAATCCAATTTTGATAATTATGATAGTAATTGTTGTTTTTTCTTTCAATTGTATTAAACATTGACTGCATTAGTAATATATGATTTAATATAAAACTTACATACTTAATACTTTAAGTAAGAATGTACCATAAACTTGTAACAATGTAACCAAAAAATAATCCTAATCTGAACCTTGAATAGATAGAATTATAGTACAGTGGGATCTGTGTGTGTGTAGGATTTTTATAAATGCAATCTTATCATATACAGGGTTATAGGTATCTAATGATTCACCTCTTAAAGGCGATTGGGGTCAATCAAGACAAACTTTTGTTATACGATTTTTTCTAATTCAATAATTTTTTTCCCATACAAAAAAAATATTACAAGCAAATTTCCAGTTCTAATCTTCTTAGCTCTGTCTAGGTGTCACAGATTGAGACATGTCGGTTCGGTACATGACCTATATCTTATACATATATCTAGCAAAGAAAGAAAGGGGTTGTGGCGAGGCGAGCGGGAGTAGATAGAAATAACCGCCAAAACTAAAAAAAACAAACTGGAAATGTATTACGTTTTGGCATTCAGTATTTCATTAGATACCTAAAACCCTGTTGTATTATACAAAAAAAAATACTAGGCATTTACAGATATCAACAAATATGTGTAAACATGCCTGTGTAATGTGTGTGTGTGTGTGTGTTGGTTGCCTGGAAGAAATCGCTTTAAGCGATAAGGCCGCCAATTCCATTGCCTCTCTTTAGGATTAGTTTAATAAAGGAATGAATGTTTAAATAAGGCTTTGAAATAAAGTATTATCTATCTATCTATCTGTAATATGTGTGTGTGTAGTTGGCTCACGGCGCGGACCCGTTCATAAAGAACCAGGAGGGTCAGACTGCGCTGGAGCTGGCGGGCGCGGCCGACGTGCGCTCTCTCCTAGCCGACGCCAGCGCGGGAGCCGCCCCGCCGCCCGCCGCGCCGCGCCCCGCCCCGCCGCAGCCGCCGCGCGCGCACGCCGTGCTCATGCCCAGCGGGACCACGGCGCATCTGCCTCTGCCGGTCAGTGAAGCACCCGCCCCCACGGGGTGTACCCGTATGTTAGCAGTGACCGGCATGTTGCGTGACGTCACACCCCCAGGGGGTGTAGCCGTATGTTAGCAGTGACTGGCATGTTGCGTACTGCACTATTAACAACTAGTATCTAACCAACAACACCGCAGATGGTAGCGCATCACGTACTGAGGGAAGTCGTGTGTGGGTGTCGCGGGTTCAAATCCCGCCGAAATAGATTTTTTTTGAGATGTTATTTAATTTCTTAGATATTCCTCGAGTGCGAGGGGTTACGCACTATAACTTAATAACCTTTAACTAGTATCTGGCCTGTTGTTTCTATTGAAATGTTTCAAGGCTATTTATATTCCATGTGAACTGGTTTATAGAATCGAAGTAAAGAAAGTAGCTTATGTTTTATTCCATGGTTACAAATATTTCTATTCAAAATTTCAGCTTGATCCTTTAAGTAGTTTTAGCGTGAAAGACGAACAAACATCCATACATAATTTATTGCTTCTTCCACCAGTGGACAAAAGATTGAAACGAAAATAAAATCAATTAACACTTTATTTCTTATATTATTTTGATAATTCTGTACCTATAATTTAAAATTAGACATTTCTTAATGCTTATTTTGTAAGCCTAAAGAAATAAAGTTATTGATTTACCTCCAAATTTTTTTTCGACATTGTAATATCAGTAAGTTTAAAAATCCCCAGGCGGCGTAGATTTATGTTAAGAGCGACTTACACAACACACACTAGACTGACAATGTGCAATATTAGACAAATGTGTGACTTATCCTAGTATATGTTTGCCTTTGCCATTGTACTTGTCTTATGTTCTTTTTTCTGGTGTACAATAAAGCATTTTTGTATTGTATTGTATATGTTGGTAGGGCGCTATGGCGCTCATTACGGGAGGCCTATGTCCAGCAGTGTAATATAGTCTGTTGTGTTCAGATCGCGAGTGACTACTGGGCGGAGGGCGCGCGCGGCAGCCTGGAAGAAGCGGCCGGCAGACCCGCCTCGGCGCTCTCCACTTCAGAGTCGCTGCAGACCTTTCTACAGAGGTACGGTAGAGAACATTCCAGAACTATACTTGATGTTTAGTTAACAACTCATTCTGACTGAAAACTGAAGAGAAAAACAAGTTTTTTGACAAACTTCGAAATTTAGGAAAATATACTCAGCCTATTCCGATCTCTGCTTATCACTACATAGTATAAAACAAAGTCGCTTTTTCTGTCCCTATGTCATTATGTCCCTTTGACTGCTTAAATCTTTAAAACTTCGCAACCGATTTTGATGCGGTTTTTTTTAATAGATAGAGAGATTCAAGAGGAAGGTTTATATACTTATAATACAACCGTGCGAAGCCGGGGCGGGTCGCTAGTAGAATTATGTTATAATTAGCCTTACACCTCACTACACTTGAAGATAGACGATTCCTGATTGAAGACATCTGAATTCTATCTCCCACCTTCTATATCTATGCTTCTCTAAATAAAAAGGTTGCCTGGGACAAATCGCTCTCAGCGATAAGGCCGCCTTTTTGTACTGTTTATTATTTTTAAATTAGATATAAGCTCTTTAAATGTTTTCTTGAGTACAAATAAAGTGTTCATTCATTCATCCATTCATTCATTCCTTCAAACTGCCTGACTTACACAAACATTTATACCCCGAGGGCGCTATTATGATCATCAGAGGTCAGGTCTTAGAATAACTTGTATGTACACTATCACTACACAACACTACCTAACTTAACATATGTAACACTTCCTGAGTAACCGAGTGGTGCAGAAGTAGTAACAGGTCTCTCTGTGAACTACTTCAAACAGACTCGATCACTGATACACATATCAATTGTTATTCAGGGTGGAACCAAATTAGTCAACAAATCTTTTACGTCTCACTTTCCGTCTAACTTATCACTACATAGTATAAAACAAAGTCGCTTTCTCTGTCCCTATGTCCCTTTGCATGCTTAAATCTTTAAAACTACGCAACGGATTTTGATGCGGTTTTTTTTTATAGATAGTGATTCAAGAGGAAGGTTTATACGTATAATAAAACCGCGCGAAGCCGGGGCGGATTGCTAGTATAAAATAATAGAAATGAATTCATTTGTTTCGGACAACGTGTCAGAACGAGTCTGTGAACTACTTAAAACAGTCTCGATCATTGATACACATATCAATTGTTATTCAGGGTGGAAATCTTTTACGTCTCACTTTTCGTCTAACTTATTTAAACCATCAAATCAAATCACATTTATTTCAGACATGGTATAAGAGTTACAAAACACAGTCCATAATTAACATTGAATAAAAACACAAAAACATACACAGAAAAACAAAAATATAAAAACACTAACAACCAACGTGAACCCTTGTCCAGTGCTGCATAAATGGAGAAGCTGTGTCCAGCCTTCCTGCAATAAACTGCACCATCTAACTCAGAGGTTCCCAAACGCTTTTGTTTCATAGACCACTTTCAATTTTTTCTGGATCCGGTGGAGAGAATCACTAAAGCTCCAAAAAAAAAAGATTATAGGTGTTGTCGCTGAGTTTCAAAGACGACTTAACAGTTTTCGAAAAAAAAAGGTTACAATTGATGCTGTATTGACAGCAAATTATCAATATTTGGCTTGAATTTTGTAAGGAGTAACCGCAAATCTCCCCATCGCTGCAAGTGTTTAGGCAGCGACAAGTTTTTACAAGTAATAGTTACTGAGCTTCTAAAAATTATCCTGCACCCCCCTTACTTTTTTGGACCCTTTTTTTTGTCTCGTCTAAGATAGACCCCGTCAAGGCCTCCGTGGACCCCTGGGGGTCCACCTAGACCACTTTGGGATTCACTGACCTAACTATACAGTAACTTAACTGTATATATTTCGTGAGCATGTTATTATCAAGTCTTATAACATTTCCAGCATCGGTCTAGAGCAGCTGTCGTCTGTGCTGGAGCGGGAGCAGATAACGGTGGACATTCTCTCTGAGATGTCTCACGAGGACCTGCGCGCCGTGGGCGTGGCGGCCTACGGACACCGCCACCGGCTCATGAAGGGCGCCCGCCACAGCATCAGCACCGGCACGGGTATCTAGAGTTGACACCATCCGTGTATACTATGAATAGGATAGGGCGAGGAAAATAGCCTTGTGGTACCCCACACTATGTTTGGTCCCAAGTTTTCGCAATATTGCGATTTGGAGGTTAGGGATACTATAAAAATACAGGTACTTCAGATTTTACTGCACTTCTCGGGAGTTAGGTGTAGTGCATCGCATCTCACATCGTGACCTACGATGTGATACTTTGTTAAAAGGTTAGGTTACCGCTACTACATAAATAACGGCTACATCACAAAAATCCGTCTTGATAAACTTAAAAACACTTTAATTTAATGTATTCATAGACTCCTGACAACCGTTAGGGTAAATGTGTTCTTGAGTGGAGACCGCGACTTGGCAAACGTAGTGTAGGCCCTCCGGCTAGGTGGGATGACGTTCTGCTCTTGACTGCTGGCAGATGCTGGATGCGGCAAGCTGAAGACAGGGCGCTATGGCGCTGATTAGAGGAGGTCTATGTCCAGCAGTGGACCTGTATAGGCTGATGATGATGATGATAGAATCCTATACTACCCCATTGCTGGCCAAAAGCACCTCTCTTAAACAAAAATTAAATCAATCTGTACAATACGATGGATTTAATCAAGTACAAATAGAAATCAATTATTACATCAAAGTTGTTTGCAAAAATGTTTACGTTTCCTTTGTATCTAGATTGGTACGGCGGCACGACCCTCATAGACGTCCCTCCCCCGGAAGAGACAGGGACGGGAGACAGGGGCGCGGCGGGGGAGAGCGAGTACGCGATAGTCGAGAACGAGATGCAGAGCACGGTGCGGGTACATCGAGACACGCAGACCTTCACGCATTATAATGTAGTGCGGGTGAGTTATCTGTTACAAAAGAATAATCATTTATTTCGATATGTTATATAATAGATTAGCTTGTTCCGTTAACTAGTTAGTTGTTTATCTATGAATGTCTATATGGAGTTTGAGTAAGGAGTGTTATCACAGGATGGTCAGTTCACGCATTCACCGCAGTAATTTCACTGCACTGGGAATACAAATTAAAAGCAACTAATGTTTAAAAAGTTTATTTTCCAGAAAAGTTTTAACTTTTCCTTCTAGAAAGTACGTAAATTATTTTAAGTTAATGAGTGGATAATATTATTATTATAAAATGAGGTCATAATAATGAGAAATGAACCTGGAAATGGAATGAACCTGTTCTCGTCATCCATACCACAATGTTTGAAAACGAAAGTTTTCAATCAGTGCGTCCTACCCGTAATGACCTACGGAGCTGAGACGTGGACACTCACGGTAGGGCTGGTCCACCAGTTCAAAGTCGCTCAGCGAGCTATGGAAAGAGCTATGCTCGGAGTTTCTCTGAAGGATAAGATTCGTAATGAATACATCCGATAGAGAACCAAAGTTATCGACATAGCTCAAAGAATTAGCAAGCTGAAGTGGCAGTGGGCCGGCCATATTTCGCGAAGAACCGACCACCGTTGGGTAAACGTGTTCTTGAGTGGAGACCGCGACTTGGCAAACGTAGTGTTGGACGCCCTCCGGCTAGGTGGGATGACGATCTGCGAAAGACTGCTGGCAGATGCTGGATGCGTCAAGCTGAAGACAGGGCGCTATGGCGCTCATTAGGGGAGGCCTATGTCCAGCAGTGGACTAATGTAGGCTGATGATGATGATAATGATGAACCTGGAAAAGGGTCGTGCATAATATGACACAGCCTTGTGATAACCTGTTGCTTTGCTCGTTTATTTCCATTAGTTCTGTTCTGTTGTTCGGTTTAGAACTATCGGGTCAATTTATATCCTAGTAGTTCTGTTAGATTCTCACAGTGAGTAGCTTACGGGAAGAAAGCCTTTGAATCAAAACTCTTTAAAGAAAGTAAATGGTGGAAAACACCGATTTCTAGCGATATTTTCTGTCATCGGATTATCAGCTGTTTTAACTGTCCTTTCCGGACCGGGTGTAGTGATGTTGTCCTCGTGTGCAGATCCAGAAGCTGGTGAACGGTCGGCTGTGGGCGCGCTACACGCACCGGCGGCGCGAGGTCGGCGCGGAGGCGGGCGCGCCCGCGGAGCGCATGCTGTTCCACGGCTCTCCCTTCATCAACGCCATCGTGCAGAAGGGCTTCGACGAGCGCCACGCCTACATCGGTCAGTACACTCTCTTCTGTTCCTTTAGCGCATGCTGTTCCACGGCTCTCCCTTCATCAACGCCATCGTGCAGAAGGGCTTCGACGAGCGCCACGCCTACATCGGTCAGTACACTCTCTTCTGTTCCTTTAGCGCATGCTGTTCCACGGCTCGCCCTTCATCAACGCCATCGTGCAGAAGGGCTTCGACGAGCGCCACGCCTACATCGGTCAGTACACTCTCTTCTGTTCCTTTAGCGCATGCTGTTCCACGGCTCGCCCTTCATCAACGCCATCGTGCAGAAGGGCTTCGACGAGCGCCACGCCTACATCGGTCAGTACACTCTCTTCTGTTCCTTTAGCGCATGCTGTTCCACGGCTCGCCCTTCATCAACGCCATCGTGCAGAAGGGCTTCGACGAGCGCCACGCCTACATCGGTCAGTACACTCTCTTCTATTCCTTTAGCGCATGCTGTTCCACGGCTCGCCCTTCATCAACGCCATCGTGCAGAAGGGCTTCGACGAGCGCCACGCCTACATCGGTCAGTACACTCTCTTCTGTTCCTTTAGCGCATGCTGTTCCACGGCTC
Source organism: Eupithecia centaureata (assembly GCA_944547425.1). Lineage (NCBI taxonomy): Eukaryota > Metazoa > Arthropoda > Insecta > Lepidoptera > Geometridae > Eupithecia > Eupithecia centaureata. The sequence goes on along the minus strand of OX155704.1, from coordinate 212,386 downwards.
GCCCTTCATCAACGCCATCGTGCAGAAGGGCTTCGACGAGCGCCACGCCTACATCGGTCAGTACACTCTCTTCTGTTCCTTTAGCGCATGCTGTTCCACGGCTCACCCTTCATCAACGCCATCGTGCAGAAGGGCTTCGACGAGCGCCACGCCTACATCGGTCAGTACACTCTCTTCTGTTCCTTTAGCGCATGCTGTTCCACGGCTCGCCCTTCATCAACGCCATCGTGCAGAAGGGCTTCGACGAGCGCCACGCCTACATCGGTCAGTACACTCTCTTCTATTCCTTTAGCGCATGCTGTTCCACGGCTCGCCCTTCATCAACGCCATCGTGCAGAAGGGCTTCGACGAGCGCCACGCCTACATCGGTCAGTACACTGGGGCCTCACCCTTCTTTACAACGTATACAGTGCGCCTAAGATACAGTTCCTTACATCACAGCTCTCTCCTACGGTGCATCTTGACGACCGATGTGGCGCGGTGGGCGAAGGTCCGCCTGCGATGCACGAGGTTACGGGTGCGATTCCTGCCTCGGAACAAATTTGTGTACGATCTGCAGAAATTTGTTCCGTTGCGTTGGTCTGGGTGTTTCCTATGTATAATAAAAAATATCTATCTATGTAATGTATTATATTGTAATGTATTAAGTGTATCAGTCATCTAGTACCCATAACACAAGCTCTGCTTAGCTTGGGGCTAGATGATGCTGTGTGGACTGTCAAAATTATTTATATTTATTTATTTATATCTAAAAAGATAGTACTGGATGACCATAGGCATGACTCGTACTGAAAAACGTTATTTATGTTTGCGTCTATGCAATCTCAAATTTTACTACCAAGATCCAAGAACAGCATAGATAATAAATAATGATGGACAATCCACGCAGCACTATCTAGCCCCAAGCTAAGGGCAGAGCTTGTGTTATGGGTACTAGATGACTGATATACTTAATGAAATAGTAACAATACATTTTTACATATTAAAAACTCTCAGAACCCCGGAATAAATATTTGCAGATTGTCCAAACATTTGTCCTGAGGCGTATAGGTGTATAGACTACTAGAAATTAATTAGATAATTGTATCCTAAATCCTTTATGTAAATGAGGAAAAGGGTCAGTCCTAAGACACTACCTTGAGGTATACCGTACTTCCTACACATGTCAAGTACTTGCCCGCGTATTCCTCTTTTTATCTAGTTATAGCTTGATGGTCAGTGTGTAAAACGCTTTAGAAAAGTCAAAGAATGTGAAAAGGAATTTTGGATTTTCCCTCGACTACCTTGTAGATAATTATAGCTCGTTGTTATAAAACTACTAGTGTATAGGGTAGCATATAATGTTTGCAACAGCCTGCAGATTGTTTAACTTGCATTAAATGTATTCTGATTTGTAAATAAATCTAATTTCATGAGTGAAAGGCAATTAATATGATGTGTTCCAGGCGGTATGTTCGGCGCGGGGATCTACTTCGCGGAGCATTCGTCCAAGTCCAACCAGTACGTGTACGGGTTCGGCGGCGGCGCGGGCTGTCCGCGGCACCACGACCGCGCCTGCACGCAGTGCCACCGGTGAGGAACTAACTGACTGTGGAGCTGACGAGCTGACAGTGAGCGGCGACTGACGAGTGCACTGTGTTACAGTCAGCTGCTGCTGTGCCGCGTGGCGCTCGGCCGGCAGTTCTCTCTGTCCGCGGCCACGCGCATGGCGCACGCGCCGCCCGGACACCACAGCGTCGCGGGACAGCCCACCGCGCACGGACTCATCTACCCGGAGCACGTCGTCTACAGGGGCGAACAGGTGACGCTCTGCCCACTCCGACACACACACACACACATACACACACGCGCATACACACACACACACACACACACACACACACACACTACCAGCCCATGCTAGTCTAGTTATGGGCGCCGATAAATGTTCTCGAAACATTGTGTACTATGTAAGACATGACATCTTACAATCAGTTCCGTCTTGCGTTATGTTATGACTTGTATTAGATTCATCATCAGCCTATATTAGTCCACTGCTGGACACAGGCCTCCCCTTATGAGCGCCCTGTCTTCAGATTACTGATATGTTTATAGAAAACACCTAAAACCGTAAAGTATTTCACGATCGTAAATATATTTTTCTCAAGGCAGGAATCTGACCCTCAACCTTCTGCGTCCTTCGCCGCAGAGGTTTACGAAAATACGTGCATTAAACGTTTAATGTGTCGTTGTTGTTCCAGGCGTATCCCGAGTATTTGATCACGTATCAAATAGCGAGCGCCGAGCCGGCCGAGGAACCATAGACAATGAGCCGACGGAGGAACCATAGACAATTGTGTACACTTGGTGATGTTTGGAACATACAAGGATCTCGGTTCGCGCTATTTTTGGTTGTGACAACTATCGTAGCTTACTACAAATTACTGATATTGCAGCTCATTCTGTTGCACTGACAGCTGAACTCATTTGACAGTTGACATTAAAGGTTTTGCCACACAAGCGAAGCGTGTCTGCCCCTTTATTTGTATATATCAAGTTATTTATATACAGAATGACGCTAAATACATCATGTATTTAGCGGTGGATATACGAGTTAAAGTGATTAATTCGAGAAAATATAAATCTCCTTGTACTAAATCAAATGTACTGAACGAACGAAAATCGATAGTTATCGAATAAGTAACGTAATAGGTATATTGATAATTAGCTAAAATTAATACGCATTGATCTTCCAAAAGTATCTTAGCCTGATTCATAATTTAATTAAAGCAATATTTAGCTGTAATAGGTTGTTTGATATTTACCCTAGTACTTGTAAACCTAAACTTTTTGAAATAGTAACATTCTTGTGTTAACGTAAGTAAATAAATAATGCGGGAAAATCACACGACAAAAATAATAATAAATGTATTGAGTATCTATCCTTGAAGCAAGCAGATAATGCATTATGGGTACTAGATATAGAATCGGGAAATTAATTTTTTAACACTAAAAAACGCGACTCTGTCCGACTATTTCAGTGTAGACTACTATTTTTCATAAAATATTCCGTGAAATGGTAGCAAAACGTAGATTTGAACAGTCCCGGAATTCAAACCAGTGTTTCGATACCTGTTTTTATAAATTCGCTTGTTTTTTTTGTTTGTTTTGAGGTTATAAAGAATCCATAGACAACTACATACGCGCAAAAACACACCCTGGTAGTTTTTAGCGGGCATACTGCTTAAAAAAAAGATATTTGTGAGAGGCAATAATTGGTCAATTATCTAGCTATGACTGCATAATAATCGCGTCACGTCTCCGCCAAGTTCGTGTGAGTCACTCGGTGTATATACTTAGTTTTTGTATTATTGACATCAGTATTTTTTGAATGAATTGCATTTTTGCATAAATTAGAATTAAATATAGGTCTCTTCTTGAATATATTTTGTTCGCCGTTTGTAACGTAATATTTAGCAGTCATTATGTAACATAGCGCCCTGTCTTTGTTGGATCTTTACTAATATTATAAACGCAAAGGTTTGGATGTTTCTGACTGCAAGATTAAAGTTAGTATTTATTCTGGCAAAAACGCGCGAGTCAGGGCGCAGGAACTAGTTATACAAATAAATAAGAAGAGTAAAGACAATTTGAAATGTTAAATTCTAAATTGAGTCTTCCTATAATAAAAATATTTTAGTTTTTTTTATGATCTTATTTTTTTATTATGTCTTGTTACACTCTGAAGTACAATAAGTTAAATATATCACCAAAATGGGTGCAGCCAAAGTTGTATATTTTGATATATTTGGTAGTTTTAAGAAATTCTAAAAATGTGCAGTAATTTATTGCGGTTGGACCTATTTCGGTGATGTTTTGTTTCTTTGGACCTAGTTGAAGCAGCTGCTGTTTTATTGTATATTATGCGGTTTTTGTATGTTTTTTTCGAATAGGTTATAAATAAATTAATACAATACTGTTCCATCTTTTATTTATCTCAATACTACACTTCTAAGTTATTCATTACATTTATTTCACGCATAAGTAAACATTTATTGTGCTATAATATTAAAATAAAAAGGATAAATAGTTTTAGCGAGAAATGTTTTTGCTATAACTTACTTGGTATGATTGACTAAATGATTTAGACTAATAATTGATATAAATTTACATTCGTGATATGATCTATAAATTCATTAAAAAATGCGCAGAACTAAGTATTGTTGTAGTTATGGTGGAGGCCATGAATTCAGTATTAATTAGACACACGTTTTGAATCCCGGCAAGTTGATAGACATTGTCTCTGTAGAGTTATAGGATTAAAAAAATCCACAGGATAATCATTTTATAGACTTTAAAATGGGCCTTTATACAACATACTTCTAATAGGCCTTTATACTACAGACAAACATAAATACGCATATTCTTTATTATATAGATATACATGTACTAGCAACCCGCCCCGGCTTCGCACGGTTTTATCATACGTATAAACCTTCCTCTTGAATCACTCTCATCATCATCAGCCTATATCAGTCCACTGCTGGACATAGGCCTCCCCTAATGAGCGCCATAGCGCCCTGTCTTCAGCTTGACGCATCCAGCATCTGCCAGCAGTCTTTCGCAGATCGTCATCCCACCTAGCCGGAGGGCGTCCTACACTACGTTCACTCACTATATCTATTAAAAAAACCGCATCAAAATCCGTTGCGTAGTTTTAAAGATTTAAATATTCAAAGGGACATAGAGACAGAAAAAACGACTTTGTTTTATACTATGTACCTAGTGATAACATACTTCTAATAGGCCTTTATACAATTAACTTATAAGAGGCCTTTATACTACAGACAGACATATAAATACGCATATTCTTTATTATATAGTCATATATATTCAGAGACAGGGGTTGTGTCGGCGCGTCATATCGACGTGGCTGCAGGAGAGGCGCCGGCCGGCGGGCGCCGCCAGCTGGAACAACTTGCCTTGCGGCATGCACACGCACACCTTGAACTGGCCCAGCGCTGGGCCTCCGTCCACGCGTGGACTCCCAGCCGGCCCAGTGCGGTTGGCCGACGCTATGGGCAGGTAGCGCACGTCTAGGTATACGCCTTCTTTACCTGCGAATTATATCATCGTCATCACTACATAGTATAAAACAAAGTCGCTTTCTCTGTCCCTATGTATGCTTAAATCTTTAAAACTATGCATTTTGATGCGGTTTACTTTATTAGATAGAGTGATTCAAGAGGAAGGTTTATGCGTATAATAAAAGCATGCGAAGCCGAGGCGGGTCGCTAGTTAGAATTAAAACCCAGACAAGACAGGAATACTAATTTATGTATCGTAATAGTACTGACCGCTGAGCACGATGGATCCGTTGATGGACCGGATGAAGATGTCCTGGTCCGCAGACCAGAACAGCTCCTTGGATTCCATGCGCGTGCCCTCCGCTCCTGAGGGAGGGCACCGAGGTGTTATATTCAAACATACAATGATAGATAGAATATGATAGAGGCAATGAATTATCTTTAACATGAATACTTAATTGACAAAAAAGTGTAACATCACTACATAGTATAAAACAAAGTCGCTTTCTCTGTCCCTATGTACCTATGCTTAAATCTTTAAAACTCGCAACGGATTTTGATGCGGTTTTTTTAATAGATAGAGTGATTTAAGAGGAAGGTTTATACGTATAATAAAACCGTGCGAAGCCGGGGCGGGTCGCTAGTAACTTATAATACTTATTTGATAAAAAAGTGTATTATTCTACTAATATTATAAACGAGAAAGTTTGTAGGTACTGATGGATGTTAGTTACTCTTTCACGCAAAAACTACTGAACGGATATGGATGAAATTTGGCACAGAGATTGATAGATAAAGGTTTTATTTGTACAGAGATAGATTATAGTCTGGAATAACACAAAGGCTATATTTTATCCCAGAATTCCCGCTGGAACGGGAACTACCGCGGGTGAAACCGCGAGACGCTGCTAGCTTGAAATAAAAGTGTTGTATCAGCATCTGTATATGTACCTGTAGTATTAAATTTGACTTTTCTAAGTACTTTTGTAAGCCTAAAGAAATAAAGATATTGATTTACTGATATGTATATATGTAGGTAGGTACCTCTGAGGTGCGTGGACGAGTCCGAGTGCAACAGCAGGTCATCGTCCACGGGCGCCGACACGCGGTGCGTCGACACCAGCTGGAGGACAAATAATATACAATGCTGGATAATACACAGCAGCATCTAGCCTCGAGCTAAGCAGAGCTTGTGTTTACGGATCTAGATCACTGATATACTTAGTATGTATAAAGTTATATGTTCTTGAATCTCAACATAAGATGACTCTAGGTACCTACCTATGAGGTTCACTTGTGGAGTCGACAGGGGCAACATTTTATAAAAGGATAGATATATTTAACAGTGTTGACGGGGTTGAAAAACTTTTGGAATGCAGTTATTTCTTCCCATAATAGTATTAAAATCATATTACAATCCATCACTAAAAATAGGTAAGTAAAATTAAGAAATATTATACTTAACATGTATTTTATGACGTGTCCATAGTCCGGTACATAAGGTCTATAGGAAATAAAGCACTTTGACTTCGACTACTTACGACTTAGGTTAAGATAAGTTATATAGAAGAATATATAATAACTTTATTGCACCATACTAATAAAAACTAGTGGCACAATCGGCGGCCTTATCGCTAACAGCGATCTATTCCAGGCAACCTTTAGATGGATAGGATCGGTTATTTTGAAATTGACGGTGGCGTAACTGATAATTAAGTAAGTTAACCGATTATTAAGTTAGTTAGGTGAGTTACAGGATTAGATCTAAGTCTTAAGTCTAGTTCAGCTCACCCGCGCGTGCAAGTTATTGACGGCGTCAGGCACCGAGCACTGCGCCCCCGCCTCCCCCCGCCCCGCGCCGCCCCGCGACCCCGGCGTGCTCAGCACCACCTGACGAATACATTACATACTTGTAGATACTACTTACTAGAAACAACGGCAAACGTAGTGCAGGACGCCATGGGCCAGGTCATACAGTGTATAAACACAAACTAGAGCAAGGACAGGAAAAAAAACAAATATAAGGGTAATTCGTACAATGAGCGACCTTATGGGTATGAGCAACTTCTTCCAGGCAACCTTTAGATACTAAGTTGTGAATACTTCTCGTGAATCGCTGGTTTGACGCGTCTCTCGTGGTGAAACGTTGGAATGGATAAGTCTCACGGGCGATCAGACTTTGGGAATAACTTAGATAGAAAAGTACCCAGAAGAGCGTAATGTCCTTTTTAGGGTTCCGGACCTCAAAATGAAAAAAGGAACCTTATAGGAACACTTTATTGTCCTTGTGTCTGTCTGTCAAGTCACAAGACCCTTTTCCTCAGGAACGCGAGGAGGTATCATGAAATTCATATCAAATATACTGTTCTGTATTGGTCTACTCTACTGTCCCTTGGGGCTGTGAAACAATATAACTTCTAAGCCAAAGATGCAGCCGTTCATGCTGAAAATTTTCGATACTCGCAAGGGAATCAAAACCTACAGCGTAGGTACTTCCCGTGAACTCTGTATCTAGAAACTTGGAACGATGAAACGTCTTATAGCACAGATAAATAAAGGAATAAGAAAAATTACGAAAGTCATAGGTAAATCTTAGTTAGATAAACATTAATAAAATATATGGTATAGGTTGGTAGATTGGAACGAAACCCTTCACGCGCGACTCTGACTCGCCAGTTTATAAGCTAGCCGGGTGTCGTCCTGCACTACGTTCGTCGACCGCTCACCTCCCCGGTGGCCGGGTCCCGGAGCTCCAGCGCGCTGACTCCGCGGATGAAGACTCCGCTCCCGTTCACCTCCAGCCGGGGCTCCGAGCGCGACAGACTGACAAACAAAAACATAAAGGCATAAAGTTATACGGGGGCAAAGAGAAAACAGCCAAATAGAATGTAGGAGTCCCCACCGCGTCTGCAGTGCGAGCAGTACCGCCCCCCCCTCGCTGGCGAGCTCGAGCGGCTCCCCCCCGAAGCTCTGCAGTCGTCCGTCTCGCTTGTACACGTGCTGGAGCTCGGCGCGCCCGCGCAGCTTGAGCGCGCGCGCCGCGGGGAGGAACTCCACGCTCTCCAGCCCTGCGGACACGCACGCGTGGACACCACTTATATGGAGAGCGGACATTGATGAGGACATGGAGAGCGTAGACTGATGTGAAGAAGTTGATTTGCTCGTATAGAAATGAAATGAAAATTATTTATTTCGCAATATCCACAAAAACTATAGCTAAGCTAAACATAAAGGCGGCGGCGGCGTCCTAATTGGGAGCGATCGGACGATGGCGCGATGCGTTTTTCATCTCACGATCAAAGTGGTCGTGCGATGACCTAACAGGTGTCCTAATAGATCGCGCGATGTCCATTGTGTGATGCCGTCGACGATGATGACGCCCCTCGCGCGTCAACGCATCGCGTTGGTAACCGATTAGGACACTCAAAAGAGATCTGTTACTTTGATTACATCATCGCACGATCCAAGGCATCTTACGATCATTATTAAGCATTTTATGTGCTCGCACGATTACTTGCGAGGTTCAAATAGGACACTCTGGTGAAATCTGTATGTTTGAACTCATCGCACGACGAGAACGCATCGTGACATCGTACGATCGCTCCCAATTAGGACGACGCCTGAGGATTAAAACTACCTTAACAAAATAATAAAACAAATGAAAAATTAATTTAAACTAAGTAGTTTGACCTTTGTGGCAGAGAAATGGCCCATAGCTCAGCTTAATACTAGAGCATGTTGCCATGCTGTAGCGGTGGTATTCTGCTAAGGGCTGCATTTAGGTCACGGACACCTTGACACTACAAAATAAAACTATAACAAACTTTATACTAAATTAAACACATTATAAACTAATTAAAGTTTAAATTACCAATGTAGGTTAGAGTTGTCACATATTAGTGTTACAGACAACTACCTACCTAATGAGTTTTTAAGCTCCTGAGTACTTCAGTAGGTACAGGAATACGTTCAAGCACTAAGGTGCAACTTAGAGTAAATACAAACAAAACTTCCGGACGGGATTCTCGGCCCACTCGTCAAAGCTATGTTAATGCTCCCACTTTACATTTGTATGAAATTGTCTGTTGTTGTTTGCGTTCGTAGTTATAGAAAAGACTAAAACTAAAATTCAATATTTCGACCCTGGGTCACGGTATATTTTAAGAAATAGTCGATTTCAAAATAAACTCCTGATCAGATCTTGATCCAATTTATATGGGACCGCGTGAGAAGCATGCTTTAAATAAAAAGAGTAAAATAAAAAGTCATACATTAGATGCATAGTAGGTACAGTAGGTATTGGCATACAAGGCCCACTCGAAAGAGTTATAGAGACATAGGATGTTAAGATTGTGTTCTTCCGAGCTTTATTTCACAATAACAAGCATCAGCATGTTATATTCATCGAACCAATAAGACTTCACTTACCATGGCCGAGCCTCAGCACGGCGAGGATCGTGAACGTGAGGACGAGGTTCCCGACGGCTAGCACCAGCAGCAGGCACACCAGCGTCCAGAACGCGAACGTCTTCCGTCCCTTGTGGACGGCCTTCGTCACGTCGTTCCCGTTCTTATCGGAGTAGTTCTTCACGCCACTCTTGTTATGGGTGGGTGTTTTCGTAATGAGCGCCTTTTCAGCACGGTTCCGCTCCAATGTCTCGTCCGACATGGCTTCGGACGCGGATGACACTCTGCGGAGCGCTCCTAGCATATCGCACTTTGTTTGTTTTACGTTTTCAGCGTAGAAACATGAAAATTATAAATAGCACACCAAATATTTCATTGATGTTGATGTCAGTCAAATTATCGAGCGGGAATTCTGTGTTCTGATTGGCTGAGAGCGGGCCAATTAGAATCTTTCAAGTCTTGGATACCCTGTCTTTTGGCCATTGCAGTGCTTCCAACAAAACTTTCCGTTCTTTTCCGATCAAAAAAGTAGTGCGTACATTAGATATGAAGTTGTCATTTACGTCAGTGATGACAACATGATAGCGCAGAATTATTTTGACAATTTGCTTTGTAATCATGGCGTCTGAGCGCTACAGTTTTTCTCTCACAACTTTTAGGTAAAATAAATTATTTACGCCTTTCTGACCGCAACAAACGCCTTATTACTGTTTCACCATAAGCTTTTTTCAAGTTTCCGTGATCATAAAAGTTAAAAACACCGTAAATACGAAAAGAAAAGTAGTAAAAGTGTTCAGTGTGTTTCGCGTGAAATTTTAAAGATTTCTTTGTTTTTATTCACAGCCCGTCAGGGAAATTAGTTCAAATCGAGTATGCGTTAGCCGCTGTCGCCGCCGGAGGGACCTCCGTCGGCATCAAAGGTGAGAATCAAATAAAATTCTAGGTTAGTTCAGTATCCTCTACAAACCCCATCAATACAGCAAATTGACATAAACTTACATAAAAATCACCTTCTGCTAAATCACTTGTGTATAAAGAAACGTTAGTTCGGATTGTTTTACATCGAAATTGCATTGTCACTTCATACAACCCTTGATTTATACATAATAATGTCCCGAAATGCAAATATTACAATTGCTTTCACTGATTAGTACCTAATGTTTTCAGCATCAAATGGAGTCGTCATTGCGACGGAGAACAAACACAAGAGCATCCTCTACGATGAGCACAGTGTCAACAAAGTTGAGATGATCACAGGACACATAGGTAACTGTTAGATATTATTTATATTAATTCAAAACTCTAATGCATCTCAGATTTAAACACATGTCAATTGACGAATTTTTGACAGATTTTTATTGAATAATGTCGAATCTCAGATACATAATTAATCTGAGTTGTTTAAATATTTCATCAGTAGTAACTGTGTCGCAGAAACCATAAAGCCTATCCATGTCATGTATGACATCACAGTACAGTATAGTACAAGGGCCGGGTGTGTTCCAGGCATGGTGTACTCGGGCATGGGTCCGGATTACCGGCTGCTGGTGTCACAGGCGCGCAAGATGGCGCAGCAGTACCAGCTCATGTACCACGAGCCCATCCCCACGGCGCAGCTCGTGCAGCGCGTCGCCACCGTCATGCAGGAGTACACACAGTCCGGGTCAGTGCATCACCTGGTATATCTCACTAGTACATTGTACAAGATGGCGCAGCAGTACCAGCTCATGTACCACGAGCCCATCCCCACGGCGCAGCTCGTGCAGCGCGTCGCCACCGTCATGCAGGAGTACACACAGTCCGGGTCAGTGCATCACCTGGTATATCTCACTAGTACATTGTACAAGATGGCGCAGCAGTACCAGCTCATGTACCACGAGCCCATCCCCACGGCGCAGCTCGTGCAGCGCGTCGCCACCGTCATGCAGGAGTACACACAGTCCGGGTCAGTGCATCACCTGGTATATCTCACTAGTACATTGTACAAGATGGCGCAGCAGTACCAGCTCATGTACCACGAGCCCATCCCCACGGCGCAGCTCGTGCAGCGCGTCGCCACCGTCATGCAGGAGTACACACAGTCCGGGTCAGTGCATCACCTGGTATATCTCACTAGTACATTGTACAAGATGGCGCAGCAGTACCAGCTCATGTACCACGAGCCCATCCCCACGGCGCAGCTCGTGCAGCGCGTCGCCACCGTCATGCAGGAGTACACACAGTCCGGGTCAGTGCATCACCTGGTATATCTCACTAGTACATTGTACAAGATGGCGCAGCAGTACCAGCTCATGTACCACGAGCCCATCCCCACGGCGCAGCTCGTGCAGCGCGTCGCCACCGTCATGCAGGAGTACACACAGTCCGGGTCAGTGCATCACCTGGTATATCTCACTAGTACATTGTACAAGATGGCGCAGCAGTACCAGCTCATGTACCACGAGCCCATCCCCACGGCGCAGCTCGTGCAGCGCGTCGCCACCGTCATGCAGGAGTACACACAGTCCGGGTCAGTGCATCACCTGGTATATCTCACTAGTACATTGTACAAGATGGCGCAGCAGTACCAGCTCATGTACCACGAGCCCATCCCCACGGCGCAGCTCGTGCAGCGCGTCGCCACCGTCATGCAGGAGTACACACAGTCCGGGTCAGTGCATCACCTGGTATATCTCACTAGTACATTGTACAAGATGGCGCAGCAGTACCAGCTCATGTACCACGAGCCCATCCCCACGGCGCAGCTCGTGCAGCGCGTCGCCACCGTCATGCAGGAGTACACACAGTCCGGGTCAGTGCATCACCTGGTATATCTCACTAGTACATTGTACAAGATGGCGCAGCAGTACCAGCTCATGTACCACGAGCCCATCCCCACGGCGCAGCTCGTGCAGCGCGTCGCCACCGTCATGCAGGAGTACACACAGTCCGGGTCAGTGCATCACCTGGTATATCTCACTAGTACATTGTACAAGATGGCGCAGCAGTACCAGCTCATGTACCACGAGCCCATCCCCACGGCGCAGCTCGTGCAGCGCGTCGCCACCGTCATGCAGGAGTACACACAGTCCGGGTCAGTGCATCACCTGGTATATCTCACTAGTACATTGTACAAGATGGCGCAGCAGTACCAGCTCATGTACCACGAGCCCATCCCCACGGCGCAGCTCGTGCAGCGCGTCGCCACCGTCATGCAGGAGTACACACAGTCCGGGTCAGTGCATCACCTGGTATATCTCACTAGTACATTGTACAAGATGGCGCAGCAGTACCAGCTCATGTACCACGAGCCCATCCCCACGGCGCAGCTCGTGCAGCGCGTCGCCACCGTCATGCAGGAGTACACACAGTCCGGGTCAGTGCATCACCTGGTATATCTCACTAGTACATTGTACAAGATGGCGCAGCAGTACCAGCTCATGTACCACGAGCCCATCCCCACGGCGCAGCTCGTGCAGCGCGTCGCCACCGTCATGCAGGAGTACACACAGTCCGGGTCAGTGCATCACCTGGTATATCTCACTAGTACATTGTACAAGATGGCGCAGCAGTACCAGCTCATGTACCACGAGCCCATCCCCACGGCGCAGCTCGTGCAGCGCGTCGCCACCGTCATGCAGGAGTACACACAGTCCGGGTCAGTGCATCACCTGGTATATCTCACTAGTACATTGTACAAGATGGCGCAGCAGTACCAGCTCATGTACCACGAGCCCATCCCCACGGCGCAGCTCGTGCAGCGCGTCGCCACCGTCATGCAGGAGTACACACAGTCCGGGTCAGTGCATCACCTGGTATATCTCACTAGTACATTGTACAAGATGGCGCAGCAGTACCAGCTCATGTACCACGAGCCCATCCCCACGGCGCAGCTCGTGCAGCGCGTCGCCACCGTCATGCAGGAGTACACACAGTCCGGGTCAGTGCATCACCTGGTATATCTCACTAGTACATTGTACAAGATGGCGCAGCAGTACCAGCTCATGTACCACGAGCCCATCCCCACGGCGCAGCTCGTGCAGCGCGTCGCCACCGTCATGCAGGAGTACACACAGTCCGGGTCAGTGCATCACCTGGTATATCTCACTAGTACATTGTACAAGATGGCGCAGCAGTACCAGCTCATGTACCACGAGCCCATCCCCACGGCGCAGCTCGTGCAGCGCGTCGCCACCGTCATGCAGGAGTACACACAGTCCGGGTCAGTGCATCACCTGGTATATCTCACTAGTACATTGTACAAGATGGCGCAGCAGTACCAGCTCATGTACCACGAGCCCATCCCCACGGCGCAGCTCGTGCAGCGCGTCGCCACCGTCATGCAGGAGTACACACAGTCCGGGTCAGTGCATCACCTGGTATATCTCACTAGTACATTGTACAAGATGGCGCAGCAGTACCAGCTCATGTACCACGAGCCCATCCCCACGGCGCAGCTCGTGCAGCGCGTCGCCACCGTCATGCAGGAGTACACACAGTCCGGGTCAGTGCATCACCTGGTATATCTCACTAGTACATTGTACAAGATGGCGCAGCAGTACCAGCTCATGTACCACGAGCCCATCCCCACGGCGCAGCTCGTGCAGCGCGTCGCCACCGTCATGCAGGAGTACACACAGTCCGGGTCAGTGCATCACCTGGTATATCTCACTAGTACATTGTACAAGATGGCGCAGCAGTACCAGCTCATGTACCACGAGCCCATCCCCACGGCGCAGCTCGTGCAGCGCGTCGCCACCGTCATGCAGGAGTACACACAGTCCGGGTCAGTGCATCACCTGGTATATCTCACTAGTACATTGTACAAGATGGCGCAGCAGTACCAGCTCATGTACCACGAGCCCATCCCCACGGCGCAGCTCGTGCAGCGCGTCGCCACCGTCATGCAGGAGTACACACAGTCCGGGTCAGTGCATCACCTGGTATATCTCACTAGTACATTGTACAAGATGGCGCAGCAGTACCAGCTCATGTACCACGAGCCCATCCCCACGGCGCAGCTCGTGCAGCGCGTCGCCACCGTCATGCAGGAGTACACACAGTCCGGGTCAGTGCATCACCTGGTATATCTCACTAGTACATTGTACAAGATGGCGCAGCAGTACCAGCTCATGTACCACGAGCCCATCCCCACGGCGCAGCTCGTGCAGCGCGTCGCCACCGTCATGCAGGAGTACACACAGTCCGGGTCAGTGCATCACCTGGTATATCTCACTAGTACATTGTACAAGATGGCGCAGCAGTACCAGCTCATGTACCACGAGCCCATCCCCACGGCGCAGCTCGTGCAGCGCGTCGCCACCGTCATGCAGGAGTACACACAGTCCGGGTCAGTGCATCACCTGGTATATCTCACTAGTACATTGTACAAGATGGCGCAGCAGTACCAGCTCATGTACCACGAGCCCATCCCCACGGCGCAGCTCGTGCAGCGCGTCGCCACCGTCATGCAGGAGTACACACAGTCCGGGTCAGTGCATCACCTGGTATATCTCACTAGTACATTGTACAAGATGGCGCAGCAGTACCAGCTCATGTACCACGAGCCCATCCCCACGGCGCAGCTCGTGCAGCGCGTCGCCACCGTCATGCAGGAGTACACACAGTCCGGGTCAGTGCATCACCTGGTATATCTCACTAGTACATTGTACAAGATGGCGCAGCAGTACCAGCTCATGTACCACGAGCCCATCCCCACGGCGCAGCTCGTGCAGCGCGTCGCCACCGTCATGCAGGAGTACACACAGTCCGGGTCAGTGCATCACCTGGTATATCTCACTAGTACATTGTACAAGATGGCGCAGCAGTACCAGCTCATGTACCACGAGCCCATCCCCACGGCGCAGCTCGTGCAGCGCGTCGCCACCGTCATGCAGGAGTACACACAGTCCGGGTCAGTGCATCACCTGGTATATCTCACTAGTACATTGTACAAGATGGCGCAGCAGTACCAGCTCATGTACCACGAGCCCATCCCCACGGCGCAGCTCGTGCAGCGCGTCGCCACCGTCATGCAGGAGTACACACAGTCCGGGTCAGTGCATCACCTGGTATATCTCACTAGTACATTGTACAAGATGGCGCAGCAGTACCAGCTCATGTACCACGAGCCCATCCCCACGGCGCAGCTCGTGCAGCGCGTCGCCACCGTCATGCAGGAGTACACACAGTCCGGGTCAGTGCATCACCTGGTATATCTCACTAGTACATTGTACAAGATGGCGCAGCAGTACCAGCTCATGTACCACGAGCCCATCCCCACGGCGCAGCTCGTGCAGCGCGTCGCCACCGTCATGCAGGAGTACACACAGTCCGGGTCAGTGCATCACCTGGTATATCTCACTAGTACATTGTACAAGATGGCGCAGCAGTACCAGCTCATGTACCACGAGCCCATCCCCACGGCGCAGCTCGTGCAGCGCGTCGCCACCGTCATGCAGGAGTACACACAGTCCGGGTCAGTGCATCACCTGGTATATCTCACTAGTACATTGTACAAGATGGCGCAGCAGTACCAGCTCATGTACCACGAGCCCATCCCCACGGCGCAGCTCGTGCAGCGCGTCGCCACCGTCATGCAGGAGTACACACAGTCCGGGTCAGTGCATCACCTGGTATATCTCACTAGTACATTGTACAAGATGGCGCAGCAGTACCAGCTCATGTACCACGAGCCCATCCCCACGGCGCAGCTCGTGCAGCGCGTCGCCACCGTCATGCAGGAGTACACACAGTCCGGGTCAGTGCATCACCTGGTATATCTCACTAGTACATTGTACAAGATGGCGCAGCAGTACCAGCTCATGTACCACGAGCCCATCCCCACGGCGCAGCTCGTGCAGCGCGTCGCCACCGTCATGCAGGAGTACACACAGTCCGGGTCAGTGCATCACCTGGTATATCTCACTAGTACATTGTACAAGATGGCGCAGCAGTACCAGCTCATGTACCACGAGCCCATCCCCACGGCGCAGCTCGTGCAGCGCGTCGCCACCGTCATGCAGGAGTACACACAGTCCGGGTCAGTGCATCACCTGGTATATCTCACTAGTACATTGTACAAGATGGCGCAGCAGTACCAGCTCATGTACCACGAGCCCATCCCCACGGCGCAGCTCGTGCAGCGCGTCGCCACCGTCATGCAGGAGTACACACAGTCCGGGTCAGTGCATCACCTGGTATATCTCACTAGTACATTGTACAAGATGGCGCAGCAGTACCAGCTCATGTACCACGAGCCCATCCCCACGGCGCAGCTCGTGCAGCGCGTCGCCACCGTCATGCAGGAGTACACACAGTCCGGGTCAGTGCATCACCTGGTATATCTCACTAGTACATTGTACAAGATGGCGCAGCAGTACCAGCTCATGTACCACGAGCCCATCCCCACGGCGCAGCTCGTGCAGCGCGTCGCCACCGTCATGCAGGAGTACACACAGTCCGGGTCAGTGCATCACCTGGTATATCTCACTAGTACATTGTACAAGATGGCGCAGCAGTACCAGCTCATGTACCACGAGCCCATCCCCACGGCGCAGCTCGTGCAGCGCGTCGCCACCGTCATGCAGGAGTACACACAGTCCGGGTCAGTGCATCACCTGGTATATCTCACTAGTACATTGTACAAGATGGCGCAGCAGTACCAGCTCATGTACCACGAGCCCATCCCCACGGCGCAGCTCGTGCAGCGCGTCGCCACCGTCATGCAGGAGTACACACAGTCCGGGTCAGTGCATCACCTGGTATATCTCACTAGTACATTGTACAAGATGGCGCAGCAGTACCAGCTCATGTACCACGAGCCCATCCCCACGGCGCAGCTCGTGCAGCGCGTCGCCACCGTCATGCAGGAGTACACACAGTCCGGGTCAGTGCATCACCTGGTATATCTCACTAGTACATTGTACAAGATGGCGCAGCAGTACCAGCTCATGTACCACGAGCCCATCCCCACGGCGCAGCTCGTGCAGCGCGTCGCCACCGTCATGCAGGAGTACACACAGTCCGGGTCAGTGCATCACCTGGTATATCTCACTAGTACATTGTACAAGATGGCGCAGCAGTACCAGCTCATGTACCACGAGCCCATCCCCACGGCGCAGCTCGTGCAGCGCGTCGCCACCGTCATGCAGGAGTACACACAGTCCGGGTCAGTGCATCACCTGGTATATCTCACTAGTACATTGTACAAGATGGCGCAGCAGTACCAGCTCATGTACCACGAGCCCATCCCCACGGCGCAGCTCGTGCAGCGCGTCGCCACCGTCATGCAGGAGTACACACAGTCCGGGTCAGTGCATCACCTGGTATATCTCACTAGTACATTGTACAAGATGGCGCAGCAGTACCAGCTCATGTACCACGAGCCCATCCCCACGGCGCAGCTCGTGCAGCGCGTCGCCACCGTCATGCAGGAGTACACACAGTCCGGGTCAGTGCATCACCTGGTATATCTCACTAGTACATTGTACAAGATGGCGCAGCAGTACCAGCTCATGTACCACGAGCCCATCCCCACGGCGCAGCTCGTGCAGCGCGTCGCCACCGTCATGCAGGAGTACACACAGTCCGGGTCAGTGCATCACCTGGTATATCTCACTAGTACATTGTACAAGATGGCGCAGCAGTACCAGCTCATGTACCACGAGCCCATCCCCACGGCGCAGCTCGTGCAGCGCGTCGCCACCGTCATGCAGGAGTACACACAGTCCGGGTCAGTGCATCACCTGGTATATCTCACTAGTACATTGTACAAGATGGCGCAGCAGTACCAGCTCATGTACCACGAGCCCATCCCCACGGCGCAGCTCGTGCAGCGCGTCGCCACCGTCATGCAGGAGTACACACAGTCCGGGTCAGTGCATCACCTGGTATATCTCACTAGTACATTGTACAAGATGGCGCAGCAGTACCAGCTCATGTACCACGAGCCCATCCCCACGGCGCAGCTCGTGCAGCGCGTCGCCACCGTCATGCAGGAGTACACACAGTCCGGGTCAGTGCATCACCTAGTATATCTCACTAAAAGCTGGTTCATTAGAGAAACGAATCTAAAATGGCGACTTGTACTTGCGTTGACAGATAGTACAGTTAGCATCTAAAATTTCAGATCAAAGATTTTTTCAAGTTAATAAAAACATGACCGGGTCGTATTTATTTCAAATAAATACGACCCGGTCATAATACAGCTTCATCAAAAGGTGACTAAAGTCGTATCTAATCTACACAACATCTACCTACACCTACCTCAGTCCAAACCTTCATTTTTGGAAGACTAACTTCATACATACCTAACTGCTTATCCTACTAATAATATGAATATGAAAGATTGTGAAGATATACATCTATCCTTCTTCACAAGCTTTCACATTAAAGATGGATGGATGTTAGTCAATCTTCATGCAAAAACTGAACCAATATTGATGAAACTTGGAATACATAGTTTGTGACCTCGATTAATATAACCTATTTTTTGTATACCACGCTAGCGTAGCTACACGTCTAACAACGAAACTTAACAATAAAACAAAACTCAACAGAATAACAATAACAAAAAAGTAACAACGGAAAAATAACAAAAAAGTTCATATCAGGCGCATCAAGACAGCGTGAAAGCAAATCAAGACTGCTTTTTTTCTGCATACAGTACGCGCGTGAGTGAGTATAGACGGCACTAGTGTGCAAGCGAGAGGCCATGATAAGCGCCGCCATTTAAGATTCGTTTCTTTATTGAATCGGCTTATAGTACATTGTACAAGATGGCGCAGCAGTACCAGCTCATGTACCACGAGTGCTCGAGCATCACCCCCTCTTATATCTCCCTAGTACATTATACATTAGACAACAACAGTGGAGTCATTGAAAATGTTTCAAGCGCCATGATCACGAAAGAACAAAATTGAACTTTGAAACGGTGCCGAAATATCGGATAACTCAAAATAAATCAAATCATGGTAAATATCCCGTTTTCAATGACTTTAGTGTTAAAAACCATGATAGTTTGAAATGTTATATCCTCAGTAGAGTCGCGGTCAGACCATCTGCGACTCAAGAGGTTACAAATTTGTGTATGATCTTCACCCGTTGGTCCGGGTGTGTTCTATAAAATAGTAAATAGTGCTGGACAATCCACACAGTACCATCTAGCACCAAAGTATCGTAATTTATCGTATATATATTGTATTTAGTATAGTATACTTCGTATTTATAGTAATTTATCTTGTAACTGCAGAGGCGTCCGTCCATTCGGCGTGTCGCTACTGGTGTGCGGGTGGGACGCGGGTCGGCCGCGCCTGTTCCAGTGCGATCCCTCGGGCGCTTACTTCGCCTGGAAGGCCACGGCCATGGGCAAAAACTTCAACAACGGGAAGACTTTCTTGGAGAAGAGGTGAGACAACATGGAGCTATGGTTTTATATATTTATTTAAAGTTCAAAAGAAGTGTATTAGAGCTATCTTTGGCGTCTGGTTTATGGAGAGTTGCAAACCACTGTTCAAAGAACTTAACATTTTGACATTGCCAATATAAGGGAGCTATGCATGTTTGTTAAAACAAATACTAACTATTTTAAGAAACAATCTGACATAGTTCCAAACAAATATAATAAAAGAAATCCAGATAAACTTCACTTACCCACATTTAAACTTGACATACATAAAAGAAATTCATACATCAATGCAATTAGAGTTTACAATAAACTACCCAAATCATTCAAAGATCTTCCATTACTTATATTTAAGAAAAAACTGACAAAATGGTTATTAGAAAACTGTTTTTATGACATTAAAGAATACATGGACTATTGTGACAATAATAATAATAAAAAATAGATTTATTTAATAATTTTGACATTTTATTATATTTTTCTTTATCAATTTTAATTTTATGTTTTTAATGTTCAATTCAGTTATTATAATAGAGCACAATTAAAAATAATTTATGATTTAATGATACAATGGAATACCTAGATATCTTTAAGTACCTACTTAACTATTCATACGCCCCTAGGGTAAGGTTTTAGTAATACTACACATTATTTACTATAAGACCATAAATTGTACCTACCTAATATCTTATGAATAAATGATTATGATTATAGATATGTACTTTGATATGCTTTGTTTTGTTCTTGACAGTGGTCAATAGGACATATTTTAATATTAGAAGTGTCTTATTACATAGTGTAAAACTAAGTTGCATCCTTCCAATCAAACATTGTAAAAAAAAGGAATATTATTAAAAATAAATAATTATAAATTTACAATTGAATTCAAACCAATTTAAAAGTAAACTTTAAAGTTGTATGCTTGTGTGAATCCTTGGTGGTATGAAAAAAATCAAATAGATTAACCAAATTAAAAGTAAACTTAAAACTCGCATGCTTGTTGGACGCCTTGATGGTATTAAAAAAGTTCGAATAGATTAACCGAATTAAAAGTAAAGTTTAAAGTCTAAAAGTCAACTTAAAAGTCAATAAAAGTAAACTTAAAAGTAAAAGTAAACCCTAAAAGACTAAAGTAACCTTAAAAGACAATAAAAGTAAACTTAAAAGACAAAGGTATAAATTAAATTAAATTCATTTATTCATTCAGACACAAAGATCCATAGATTAGAGTAGTAAATGTCACACAGATAATCAATAAATAGAGGTAGGTACACAGTCATTAATAAGTTCTAGTTTAAAGTGAAGGTAAACTATCCCCTGGCTCCAGATAAGACAAAGGTATAAAGTGAACATTCCCTCCTCTGTAGATACTAAAAGTAAACTTAAAGACAAAGGTATAAAATGAACGTTCTCTCCTCTGTAGATACTAAAAGTAAACTTAAAAACAAAGGTATAAAGTGAAGGTAAACTCTCCCCTGGTTCCAGATAAGACAAAGGTATAGACTGAACGTTCTCTCCCCTGGTTCCAGATACACGGAGGACCTTGAGTTGGACGACGCGGTGCACACGGCGATCCTCACGCTGAAGGAAGGCTTCGAGGGGCAGATGTCCTGCGACAACATCGAGGTCGGCGTGTGCGACGCGCAAGGCTTCCGCCGCCTGGACGCGCCTGCCGTCAAGGACTACCTCGCCAATATACCTTAATAACTGTTGTTGTTATAACTCGCCCCTTTTATTGATAGGGTAATACAATTATTAATAAACGTTTTTTTGTATGTGGTCGTTTTATTTTATTGTTTATGTAAGTAAGAAAACCATTCGTACCGCTAAGGAATGGAATGCGCTGCCTGCTTCAGTTTTCCCGGCCATCTACAACCCGAGTCTCTTCAAGACGAGAGTGAATAGGTGTCTTCTAGACTTTCGTGATACATCTTCAGCCACGTCGTCACTTACCATCAGGTGAGATTGTGGCCAAACGAAGGTCTATTGTTGAGTGTGAATAGTCTTCTAGACTTTTGTGTTACATCTTCGTTCGGCCACGTCGTCACTTAATTACCATTAGGGTGAGATAGGGGTCAAACGAAGGTCTATTGTAGATAAAAATAGAAAATTAGGTATTTACTTGCAGCGACTCGCGATTTCACCCGCTTAGTTCCCGTTATCGTGGAAATTCTATAGCCTATGTGTTATTCAAGACTATAATCTATCTCTGTGCCAAACTTCATCCATATCCGTTCAGTAGTTTATGAGTAAAAGAGTAACAAATATCCATATTTACAAACTTTCGCGTTATAATACATATTAGTACCTATTACAACCCGTGTCTCTTCCAGACTTTCGTGATTCATCTTCGGCCACGTCGTCACTTATCATGATGAGATTGTCGGCAAACCAAAGTATTGTAGGTAAAAAAATACGTAGGTACTTATTAATTATACTAAAGTCGATATATATCTACTTAGAACCTATGGGAGCCTTTTTTGAAAAGTAGTCTTCTGTATTCGACGGATGGAAATATCCCATTTGTTCAAGTTGAAACTTAAGAGAACGCAGGAAGGGGAATTTCATGAACTAAAACCTTCTCCAGCGTTTATTTTAGGCTTGCTAGATAATTATATCGAGAAAGAGATAAAAATTAGTTTTAGAATTACAAGTATCAAAAGTGACAATTGAAACTAGGAGGACAGACTCGTGGTCACATCGTTTTGGTACACCAGTGCAGTGTGACTATGAGCAATTTCTTTTACTGGTAACTATGCGGTGATACACGACTTTTTGTGAACCTGCGTATGTGTAGTGTAAACGCCTGATAAAATATACATAGCAAAGAGTAATGGCGCGTTTTGCTTTGTAAAGCCGCGTACAGACTGCTGTAACGTAACATGAAAGGAGCATTTCATAAGTGTGGACGCAGCGCGCGCACGAACTGAGCAGGTACGTGTTCGCATCTTTTCCGGCATGCGCGCGGCGAACATAGCTCAGTCTGCCGAGAACACGCGGAGAGAATTTATTATACAATTATTACTGGCTACGATGATTGTCGATGCTTCAATGATTATTATCAATCATGTGAAAAAAACGTAACGTAAACGGCTCTGCTGTAGCTGTGTTTTCTTCCATTCTTCCAACGTTCGCGCGCGTTCGAGTAAACAACCCGTCCACACTGGCGCTCCGCGCACACTGCGCGCCCCTTTGTGTTCGGCGAAAAAACCGACAAATGGCGGATCGCGGCGCGCACGAGTTGAAATGCTCTGTTCGTGCGCGGAGTGTGCGCGGTTCGTGCGCGCGAGGCGTCCACACTGTGTGATTTCTGTTACATTGCATGATACATTGCGACAGTGTGGACGGCAAATTCTTTCATTGCGTTATACATTGCATGTTACGTTACAGCAATCTGTACGCGGCTTATCGTGATTCATCATCATCATTATCACATCAGCCGTAGGACGTCCACTGCTGGACAAAGGCCTCCCTCATTGATCTCCAGGAACTGCGGTTGGAAGCGGCCTGCATCCAACGCCAACCTGCGGTTCTTACCAAGTCATCTATCCATCTTGTAGATGGACGTCCTACGCTGCGCTTGCCGGTCCGCTTGGTTACGTTCCTGGAAAGTTCTCGAATGGAGGTCCCATTCGAGAACTTTCCACGAACGTAACGTGATTACTGAAAGGGAATTCAATCATTGTCCCGGCTAGATGACAATAATTTTAGAACACAAGAGCACGGAATAAATGCAACAAGGGAAGCAAAAAAGACTTACCATAAAGCATAGTTGGGTGATTCTACGAAAACTCGTTTTTTGTCTGACTTCTGTGGCACTTTTTTTTTTGTTGAAATTGCACATCATGATAGTATATTCGAAATGAAGATTTAATTTTGAATTTTTTGGTAGTGAAGGGAACTTTATTGGCTTTATGGTTACGGAGTTATTCAATTTTAAAAATATGGTGTCCACGGAAATCAGAATTTATATCACCAAAATCAAATATGGGTTGGTTTATCAATAAAAATATGTGTTTTCGGTAGTAAGTAGATTATTAAGGTTCTTAAAACTAAGGACCAATTATTTGACGTTTGTAGTTTTAATCAGTTTTTACAAAAACACCTTTAAATCATTACTGTAAATACAAGTAACTTTTTACAAAAATCACACTAATAATGTTTATCTTTGTATTAAAAATATTATAATTATTCATTTTGTATTTATTATAAACTTTTATCCTAAAAAACATCATAAAAACTGTAAAAAAATATTATTGAGATGTTAATGAACCCGCAAAATCCACGGAAATCAAAAAAAATAACAAAATCTTAGAAACTTTCTTAATTTGCTGGTTTATTTTACATTGAAATATGCAGTCGAAATTAGGAACACAAAAGGCATGAATTATCATCAATAATAAAACAATAGGATTAGCATAAACAAATTTATAGTCAACATGGTAATCAGAATTTCTAGATACCAAGCCACGGAAAGTGATTACGTACTGAAATAACAGAGTGACGTGGAGACATACACACTTGTTGTACACACCACTGATGGGGCGTGACTGATAGTTTCTTTCGATCTAACAACAATTTACGCAGATGTTAAAGTACAGCATTTATGAATGAATTAGTGCGCACCAGGGGAATCAGAGCTAAACGACGGACGCGAAGTTATCTCGTTGTAACTTGTCAACTAAAGCTTAGTTTTGCGTAGTGATAGCGTCAAATAAGCAAGTAACTATCTGGGTTATTGTGAACCTATGTAAATTAGTACTAGTGTTTTCAGGAAATGATATAAAAATTTATTAACACAGGAACATCAGGTCCGGACGCACCACGGAAGTCAGAATTTCCAAGGATTTTATTTATTTTTACTTATTTAAAATAAGATTATTAAAAAACTAAAAAAGGCCTCCCCTATTATCTTTGTCTAATCTACTATCATAAAAAAAATCAAAGGGCTAGGGATACTTTTTGTATGATTTTTCGAGCCGGACACGTTTTTTTCCACCCTGGGAGAATCACCCAGTTAAAAAAACCTGTACTACTGTCCCACTGCTGTGCAAAGGCCTCCCTTCCCTCCTTCCACACATTTTTGTTTTACGCAATTATTTACTCAGGTATTATTATTAAATTATTAGGTACTAACTACCTTATAAACATTAAATGAAACAAACCATCTTCATCTATAATCAAGAAATAATAAACATGTCTTATTTATCGCGCTTTTCATTTGACTATTTTCGTAAGACAAGATTCATCAAGTTCAATAAATGCAATAGTAGTGTCTAAGCTCCCGCGTAGCTATCTGCTCCAAGGTACCTGAGGAACTTAGGTTTCCTCCAGAGTACCTAAGGTACCTAGCTGTGGGTCTGTTCCAGCCAAGTTCCAGCCAGTTCCAGCCCAGTTCTAGTTAGCAGTGCAACTGTTTGGTGAGCGGAGCGTTGGTGTTGCCAGTAGAGACGAGACTTCTGGTGGTTCTGAAACGAATGCTTGCTGTTAGGGTTAGGTTAGCGGCTAGATGGCATGCATCTGCCTTAGCTCGCGCTGTTTCTATGGTTTTTCAAATCTTTTTCTGTCTTGTGGGAAATGATTTATGGTATGGCAAAAACATATTGTCCTGGAAGAACATATTTAAAATTTAAGCCCGAACCGTTCAGTAGTTTTTGAGTGAAAGAGCAACAAACATAAGTAAGTACATCAATACGTTTATAATATCTAGTAAGGATGTAGGTACTAGCATTTGCCAACATTTTTCGTAGGCCGTCATCCCATCGGCCGACTTTCTACACTACAGTCGCGTTTCCCTTCAAGAACACGTAGCTGGCAACACCACAGACTGCGCCGCCTCCCCACTCGTATGTGTCTCTACTCGTCCACCGCTGCACAAACCTCCCCCCAACCCCAAATGAAGGTTATTTGCCACCACGCTCGCCAGCGCACTGGCAATCGCAGTGGCGTTGTTAAAAAGACTGAAAGACGCTTTTTCCTTCGTCTTATACCTGGTTTACACTTTGTTAATATCAAGTGCCAGTGACACATGCATGCGTATTATAACCGCGATTTATAGACGCGTCGCCGCACCGCGCGTCTTCAAATCGCAAAACTCAAGACGCAGCTGTGTTAAAGATAGCATGCCTTTTAGTTCAAAAATTCCGTGAACCATTACCGGATACATGGCAATACGAATTGCGAGCGATACGGAACATGCCGATGTCAGTAATTCACTTTATGTTTTATTCTGTCTGCAGTTAGTTTAATGGTCAGTTTAAAGTTTTTCTATTCCTTGATTGTAATTTTCGTTGTTAATTAAAGATCTATGTACCTACTTTATGTTCAAATAAAATGAATTTACTGATATCATTATATCACTAGGGGAGGTCTATGTCCAGCAGTGGACTAATATAGGTTGATGATGATATTTATTTACTAAGTAACTAATACGGTTTAATAACCAATTACATTAGTTTACAGAAATTTTAAATAATTGTATCAATTTATATTTATATCTACAAAATTAAAATGATGATGATTACATCACTTGCCCTTGTCACTCGCACGTGCTACTAACACAGTGTAAACCAGGCATTTGTTCGCCTCTGTTGCCAGTGCATATTCTGCTCTCGGGCGTCCAGCTAGAGTGCACAATCCTCTGACCTGTCACAGTCTACTTCAGCCGCTTCTCCGCCTCCCCCTCGAAGATGACCTGGTACAGGTACAGCAGCATCAGCACCATGCAAAGGATGCCAGCCAGTGCCACGACCACGCTGCAACCACACTCAGCATCAGACTTCTAGTCCACTGCTGGACATAGGCCTCCCCTAATGAGCGTCATAGCGCCCACACAGCACCTAACTATACATTATTAATAACTAGCGACCCGCCCCGGCTTCGCACGGTTATTATACGTATAAAACTTCCTCTTGAATCACTCTTATCTATTAAAAAACCGCATCAAAATCCGTTGCGTAGTTTTAAAGATTTAAGCATTCAAAGGGACACAAGGACATAGGGACAGAAAAAGCGACTTTGTTTTATACTAATGTAGTGATGTAGTGATATTTATGTACGGGTATTTATCGCGTTTATTTACCTATTTTTGCCAACGTTTCGACAGGTTTACACACTGCCGTGGTCACGGGATGACTGGAGTAACTGGAGCTACCGCCTCTGCGAAAGGGGGTCTGCTGAATTTTCAACTACCCGCATTTCTTCTTCATTGATAGGATGACGACATACATACAACACTTAAGTGTCCGCGACGCGACGCATTGAGAAACCGGCCTAGGACGAGTACAACGTAGTAAAAGTCGGGAAAAATAGGTAAAATAAACGCGATAAATACCCGTACATAAATATTTATTATTATCAATAATATTCATTTCTCAACTCCACTTGTTTTGTACATGAATAAGTTTGTTTTTACTTAGGTATTACTTACAGTTTTTTTAGTTTAATTTTATTGCTATATTAAGTACGCAATTGTCGACGAAAAAAAGGTGTGTTCACACTTATTTAGTATAATACTTACTAGCGACCCGCCCCAGCTTCGCACGGTTTTAGTATACGTATAAACCTCCCTCTTGAATCACTCTCTATCTATTGAAACTGCATCAAAATCCGTTGCGTAGTTTTTTTTAAAGTTTTAAGCGTACATAGGGACATAGGGACAGAGAAAGCGACCATGTTATAAACTATGTAGTGATAAGTTGTAAGTTCCTTACTGCCTACGTATTCGAACACTCATGAATAGTCTGGTCCACACGATACAGAGCTATCTGTCTCCCGCCTAAAGACCTAAGTATCAGCACCGCCAGCCAGGGCCGGCACCAGTGCCCCCCCGCTCACCTGAACACCCCCCCGCAGACCCGCAGCACGCCCCCCACACAGCCCCCGAGGCACAGCCCCAGCCGCCCGCACAGGCAGCGCGTCTGGAAGCACGCACAGCGCGGACAGTCCCCCAGCGCCTCGCAGCACCCCAGGCAACACTGTACAACAAATATTACGAATGGACTTTCATGCTGTTGACCCCAGGTGGCCATGACAGCCGGACTATTGGCGGGCGCAGAGGGCGCCACACCGGTAGAGTTATGATGGGGCAACACGCACAAGGGCCATGTATCATGTGGCTTGGCTTGGGCTGTTGTCAGATGCTACAAGAGGAGAGAAGCAACATTGCAACAACACCCCACTGTCATACAGCTTACAGCCTACAGCTTACTACACACCACTGCACAGATTTTGAAGCGTGTCTCGTATCGCGTCAGTTATGCCAGAAACATACTTGCGTGTCGCAGTGTGTCGGGGCGCGCCAGAAGCATATCGGTTTCATACATTTAGTATGGTTAGGGACATACTTGTATGGCGTGTCGTGGCGCGCCACGGTCTATCGTGTCGCAGACTGCTAGCCACCGATTGCGCCAGAGCGGTGGTGGGGGTTATGTCGCGACAGGCAAATGTGTTTCTATACTGGCGCGTGGCTCGTGGCGCGAAAACTTTTTAATTTAGTAATACCTGTTTATTTGCAGCAAAATGGACGATCTTATAGAACTTGTTCGTAAACGAAAAGTAATATATGACTCAACGTGTAAAGAGTACAAGGATCATTTGATTAAAAATGCTGCTTGGGAAGAAATTGCTGCAATTTTGAAAGAACCAGGTAAGTAAGTTAATAAAACAGTATTTTAAGTACTTTACTATTTAATTATTTATTGCGCCCCGGCTTCGCACGGGTGTATACTTAAAAGCCTTCCTCTTGAATCACTATCGATAAAAAAACGGCTTCAAAATCCGTTGCATAGTTATGTATAAAGATAGGTTTATCAAACATAGAGACAAACAAAGAGACAGCGGGAAGCTATTTTGTTTTAAACTAGTAGGAAGTAGTAGGGGTAGTGAAAATAAAGTTTGTTTATTATATCAATGTATTTGAAAAGGGATAAATGAATAATTATACAAAATTAACAATTTTATTAATAAGTTCAGTTGGGGCAAGATGCTAAAATTCAAGATGCTAGTCTAGTTAAGGTCAGTTCGGGGAAGTGCGGCGTATTTTATTTTAAGTTCACTTTGCACTCGAATTGTGTCTAAACTGTGAACATTTTGAAATAGGTAATTAATTTCAGTACCACATTCCCTAATGAATTATCTACGTATAGAACCTGCAATTTAAAGTTCTGATGTAGTTTTCAATGTAGGTATTTGATTGGGTTTTTAACAGCTTGTTCTTCTTCTGCTTCCCAACGAAATGTAAAGTAACTAACGCAAGTGCGGCAGTGGTCTAAAAATGCCAGTAAAACTCTTATCTGTAATTTCAACGTGAATATCAGAAAGAGGAATGTTCAAATAGAAGATATATATATATATATGAGACTCTTGCATCCTCGAAATAAGATTCACCTAAAAAAATTGAAAATTGTGAAATGGGGAAAGTGTGGCATAATTCTTAAGGAACAAGCTTTCCAGTGGTACTAAACATTTATACCTGACTGGCTGTTGAGCCCGACCCCTACTTTCACTGTACTGGTGAGGTGTTTATAATAAAACAACTTGAACTCTCGGAGTGGACTGAATTTTATTTAAAATATGAAATGACCCTATCTAAATCCGTGCGTTCTCGTCAGCGCGATTCAGAGCTCGTCACTTTTTACTAGCGACATCTCGCTTCAAAATAAAGGTACTACAATGCTAACGGCCTACTAGACTGAACATCAGTAATAGCGACATCTAGTGCTATGCTACTAGACTAAACATACCGCCCGCGAAGGACGTAATATGCTACGTCCTTACAAAGGTTACTTAAAAAAAATCTACATAAAAATACTGTTACTGCTAAAATTACATCATCTCCAAATACTACTGGAACTTAAGTTCTACTTGCTTTATATTTTAATTTGCACACATACTTTACTTGCTCATATTATATAACAAATTGTTGTACTTTAAGAAATCAAATAAAAACAGAATAATGAAAAATACAGTCTAATTAGCTTTCTAAATTGTCTGAGCGACTAAAGTTGTTATTCAGAATTAAGAACTTACACAATTGAATCTAGATCTAACTTAATTAAACTTAAATCATATGGACTTATATTGTTAAATATTATCATTGTAAATACAGTTTGGAAGTTGGTCTCTTTATTAGAACTTTGTTTGTGCACAGAGTGACTACACATGTGACATGATCTTTTTACTAATTTAGTTAGTTATTCATGGGACCAATGACTCCAAAAACTCTGCAAAGACCTTTGAATGAGTTGCCACCTTGTAAAGGATCAGATTTCTTTGTAGGTATTCAAACTTTTGGTCTGCTAATAATGGTTCCCTATCGGAAAGTAACCCGGAGTCAGTGGAAGGATTTCATTAGAATATGTACTATTAAGTATTCTCTTTCATTACTGCTTGGTGAGGTAAGTAAAACGCTTCATTTTTATTCTGGTCATTCTTCTGAACTGCTTTCATGTGCTCTAAATTTAAATACTTGTTTATTACCTCCTTATATTGATTCTTTAAGTAATTATCCTTTGAATACCTTTTCTCTAATGATTTTAATGTGCCTCCAGCTATGTTCCTTGAGTTACCATGCATACATTGTGGATGTTCTTCTTTAAATGGTAACTTAACTATGTTCTTCCCATCTGTAGCTCTTACACTAGTTTGTGCAAAATCATTAGCTTTTAGCGGATAGCTGGTCTGATCGCGTGGGATGTGTAGTAAAGTATGATGTCTTCTGCGACAAATCCGACAAGTGGTGGGTTTTCTACAATTGTTTACACTATGATTTCCACCAAGACAGTTAAAACACATTCTCTTTTTCATTACAAATTCTCGCCGCTTGTTTAGATCTAGCTTACAAAACTTCTTACAGAATGTGATCTTGTGATTGTCGGTGCACAATTCACAGGGTATAGGTCTCTTCAATGTTTTTGTACTTTCTTCCTCTGAGGTAACAATAAATGACTTAGTTACTGATTGTTGTTGATTAAAACTGTTTTGACGCTGTACTTGTTCTTGTTTTTCGGGTTCAATAAACTCTAAGGCTCGGAATCTCCTTTCTAAGAATGCTTTAAACTGAGCGAAGGTGGGCAATTCATTCATGTTTCCATCTGGGCTTGAGATCGAAAGTTCCCATTGTTTCTGGGTTTCATAATCTAATTTTGAACTAAGTATGTGAATGATTATAATATCCCATGTAGTCACCTGTACGCCCAAACAACTTAGTGCATTTAAACAATCTGAACTAGTGTCTAAAAGATCTTTCAATGCCGAAGCGGACTCCATTACCATTGCTCTTTGTCTACACAATTTGTTCAAAATGGATTTTGACAAAAATCTTTTATTATATCTATTTTCTAAAAGTTCCCAACAACGTGAGTAGTTTGAGTTCGTTATAGGAGTGTGTCTGATGAGCTGTTCTGCCTCATCTTTAAGATGCGCTTTTAGATAGTGAAGTTTTTGTACATTGTCTAGAGATGTATTTTTGTGGACTAGTGAAACAAACAGGTCGCGGAACGTAGCCCATTCCTCGTACTTCCCGGAGAAATGCGGAATTGATATTTTTGGTAACTTGGCTAAAGAAGAGGCTGAACTGCTCATGTCAGACTTAGCTTGACCTGGTGTTTCAGATGGTTGTGGATGTTTTACAGTGATCTTTTCCAACGTGTCTTTCATACAACATTTACTTATTAAATAGTTTTCCTCTGTTTGTTCATTGACTTTTTCTATCATATAAGGGCTTTTACATAGATCTCTTTTTGGAAACTTGCTAAACAATTGAAAATGGTTGTCTCTGAAACGTGCCCAATCTTTTTCTAAAATTTCGAGTTTTGAGGTTATGTAGTTGCAAGTTAATTTATCTTTAGAACATTTTTTGAAATTGATTAATCCTCTTTCAATTGATTTGCTTATTTCGCTTTGAGTGCTAATACATAGATCCATTTTGAACGACTTTTATTTACAAAAAACACAAGAACTAAAAAGATACGGAATTTACCTAAACAAACACGAAATGCACTATTTATCTACTTATGTACTTAAAACTACGACTATTAAACGTCTATAAACAAATGGTAGGTATGTAATGTACCTACTACGAACCGAATTTCACAAAATGTTACCTACTGCACCGAACTGAAAGGTGCCGGTAGGTATAGTCGTCACGTAAAAAGCACTTCGAACTTGTTATTTTATTATAAATTCACAGGAACTAAAGTCACTACACCGAACTGATAGGTTGTAGGTAAGCTAAAACCGTTACGTAAACACTAAAAAACACTTGACAGAAACAGGTAAGTATCTTAACTAAACTTGCAACATGGTCTTTGTTTCTGTACCTATCACACAACACAATATAAAGTACTTACAGTTTTTTCAGCTACCACCTACGCACTGTGATCCTATATGTGACGCACTCGGAGCTGTTGGCTGGTATCCTCGCGTCAGCCAACAGTCTTCTATCTCCAGTACGCAGGGGAAATCGCCTCGTCTGTGGTGCGGGGGGAGGCAGTTCCACTGTCTACCTCAACCGCCTGCCTTGAACTCTCTTTTGAGCACGATGATGGAAGATCACCGGCCTTGTACTCTTCTTTAGGTACACGATACCATTGAACTGATCTGAACTTCACAGGTGTACTTGAACTAAACTTAAACTCAGCTGAGTGAGCATTTGAACTGATCTGAACTCCATATGTGCACTTGAACTCCACTACTGGTGCACTTGAACTGTACTGAACTCCACTACTGGTGCACTTGAACTGTACTGAACTCCACTACTGGTGCACTGCAGTTTGCTGCAGACGCTCACTGAAGCTGACAGACACTAGGTGTCGTCGGCTCAGAGCGATAGGCGGGGGATCTGGAAGATCCGCACCCGCATAAGTCGGTGGCATGGATACCACCGACTCCGAATGTCGATCTTTTGCCGCTGCGATCCACAGCACAGAACGACTCACCCTCCACTTCCACAAAACATGCAGTACCATGACTGACCATCATCAGGCTCGTTAAGGACCAATGTTGAGCCCGACCCCTACTTTCACTGTACTGGTGAGGTGTTTATAATAAAACAACTTGAACTCTCGGAGTGGACTGAATTTTATTTAAAATATGAAATGACCCTATCTAAATCCGTGCGTTCTCGTCAGCGCGATTCAGAGCTCGTCACTTTTTACTAGCGACATCTCGCTTCAAAATAAAGGTACTACAATGCTAACGGCCTACTAGACTGAACATCAGTAATAGCGACATCTAGTGCTATGCTACTAGACTAAACACTGGCCAAGACGGAAGGTAAAGGTAATGGGATGTATTTATGTACCTACTATGTCCTTTTGACAACAATGCTCGCTCATATTGATGATGATTTAATGATGATGTACTTTACCATTTTACTATTTTGTACCATTTTGTTAATTTGCTTTTTAAATGAAGAATAGAGTTTAACTTATTATTTTTTACTAATTTAACTTATTAAGATTACGATATTCAAACAATTCAAAAAAATTAAGACGAAAATTAGGAAAGGCTATATCAAAATTATGGAGCACTTAATAATTAAAGTTTCATATTTTTTTATTAATGAAATTAAATTTTTTTTTTTGAAATTAGAAATTAATGAATAATTTTAGTATTAGTTATTTTCTTAGCATAATAAGCTAATGACATTCAGTCTCTCATAAGTTCCTAAACTAATTTAGTGACTATTATTTTTCACCATGAATATATTGCTATGAATCATATGAACTGGTGTTGCAGCAGAACAAAGACCTACAGCAAGAGCTTACAGAGTGTAGAATAAGACTTGAAAACTTAGAGTAGGTACAAGCCCTTGCCTTCCGCAACATGTTTCTATAGTACAGATCTGCAAACAGAGCTTAGTAAAATTGATCCAAACATGTCGAATGTGGATATTACTACACCATGTAGCCATGGTCACAGTCAAATGCCTCTCATAAAAGGGAGAAGTAAAATTAAAAAGTATGTCAAATTAAACCACTTCATAAGGAAGTCAGAAAAAAAAAATCAAGAAACAAAAACAGCTTCTTAATAGCAGGCAGGGCGGGTTGACCTCGCCCTCGCTTTTCTGCCTGTATGTGAACGCACTGGTCGAGAGACTCAGCAGCATGCCTGTAGGCTGCCACGTTGGCGGGGTCTGTATTAACAACCTCAGCTATGCCGATGACATGGTGCTGCTGGCTCCCTCGATCAACGCTCTCCGAAAGCTTTTAGCTGAATGCGAGTCCTATGCTGCGTCACATGGGCTCTATTACAATATAAAGAAGTCAGAATTCATGGTCTTCAAGGCGGGTGCCAAATGTCCAGTCTTTGTTCCACCTGTAACATTGTACGGGCTGCCACTTCAAAGGGTTCAACAATTCAAGTACCTAGGACATGTGGTAACTGAAGACCTGAAGGACGATGCTGATATGGAGAGGGAACGCAGAGCATTGTCAGTCCGGGCAAATATGCTGGCCCGTAGATTCGCACGATGTACAGATGCTGTGAAAATTACCTTATTTAAAGCATACTGTACATCTTTGTACACAGCGAGCCTATGGGTCAGCTATACCCAAAAGGCGTACAATGCTCTGCGTATCCAATATAATAACGCATTTAGGATGCTGCTTAAGCTGCCGCGATTCTGCAGTGCCTCGGGTATGTTCGCTGAGGCGCGCACGGATTCATTTGATGCCATCTGGCGCAAAAAAACAGCCTCACTGCTCAGTAGAACCCGCGGGAGCAGCAACAGCATCCTAAATGCTATATCGAACAGATACGACTGTCCTGTGATGTATCAGCTCACTCAGAGGACAAAATCCCTTTTTAGTATTAAGTATTAACCCCCCTAGTTTTTAAGTGTCACTAACAAAATAGACTTAAGTTGTCTCAATAAAGAAACATTTTATTTATTTATTTATTTAATAATGCTAAACTGAGCAAGGAAAAGTGCAAATGTAACTTGCAAATAGAGTTAGACTCCTGTTATAATTTAATAGGACGGAACTCAAAAGATCTAGACGATCTAATTTTTCGATCTAATTTTTAGTCACAGTGTCGGGGCTTTGCCACGTCCACTTCGTTTGAGGCTGTTTCTTAAAGAAGGAGTTCATTAATAACAGTCCCTCTTTCTCAAGGAAGTTGACAAGCATTTGCCCCCAATGGAATCAGGAATCACATTCCTGATTCCATAACCATGCGGGCCTATTACGGGCGTTAGATGTTGACATAGTCAAGTTTGCTATTTCATAATATTTATTATGTGTTCACATTTTGATAATAATTAGGTTCATCATCATCATCATCATCAACCTATATTAATCCACTGCTGGACATAGGCCTCCCCCAATGAACGCCATAGCGCCCTGTCTTCAGCTTCAGCAGTCTTCAGTCTTTCGCAATCCGTCATCCTTCCTGGCCGGAGGGCGTCCTACGCTACGTTTACCGAGTCGCGGTCTCCACTCAAGAACACGTTTACCCCAACGGTTGTCGGCAATAATTAGGTTGAAATACTATAGTAATTAGGTGAGCACCTACTTCCCTAATAAATGGTATTTTGAGCTTTTTTTTTTGTTTTATTTAAGACTAGCTGGTGCCCGCGACTTCGTCTGCGCATGATTAGTATTTCGAGTACTCGCGATTTTACTTGCGTAATTCCTTTTCCCGTGAGGTTTTCGTGATAAAATAAAGCCTATGTGTTATTCCAGCCTATAATCTATCTCTTTGCCAAATTTCATCCAGTACCGTTCAGCAGTTTTTGTGTGAAAGAGTAACAAACATCCATCCATCTATCAATCTGTCCATCCATCTATCCATTCATACTTACAAACTTACGCGTTTATCAGTTCAATTTTTTCAAAAATTTCTCACAGCATCTGAACGACGCGTACGTACGCGTCGTTCAAAAGCTGTGAGAAATTTTTGAAAACCCGTATAGCCCAGGGGAACCAAACTGAATTCCGGGATAAAATGTATCCCATGTCCAATCGTCCCGAGTTCCATTCGAATTCATTCACTTCCGTCGTGATGCGTGGTTAAAGAATTTTTCTTTCACCCTCTCTCCCAGGGGAACCTTACCGAATTCCGGGATAAAAAGTGTCCCATGTCCTTCCTTGTAGTATGAACTCAAATCGTCCCGAGTTTCATTCCAACTCATTTAGCATTTTCGGCGTGATGCGCGGTAAAGGAATTTTACTTTCATACCCTCTCCCATGAGAACCTTACTGAATTCCGGGATAAAAAGTATTCTATGTCCTTCCTCGTAGTATGACCTATAATCATGCTGAGTTTCATTTCAATTCATCAAGTAGTTTCGGCGTGATGCGCGTTTACGATACAGACAGACAGACAGACAGACAGACAGACAGACAGACAGACAGACAGACATGAATGAAAAAAATTACAGTTTTGGCTTGAGTATCGATAATAGAGTGCCCTCCAAAAAAAATTTTCAAAATATCTTCAATGTACAGAATTGGACCTGTTACAGTTTTATTATAAGTATAGATAATAATAATATAAGGACGATCAATATTAGCGAAAAAAAATAAGAAGATAAGTGGGAAAAACCCAATTCACGAATACAGTTTTACATTTTAGGTACTACTAAAATTACCTACCTACCTTAAAATAGGCTTAGTTTCGTAAGCAAGTGAATATTCGGCAATTAGAGCCTGGCGACATTTATTAGGTACTGGTCACCAGGCCTAATTTGTCGAAACAAAATAATATGTAGATGCATATTATTAAATTATACAATTTCCAACGTTTAAACATGTAAGCACCAGCAGTTAAACAGAATTATTCAAATAGATCTACTAAGTTTAACCGTGTAAAAGGCAGTTATGAAATTGTCATTCTCCTAAGCTTCCACGAAAAAGTGTGTATGTGCCACATAGAGCATTTTATGAGGTTATAAGCACCACGTAAAAATATGTAAGTGTAATAAAATCTAAACCAGTATAGATTCAAATAAAAAAAAGTATCCATCATAAACTAGATCTACAGTAAGAGCATCTCACCAATTTTCACAGAAATATCTCAAAAAGGGCTCCAGATATAAGCATTTGAACATTTTCAAATCTTTAAAACGCTCTCCTGTAAAATTTGTGTTTTGCAGATAGGTACACAACTATACGTAGGGAGTGTCGATATATACATAATTGTTCGCAAACTTCATGGATATATCTAACTGCCTGTCTATAAAGTTAGAAGTTAACCGGGAGTGCGGGGAGGGGTAAACCCCGCGCGGTGATCGCTCGTCAAATAGCCGCGCTAACACCATTGTATTTCACCTTAATATTAGTAAATCTTAGCGCAAAAACAAAAATAAACTAAAGTATTCAATTATTTCATCATAGACTATGTGATCTGTATTAATCTGAATATAAGTTTTACAGATTTGGCTACATTTGTGGTCAAAATTCTCTACAGATACAGATAAATCTGTATATATGGCAACACTGGGCCATGATACCTCGTGTCGCGACACGATAGTGTGCACGCTCACCGCTGCGACAGTAAGCATTGCGACACGCTGGGACACGTAAATATGTTTCCGGCCTTAGTTGCACGCTTTCTGACGCACACTGCGTCTTTTAAGCGTGATTTCTGGACGCTGCGCGCTGTGTCGCGCGTAAAGCACAGGACGCACCTGTGTGAAGCGTCTTAGTGTTGCATGGACAATTATACAAAATGTTCCGTGAATAATTATCGGAAAATAGCAGGACGCGGAGACGAGTCGGAAGATGAAATCGTAGCGATGTAGTGTGTAAGATCGTCGCGTTTTATTACAAACTGCAAGCAAATCAAGCGGCGGCGCAAGACGCGCTTCTAAATCGCCGCCACAGAATAGATCGCCGCTGTTTGGTGGAGCTAAGCTCTTTCCTTGCCTCGTTAGTCGCCAGCGCCAAACAAAAACTAACAATTTAAGATAAAATCTTTCGTAGTTTGAAAATGACTGCTGGATACGTGGGAACCTAGTTCCTGTTGTAAGATCAGCAACGTTTCATCTCTTTACGAGAGACTTGTTCAGGGGAGAGCGGTGCGAGACGCGCACTCCCGCGTCCCAGCGAGAAACCCTCAACATTTCCCTCGTTAAGGGATGACACTCTGAAGTTCTTAGAAAACTAACATACACAGTAAGTAAGTACCTAATGTGTAATTCGATTTACCTAACTAATCCAATTATATTACCAATTCATTGCTTCCTCTGTATAATATAAGTTTAAAAAGCGCCTATCGCTTATACAGGTGTTTAAATTTATGTGTACGTTCCTATTATCTACGATTAATGTACACTGCACGATGCTGTGTGGACTGTCCGGAATTATTATTCATTTATTATTTACTGGTTTGTATTAGATACTGTGATATATATGTTAAATTTTATTAATCTTTTAAATTGATAATTGTTATGACTGATTTATCTAAAACTCAGTATGGAAAGTTAGATTATTAAGAATGTTTAACAGTTAAGATAGTTAACTAAAGTTTAGCAAGACTAACTAGATGGCGAGGTGATATCTCACCTATCTAGTCTTAAGATTTCCTTGTAAATGTTTTACTAGCAGAGCCTCGCGGTTTCACCCGAGCAATTCCCGTCACCGTGTGAATTCCTGGATAAAATATAGTCAATGTGTTATTCCAGACTATAATCTATCTCTGTACCAAATATGTTCAGTAGTTTTTGCGTGAAAGAGTAACAAATATCCATCCATCCATACTTAGAAACTTTTGCGTTTATAATATTAGTAGGATAGTGCCTATATAACTAATAACTAATCTAAGAACGCTCACCGCCTTGACGCCCGCGCACCAGTTCCGACAGGGGTACAGGTGGACGCAGCCGCAGTCCTCTTGCTCCGGCCCTCCGTCCCCTTTCCCCTTCTTAGACTTTCCCTCTTTCCCCTTCTTGGATTTGCCCCCTTTTTCCTTCCCAGATTTGCCCTCTTTCCCCTTCTTGGATTTGCCAACTTTTCCCTTCCCAGACTTGCCCTCTTTTCTCTTCCCAGACTTGCCCTCTTTTCCCTTCCCCACTTCGTCGCCCACTTCAGAGAAAGCTGGCCATGTGAAGCGGAATCTGAGGATTCAGGTTTTCAATTCAATTCAATGCAATTCAAATTCAATTAAAATTGCTTTATTACCTTTAGAACTTACAGGATTCTTGGTTAATAATTAAAACGAGAAAATAACGTGCACACATTCATTCAAAATTCTAATAAAAGGTTTGAACAAAAAAAACTTCGTTTTCGTAAATCGCTGAAAATTTTCGTAAGTTTTAAATGTCTGTAAAAAAATGGTAAATGACTCAGATACCTAAGAACATGTTTTTTTTAGATTGCTTACACATTAGTTTTACTTAAATTAAACAAAAAAAAATTCACTGGCCTTTTGAACTGGCAATGATTAGCAACTAACTGTAAAATTTTGGGTAACTATTTTCCTTGCCCAAAGAAACAGTCAGTCTAAGACAACTATTGCTTAGATGTTTCCAAATAGTCTACACTACCTTCGCCCACCAGCTTTGCACCCACCTTCCAATCACCCTGTATAAAACACCCAGAAATCCGGAACATATTTGCAGATCATACAAACATCAGTCCTAAAGCAGGAATCGAACCCTCAACCTCCCGGAGTCGCAGGCAGACCTTCGCCGAAATCGGTTGACAAATACATATTGCCTTTCTTCTGAGTATTTCGGAAGTCTACTGGGATCGCCTACCCGCATTCCGGTCTCAAAGACCCCTCCTCTCTCCCCCGGGAAGAGGGAATTCACACAATCAAACAGTTCAATTCTTGGCGATAAGGCTCTTTGTCTCAATTATTTACATGTTCATAGAATTTGCTGGCGAGTTAAGTAGATACAGCGTGTACACACTACTTACTTGGTATTTGGATCGAACATTTGATTATTTAATAGTACATTACACCTAAAAGAAAACTAAAATTAAGTATATATACAACTCACAAAGTTCTAAAAATAATAACAATAGATGTAAACTCGGATATGTCAGTGTTTCTTGACTTGACTTCTTATCTGATGGCAACTTGTGTCTGGTTATACACTTTTCTGCCAGTGTCCGGGTCATGGAAATCTAGTTTGCATCCCATTCTCGGACTTCTGTCCAAGAAACCATGATGACAGATGTGACTTCGAGTCACTGACCTCTATATATAGAGTCCGTTTCATGAAAAAAGTCCCACGGCAACTGGTGGAACTAAATTTGACAGGTTGCCATATGCTTGCTGGCTTCATTCGGTCGCAAAGATTATATTATAGGAACGTAAGGTACCTACGAAAGAGAAGTAAGAATTAGAAACATTGTTTTCTTTGGCGTAATCGAACAAGAGAAGACTTATTTTGATCTTGAAGATAGAATATTAAAAATAATAAACGAAAACTTGGAAGTTGGATGCTGTAAAAATGAAATTCAACAAGTAAAAAGATTGGGAAAAAAGTGTGACAAAGCAAGACCTATAACGGTTAGTCTAACGACATACGGGAAAA
Organism: Eupithecia centaureata; assembly: GCA_944547425.1. Lineage (NCBI taxonomy): Eukaryota > Metazoa > Arthropoda > Insecta > Lepidoptera > Geometridae > Eupithecia > Eupithecia centaureata. The sequence continues at coordinate 172,038 of OX155704.1, read as the reverse complement.
AATACAAATATTAAAAAATAAAAATAAGTTAACTAATTCCGGTATGTACATTAAGGAAGACTACCCACCAAAAATTCTGCAACAAAGAAAAGGTTTACAAGATCAACTAAAAGCAGAAATAGAAGGAGGGAAAAAAGCTTTCATTAAATATAACAAGCTCATAATAATACCTGAAAGGACCAATAATGACAACGGAAAAAGCTACAGTAACCGAAATTACAAACGTAAACCGAATGAATCCAGCCCAAATACAAGCAAAGAGGATTATAGTAGAGTAACAAAAAAAACCAAACCATCAACTGAAAACCGAAGCATAACTCAATACATGTCATTTCAACAAAGAGCAAACCACCGAAACAGCAGCCAAGAAAATGAAACATAGCAATCAATGCTCCCTCCCCCAGAACGGCTAGTCACCGCGGGGGCAGTAGACTCCCACCCTCCAAGGACCATAAAGTACTACATCGCGACTTTCAACGTACGCTCACTTCTGGGCGAAACTAGGATCATCGAGCTTGAACACGCACTATCTAAAATTAAATGGGACATCGTCGGCATCGCCGAAGTGAGAAGAGAAGGCTACAAAATTGAAGACAGGGGTGAATACACTCTATGTTACTATGGAATAAAACAAGGAGAGAAAGGAGTTGGATTTCTAGTAAAAAAACAAAAAAATACTGAGATTGAAGATTTCATAGCAATATCGGAGAGAGTCGCCTTGCTCAACATAAAGATCCATTCATTATCCTACTCGATCGTTCAAGTATATGCTCCCACTGAAAACGCTAAAAAAGTAGAGATCAAAACCTTCTACGATGACTTAAATAAAGCTATGAACAAATGCACCAAAAATTCAATAATTATGGGCGATCTAAATGCAAAAATAGGCAAACCAGAAAAGAATGAAAATCTGATTATGGGACAGTATGGATATGGCAAAAGAAACAATCGAGGTCAAATTTTCATTGACTTCTGCCTTCAATACAAATTAAAAATCACTAACACCCTATTCCAAAAGCCTAATAAACTCAAATGGACGTGGTTATCACCAAATGGTAAAACAAAAAACGAAATCGACTTTATAACTACAAATCAACCTAAATATGTACAAAATACTACTGTACTTAACAGATTTTCACATTCTAGCGATCATAGAATGGTGAGAATGACTTTAGGTTTCCAACACAAAAAGAAATCTAGAGCAAACTATGGAAATCTACCCATTCAAAACATTGACTCTACAATCTTGGAAAAAGAATTTATAATAAATACTACAGCGACAACGGAAACGGCACAAGACTTGTATGACACTATTCAAAATAACTTTAAAAAATGCTTAAATAAAGCCAGCTCTACAAAAACAACAAAAATATCACAGTCAATAATCACAGACGAAGTACTACAACTATATGAGTTTAGAGACCAACTGAAACATAAATCTAACAAAACTAAAAATGAAAAACTACAACTCAGTAAAATATACAGAGACATAAACAAGAAAACAAAACAAAACTTACAAAACTATAGAACCAAGACCCTACAAGATTTTCTAGACAAAACTGGCGGAGTGAAGCAAGCTTACAAAAAACTGGACACAACAAAACAATTAATGACTCATCTTTGTAACTCATCTGGAACCACAGTTACAAACAGGAGGGAAATATTAAACATAGCCACCCAATTTTACCAGCAACTTTACAGCAGTAAAGATATGATCGAGGAGACACAGAACGCGAGTTATGAAGAAAACATTGACCTAGCTCCACCATTTCTAGAAAGCGAAATAGAACTATCTATAAAGAGACTCAAGCCAGGAAAATGCCCTGGTCCAGATGGAATTACCAATGACATGATATTAGCTGGTAAAAACGTGTTAATTAAACCGCTTACTCTGTTATTCAACCTTATCCTCAAAGAAAACAAAATACCACACCAATGGACTACTTCGGAAATAACACTTATATATAAAAAGGGAGACCCAAAGTTAATCACTAACTACAGACCGATCAGTTTAATTTCTTGTGTATATAAAGTGTTTTCCACAGTGTTGCTCCGCAGAATCTCAAACATAGTCGAAGAGAACCAGCCGGTAGAGCAAGCGGGTTTTAGGAAAAGCTACTCTACAGTCGACCACATACACACCCTAAAACAAGTCATTGAAAAGTACGTAGAGTATGACCAACCGCTTTATATATGCTTTATCGACTACTGTAAGGCTTTTGACTCTATATCTCATTCTTTCATCTGGCAGTCACTCAAAGAACAAGGCATGAATCAAAACTACATTAACCTGATCAAAGAAATATATTGCAAAAGCACCGCAAAGGTAAAGCTCGAGACAGCAGGGACGTCCTTCCGCATCGAACGAGGTGTAAAACAGGGAGACCCGCTTTCGCCGAATATTTTTATCGCCATCCTAGAAAATATATTTAGGTCACTGGAGTGGACAGGACTAGGAATTAAAATTAATGGCGTCTATCTTACGCATCTCAGATTTGCGGATGATATTGTACTGCTCTCTGAAAACTCATCCGAATTGCAATATATGGTAGAGACACTGGCGGAACAAAGTAGAAAAGCTGGATTAGAACTTAATCAAACAAAAACTAAGATAATGACGAACAAAACAGAAATACCTATCACGGTAAATTTAGTAAACCTAGAATACGTCAGTGAATATGTATACCTCGGTCACCTCATTACAGTTAACTACTGCACTGAAAAAGAAATAAATAGGCGGATAAAATCGACATGGAACAAATACTGGGCAATGAAAGAGATTTTCAAGAGCAACTTACCTATTAAACTGAAAAGTAAAGCCATGGACATATGTTTAACACCCTGCCTGACCTATGCTTGCCAGACCTGGACACTAACAAAGAAAATGATAGAGAGACTTAACTTATAAAACTTCCTCTTGAATCACTCTATCTATTAAAAAACCGCATCAAAATCCATTGCGTAGTTTTAAAGATTTAAGCATTCAAAGGGACATAGGGAAATAGGGACAGAAAAAGCGAATTTGTTTTATACTATGTAGTGATTTACTAGCTTTTTCTCACCCCTCACTCTTCCTTCCTTGTAGATCAATAAATGTGGTATTTCGTAGACGCTCGCAGCATCGTAGCGCGTTCTACGAAATTCTCCGCTATCTATCCGAGAACGTAAACAAAGGATGGAAGTTGGTGATGTTGTCAGTCAGGACGAACACATTTGTTATGGAGTACCGCAAGGCGGCGTCTTAGGTCCAACTCTTTTGCACCTCTAACTCGCACTTGACACTTATAAAGTACCAAGCATGACGCTATGGCTAGGTGTAGAGAAACCTGGGTATTCTAACCTGTGGGTTATTCTTCTCACCACACACCGCATTACAACATTTTTGGGTGCACTTTGTACACTGGCTACTAGCTGCCTTATAGTCTAACTTGAAATCGAATTCAAATAGTTTCCAGTGGTACAATCAAAGTCCAGGCTAGGTTTCAAACGTCGAAAATGAATCGATCTCGATTATCAGTTGAGTTCGACAATAAGGCCTCTGGACAGTCAAAGTAAAAAGTGTTTTCTATGAAAGAAACTAGCGTATCGATGTACAGTACATGCATCGGTACGTACTAAATACCCACGCGCGTCAACTGTCTGTGTAAATGAAAAAAGCTCGGTGCAACAACAGCGTACAGTTTTTAATTTAGAAGACTAATGTTTTTTAGATTACGAACATATTTAATTATTTTATACTTACTGTTGAAAAAAAAATCTGGAAGCCACCTAGACCACCTACGGAGTTATGTCTTAAATGCTACACAGGGTGCGCCGCCCCGCGCTCCGCACCAAAGTTGCTCTCGGTGGCCACCAACCATAGGTACAAAATAAAACTATTACAGAGACATTAAAAAAGCTTATGACAGGTAAGTCCAACTACCTAATATAAGAATAAATTTAATAGGTGGCGGCACTAGTATATGAGTTGGGGTGGTGGCGCTAGTATGAGTCGGGGTGGCGGCGCTAGTGCGGGTCGGGGTTGCGCCTTAAGCAGTGATAAGGAGCATTAGCGCGCATTAGATAAGCGAGTCCTATCATTAGTCAGTCGGTCGCAGCACGGAGCTATCTTATCTGTAATCTGTACCTACTTTACATCATCCTTCGCTAAGTATTACGTGAAATCAAGTTTGATTTATTTTAACTTGTGTTTGCAGCCGACTTTAGCTACAGCATAGTGCCCATTATGGAAAACAAATAAAGGTGCTATTTTTTGAAGTAAGTACATAAGTCGCTACCTAAAACTTCCAAAAAAAAATCTAAAAAAAAAAGATCGAAGTATCAAAAATTTGACACGTGACCGTACCTATATGTTTGTTTGGGGCAAAAGTTTAAATTAATTTCCATACAGATTCTTGTTGGAAAGTTTACAAGTAGATGCTCATCTTTTTCACCTTGTTATTGTACGGATACAACTATGTAACATACGGACGATTACAGAATAACATTTTATATCTCAGATTGAGTGTGCTATAAACATTATGACCAAATGACAGTACTTCTAAAAGATAAACTAATCTACAAACACGCTTATCAATGACCTCCAAATTTACAACAACTGTGAGTGTATACATACATAGTACCACAGATAGTACACAAATAAATCGTACGAAGCAGGTCTCCGCTAGCTTCAGTGCACCGAGTGCCTGTTGATAGCGACTCGCGCCAACTTCAGCGCGGAGCCGCCTCCTGTCAAAGTCATCAGAGAGTCAGAGTCAGTCGGCGGCAGAACGCGGTCATGGCAGTGCGCGCGGTGAAACGGACTAGCGGTGTGTTGTTACTGTTACTTGTAATAGCGGAGAGCAGTGGCGTGCCTCCACGGATATTATCGGCGCGTGTCTCGGACGTCGTGTGTGATGAGGCGCAGTGTGCGTTCAGCTTGGAGGTGTTTGGAGCGGCGCAGTGGTCGCTGAGTGCGTCGCGCGGCGCGTGCGGCGCGGCGGAGGCGTCGCGCGGCCGCGTCGCCGTGCCGCGCGGCGCCGGCGCGCTCTACCTGTGCGCGCGGGACGAGGGGGGCGCCTGGCACCACCAAGGAGGACGGATATATTTGGACGCCGCCGACGGTGACGTCACGGTGTGAGTATGCAACCTCCTCGGTCGCGATCTCCTCAATCATTGCTGTCATGTCGCCTAGCGCGCCTAACTTTGATAATTAGGGAAAGTGACCTACTTAGTGAACTGTTGGTATTGAATGGACTTTTGTATGAATGGTCGTGTAACGTCATTAATGTATCATTATTACTGGCTGCACCCTGCGGCTTCACCCGCGTAAAATGTATGTCAAGTAGCCAATGTTTTATTCAAGGCCGAGAACTACGTCTATTTCAAAAAACATCCTAATCCGTTTAGTAGTTTTGGCTCGTAGAGGTAACAAACAACAATTCATCCATCGAAACTTTCGTAGGTATTTAACTGGTGTGATTTCAGCAGGTCCAATAATTTTCTTTAGTTTTTTAGTTGATTGATGTTTCTACTACTTTTTATTTTGTTTACATGCGAGTCTGCATTAGGACACCCTGTATATCATTTTCGGCACAGCATCCGTTCCTAAATGTACTGTACTTCTTCCGTTGAAATTGGTTCAAAATTCAATTATATTGTGTGTGGATCATTGATCAGTTATCAACTCTTTGAAACTACAACCATGTGATAAAGCAATAGTTACGCTAGATATCAATGAACCACGTCACGGGTATTGAACCCGCGCGTTCGCGAGGCGGCTATTGTTAGGTTGGTAGGTAGGTACTGTACATGAGTGTGAAAGGATTTACCATAATAAAGTCCTTCACACAAACTCAGACTATAGAACTATCGAACTATCTAGACGGAGCCCCAATGAAACCCGCACTGAGGCAGGTAAAATTAAGCCTTGGCGTGTACAAACACACTTACACACACATATATGACGAAATTACGCCTTACCTTGTCAGTCCAGCTAAGCCGTCGCGCCGAGTGTCACGCAAAATTATTACGAGATTTAGAGGGACAAAATGTGTGTGTTCAAACCAATCTCGCAACATAAAAAGCAGGATAGAATCACATTTCATGCGAAAGTACACCTGCACGGCAACACTCAGTAAGAGCACACATGTTTACGAAACCGGCTTCAAAATCATTGTTGACAGCGCTCTGTCTAGGTAGTCTGAGCACACAAACTAGGTCATAAACATCTTTATTATAGACATTCATTTATTTACTGCTCAACACACAATACAGAACACATTTTTAAACACATTTTATGAAAATAAAATAAACATTATAAACACGAAAGTTTGTATGTACGAAACTAGAAATGTATGTTACTCTTTCACGCAAAACTACTGAACGGATCCGGGTGAAGTTTTCAATAGATGTAGGCTACTTTTCATCACAAAAATCAGTTTCCATGGGATAGAAATACCTTGAAACGCTTCCATATAAAAACACCTCCCATAGAAAAATCGCGTTCGAAACCGCGAGTTAATAGCTACTCACTAGTAGGTAGGTACTAATCGTAATGCGAGTAAATGCAGGGTAAATCTCCCCATTTCGCTCTATCGACACTGCACTGCGGGGCAACACACCCCCCCCCCCCCCCCCCCGCGGTTGTTGGTCACTCACTCACTACATATCCGATAGTAACTACGTCGAGTCCTCTCGTCACCCATACCGCAATGTTTGAAAACGAAAGTTTTCAAACAGTGCGTCCTACCCGTAATGACCTACGGAGCTGAGACGTGGACACTCACGGTAGGGCTGGTCCACCAGTTCAAAGTCGCTCAGCGAGCTATGGAAAGAGCTATGTGAGGAGTCTTCTGAAGGATAGGATTCGTAATGAATACATCAGACAGAGAACCAAAGTTATCGGCATAGCTCAAAGAATTAGCAAGCTGAAGTGGCAGTGGGCCGGCCATAGAATCTCGCGAAGAACCGATAACAGTTGGGGTAAACGTGTTCTCGAATGGAGACCGCGACTTGGTAAACGTAGTGTAGGATGCCCTCCGGCCAGGTGGGATGACGATCTGCGAAAGACTGCTGGCAGATGCTGGATGTGTCAAGCTGAAGACAGGGCGCTATGGCGCTCAGGAGATGCATATGTCCAGCTGTGGACTTATGAAGGTTGATGATGATGTTTAAGATGCTTAGTGTGCAAAGTAGTCGGAGCACAATTATAATAATACAACTAATAATCATCATCATCATCACCAGCCTATAATAGTCCACTGCTGGACATAGGCCTCTCCTAATGAGCGCCATATATGGCATCATTATGTGGGCAATAACCCCCACATAATGATGCCAACTAATAATAATTCTGGAAAATCCACACAGCATCATCTAGCCCCAAGCTAAGCAGAGCTTGTGTTATGGGTACTAAATTGACTGATTTACCTCACTAGTTCATAACATAGATCGAAACTTTATAGAAAACACCCAGAACCCCGACATAAACTCGCAGACCGTACAAACATTAGTCCCAAGGCAGGCATCGAACTCGCACCTCCTGCGTCGCCACCGTCCACTGATGCTGTTTGTCCCGCTGTAACCGTAGTACTCCCACTTGACCCTTCCGTCCATTGTTCGCTTCCCGGTACTCGGGCGCTCCGGTTACCGCGCGCTATGTACTCCAAGACTTCCTCACCTTACCACTATCATATTCAAATACTATAAGGAAGTTTAAAGCCTTTTTTTGCATGTTTTCTTTTTAATTTTCTACAATTAAGTTTAATAAATATGTATTAGTTTGACATAATCAATTTGTATTAAACTGGAGAAGTCACTGGCTCCTGAAACACAGTTTTTAACTAGTTCAGGAGCCTATGGACTCATTATTGTCTGTAAACTGTCAAAATGTCAATAAAAACCTTTTTTACTTTTACTTTTTTTACTTTTACCTTATACCTACACCTCCGAGCCTTCTTCACGTTACCACTATCAATACTTACACACTTACTATTGACTACGATATACGTATAGTATGGTAGATCAGTTGGTTTGTGTACGATCTGCAATTTGTTCCGTTGGTCGGAGTGTTTTCTATTTATAATAAAAATATATATCTGTGAATATAAATAGATAAACATCTTTATTAACAATGAAAATTACAATTAAAAATTGATTTTTTTTTATATTTTAATGTACTACTTATTAAATATATTTTTGAAAATTGCCCTGTACGACATATCCCCAGGCCATATTAGGCGCCAGCCAGTGCCTTAATCCCCATCCGCATTTGAAATTAGGATTCCGTCCGCATTAGCGAGCGCACTTATAAGAATGAACGCGAACAACAATGACGTAAGTGTGGATAATTTGTGGTGAACGCAGACAAAACGTCAGAACCATATGTCAGATGACGTCACGGGCGCTTGGCACCGACCGCGGGATATTAATGAGGAGTTGGTATTTAGGTGTCCCCTGCATTTAGGTACACATACCTACAATTATTTAAATTCTATTACAGCATATAACGACGCTATCAATCTATTTTGAATTAATTTATAACACGACAAGGTCACTCAGCCAGTTTATTGTGTTTTAATTAAAACTTTCTTAAGAAATAGGCTATTAGTTTCGCGGATACATACAGTGTAGACAGCGTAAAACCGTTCAATTTGGTTCTTTTTTCGCATTGAACCTTGAATATTATCGAAAATATTTTTTTATTTTTATAGGTAGGTTAGTACATACATACTTTTTAATGCTGGACAATTTATACAGTATCACGCTAATACTGTTATGGGCGTATATAAGATATAGGTACATACTGAAGTACCTACTTACCGTTTGGAGGTCAAATGTGCTATTCCCCCAAATGGTTACAGAGGAAGATTTTTGATGTCGGAGTATAATACTGCCCTCATAATGAAGAAGGGCACAACTAACAAATTGTAAAAGTCGAGATAAATGGGTTTAAAGGTTTTCGATGTTTTTCTGACATAATATTCTTTTTATAATTAATTTATAAAATATTTTAATGCAATTAGTTGCATATACATAAGATCTCCCTCAGCATAGTTTTATTATTTATTTATCTTATCCCATTATTTTTAAAATCGTGGTTTTTCCTTTTAACTTAGTACAAAAAATAAAATTTAAGTATAAATTTTACATCAAAAGGTCACAACTAGCCAATTGCGACTTTTTAATGTAATGCTGTTTTATATATTACAATAAAAGGTCACATTCTACGCCAGTTGTGTCTTTCTTATGTAATTTCATAACAGCTTATTTTGGAAATTATTTTACTATGAGGTAAAATTACATATTGTTATTATATTCAAAAATATTTCAAATACCTACCCAACAGGAAATTATTTTTTTATACAAATGAAACGAAAATAATATACCCAATGAAAAAACATTTATTAAATCAATTAAAAAGTCCTTCTTTGTTTGCATATTTAAAGAGATCACATCATACTTACTAATTATTACCTAATCATCCTTCTCGCACAGTTGTAATTATTATTAATCAAGGTTAAATAGTTATATGGCACACAAAAATAATTGAGATCACAACAAATAATTATGAAAGACTATGTTAAGTTTATAATAAAATTGTACCAGAAACTTTACATACCTAATTTTAGCTAGCATTTCTTTTTGATAACAAAATAACTTCCATTTGTTAAAACTTTAAGGAACTCTTATTACACAGTTATTGAAATAGGTACCTAAAAGGAATGCTAGCTCTTATAATAGATTTAATTTTATTAAAAACTTAACATAGTCTATCATTGTTATTTGTTTTGATCTCAATTAATGTTAACTGCCATCTAACTTTTTAACATTAATTAATAGGTAATAATTACAACTGTATGAGAAGGATGATTAGGTAAATAATTAAGTCAGAATAATGGGGGGGGCAAATGATGTGATCTCTTTATATGCAAAGAGTTAGAAGGTTAACTTGTTGATTGATTTAATTAATGTTTCTTTATTCTATTATTTTCATAAATAATATTTGTGAAAAAAATCTTCTATTTATGTAAGTGTAATAATTGATCTCTATAACTTTTAGATTTGAAGGAACTTAAATTACACAGTTAAAGAGATCAATTATTACACTTACATAAATAGAAGATTATTTTCACAAATATTATTTATGAACGAAATATAGAACTATGAACGGAAGATTATAAAATTAATCAACGTTGGTTTAGAATGTCTCTCTATTTATTGCAACAATATTCGTTAATGAGTTTGAGTGAGGTCAGCAGAATAATCATTAACTGCTAAAGTCTCCCAAAAAACTCTTCTATTAGAAGGCATGACAGGACCGAGCTTTGGGAAAATAGCAGACTTTCTTATTGATGTCACACCTCTCTGAATCAACTTTTGTCGTGGTGGCGGAATGCAATTTTTTATATTCCAGTGTTGCCACAAGGCTTCCTGAGACACCTTCATGCCATACAGATGCAAAGGTTTTACCAGTCTCGTGCATCTTTTTATCTCCTATAGGAACAAAACTCTGGTTGAACACGATGATTCTGGGACAAAACATCACAGTTTTGAATTCTTTCAATTTTTTTTCCATACGAGGTAACATAATTACCTCTTAAATAAGCCTTTTTTATTTAGCAAAACAAAAATAATAACATAAGGTGAAAGCCATTTGTGTTCTTTTAACTTAATCATTGTAATATGTGCCTTTTTGAGTTAAAAAATATGAATTTGGATGTTACTTGTGCCTTTAAGGCTTTTCGTAACTCTTTGCTTATTAAGGATAGATTTTTCTTTTAAATTCAGGCAGATGCGCCTTTTTTTCCTGATTCCGAATGTGTATCTAACTAAAATCTGAAAAAAATGTTAGATGTGCCCTTTTTCGTTACAAGGGCAGAATAGTTGTATAAAGGCCAGATGTTGTTGAATGAAACCAGCGGCGTTTGCGGATTATTGTCACGTGATCTACTTTTTGCACTCAGAATTTTTCGTTGTTTCATTTCTAGAACAGCTTACGTCATGCTAGAGGTCGCTACTGCCTCATTACTTACGCAGAAAGTTGCGGGTTCGATTCCCGCTTCATTACCATAAAATGATCCTGTAAGTATACTCAGTTCTAATCCTTCAAAAAAGGAGGATGTACTTAATTCGACTGTATTTATTATTATAAGGTATTTTTATTATTATAAGGTATTTATTTGAATTAATTATTAATGTTTTTTTTTTCTCAGTGAACCGATTTCGATGATTTTTTTATTTATTTGAATGAATTCTTTCAAATGAAATAAGCTGTTTACTTTCCTCAGTGAAATATTTGGTACAGCGTTGAGTTGAGAGCTTTCGTTCAGTTGTGAAATCAGAATCTATAACTTTATTTTCTTTAGGCTTACAAAATACATAAGCACTTAGACAAGTCTAATAGTTTAAATAAGACATGTTGATAAATAATTATCTATCAAAATAATATAGATAACACCTTTAGAGTCTAGACTCTCTAAGTGCTAGTTTTGATTTGTTTCTGTTCCTTTTTCTAGTTTTCTTAGAGTAATAAAATAAAATATTTTTTTTCAATTAACTACTGTAGGTACTACACCTACAGTAGGTTATTGAAAAAAAATATATAGGCAATAAGGTGTTAATTAATTGTCCAGCATTATTAATTAACTAGCGACCCGCCCCGGCTTCGCACGGTTATATTATACGTAAACCTTTCTCTTGAATCACTGTATCTATTAAAAAAACCGCATCAAAATCCGTTGCGTAGGTAGTTTTAAAGATTTAAGCATTCAAAGGGACATAGGGATATAGGGACGTAGGGACAGACAAAGCGACTTTGTTTTATACTATGTAGTGATTAAATTGATTTTCATTTCGCTTCAATGTTTTGTCCACTAGTGGATAAGTGTGCACAGCACATAGTATCAGGTCGCTGTACAAACAATCAGCCGTACGTACGTACAGACGGCCGGAGTGTTGACCTCGATACAAGCCGTTCGTTGCTGCCAATTGATATCAATTAATGTTTTTAACAATGTTTTTGTTTGTCACTCGCCTCTCGCCGCGCCTAGCGTCTGCTTACGACATAACGAATAAACAAAATACTTAACTAAATTTATAAGCTATATAAAATTAGCTAGGCTTAGACTTAGTGCGAATCGGACTCGTGAACGAATCTATAAAAACGGCGGAAAATAATGTTTTTTATATGGAAGTTCTTAACACGTGAAAGTTTGTAAGAATGTATGGATGTTTGTTATTATTTCACGCAAAAACTATTGATCGTGCTGAAATACGCTGAAACAACGCCTGCGTAATTTTTTAGGCAGGCGTTGTTTCTATGTAAATATTTGATGGTTATTTATGTCCCATGAGAACTGATTTTTGGGATAAAAAGTAGCCTATGTTTTATTCCAGGCCTAGAACTATGTCAATAAAAAATTTCAGCCCGATCCGTTTATTAGTTTAAGCGTGAAAGAATAACAACCATCCATACAATATTACTAAATATTACTAAAAGCGCCCCGTAGTTTCACCCGCGGAATTCCCGTTACCGTGGGAATTCCGGGATTATCCATCCATCTATCTATCCTTTCTGAATATGTTTTAAGTGTTATTAAAAAGAAAACACTTTTATTACCATCCCATACTTACAAACTTTCGCATTTATTAGTATGATAGTAGGATAAGTAAGGAAGTTACCATATTTTAGTTAAGTTTAGTGCATGTAATGTACCTATGCTGCCAGTACGTGAGTATTCATACCATCAGCGTAGAACCCCCCCCCCCCCGCCCCCTTCATAAAACTCTTGACTCATTTACTCAACCAGCGAATACACAGTTTTTTCCTCATTTTACTAATCACTCAGACACTTGTAACCCGCGGAATAACCAAGTTTTTGTATTTACATGCACATGTGATCTGTTACCCCGGTATCGACTCCCACCGTATCGACTTCCCTCGGTATCGAATCGACCATTAAACAGTGGCTTAGATTACAGTAAATATACTAATGAGTGAGGCTTTTACTATGACCAGTAGTAGACTTATGAGTTAAATACTTAGTATATTAGAATATTTTTATATTTTTTTAGAACACACATAGTAGGGGCGTAACACCGACGGTCGGACCGGTCGAATTCTACCGCTAGGTACTCGTGCCCCTCTAGCTGGTGAGTATCTGGCTCAGCGCATCAGCATTTTATGCAGCGGGGGAATGCAGCCAGTGTCTTGTGGATGCACCGACTGGTATTGACTAACAATAGTAAAATCACTTAAATTTGTTCCGAAAAGACTGATTTTGTTTAAATAAACACTACTTTAAATCACTTGAGCATTTTATTACTGAAAGTACTTACCTCATACCGTTTATCTTGTTTTGGGATTCGTTTATGAGTGGTATTCGTTAGGAATAGAATTTAATGAGGATAAAAAACAAATACCATTTGGTATTAGGTACTTTTTTGGTATTAGATAGGAATAGATCATATGGATCAATTGAACTACCTTTAGACTGTTTGCAACCGTCTGCAGTTAGCTCAATGGCTTCAATTGTATAGTTTTTTTGCTATTTCTTGATTGTAATTTTCTTATTGATTTACTGATTTACACAGACGTACGCTTCCTCAAAAGGCCTCCACAATAAGGACAATAGTTTGGTAATTTCGCTAACCATCAAACAGCAGCGTGATGCCGCCGTGACTCACAGCTGATGTGATTCATTATCACTCGGCTCACGCGGACTTCCAGTAAATCACTTTTATTTTAGATGTACAGACAGCTTCACTAATTGGTATCCCCCTCACAGAATATGCAGTAGTGTGTATTCAGTAGCACGCAGGTTCAAACCCTTTAACATAAAAATAATTGATTATAGTTTACAAATTTCTCGATAATTTCTTATTTTGTTTTGTTATAAATTTTATTCAATGACTTAATCAGAAAACTAAGATTTTTTCAATACCTTTCTTAATTTCTATCGGTACGCACGAGTAACTATGCTAAATTTCGAGACATAATCATAAGCAACTTTGGTGTAGTGGTGGAAGTAGCCGAGTTAATCTGGCTTCTAATCGCAAGACCCGTGTTCGATCCCCTTTATCGATTAGATGTCATTTTTATATTTGCCATTTTTTATTTTTGTCTATTCTTGTGAATAGTGAAGTCATTGTTTATTAGTATCAATATAATGATTGAAAAATAAAACACAATTTTAGGTAAGTAAACACACTTTTTCTATTTCAAAATTTATGACTACATAACAAAACAAAATAAACATAATTAGTAGCATAGATTGTTTGTTTGTCTTAGACATTTTTTATTTTATAATCAAGCTTATTTATTAGTTGTTCCCTATCCTGATAAATAATGTTCCATTTGCGATTTAGTACTCGAGAATACACATGTTTTCATTAGATTTTTGTTTACTTTTCTAATCTAATGAATTAAACAATTTGAATCTCCTGTAAATCGTGGAACATAGTTTAATCAGGTAGGTTTGAAAATATATATGAGGTCAAAGGGTGTTTTTCTATTATTTATTTTTTGTAGTCTGTTTCTCATCTGTGTAACCTCTTGCTCTAAGTTATGCTTGGACCTCAATTCATGCGAATGCCAATTTAAAACCATTTGACCCCACATATTTCTCAGACTTAGATCCGGACTTTTAGCTAGCTAGGAATAACAGTAATGTCTTCTTAAAAATAAAATCATTCAGAAACCATTCGCGTACGATGCACTGCACAATTATAATGGACAAAATAATTTTCTCCCTCTGGATACGCGATCCGCACAGAAAGTAACATGACTTCCTTCAACACTGTCAAATATTGTTCTGCATTCATACTCCCAGTCATTTCTTTTATTTTCCGGGAACCATAGAAGACCCCAATAACCTAAAAATAACAATTTAATTAATTGGTGTTTGTTTTTAGGTGTGTGGGATAAAATACAAATAATTTATTTGCATTGGTCAAATACTATGTTGTTTGTTTGTTTTGTTCTAAAAAGATAAGAATAAGATGAAATTAATAATCTTTGATAAATGTAATTGGATTCGTTGAGAATTATCACTTACTTTTATAATTTATTCTGTTGTTACACTCCTGTTGTTTTTTCTGCCAAATCTTCTACATTCACATCCTTCTCGGATTTAAAACGACCTCATAAGCGCAGGGTTTGAATCTGTAAGATAACAAATCAAAAATATATATTATGCAGTTAAAGATAACAAGGTTTTACTAAAAAGATATAAGTAGGAAATTTACCGTTATTCCAAGCTGACGAGCAATCTTCTTATTACTTATTTGCTGTTCGATAATAACCGGGATCTTAGTTCTCACAAAATTACTAAAATGCAACATTTCCTTCAATATTCTTAAATTCCACCAAAAACATAAATAAAAACAACCAAGTAAACACTCGAATTGAGAATGGCAGTAACCTTTTCTTCGTTCACCAAGATTGTATTTAGATCTACCCTCATCTTTTTTCTTATCCAGATATCGTAAATAAAATCCGCTGCCGAACATTAATAACACAAAATTTCGAGCGTCCGATAACTAGTTCAATAGCTTAGTTGTATAATGAAGTGGTTAAATGTCATGCGAGCGATTGGATGCCTGGTTCGAACCCCACTTTAGGGATGTGTCGTCGACTGCTTTTCAGTCGACGAAACGAGACCGTTTATCGTCAACGATAAACTAGTTTATAAAACAGTCTAATTTTCGACTAGTTTATGCCGTTGTTCGTTTAGGGCATGAACGATCGTTGAACGTTGAATCACTGATTGATTGGTAAACAACGACTAGAATAAACTGTTTATGATATCTTACTTCTTTCTTACTATTATAATAAATTGGAAAGTCTGTGAATGTTTGATATAAGTAATTTCCGTAACTACCTAGTTTTTTAAATGTTTGGTATGTAGATAGTTTAGGATCTAGAATAACACAGGATATTAAATTTCTTTTTACGTAAATTTGCGTAAACTTTGACCTTTGTGCAATGCGCATCCCAAACTAGACTAATAAAAATAATTTAAACAAACATTCAAAAACCTGCTTGCCTACTAATCCTACTATTATAATAAATGAGAAAGTCTGTCTGAATGTTTGCCATAGGTAATCTCCGTAACTACTTAAGTTATTTAGATGAAATTTGGTAGGTAGATAGTTGAGAACCTAGAATAGGACAAAGGCTATTAAAATTTGGAAATTTTAACCTCTGAAGGGGTTAAATGGGTGGTAAAGTTTGTATGGAAAATTATTTTTCCTTGGTTTGATTTACTCAAAACTTGGTAAAAATAAAGTATGAAATAAATAATTAATACTTACGTGTTTTTTATTTTTTTAAATAACTTCTAGGAGTTGTGTAATAAATTTCTGAAATTTGTATGGAAAAAAACCCTGGATCGCGGGCGAAGCCGCGGGCGCATCTAGTACAATAATATATTGTCAGGCATTGAAATAGAGTTTATTTTTACACAACACTGCCGAGACGCCCGCCGCTATTATATCTCCGCTGGAGTCGAGTGCATGGCAAAAGAGAGATAGTCATATTAGGTTGTGCAAGTGTGAAGAGAACGGAATGCTTGATAGACGAATAGACTATAGAAACTGTTTCGGCAACGCTCGACCGTCGTCGACTACGCGATGCCAAAGTCGTTCACGAGTAAACTAGTTTATGCGTGGACTGTAAACTAGTTTATCAGTCGACGGCAACAAAACAGTCTAAATAAACTGTTCGTTCATTCAACGACCACCCCTACCCCACTTGTGTTGTTTTTATCATTGTTAATATTAGGAAGTCTCCATATTCCTATATCTTTTACAAAGAAAACAATCCGAACCCTTTTAATATTTTATTGTAATTATCTGACTTACATTCAGTTTCTATAAACAAAACCTTCTAACCATAGTCTCCATGGCAACCAGTCATCGACAAAAGCCAAAACCTCATCATCCCCTCTCAATTCGAATTTACCACAATACGAGAATTGTTATAATATAAAGTAAGAACAATAATATAAGTAGGTCCCTACCTATTCTTAAACTAAAGTTAAACATAGAAATAAAGCAAAACAATTAACGCAGTCTTGTGCTGACTTTCAACAAAAAAACTTATTAAATAAAATGTATTTCATTCAAAGTACCCAACATAATTTGGTTTAGATAACATACTATTAATATATTTATATGTAACTTATCTGTATAAACCACACCACATATAATATAAGTTTAATATTAGTACCGTAGGTAATTAGGTATAAAAACATCAATTCAAGCCTAGTTTTAGTACAAAATAGAGGTGTTTCTGTTTCCCCAAAGCCTTTGTTAAAATATCTGCCACATTTTCATTCGTGCTTAAGTATTTCACAATTACTTCTCGTTTACTAATTAAATCTTTGATGAAGTGGTATTTAATATCGATATGTTTTGACCTCTTACTATTTTCATTAGACTCCATCAATTTAATCGCACTTTGATTATCTACAAGTAGCATTGTGATTGTAAAACAATTTAAATCTTGCAGTAATCCCTTTAAATAAACTAATTCCGTACAAGCTATAGCCGCAGCTATATATTCAGCTTCGGCTGTTGATAAGGCGACAACATTTTGTTTTTTACAGGACCAAGCCAGTAAATTATTCCCAGAGAACACTACAGAACCACTCACACTTTTCCTATCTATTTTATCGCCAGCCCAGTCAGCGTCAGTATAGGCGACCAAGGAACAACAGCTACATCGTTTATATACGAGAGTCTTTGTCTTTGTTTGCTTAAGATATCGCAAAACACGCTTTGCTGCTTTCCACAGCGATATAGTGGGCTTATCCAAAAATCTACTCAAGAAAGATACTAGAAAGCAAATATCAGGTCTACTTGAAGTAGCTAAGTATAACAGACAACCAATGAGTTCACGATATGGCATATCCAAAGTGATAGATTCATCATCATCCGTTGCGAAATTTACTTCCATTGGTGTCTCTGCACCTTTGCAATCAGTCATGTTAAATTTTTCTAGCAATCTATTTATTGCTGATTCTTGAGAAATAGATATCGATTCGGGTTTCCTTACAATGTCTAATCCCAAGTAAGAACTAACCTCCCCAAGATCCTTCACATTAAATTCAGTTTTTAAAAACGTATGTGCTTTATTTAGGTTTATTTCACTTTTTGACATTAAAATGATATCATCAACATATACTAGTAAATATATGTCCTCCAAAATATATAAACAAAAATCATGTTTTGATTGTATAAATCCTTTTTCAACTAAAAACCCATGAAGTCTGTCATTCCAGCATTTAGGTGCTTGTTTTAACCCATACAAAGATCTTTTTAGTTTCAATACTGTACCTTTCTCAACTTTTACTCCTAAAGGTGGTTTTATATAAACATCTTCCTTTAAGAAACCATGTAAAAAGGCCGTCGGAACATCTAATTGTTTCATATACATGTCGTTTTGTATTGCTTGGTTTAGCATCAGTCTAATTGTAGGCATACGAGCTACTGGTGAATAAACATTAAATAATGTTTCTTCTTGAAATCCTTTTGCCACCAATCGGGCCTTTTTTGTACCATCCTTTTTAGTAGTAAATACCCATTTGGTATCAATAGCTCTTTTATCTTTAGGCAATTCCGATTCTTTCCAGGTTCCTAAAGATTTAAGAGAATTTAATTCTTTATCTATAGCATCTTGCCATTCTCGACCTCTTTCGACAGCTTCTTTGTACGAACCTGGATCACCCGTACACAAACAGTAGGCTACATGTGTTTCATAATCTTCTAATCTTTTCGGAGGCTTAACGATTCTGCCACTCCTAGTTTTTATAACATACTCGTTTGAAACATCGTTTCTCTCATTTACATTATCTTCAGTACAATCCTCAAATGATTCTTCTGGTTCCAGAATTTCTTCATCAATATTTTGATTATCATCAATAACCCCTTCTCTGACTTCATTATCTTGTTTAAATTCAGTATTCTCACTTTCATTGTCTCTATTATTTTCTGAAATAATAACCGTTGGCCAATCGCATTCGTTATCAGTATGATTAGTTTCTTTGTAAACAAAATTATTTTCATCAAATCTCACATCTCGTGATACAATTATTTTGTCGTTTTTGGTATCCCATAAGCTATACCCTGTTCTGCTATATCCTACCATTCTGCATTCATAAGCTCTTTCTGACAATTTATCGGGTTTAGGTAATATATATGCCCACGCTTTTGCACCAAAT
Organism: Eupithecia centaureata; assembly: GCA_944547425.1. NCBI lineage: Eukaryota > Metazoa > Arthropoda > Insecta > Lepidoptera > Geometridae > Eupithecia > Eupithecia centaureata. The sequence goes on along the minus strand of OX155704.1, from coordinate 152,833 downwards.
GCACGAAGTTTACTTAGGTCTCTAATCCCATACAAAATTTCACATGGAGTTTTAAAGTTAATAGCTATAGAGGTACAACGGTTTAACTGATAAGCCGCACATTTCACAGCCTCACCCCATAGTTTTTTCGGTAGCTTAGTTTCAATAAGCATAGTTCTTGCTTTGTTATATAAACTGCGATTCATTCGCTCTGCGACGCCATTGCTAGCAGGTGAATATGGTAAACTATATTCCAAAACGATACCTTTTTGATCACAAAATTGACGTAGTTTATTGCAAGTGTATTCACCTCCATTATCACATCTTATCCTCTTGACCGTTGTGTCAAATTCATTCTCGTATCGATGAATGTATTTGATCATATTTTCAACAGCTTCCGATTTCCTTTTTAACAGAAAAACTACACAAAAGTGTGAAAAATTGTCTATAATGGTTTGAAAATATATCTCACCCTGTAATGTGGGAATGTTGGATGGGCCCGCTATATCACTATGTATCAGTTCTAAGACTTGTCGTGACCTAGGTCGTTCTAACGTTTTAAATGGTAGCCGTGTTGCCTTACCTGTCATGCACGCATTACAAACATTGTTGTTAAGTGGTAGCTGTAGCCTTTGTAAAGTTTTAGAGCTTGTATGTCCTAAACGTCTGTGCCACAACATGCCATCTTCTGAATGTATAGCCGCAACTATATCCTCTGTAATCAGTTCACCCTGTAAAATATAAAGTTTTCCATTATTATAAGCCCATATAGTGGACCCATTATAAAAGGTAACTTTTGCATATTTATTTCTAAATATGATTTCGTTAGGTTTTTCCAGTAGTTTTCGAACAGATAGAAGATTATAAGCTAATTTTTCCACTATAAGTCCTTCAACCGTAAACTTGACACTGCCACATTTGATCGGTAAATGACCGCTTTCGTATGCTATTAACTGTTCTCCATTTGCTGTGTTGATCTTAATTGGGTTGTCTAATTTTTTTATTTGTGTCATAAAATGTCTATAAAGATCAGATATAAAATTTTGCGACGCACCAGAATCTATTACAAAAGAAATAAATTGGTTGGTCTTACAAGATAAATTGAATTCATCAACCATACATCCCACTTCTTCCATCGTTTCTTCTTGGGCTATTCTTGCACTATCTCTTGATGTGCTTGGTCTATTTGCACCTCGAAAACTTCCCTGAATTCTGCCACGATTCTGTCTATATACTTCACTGCCTCGAACATGAGAACCTCGTTGAGGAGTATAATATTGTCTATTATTAGTATTTTTATGACAAAATATTGATTTGTGTCCTCTCTCATTGCAAATCCAGCATTGTATATTGAATGCATTCTCTTGATGCGGTGCACTCACATCATTAAGTCTTATTTCTGCGTCAAGTAGAGTTCTTTTTGTTTTCTCCAAAGTCAGGTCTTCATTCATTGCTTCTAAGGCTGTAGTTACATTGTTGTATTTACTAGGTAATGTAAGTAGTAAATGTACCACTTTATCGGACTCCTCCATTTTTGACATGACTTCAATGTCATTTACTAATTTATCAAATTTCAGGAAAAAATCCTGCAATTTTTCATTACTATCACATTTCAACTCTATTAACCTCTTTTTTAAATTATATTTACTCATCACACTCCTTCTTGTCAAAATATTTTCTAATGCATCCATCATGTTCTTTGCAGTACTGCATCCTTTTACTACTTCTAAAAAATTATCCCCCATACATTGAACGATCAGGGATCGTGCTTCAGCATCTCGCTTTTTGTCTTCCATCTTTATCTTGTCACACATTAAAATATCTTTAAGACCTCTCTCCTCCAATGAAATTTCCACTCTAAATTTCCAATTGTGAAAATTTACTCCATCTTCCAGCTTATTGATCACACTTGGCATTTTCTGAAGAGCCATTATCTTTATGTTTCAATCTTTCTGTTTTGATAAACTAGTGCTCTAACAAAAATTTTAGGTAGGCACGCACGGGCACAACCTTAGGGCACAACGTAAAAAAATAACTCAAAAAAAATGCTCACTCTTCCATCCAATAAAAAGGAATATGGGGCGGCCCATAACCTGTTGTTTTTATCATTGTTAATATTAGGAAGTCTCCATATTCCTATATCTTTTACAAAGAAAACAATCCGAACCCTTTTAATATTTTATTGTAATTATCTGACTTACATTCAGTTTCTATAAACAAAACCTTCTAACCATAGTCTCCATGGCAACCAGTCATCGACAAAAGCCAAAACCTCATCAACTTGATGATACAATTTTTGTTTCTTAGAATTTGAGTAAAAGATTAGTCGGTCGGACGACAAATGTAAACTTTAGCTATTTGAGGGGTTACCAATTAGTGATTCTGTCTGTACCTACGTCAATATTGATACGTTGACTAATAATAATAGTACTTCTGTACAATCCACACAGCAGCATCTAGCCCCAAGCTAAGCAGAGCTTGTGTTATAGGTACTAGATGATTGATGATTTTTTTTTATTGTACACAAGCGACCCGCCCCGGCTTCGCACGGTTTTATTATACCTATAAACCTTCTTCCTCTTGAATCACTCTATCTATTTAAAAAAACCGCATCAAAATCCGTTGCGTAGTTTTAAAGATTTAAGCATTCAAAGGGACATAATGATATAGGGACATAGGGACAGAAAAAGCGACTTTGTTTTATACTATGTAGTGATAAAAAACGTCTAGAACCTTGGAACAAATATATTCAGATCTTACAAACATTTGTCCAATTGTTCTTGAACATTATTAAAAACAATGTTCGAAGAATATCAATAAATGATTGACAAGCTAAGTCTGCCCAGCAGTCGCAAGCGTTGTTTCTATGCAAACTTACGATGTTTTTTCCAGCTTCGGAACTGATTTAGGGGTTTGAAAAAGGCATATGCTTATTCTAAGTTAAATACTTACATCTATTGATTGATCAAACGAACTTCTCAAGTGAAGTTCGATCGATATTGGATGAGGCGTTTCATCCTTGTAGGTTTGAAGTAGGTACTACGTTTTGAATGTAAGTACCTATAAAAAGTACCTTATCTATCGATGTGTGGTGTAGTAGCAAATGGGTCTAGATTTAGCAAAATGCCAATTGAAGACAGAAGACACTGTAATTCTGCCTAGTCCAGGGGCCTTATTGTCTCACACCATTCTTTATTTGTTGTTATTTCCCACAAGTCATTATCTGGTATTTTCTTCGTACAAGCGCGAGCTGTAAAAACGCCGAACTTGCCGAGAGCTTCTGGCTACCAAAGTATCTACTCTATTAGAGTATTGGTGATTCGTTGGAGGCGACGACGGACGGTGGAGCTCGGTAGGCACGGCCCATGACGTCATCACACCACCTTGCAAGTGTTTCCACCCAAATATCAACTCTGTTTGACTGAGCACTTTAGCAGTGGCGCGGCACAGTGGTGGCTCTTTTTACAATTGTCTGTTATTGACTAGACATTTTTAAGTTCCAAGGCAGTTTTCTTTTTAGAAATCGCCTCACAAAACTAAGCCTAGTTTAGGTACCTACCTACGTACTCACATAGGTACTACAGACTAGTACAGACGTAGGTACCTACTCGTGCCATCTGGACGTTATTCAGAATGAATATGAACTGTTTTAACTTTTTAAAAACCAAGTAGGTACGTTTAATCATAGATAGTGCCAGTTTTAACGCCTCCTCATCCATTTATCCCTCATAAACGCTAATAACCTATTGCCACGCCAATACTTGCCAATAATAAGTATTTACGATCTTGCGGCCGCAGCGCGCCAAAAGTCGGCGCCATCTTGAACTGTCATAAACGCCGTCTGGTAGCGCTTGGCATTCTGCCAGCTGACAGTGACGTTTGCAGTTTAAAAAATAGAATGTCATGGCTCGCGCCAATCGTGCCTCAGCTGCTCAGCTGATTTTTTTGGTTGTTCTATGAGGAATGAGTCTACTTAGCGCGGAACGTAGTAATGCTAGAATGTTTGACCTAGCGTTACAAAGGCACCGACTAACACTAGTACTAGATTTTTACCTCTACTATTAGGTATTTTGATAAGCCTACCTTAAGCGTATACCTAGTCTTGGATGTCTTAATCTTAACACTGTAAGTCTACTTTGTATACCTAAAGCAAAAACCTAAATAAAACTAGCAAATTTTTTGAAGATACAGTTCCTAGTAAGGTGATAATTTTATTCAATACCTATCTAACTACTTAATATTATTTCAGCAAGACACTATTTTCTTTTAAATTGGATCAAAAATCTGCTTCATAATAAACAAAACCTCAGGTCATACTTAAGAGGCTCTAAAGAATGGCAGGCATAGGTATGCCGAAGTGGGTCATGTCATGAAGACATAACCCACATTGGCATAAAAGCCTCCACATCCTTTGATCCTGTCTCAAATGATGGATCACCCTGTCTGTACAATAAGGACTTACGACCACAACAATTTAAAATCTATCTAGGTAGGTACTTATACAAGTTTCCAAATGCAGCAAATGTTTGTCTCCATAACAACACACTATGTAAGAAGGTACCTAAATACGAGGTTTCGGTCATGTTCACGACACGACGCTATTGAGTGTAAATGTATCAACTTGGTGTCAATCACTTGCGACGTTTCAAGTTTCACTTGTCACCTGTGTTCCGACCGGAAGCGAACCCACTACCTCTCCACGGAAGCCCGTTCCACCCCCGGGCGACACATTCGGTGCGTGACGTCACCGTGCGGTGCGATTTCGGGTCGAGTTTGCTTTCAGCTGTTGACTCAGTTGACAACAGATTTGGTCTGTCCTTGTCCAAATTGAATGACGAGTGGATAGTACTGTATGCCTTTGTAAACAAATTTTATTTATTTCTTGGTCCGTTCCTCTACAACAGACTTAACAAAATGGCTAATTTATACGCACTTAACTATAGTAACTGTAAAAAATCTATTATAAGTACACTTAAAAGTTTATCCTACGATGGTACAGAGAAACTTTTAGAAATAAACAAGTAAATTGTAAGTTTAATTCATAGCTAACTATATCCTAGTTAAAATAGTGATACACATAGTTTAATTCAACTGTAAATTAAGTTCCTTATATTTTATACACTCGTCTGCAATATTTGTAAAATATCATAGTTAATTATTACTCAATGTTTGGTTTAAGCACTTTTTCGCCTGAAACACAGGACTACCTAGTTCAGGCAATTGTTATACTAGCTTTATATTTAGATAATAAGTGTACCTCTTGTTTTATAGTTCTACAAGTTTTTTGAATAAAAATTTATTATTATTACTAGCTGGTGCCCGCGACTTCGTCTGCGCATGATTAGTATTTCGAGTACTCTCGATTTTACTTGCGTAATTCCGTGGGATTTTCGGGATAAAATAAATATATGTGTTATTCCAGTTTATAATCTATCTCTGTGCCAAATTTCATCCAGATCCGGTTAGCAGTTTTTGCGTGAATGAGTAACAAACATCCATCCATCTATCAATCTATCCATTCTTACTTACAAACTTTCGCGTCTATCAGTTCAATTCAGTTTGGTTCCCCTATGCTATACGGGTTTTCAAAAAAATTTCACAGCATCTGAACGACGCGTGTGCACGCGTCGTCGTTCAGATGCTGTGAGAAATTTTTGAAAACCCGTATAGCCCAGGGGAACCAAACTGAATTCCGGGATAAAATGTATCCCATGTCTAATCGTCCCGAGTTCCATTCGAATTCATTCACTTCCGTCGTGATGCGTGGTTAAAGAATTCTTCTTTCACCCTCTCTCCCAGGGGAACCTTTCCGAATTCCGGGATAAAAAGTATCCCATGTCCTTCCTTGTAGTATGAACTCAAATCGTCCCGAGTTTCATTCCAACTCATTCAGCAGTTTCGGCGTGATGCGCGGTAAAGGAATTTTACTTTCATACCCTCTCCCATGAGAACCTTACTGAATCCCGGGATAAAAAGTATCCTATGTCCTTCCTCGTAGTATGACCTATAATCATGCCGAGTTCCATTTAAATCCATCAAGTAGTTTCGGCGTGATGCGCGTTTACGATACAGACAGACAGACAGACAGACAGACATGAATGAAAAAAATTACAGTTTTGGCTTGAGTATCGATAATAGAGTGCCCTCCAAAAAAAATTTTCAAAATATCTTCAATGTACAGATTTGGACCTGTTACAGTTTTATTATAAGTATAGATAGATTACTGGTACACTGTATATGTGCACAAGTGTGCGCGGAGACACAAGTTCTCTCTATTCGCGCATTCGCATCTTATTTATTTATTTAAGTATTTAGGGAAACCAAATAGAAATAACACAAAATATATTAAAAACACAGCAAATATTCTGTTTTACCATACCTGGTTATGATAGATAAATCAAATAGAAAAACTAACAAATTAAGCGAAAATTGACAGTCTTATCGCTCATGAGTGATCTCCACCTTACCACCTTAAATGGGTAGGATTACTGGGTAGGACCTACAAGTTACTGAACAAGATAATCTGAGAGAAGTTATCTTAAATTTAAGTATATACCTGGGTATAACCTACCTACTTAAATTTATATCACTTACCTACCTCCATACTAAGTATATGTTTCTGTTTGTTAATTTTACACTGGTTTTTATTTAATCTATCCAAATAAGTAAACGTTTATTCTATTCTACCTGGGTGGGTATAATCTACCTAACTAGTTATATTAGATGGAAGGTCAGTAATGAATAGGTAATCCATTATGTGAATGGACTAGGTACCTACCGACCGAGTCATAAAGTAATGGAGTAGAAGTGACTAAGTAAATGGAGCGTACGGCGTCGCGTGTCGTCGGCAGGCGCGTGGTGCGGGAGTCGGCTGGACACTTCTATACTTCATTTAAAGAAATCCCTTAGAATCACTTTACATCGGAGGGATTGTATAAGATTTATCCCCGAACACAATTAATTTTTAAATTAGACGTAAGTACAGGCTGTGTTATTAAATATTGTTAAAAGTTTACAATTTTAAATGCATTGGCAGAGAATGAAACGAAATTAAAATAAACAAGCTCTTCGCACAAGTGTATATGTACATAATTATAAGCCTTTATCTTGAAACACTTGATCTATTAAAAACCCGCATCAAAATCCGTTGCGTAGTTTTAAAAATCCAAGCGTACATAGGGACAGACAGACAGCGGGGAGCAGATTTGTTCTATACTATGTAGTGATACTGTTCAAAAATATTATGTAAAAGATTACCTTTCAGATAAAGATGATTAATACTTAATTTAAGCTGTTTCAATTATTATTAGTGCATATTGTAGGCGTGATTGAATTGAATTAAAGTTAGTATCGAAATAATACCCCCGCGCTCCTGCACTACAGGCGGCCTTCAGGGAAAGCTTCAGTAATGAAATCACGATGTCGGCGAAATGAGCTTTTATTTACATCGTCGGCCTTGGCGTAGCGGCGCGCGGCCGAGGTCGCGAGGCGATACCCGGCCCTGCGAATACACGCGCGAAGACTAGTTATAAGAGCTGATTGACTTATTTGAGCTCTTCTGTGGGATTAAATGATCTAGGTCTTAACATTAGATTGTAGGGACTTAGCAATCAACCTTGAGGGTGACAAATCTAAATCGAGCTGTGCTGCGCTGTGCTGTGTCAACGTCTACTCGCTCGTCTAATGTTTTTGTTGGAAAACGAAACGTGAGCTCGTTTATCGCTCGCGTACTCTATAGTATTGTCTTTGGTGTAACATTTGAATAAGAAAAGATGTCGTCGCTAAATGTGTAATGATTGTACTAAATAAAATTGCTCAAAGTGTCCTATAAAAACTGCGTTGTTATTCCCAGCCCTTCAGGTTATGGGCCCAGAGTGCTAAAAAAATAGATTATGTGAAAAACCAATCGAATTCTCAGAAAATGAAAACGTAAATACAAAAGTCAAGAAGTTGACAGATAACAGACATTTTCTTGTTTTTTCTTCGTATTTTTTCTTGTGCTGTTGGAAAGCTGTTGGAGTTGAAGAAACTTCATAATGGCGTCCATAAAAATAGATCAGCTTACTGGTGAGAATTACGATACCTGGAAAATACATATGAGAGCCATTTTAAAAAAAAATGACTTGTGGGAATACGTAACAGGAACTTTGACCAAACCGGCGACCAGTGATTCTAAGTATGCAGAATGGATAAAAATGGACGGAAAAGCCGAATCCGATATTTTACTGGCCGTAAGCCCGAGTGAGTTGGGTGCATTAGATGGTTTGGAAACTTCCAAAGCAATATGGGAAAAATTGAAGTCATTGTATCAGTCAAGCGGACCTGCCAGAAAAGCCTCGTTATTGAAGCAGCTTGTTTTGACTCGCATGCAGGAAGAAGATGATCTGCGAAAGCACATCGCAGATTTTTTTGATGCGGTCAAGAAGCTCAAAGAAATTGGTTTGATTGTGATTGATGAACTGTTGGCGATTTTACTACTTTATAGTTTGCCGGCTTCATTTGACATGTTCCGTACGGCGATGGAATCACGTGATGATTTGCCTACTACGGAAGTACTAAAAGTAAAAATCATTGAAGATTATGAAGGTCGGAAATCAAAAGTGGTGGACCAGGGAGCTATGTTCGTCAAGCGAAACAATACAAATGCCAACCAAAGGAACAATCCTAACGACAGTAACAACTCTAAAAGTAATATTGAATGTTACCGTTGTGGCCGTCGAGGGCATTTTGCGAGAGAGTGCAAAACAAAGAATATCAATAAGCAAAAACAGAGCGCGAAGCAAGCAGAAGGTAATGGTGAAGATGACAAACCGACGACGATGTTGAGCACCACCGAAGAGGTGATGATTAGCGAGAAAAGGAATCCTATATGGTGTATCGACAGTGGATGCACGGGCCATATGTGTAATGAGAAGCATATGATTGAAGGATTCACAAAGCTAAACTCCGAGTTGAATCTAGCTAATAATGAGAGTACACAGATTACTGGTACTGGAAGTGTCAGTCTTTCCGTAGACACGGGCAGCGAAGAGCGCCAGGTAAACGTACAGAAAGTTTTCTATGTGTCTGATTTGAGAACAAACCTGTTATCAGTGGCGAAGATGACAGATCACGGTTTTGAGGTTCATTTTAAGAAAGATAATGCTATTGTGATTGATAGCAATGAGAAAGTTCACATGAAGGCAGACCGAGTTGGTAACTTATATCATGTAAGAATGTGTAAGAACAATGTCAACAATGCTGAAGTCATGAAGAAAAAGCCTATAGATGTATGGCACGAACGCCTAGGACATCTTAATGAACGAGATTTGAAAGCTATGTCAAAGAGTGGTCTCGTACATGGATTGAACTTTAAAGATAATGAAAAATTGTCAGAGTGTGAGATCTGTATAAGTCAAAAACAGACTTGCACGCCGTTCGCCAAAGGGAGTGATAACCGCACCAGTGAACTTTTAGAAATAGTACACACAGATGTATGCGGTCCTATGCGAACTCAGTCTTTTGGAGGGAAAAAGTATTTTGTCACTTTTATCGATGATAAATCAAGATGGTGTGAAGTCTACTTCATAACAAACAAAAGTGACGTCCTACGTGTGTTCAAAGAATACAAGGCCTACGTAGAAAAGAAGACTGGAAAGAAAATCAAGAATTTACAATCTGATAATGGTCGAGAATATGTAAACAATGAGTTTGATGATTTTTTGAAGAAAGAAGGTATCAGAAGAAGGCTCACAGCACCCTACACACCACAACAGAACGGGATTGTTGAGAGAAAGAACAGAACATTGGTTGAGATGGCACGATGCATGATGAATCAAGCAGGATCCCCTCCTGCGTTCTGGGCAGAGGCGGTACATACTGCCAACTATATAAGAAACAGGTGTCCAACCAAAGCTTTGAATGGTGAGATACCATTTACAGAATGGACAGGTAAAATACCTACTGTAATCTATATGAATATCTTTGGATCAAAAGCCTATTACAAGAATAAAGGCCGACAGAATGGAAAATTTGATTCTAGTTCTGAGTTGGGAATTCTCATGGGATATGATGTACAATCAAAAGCCTACAGAATACATGATCCAAAAACCAGAAAAATCATAGTGACACGTGATGTAAAATTTATGAATGAAACGGCTTTCAGGCATGAGTACAATGAGATACTTGATGAAGAAGATAGTATTGATGATGAGATATCAGTTGATTTGAGTAAGCCTGCCATAAGTCACGATAAGGAAGAAGAAATTGATCAAGAAAATGAGACTTATCCAGATGAAGACGGAAATGCAAATAGAAAACAGGTAATAAAGCCAACAACAACAGTATCATGGAAGAGAATGATAGAACTTGCGAAGGGAGGAATAGGAAGACTTGTACGGACTGAAACGGAAAACCAGATAGATGATAATGAGTCAGAAGATGACGAAATAGAAAACATACAATTAGCAGGTATAGCTACTATCCTACCAATGACATGGAGTGAAATCGAAAAGACGAATGACGTAGATGCTTGGAAAAGGGCATTAGAGGATGAATACTTGGCCCAAATAAAGAATGGCACATAGGAAATAGTGCCTCGACCACCGAATCGCAAAGTCATAGGGAGCCGATTCGTGTTTAGTACCAAAGTCACCGGGAATAAAGTTCGCCTCGTCGCGAAAGGATGTTCACAGAGGCCAGGGGAGGATTTCCATGAAACGTCATCTCCAGTCGTGAGGTCATCATCGATAAGGATTATAGCTGCATTGTCAGCAGAATTAGGACTAGACATCCATCAAATGGACGTGGTAACAGCCTATCTCAACGGATCACTAGAGGAAGAGGTCTATATGGAAGTACCTGAACAACTACGCGAAGTTTTAAACAGAGTACTCGCTAACCAAAAGATTGGAACACAAAAGAAGATCTTGCACGACAAGAAAATGATTCAGACAGCTAGAAGATGGATGAAAGCTATGAATGAGTGTGAGAACAGTGTGTGTGTTTTGAAAAGGTCTTTATATGGTTTGCGTCAGTCTGGATTGCAGTGGCATAAGGAATTGGTGAAAAACTTGGTGAGTGTTGGATTTAAAGCGATACCACAGGATCCATGTGTGTTTGTTGCAGAGAAAGGTGAGCGTATTATGTTGATTGCTATATATGTTGATGATATTATTTTAGCTACAAATGATAATGTGTGGTTGAATGAGGTGAAAAGGCAGCTAACTAAAGCATTCGAGATGAAAGACATGGGGGAAATTAATCATTATTTGGGGATTGAATTTACTCGTGATAAAGAAAGTAGAGTATACCTAAATCAAAGGATGTATCTAGAAAACGTGTTAGAACGTTTTGGTATGAGTGAATGTAAGCCTGTAATGACCCCTGTGGATGTGAATGTTAAACTAGACAAGCCTGAAAGTGTGAATGATGATTTAATGAGACAATATCCGTATCAAAGTCTGATAGGAGCCTTAATGTATTTAGCTGTGTCTACGAGACCCGATATTGCTTATGCGGTGAACTACCTTAGTCAGTTTAATACAAACTATAATATTGAGCATTGGAAGGCTGCGAAGCGAGTTCTAAGATATTTGAAAGGAACAGCTGACTATGGTTTAATGTATGAAAGAACTGGTTTACCGTTGTTTGGTGTGGTCGATGCCGACTGGGGTGCGAATGCGATTGATCGAAGATCGTATTCCGGTTTCGCGTTTATACTAGCGGGTGCTCCAATTACTTGGGAAGCACGCAAACAGCGGACCGTCGCATTATCAAGCACGGAGGCAGAGTATATGGCCCTTTCCGAGGCCACTAAAGAGGCTATGTACTTAAAAAATATGTTAGATAGTTTTAAAATAAAATGTGAGTGTGTGACATTGTTTAACGACAATCAAGGTGCAATAAAGCTTGCACAAAATAAGACCTACCGCTCACGTACTAAACATATTGACGTGAGACATCACTTTATTCGAGATAGATGCGAACAAGGTGTTATCGATCTTAAGTACTTATCAACGGACAGAATGCCTGCCGATGTTTTAACGAAAGGTTTGAGTGGATCGAAACATCATGAATGCATTTGTAATTTAGGTATGAATATGATGGATGTCCGTGTATAAGGACTAGGAATCTCGCTCACTACTTCGAGGGGAGGTGTTGGAAAACGAAACGTGAGCTCGTTTATCGCTCGCGTACTCTATAGTATTGTCTTTGGTGTAACATTTGAATAAGAAAAGATGTCGTCGCTAAATGTGTAATGATTGTACTAAATAAAATTGCTCAAAGTGTCCTATAAAAACTGCGTTGTTATTCCCAGCCCTTCAGTTTTAATGAGGATACAAACAAACCATGCTGTGCTGCGCTGTGCTGTGCTGCGTTAATCTGTTGACCAAACATAGCACAGCGCAGTACAGCGCAGCACAGCTCGATTTAGTTTTGTCACCCTGATGGTGAGGTTTCCACAAAAGTGGGGTGGAGAAAATACCTAGTAACTCTACGAATAGTTAAACCTCGCTCGCTATAACAGTACTTTTTTGTAACAATTAATTATGTACAATTCCATAAACTCTATATTTATTCAAAAAGGGATATTAATAAAAAAAATTAACTTTGTATATGTATACTTACCCCGTTTTTAATAACTTTAAGTACTTAGTATAAATTCCTATCATCCACTTTCTTTAACCCTACATATCTAATTAATTATTATAAAATAGTTTGTATTGATGTTTGTTAGGGGGCATCCATAAATTACGTAGTATATTTTTCAGGATTTTTTCGAGCTTTTTTATAATATGTACATTGGCTGGAAACGCGTTGGATTATAAAAAAAATATACAAAGATGGATAATCTAAACTCAACACAAAATTATTACAATTCGAGTTCGATTTTTCTACAGTCCTCTATTCCTTTGTCTTTAAAAGCACCAGTGAAAACTTGTAGTCTTACAATAATTTTCGTTTTCAGTTACAATGAGATAAGCGACCAAGACAATGATCTCACTTCCGATGTCGCCGTCAACGACAACCCGCCGGCTGCCGACGAGGAGGACCTTTTCGCCGAGTTCGCCGACACTGAGCCCACCGACATCGAGCACTCTCGCAGCAAGCGGCAAGCGGACGCGGCTGGCGTCGGCGCGGAGGAAGGCAACAGCACGGCCGAGCCGGCGGGCCCCGGGGCCTCCAGCCGGGGGGCCCCGGCGACCTCGCCGCAAGGGCCGGTCGTGCCCATCAGGGTTAGTCGTTCTCTTATTCAAATATCATCTTACTAATATTTTAAACGCGAAATTTTGTAAGTATGGATTGATGAATGGATGGATGGATGTTTTTTACATTTTCACGCAAAAACTGCTGAACGGATATGGATGAAATTAGGCACAGAGATAGATTATTATTTATATTTTATCCCGGTATTCCCACGGGAACGGGAATTAGGTGGGTGAAACCACGAGGCGCTGCTAGTATACAATACAATATAGGTACATAGATCGATATTGGAATATCTTCCTCTGTAAGTATAAAAAAACCGCGCTACTCATGACCGAGCAAGCGAAAGATTCCAAAATTGAATCAAGAAAGAAAGAAAAGAAAGAAAATATTTTTATTAGTTTACCAACATCAAAAAACTGTAAGTACCTACTAAATATAACTAAAATATAAACATGTGATGCTAGCAAACCAATAGGTCCTGTCTCAGCATAATGTTGCTCCACTTAAAGTTGAGCAACGCTGGTTTTCTGACAGGGCCTTTGGCGCGTGTTAGCACGGGCAACAGACAGATACCTAATAATAAACCTTACCTACTTATGTAACTAAATAAAATATAATAGTAAATGTACTTAATCATAATAGACACAAACTTTTCGCATACCTACTGTTCAATACAGGATCATGACACGACTAAAACCAGTTACTTTTGTTGAGTGGAAGTGGAACACACACAGTACGCTCTCTATGGCGCTCAATCAGAGAGGGCAATTTCGCTCGTCCAATCTGGTGTCTTTGAGGTCACATTGACAACTCGCTTTGACAGATGGCGGATAACACTGTCACGCCACATTCATTGCCACAAACAAAAGCCATGAAAACTAATCATTTATTTACAAAGAAATTAAATTACAATGAAGAAACTAAAAAACGAAGGAAGATTAGAAGTATAATAAATAATCAGTTGAAGTGGTCTTTTTTGACTGGACTCCTAGAATCCTTGCTACAGATTAGTGTTTATGGAACAATACAAGACTACCTACGTAAATACTAAAAACCTCTGTGCATTCGCAGCTTATGTACCTACAGTGCAGGATAACATCGGTAAGTGGAGTATTTCTCCTGATATAGGGGACCTACTCAAAAATGCCTAGCTTTTGCGATGCTAAAAGCTCTTTTTTAACATTAATTCTCATTCTAATTGAATCACGAGCGTAGCGAGTAACATAGAAACCTCGCTGAGGTGCGATGAAAAGATTTTGTACCTCGTGCTTTTTTTTATTCCCTCCCTTGGCTCAGGACTCTCAATTTTGTATTACTTGTAAGTATAATGTATTAAGTCATCCATCACCATAACACAAGCTCTGATTATTGAGGCTAGATAATGCTGTGTGGATTGTCCGCAGCATTATTTATTATTATTGTTATTTAATTTCATACTTTCAATTATCGAAAGTTGTAAACTAAGGTTGGTGCTAGTATTAGAATAAAAATTACAAAAATACTAGTTTCGACCGTCTTCATACGAGTAATAAAATTTGATAGATACTTACCAACTTTTTTACAAAATCCGACTTCGATTGACCTTGAGTTTTTGCACTACGACCTAAGTATAACTAAAAAACAATGTCAGAATTTGATCAAATTAATTATATAGTACCACGTGAGTGAGAAGTACCAAGTTCACAATTAAAAAAAAACTTCAAAGTAGGTACGTTCACTCTGATAAAAGTTGTGAGGTAACACGCAAATTGAGACTTTTTAAATGGGCTGAAAAGAAGGAATATCTTAATATGACTGGATACAGAACTTTTTTTATTGGAGTTACAGAACTTTTTTGATTTTAATGATTCTTTTTTTTATAAAAAACCGGTGTTTCCGTGAGAAGCATCTAAAGTATATGATCCTATATACATTTATCAAGATTTGACCGTAGTTTAAGAGTTATCTTTAATAATACGTATGTTATCAATAATCAAAATACTTAAGTACCAACGAAAATAACATTCAAGGAATAGAAACAAATTTAAACTAACAATGCGTATTTTATTGACTTCGACGACTTCGACTACCTACATTGAAAAAGCTTTTTGTTTCTATCGAAGTCGGTTTATAGTTTTTTAAAACACATTAAAGTTTTTTTTAAAGTTTATTTATTAATAATTACAATTTTTATTTTATTATTAATTAATTATTACATTCGTCAACTCACACCAGTTGGGATACGATTCATGGTGCGAGTTGACGAATGACAAATTTTTACTTATACATTACAAATCATGGACATTATTTATACCATTATTTATACCTTTATAACTTAGGTGCAACTTAGTTCAAGCCCCGTCATTTAATTTCATTTCATGTTTAATCATATTTTTAATTTATTTCAAATTCAAAAATAGATTCTGTTATCAATTACGTTTGTGTTGAATAAAAAGGAGTCTTCAACCTATTTAGCGATCGTGTAAAATGTCTTTGACTAAAGTTTTGTCAACGAAAGCAAGGGGAAAAAATATGCAGGTTCTGTCAAGTCCTACATATTTGCGCCTCTTGAGATCCTCAGCAATGCCGCCGCACCGACCCTCGTGGATGTCCTTGGAAGATGGAACTCACAAGACTGTCGACGCATGTAGCAACAAAGTTTTAATTTATTTCTATTCCTTGATTATAATATTAGCTGTAAATAAGATTATATTCACATATGGAGTCATTCGTCAACTCACACCATCCATCTTGTCCCAACTGGTGTGAGTTGACGAACCGTAAAAGAGCTGCACTCTTCGTTCTGCAACTCACCACTTTTACTTTGGGTGAAATTTAGTTTATTGGTCTTTATTGAGATATATTTGGTGTTCGCAGATGATGGGCCTGCGCGTGGAGGAGGCGGCGAAGGAGCCAAAGGTGGTGGATGGAATGATCCCGAGCGTGCAGGCCGAGCTGCGGTTCAGCATGCGGCTGTTCGGAGAGGGACTGACGGCCGAGACCGTGGTCGCCTTCACGCACGCGGCCGGGCGGCACGCGCAGGAGTGCGACCACCTGCTGTCCGGGGAGTACAAGGTACAGTACGAGGCCGCGGTCTGTCCGGGGAGTACAAGGTACAGTACGAGGCCGCGGTCGCCTTCACGCACGCGGCCGGGCGGCACGCGCAGGAGTGCGACCACCTGCTGTCCGGGGAGTACAAGGTACAGTACGAGGCCGCGGTCTGTCCGGGGAGTACAAGGTACAGTACGAGGCCGCGGTCGCCTTCACGCACGCGGCCGGGCGGCACGCGCAGGAGTGCGACCACCTGCTGTCCGGGGAGTACAAGGTACAGTACGAGGCCGCGGTCTGTCCGGGGAGTACAAGGTACAGTACGAGGCCGCGGTCGCCTTCACGCACGCGGCCGGGCGGCACGCGCAGGAGTGCGACCACCTGCTGTCCGGGGAGTACAAGGTACAGTACGAGGCCGCGGTCTGTCCGGGGAGTACAAGGTACAGGCCGAGGCCGCGGTCGCGTTCACGCACGCGTGGATATATTATTATACCTAACAAATTCATAAATATTTGTGTATTTATATGTAATGCGTGCAGTCTGGCAGCGCGTTGTTTATTCAGCTCGTCGCGCGCGGCTGACAGATAAGCCGCGGCCGGCGCGCGCTGTGATAACCCCCGTCTCTATGTCCACCTATTGGATATATTCTCGGTTAAGTTTGTAAATCTATTTACTAATGTATATTTAATTAATTACTGTATAATAATTTTAAACTATCTTTTGATTTGAATAGACAAACTCCATATCCATTTTTAATGAATACTGTTGCTAAACAAGGTAAGGAATCTTTGCACTCGAATGCAACACGTAACTTTTCATCCCACCCACGCGAGGAAATGACTAAAAGCAAAAGTAGAAAATGGCGCGCTGAAAGAAAAATGAAGAAAAAGTACACCACCAAGGTTGAGACTCTGAGTTTTTAACAAATTAAAAAAGGTTTTATGATAAATTTGGCACCATGGAGGTAAAAGTTTTTCAATTCACAAACTTGGTGCACACGATGTTCTAAATTCAATTTACTTTATCCTCTAGCAGCTCTCTCTTTCAACTGCCTGCTCCAGCTAGAGAATAGAAACGGCCTTTGCACTCAGATATCGAAGAGCAAAAATACTCTTTTGGAGCCGGGCATGAAAAATTGTGTTATCCATATCTCGCTATATGTATTTAAGCACTTTCAGTGATGATATCAGAGTCAGCCGCGAGGACGTTCTTGAAGACTTAGCTCTTGAACGGACTCCATATTGGCTGATACTCTCTACTAAAGGATACACATTGTGTAATTTGTACTCAACACACAAGTACCTAGGTCACTGTCACTACTGACACAATACCTATACTCTGATTTAGAATATTTTTTGTAAACATTGACATTGAATGAAAACTTAACTAAAACTGATAGTAATAACAGACAATAGCAGGGTAACACCAAGCTAACAACTAAAAACACAAACAAAATTCTTCAATAACGCATAATTGCTCAAGAACAGCGAAAAAGATGCCAGTTCGGGTTCGAAAACGACTAAAAGACCAATTGAATGATGCATGAAAACTATTTAAATCTCGAATTGTTTGGAGCTTCTGCAGCTTGCTCTGATGATAGCAGCGTCGTAAAATATATTCCACCAATATTCCTTTGCTTTTGTACCTCATTTGTTAACAAAAAATGTCTATGTTTTTGAATCGTGGTATAGGCACTAGCGGTAGGTGTTCTGTCTCGAGTGACACTTAACCTGAATATGAGCATTGTATCACACAGACGTCATTGTTTGATAGCTCTTATTGATCGGAGTCTAAATAGGGCGCGCAACCAAAGCAGGCGTGATCACTATTTTACATGACAACTATTAACTTCATTCCACAGGGTATTATTTATTTGTTGCGATAATCAGATAGTACTTTTATTTTACATAGATGGCTAATTTTTGCAAGTTAAAACTTTAAATACTTCGAGATAGTTCATCATCATCATCATCATCATCAACCTATATTAGTCCACTGCTGGACATAGGCCTCCCCCAATGAGCGCCATAGCGCCCTGTCTTCAGCTTGACGCATCCAGCATCTGCCAGCAGTCTTTCGCAGATCGTCATCCCACCTGGCCGGAGGGCGTCCTACGCTACGTTTACCGAGTCGCGGTCTCCACTCAAGAACACGTTTACCCCAACGGTTGTCGGTTCTTCGCGAGATATGGCCGGCCCATTGCACTTCAGCTTCCTAATTCTTTGAGCTATGTCGATAACTTTGGTTCTCTGTCGGATGTATTCGTTACGAATTCTATCCTTCAGAGAGACTCCGAGCATAGCTTTTTCCATAGCTCGCTGGGCGACTTTGAACTGGTGGACCAGCCCTACCGTGAGTGTCCACGTCTCAGCTCCGTTGGTCATTACGGGTAGGACGCACTGATTGAAAACTTTCGTTTTCAAACATTGCGGTATGGATGATGAGAAGACGAGATAGTTATTGACCCTAAATTCATTTAAACGGAACATTTACGATGATTGAAGTTTTTCTGAGTATTTCATGCGCTGTGGTAATGAGTAGGGTACTGAAGTCACTGCAAGTGAGTTATTTATTCATATTTCAATGGAAAAAAACTGGTTGGAGTCGCACAGAACCGAGTACTTAGGTACTTCGGTATATCGTACTTTTATCTACTTGTTTACCAACTGCATTGTGCATTGTGTCAAGTAGCACGCGTTAAAGGGATCATATTGAATTTTATGTTAAAGGGATCATATTGAAATCGAATAGATCGTCAAAGGTTTCTCTGTGGTACCAAAGAAACTGTCATACACAGATTGTGTATGGCTCCAACACAGGAACTAGAACTACCCGCGACTGTAGAGGATATAGGAAACCACTTGCCTAGTTGATGAGTTCCCTCACGTTGTTGTCTGTCCGCAGGCGACCAGTGCGGACGGCGACTCGGCACTGTTTGAGCTGGACGCACCCCCGCCCCTGGAGGGCTACCTGTTCTACATCTGCGCCAAGAACGCCTCCTCGGGACACTTCGAGCACCAAGGTACCGCCACTACACACCACTACACACCACACCACACCACTACACACCACACCTGCTGGATGCGGCAAGCTGAAGACAGGGCGCTATGGCGCTCATTAAAGGAGGCCTATCCAGCATTGAACTAATAAAGTCTGATGATGAGACAATTGCGTACGCTCCTATACTTAGCTTCCATCTGAAGCACCTAATTTCTCTACTAGTTAATTTAAACAGTACATAAAACAAATTCTTATTAAGAAGGCATATTACTCCATGAACGATTACATTACTGACGTTAATGCTTGGCCAGATGTCGCCCAGTTCCATACCGACAGTAGTATTTAGTGGACTAATATAGGCAGACGATAATGGTGATTCAAACTCAAACTCAAAGTGCTTTATTTCCTTAAAGTCCGAAACACACTGAAGCCGGAGGCGGAGCGGAGGCGAAGGCGTGCGAGTTGTATTCTATGGAATCCTATGAAAGCCTACACACACACCGCAGGCGGTGGTGACGCGGTGCCATAGGAAAAACCGCCACGCCTTCGCCTCCGCTCCGCCCCCGGCTTCAGTGTGTGGAGAGTTTTAGACCTTAATGGACACTTGGACACGTCATAAAATCCAAGCTATTAATAATTAAAACTTGATTGTTACACAAAGCGTGTCTACTCGTGTCCCCTGTAACTGTGCGTTGTGCGCAGGGTCTGAGAAGTGGAAGATCCTGGCGACGCACAACAAGCTGCTGCCGCTGTGGGTGTCGCTGCTGCTGATAGTGGTGCTGCTGCTGCTGGCCAGTCTCTTCTCCGGACTCAACCTCGGGCTCATGGCGCTCGACCGGACAGAGCTCAAGATCATCGCCAACACAGGTACCACCACTCGTTCCAACTGGGAACTGTGGTCTGCACTGACGTCTCACATGCGAGTGTATTGTGCGCTATCCCTCGCCTAACCAGGGGCTTTATTGTCTAACTCAGCTGATAATCGAAAGATCATACACAGGTATCTGCACCACTCTTTCCAAATAGGAACTGTGGTCTGCACTGACGTCTTGTCGGGTCTCTTCTGTGGCCGTGGAGTGTACCACGACATGTTCCACAGTCTACCGCAACACTACTACTAGCTATTTTGGGAGAAAGAAGTGATATTCCCTCCCCCAAATGGTTATAGGGGATGAGTTTCCCTGTACCGGGCCTGCCCATCTAGCCTACATGCTGGATGGGTAGGTGATATTCGAGATGAACAGCTTAGTCTTAAGCCCGGTTTCTCAACTAAAAGCTGAGCTAGCAACTGTAATCCTGTGCCTCAAGCATACTGTCCAATAGTATAACCAGCAAGGAGACACCGATATGATATGCCTGCTTTCTGGACCTGGCAAAGGCATTTGACCTGATTTCTTATGATATCCTGTGGGATAAGGTTGTAAGAGATACCACTACGCTAGTTGACCTCATAAAAATATTGCAAAACATGGTAAGGTGGTCGGAGTGAGGTGTACAAGTTGAAATGTGGGGTGAGGCAGGGGGGTATTATCTCTCCGAAGCTTTTTAATGTCTACACGAATCAGCTGATTGATGAGCTCACTGGAACCGTGATAGGCTGTTCTATGTATTCAGCGAAATTTTACTTGTCTAAGTGCTTATTTTTAAGCCTTAAGAAATAGAGGTTGAGATCTGATTTTAATAAGTGAAAGTACATAGTATTATTGACGACCGATGACGACTGATGTGGCGCGGTGGGCGAAGATCTGCCTGCGACGCAGGAGGTTGCGGGTTCGATTCCCGTCTAGGAACAAATTTGTGTGCAATCTGCAGAAATTTGTTCCGTTGGTCTGGGTGTTTGCTATGTATAATAAAAAAAAAATTGCTATCTATGTAATTTATTGTATTATGTGTATCAGTCATCTAGTACCCATAACACAAGCTCTGCTTAGCTTGGGGCTAGATGATGCTGTGTGGATTGTCCGGAATTATTTATTATTTATTTATTACTAGCGACCCGCCCCGGCTTCGCACGGTTTTATTGTACGTATAAACATTCCTCTTGAATCACTCTATCTATAAAAAAAAACTGCATCAAAATCCGTTGCGTAGTTTTGAAGATTTAAGCGGTCAAAGAGACATAATGACATAGGGACAGAGAAAGCGACTTTATTTTATACTATCTATGTAGTGATTATTAACTGTGTGTGTATAATATGTATCGGTTGTCGTCAGGCACGGAGAAGGAGCGGCGGTACGCGCGCGCCATAATGCCGGTGCGCGCGCACGGGAACTACCTGCTGTGCACCATCCTGCTGTCCAACGTGGCCGTCAACAGCACCTTCACGGTCATCCTCGACGACCTCACCTCCGGCCTGGTCGCCGTCATCGGCTCCACGCTCGCCATCGTCTTCATCGCGGAGATCACGCCGCAGGCCATCTGCGCGAGACACGGGCTGCTCGTCGGGGCCAAGAGCATATGGATCATGAAGATCGTGATGGGCATCTGCGCGCCGCTGGCCTGGCCCACCAGCAAGCTGTTGGACTACTTCCTGGGCGAGGAGATCGGGACGCACTACAACCGCGAGCGGCTCAAGGAGCTCGTGCGGGTGAGTGAGGGACTGGACTACTTCCTCGGCGAGGAGATCGGGACGCACTACAACCGCGAGCGGCTCAAGGAGCTCGTGCGGGTGAGTGAGGGACGTCTGGCCTGACGACCAGCGAGCGGCTACTTCCTGGGAGCACTGCTACCTTCTAGGAGATCGGGACGCTCAGATAATCGAGCAACTATATTGTAATTTATGTTATTGATAGAAGCTTTCATTCATTAAGGTTAATCAACGGCGCAAGTCGATAGGCGCGGCCTAAACGTATGCTATCTCACCTCACTTCGTGTGCGAAAGGGACACAGAAGAGCACTAAGTGCACATAGCATAGTTCATAGCAAAATTGCGGTCCAATCCACGGCAATATAAATTCATCGTTTACGTCAAATTTGTTGACGAAGCTACTGTCTGATTGTCTTTGGGTGAACACTAGTCTAAGAAGTGGGTTCCATATACCCCCATGCCTCAGTATCCCCTCGCTCAGTCTTCTAAAACCCCCTCTCCCCCCCCAGGTGACGGACCACGTGAACGACCTGGACAAGGAGGAGGTGAACATAATCTCGGGCGCGCTGGACCTGAGGAAGAAGACCGTGGCTCATGTCATGACCAAGCTGAAGGACTGCTACATGCTTCCCATCACTTCGATACTGGACTTTGAGACCATGAGCGAGATCGTCAAGTCGGGTGAGTCGATGCTTCATACTAAATGCAGTGACAACATTTGGTGCGCTGGAACTGTGGAAGAAGACGTCATGACCAAGCTGAAGGACTGCTACATGCTGCCCATGTCCAGCGTGCTTGACTTCGAGACCATGAGCGAGATCATGAAGTCCGGTCAGTCCATAATAAATAAATAATAAAATAAAAATAGCCTTTATTCCCCTTAAAATTACAATTTAACAAGATTTTATACTAATTTATTTTCTATTAAATTAATAATAAAATAAATTTTAAATTTCTTATACATACTTAATTAAATTTGAATTGAATTTTGATTTTGACTAAATCTATTATAATTAATTTGATTACATACTGGTAGTTAAAAGATACATTTGAGAAAAAAAAAGAAATCATTAATTTTGTTTTGAAGGGTTTATCCATTGTTGGATAAAGGCCTCCTCCATCTCTTTCCAGTTGGCTCTACTTTGAGCAGCTCTTCAAGAATGTGTATCTTTTACTATCTTGAAGTTTTGTTGTTATGAAATCGATCTCGTTCTAATATTCGCCATTCGGAGAGTGCCAGTGCCAGGTCCATTTCTTATGGGTTGGTTTTTAAATTTAGTATTTGTGATTATCAGTTGGTTTTCATATCAAAATTCAATAAATTTTTGGCCTCTTTCGTTTCTTTTCCATAACCAAAGTTTCTTTCTTTAATATTAGATGAAGGGTTTTGGTCGTTTTCTCCCGCGGTGACCACCCGTTGTGGGAGAGGGTGAGACGGACAGAGTGAGTCCTTATTTTTTTAATTGCTATTTTTTGTTTTCATTTTCAGTTTCAGCTGCGGCCGGCGCTGGTGATGAAAAGTGTGAAGATGAGGTCCAATATGACGATATTTTATTTTTCTTATGTTTTTGTGTGTTAGCTTTATTATTCTCTTTGTTTTTGTATGGTTGGGATGTTTGTGATGTTGGTGATGTTGGAGGTAGTGTCCTTTTTCGAAAGGATGTTTGGGCGGTTGGTATGATTGGTTCATTTGTATAAGGAGGCAAAACCACCAGCTTATCGTACTTAATAATGACTCTGTTTCCGTTTTCTTTTTCCTTTTTTGCTTCTTCATAAAGGGCTTTTCTTATTTCCAGTATCTTTGGAGGGAAATCCTCTGAAATCGAATATTGCGTACTCTTTAGTGTTTGCCATTTCTTTTGTATATCAATTTTTTTTCCTAATGTTGTTAGAGTTACTACCACTGGTCTGGTTTTCTCCCCTTTCCTCCCAATTCGCCTCAACGCTTGTATTTCATTTATTTCACACTGTACTTGCATAATTTCATTTATAACATAGATTATTTTATTAGAGAGGTCGTTATATGACCGTTCTCCCTCTTCCAGACCGAATATGACAACATTTCTCTGTCTCTGCGTTCTTTCTATGACATCAAGTCTTCGTTCTTGTGTTTCATTCTTTATTTCAAGATTTTGGAGCCTTATTTGTAAATTTCCAAACATTTCTTGCATGTTGGTTGTAATGTTCTTAGTTATGTTGCTTTCCATTTCTTTGAGTGATGATTTGGTTTCGTTGATATCCGATTGAAGTGTAAGAAACATTTTCCTAATTTCTTCCATTTTAGATGATATTTTTTAATTCCTCGGCGCCTTCTTGCGGATGGGACTAAAATGTATTTATTGTTATCAATATCGCTTCTGGTAAAGTACTTTTATCGCAAAAAGTGAAGTTTGTGCTTAGGCTCGAACCCGGTTCCACCTATTTACGCTCATTTATTCCACGTTGATAACCGCCACACCAATGAAGCAGTTACAGTTCCAGTCGAAATTTGTCTGCTCTTCGATTTCACATTAAATTACTATTAACGACTATGTTGCGGGTGGAATTTGTATTTTTACGGACACCGTCTTTTATGAAAGTATATTGCAATTCACAATTTTGTTTCCTGTTTTATGTAAAATCCAATGTTTTTGGCACTTAGTGTCGTCAATTACACCATAAGTAAGTTTTATGCATATCTATTTACACTTTTGTCCACACTTTGTACCACTGTTTACATTATTTTCATTCAACTTCCACTTTTGTTCAACGGTATTTTCGTAACTGTTTTACACTGTTTTTTAATGTCACAGGTCATGGATAACAATGTCACTGGTTTATTGTATGTTTATTTACAATAGTTAACACTTTTTTCGTTGTTTTTGTAGCGTTTCAATTTTTAATTTAATATTGAATGACAGAGTCGATGTTGCTTGCGCGACCGCAGCGCCAGTGTCATAGAGAAATACAGGATATCAAGTAAAACATGCAGACTTAAATTCTAATATGTAATTGTTTTTTTATTTCAGTGTAAGCTCTGCGAAAAGAAATTCTCCCAAAAAATAAGCCTCCAAGAGCACATAGCTTGTATCCACGACTCTTGCTCCGAAGTCCACACCACAGTCCATAAGTCCATCATAAAGTCTACACACAAACGTGTTTAGACTTACTTTCTGCTCTAGTTATTCTTTCTTTGTCTTTGTACCTTCTTACTTTCTTTGTTCTTTCATCTTTTAGTTTTCTTAATTTATTTCTTGTTACTTTGTTTCTACTTGTTCTGAGTTTCTGACTATGTAGATTACAAAAACATCTATGTAGTATAATGAAAGTATCAAGTATATCAGTTATCTAGTGCCCATAACACAAGCTCTGCTTAGCTTGAGGCTATATGATGCTGTGTGGATTGTTCAGCATTACACGATTTGCTCTGGATTTAGAATTATATCATCATAACGAACATAGAAAAAATGCTCCAGTCCAACTTTCTAACAAGGAAGTGAGACACACGGAGACGGGTTTAATTTCGCTCAAAGTTCGAGTATAGCATTGCGTTCGAAGAGTGACCCCTGTACTATTTGTATTGTTTTTGTGCCTTTTGCCCATATTCGGTATCCGATTAAATAAATAATAATAATAATAATAATAAATAATAAATCATTTATTTCAGGCAACAATAGTCAAGTACAGGATGTTAAATACTTAAAACTACGGCCCATATGAAATATATACCTTAGACTAACATACATACTTTATATACATAGTTAAACTTATTTACTAGCACGTAAAACCTTTAAATGTACGTTATTACGACTATAATGTTTGCAACCGTCTGCAGTTACCTCAAATATTTCAGTTGGATATACTAGCTCTAATTCTATTCTCTAATTGTCATTGTCAGTAAAGTAGTCTAGTTGTATATAATGTGTTGTTGGTCAGGCTACTCCCGCATCCCCGTGTACGAGGGCGCGCGCACCAACATCGTGACGGTGCTGTTCATCAAGGACCTGGCCTTCGTGGATCCCGACGACAACACGCCGCTACGCACGCTCTGCCAGTACTACCAGAACACGTGCAACTTCGTCTTCGAGGACATCACGCTCGATATCATGCTTAAACAGTTCAAGGAAGGTGGGTCCTCATCTACACTAAATATCATCTATCTATCTATCTATATCTATCTATAAACTGCTTCACAGTGGTTTCAGAACCCGGCGGCTGTGAACTGCATTTATTTTTTGTAAAAAAAAAAACGATTGTGATTGTATGTACTTATCACTACCTACATAGTATAAAACAAAGTCGCTTTCTCTGTCCTTATGTCCCTATGTATGCTTAAATCTTTAAAACTACGCAACGGATTTCGATGCGGTTTCTTTAATAGATAGTAGAGAGGAAGGTTTATACGTAATAAAACCATGCGAAGCCGGGACGGATCGCAAGTTTCCTATAAATTATCCTCGATTACATAATCTACTCCGTCATTGTAAATAAGGAGTACTTGGCAGGTACAGTCGGCGACACGTCAGACAAATCTACCTCTGAGTATTAATGAGAATAAAACAATAGACTCCTTGACGATAACTCTGCTACTGACAGGTCAATAGGTTTATTGTTTCCACGAAATTTTATAATCTTCCAAAATATATTTGACTGCGACCGGAATTGAATCCGCAACTTTCCCCCATTAGACATTGCGTCGTTAGTATTATAATCTCATTATTATATTGTCTACATATTGTTAGTCATGCCATCTTTTCTGTGGTCATGCTTTGATCCAGCTGCTAAGAATCATTGAACTTTAAGTGTTCCGAGATCAAAAGGTTACTCTGATATCCCCTGTTTAAAAAGGTTTAAAAGATGACATAAACAACTATCTCCCAGTAGCGCTAATACTGGTGTTCTCAAAAGTTTTATTATACCTACCGAGGGCTGTATAACTTTTTTAAATGAAATAGTGTTCTAAATAACAGTAGGGATTTAGCAAGAATAAAACAATAAATACAGCGGTATATGATTTTCTGAAAAGATTTGTGAAAACCAATGTTGATCAAGAAAACACGGCTACAGCGTGTGTATGGATATGACAAAAGCCTTTGATCGTGTCGATCATAAGCTTTTACTGTCTTAATTATATCTATCTGGAATAAGGGGAAGCGCCAATGACTTATTAAAGTTGTATTTAGACAACGGAAGACAGATAACACACATTGATCAACTTTGTCCCAAAACGTAACAGAATCCAATATTACCGAGTATCTCAAGGCAGCATACTCGGACCTTTCCTTTTTATTGTTGTTGACTTTTACATTAATGACCTACCTAATGTTACTAATCTTTCTATGACTTAAATGCATATTTTACACAGTTTTATTTACTCTAGAAATTGACATGACTGACGCACAATACTTTAAAAGTAATTTAGCGAAGATTTCATATGATTTTTAAATTAACGCTATTGTAATGTACGCTATTCTTAAGACTACATTACACAGAACACGTTATAAGAATTGAGTATACAGAGTTTAATATTTTTCTGCTCCTTCCAAAGTTAATTTAAAAAATCTAGGCTTAAAAAAATCAGTTACGCTTCATATTTAAATTTTCTCGGAAATTATGTTGTATGTGACCCATTTTCAGAAGTCGAATACGATCTAGTATTTTGCCCTGACTGTACCTAAAGTGATGTGATAAAAGATACCGTTAGTAACGTACCAACATCGTCAGTGCGCGCGTTATCTTATCTGTTGTCTATCTCTGATCTACGGACCGATATCTCAGTTTATCGATATGTAGCGCATTGCGATAACATCTCGAATTCCACTCTACAGATTGCTTATCGCAGGGATTTCATATTTGTCGGGTGTTACTTATTAAAGTTATTAAACAAACAAGACCAAAATCGAGGATTACTTACACTTATAGAACTCTATTTTATCTTTGAGGCTTTATTAAAAAAATAAGAATTAATTAACAAATGAGGCATTTTGAAATACATTGAAAATAGACCATCCTGAGAGCGTTGTTTTGCAAGATGTAGAAACCCCAGCTGGAGTCGCGGGCCGATGTTAGTATTCCGGCAGACAGTTCGCATCTGCGAGATGTCTTTAGATACCGTACTAGTGAGCGCACATGTGCTCGCATCACTCATACTTTACTGCCGATAAATTAGCCAGTGGACAGGGTTCCACGGTACATGTGCACTGAGCCGAGATTGAAGTGATTCTGGAATTTTGAATATTATTAAGAAAAAAGCTTTTTATTTAATATTCGTGTTCTTTCTCGCCAATTCTACTTCATCATTGTTTGAAAATTTCAAATTATTTACCTACTTTATTTTTGAGTAATTATTTCATCCAAAAACACTGTTTTTGCAAAAAATCAATCAAATAACGCATGTGAAATACCTATCTTGTAATGAAAGAGTGTATGTGATGTGCCAACACGAATAAAATTAAAAATTTCTTTAGTTTCTATAAAAAATTAATACAAATATTCGTGCAGACAGTAATTCAATTATTTGTATATAATACACCGTTCCTCCAGGGGTCTTTTCATCACATGTTGTGTGGCACCCTGTATAACACATGGCAGCAGACTATGACGTGCTGCCAGACGCGCAACAAACAAAGTCCGGCTCACACATTGTATGCTCATATGTATTTGGAAACGTCTGCGCGATTCCTCGCCCTTTTTACAACAACATGTACCTAGGTATTTACTTTCCCTCAATGTGGCATGGCTGTAGGAATGGGACGCCCTGTATATACTCTGATTTAGAATCAAAGATATTTATTGTAATCAAAGATATTTGAGTATAAAAACTTAACAAAAACCAATAAGAATAACAGACAACGACAGGATAACGAAAGGTAACAACTAAAAATCAAAACAAAAACTTCAAGAACAATTTATAATAATTGCTCAAGCACAGCGAAAAAGATGTGAAACCACGAATTGTTTGGAACAACCTCATAGTTTGCTCTGATTATTTAAGCTTAAGAAGGTCCTTCTAAAACGACTTCCGTGACTTGTTGGGAGATAAAATTAAATGGTAGTCAGCTTAAGTGTTGCGCGTTTGATTCTTGCCTCAGAATAATAAATAAATAAAATAAAT
This sequence comes from Eupithecia centaureata, assembly GCA_944547425.1. Lineage (NCBI taxonomy): Eukaryota > Metazoa > Arthropoda > Insecta > Lepidoptera > Geometridae > Eupithecia > Eupithecia centaureata. The sequence continues at coordinate 123,955 of OX155704.1, read as the reverse complement.
AATGCTGGACAATCCACACAACACCATCTAGCCCCAAAGTAAGCTACTCAAAGCTTGTGTTATGGGTAGATAACTGATATATTTAATACATTATATACATAGATAGATATTTTTTTTATTACACCTATAATGATCAGAATAATAAATTTTTTGGTAAGAGTCTTACAGGTCAGTCATTAAATTATAATAAATTTAATTTACAAAACAATTTACGACATTATCACTACAAAGTATAAAATAAAGTCGCTTTTTCTGTCCCTATATCCCTTTGAATGCTTAAATCTTTAAAACTACGCAACGGGTTTTGATGCGGTTTTTTTAATAGATAGAGTGATTCAAGATGAAGAATTATACGTATAACAAAACCATGCGAAGCCGGGGCGGGTCGCTAGTTATTAATAAGAGAATTGTCTGAAACAATGTCCGAATAAATGTCATGTTAATAATAAACGAACGCCAAAAATACAAACAAATTTGAGAGTTTGCCAAACTCTGGAAAGAATTTAGGTTGTGATCTCCGGCCGCGCCGCGCCGGCTCGCTCCGGTTCCAACTGGATAACGAGAAACATTGCATGCTTACGTCATATAAATAATGTAGGTACTCGGAAAAATATATAAATATCATATTTTTAACATGCACTATTGGGTCGGGGAGGAAGTGTTTTGATTAGTTACAATATTCACAATTATAATTATAGGTACCTACTTAATTTATTTATTTTTGACTATGTCCTTGAAAATAATAACCGTGTTCGATACACATCGATCACCTAGCTTCCTACACTAGGTAGCTGACTCAGCAGGTCAGATTAACTAGGTAATTAGTACATACGTGACCGCGGAGGTAACGAGCGGTCACTAGGTCAGTCAGGACAGACAGTGCATCACTAGCAGCGATACCAACCGCACTCACTATCATCAGCATCATTAGTCGTAGTTTTACGTATATAAGTTGAATATAGCTTTTACCGACAAACTCGACTTTTACATCAACATCCCAGGATTAGCTAGCGGCTAATCCTTCATGGTCCTTCGAGCCGGACGCGGAGCACCTAAACATATGTACTCCGACAATGGAACAAACTTTGTAGGAGCAAATAAGGCCTTACTGGAAGAATATCAGCAATTAAAGGAAGTTTTCAAAGAGTCATTTCATCGAGAATTAACGGAGATGAATATAGAATGGCATTGGAACTGTCCTTCTTGGCCTAGCGCAGGAGGGATCTGGGAGAGATCCATCCGCAGCCTAAAGCAGAGTCGTAGGTGAACAAGCACTAACCTTCGAGGAATATAGCACTGTATTAGCACAAATCGAAGCAGGCCTTAATTCAAGACCTCTATGCCCAATATCTGAAGACATAGATGATATCGACTTCCTTACGCCAGCGCACTTTCTAACCAGCAACGCGGGCCTGACGGTTATTGAAACAGCCAATGACGCCAGGACCCGATGGCACTTAACCAACAAAATTTTCCAAGACCTATGGAAAAGATGGAAAGCAGAATATCTCAGCCAGTTATCTGTCCGTAGTAAGTGGTTAAGGTCAAAGAAAAATATTGAGGTCGGTGACATGGTAACCATCCACGATGACAACCACTCCTCGGGCAGATTTCCAGTTGGGAGAGTGACTGAAGTGCACAAAGGAAATGACGGTTTTGTCAGGGTAGTGTCTCTTAAAACTAAAAGCGGCATTATAAAGCGTCCTATAATAAAATTATCTATTTTACCTATAGCACAAAATAAAGTATCACAAGATGAGAAGAGCAAGCAGAATGTAGCTCACTTATCACATACACAACAACATCAAGTAGGTAGGAATCAACGCCCTAATTTTATCAAAGTTGCATTTGCGTGGATATTTTTTATGAGTGCCATTTGCCCCAGCGTATCGGCCAACATAACTCAATTTACTTGTAATCAGTCATTGTATTATGACCCCATAGGTAAAATGCAATTAATCCGTGACCAGTGGAAAATCGTATCCTATTATGACATGCGACCTTACTGGCAGGGAGACAAAGCAGTGAATTCGTTCATAAAATATACAGAGCAAACATGTGATAAGGTCAAGGAGGCGAGCCATTGTAACATGATTCTTTTACAACTGAAACATGATTACAGCGAGTTACAGTACTATTATACAGCCTTCACCTTCAGAGAGTTTACTTGTAGTAGGTACGTACAAACACGGACTATTCGCACAATAACTTTAGAGGTAAAAGAGAAAAAACACACCGTCTTACATTCTACCCTAAGCATGTCTCATCATTATTGTCCGTGCGCTCACGGCTAACGCACAAGTGCACACACCAAAAATAAAAATTAAAGTTCCCCGGCGATTACATGATGAAGAAACAAAAGAAGATGGGAAAGGAAGAAGAGGAAGTACGAGGATACATTGAAAAAGAAATGGATTGGCTATCGTCGAATAATTATATTTGGAAGAAGACGAAGGTATGAAATTATTTATTTTCACCCTACGATCGATGGCACCTAACTTAAAAATATTTCTATGTATCCGTTGAATTCTTCGGATGTCCTCGATGCATTCATCGAGCAGTGTACGATCTAAAAGAAAGGAAAAGGCTATCATCGAATAATATATTCGGATGAAGACGAGGGTATCAAATTATTTATTTTCACCTATGATGGATGGCACCTAACCTGAAATTATTTCTATGTATCCGTTGAATTCTTCGGATATCCTCGATGCATTCATCGAGTTGAGCACGATATTTCCAAATTTTGAAAAACAAAAAACCGAGACATCTGTGGCTCACATTATATTTCGTTGCATTCATCGAAATTTTTTGTTACTACCTAGCGAAATACTGACCTACTTTTATCCATGTTCGTTGCATTCATCGAATTATGGGATGACCGCTAGAAGTTGTAAATTTCAAAACCTATTACCTACCTTTTCAAAGGTCATTGGTCTTTACAGATCATCAAGAAAATGTCGTACTTAGTTGAAAATATCGATTTCAATATAGAAGTGTCGATTTTAAGCCCCGCGGACGAGCAGGTTCAGACAGGCGCGGGCGAGCCTAGTTTTCCACCGCCCGCGGCGGAGGTTACCGAAGATGATTCTTTCGACCCGATGTTACTCGAAGCACTCGGCGAGCTTGAACTCGAATCTGTGGATTTTGTTGAGGATGTTCGGACTGATTTGGCATTGAGAATTCTTCTAGAAATTCTTCTTAGCGGGCTAAATTATGAAGCAAAAGAAGAAATACTTATTAATGAAATGCTTAGGTATTTCCAAAAAATGTAGCTTTATCTAAAAGATCCTACTCTAAACATGGGAGTGGGAGCAATGCTAGCAGAGTCATGCAAGTACGGGACAGGCACCTATTTGGTAAACAAGATCAGCTAGGTAAAGCCTTTTCAGCTTTAGCAATAGCTATGACAGATCTCAAATATTCCGAATATCTTACCGAATATTATTCGTAAGTACACTAAATGACGCCGCAGATTGTTAGCGGACTGTCACTTCGCTGAAACTGATACAAGGCGTTCGGTGATCATCCCGCTGATTGACAAGTCTCTAATGGAACCTTTCAAAGACAGAAAAAGGGATAGTCTCTTATTCGGCGAAACTTGGGAGATCTAATAAGAGACTCGAGAGGTGCTCATAAAGAAAACGTGTGAGCTGATACAAGCATCGACCTCATCGGCCCATTTAAACCTCATCGGCGCGCGGAGAGAAGAACCAGCAGCAAGAACCAGCAGCGAGGCGGTGCGGTGGTGGGTAGAGATCGATGACGTCATACCCGTGTCAGCGCCGCCGGCTGCATCTCAAGATTCTCAAGCACCGCTGCAGGCGGCGCGGCTTCCCTATCCGCCCCCCTCGCCCCGCCGCCGTCGCCAGTACTCGACGCCGGCAGCGCCCCGCTACGCCAGTACACAGCGCAGGGTGTAGACCCAAATGTACAGGTACATGCAGGTCTTCTAAACTGTTTTATAAATGAATGGCGATCCATTTCAGACGATGATTTTATCCTTGGTAATTTATCAGGTTATAAAATACCATTCGTAGAGATTTCTAACCAAAGTCCAGAAAGCCCACATCGCAGGTTTTTTCTAAAACAGTCATCAGCAATAATTGAGAATCTAGGTCACTTATCGAATATTGGCGTTATATGGAAATGTGATAATGTCGTGGGACAATTTATATTGGATATATTTTTGATTCCTAAAATTGACAGGACTAACCGATTTATTTTAAGCTTAAGAAAGTTAAACACCTAAATACATTCACGGATGTAAGATATACGCACTGCTATCAAACTTTTTAACTGGGGTTGTTACATGGAAAATTTTAATATTGATATCAGAGAGGATTATTTTGTTCTTATTTTTTAAATCCTATCATATTTGAGATTTTATTTTAAAAGTCAATTATTGGAGTTTGAGGCTTTAGCCTTTGGCCTATGTACCGTGCTATGTTGGCCTATGTATTTACAAAAATACTACAACCAATCATGTCTAATTTATGGTCTCGGAGATTACTCTGTAAGATATTTAGACGATATTCTTTCAATCTAGTAATTGTCTACATAATGCGAATCTTAAGCGCTTAGGTTTTGTAATAAACTATAAAAAGAGCATTTTAATTCCAAAGAAGTCGTGTAAATTTTCATGAAAATCCTGAATTCAGAGACGATAATGCAAATGATATTTTGCTCGTTATTTAGGCTCCCTTACTAACTCCTAACAGCTTGTCCGGCTATTGGACGGCTTTAATCGAATTCTCTAGAGAGAAAAATAATATTTAGTTTTTCTTAAACACAGTGATAACTATGACGCTGTTATGAAGGTGCCCAATAAGTTACATGAATACTTACTTACATTGGTGGAATAAAAGAATTTATGAAAAATTTTAAGAAAGATTTTAATCCTATTCGTCTACGTATATACGAACTAGAAATATTCACCGATGCCTCAGCCACTGGTTGGGGCGTGGCTTGTGGTTCTGAAAGAAATGGTGGACACTGGACAACCACCGAATGCGCTAATCACATGTTGAGTTGAGTTGTTGGCCATTTATTTCGAAAAAAAAAAAAAAAATAGCGGAAGAAAAACTGATGAAGATGCTATTTCCTACGTAAATTCCATCCACAGCTATAATTTTCTACGTAAATAGGCTGGGTGGGTCCAGTACCCTCACTTGAATAAAACTTCTAGTAACATTTGGAAACGGTGCAAGGAGAAGAAAATATTCATTTTCGCATCGTATATTCCCTCATCACAAAACATAATTGCAAATGCAGAATCTAGGAAACTTACTAGAGAAAGAATTTACAAAATTAGTTCATTACTTTGATAAGGCCAGATATAGATTTATTTGCAACTTGCGTAAATGCAAAATGTCCAGTAAAAATTTCAAAAAATAAAATAAAAATGATCTTTTGCCCAAAACATTGACGCTTTTACCATAAAAAGGTCTCAATTTAATTTTTATGCGTTCTCACCGTTCGCTTTAATTTTAAAGACCCTAAAAAAGATCGTATCTGATGAGGCAACTGGTATTGTATTTTATGGACCATTATGGACTTCCCAGCCGTGGTGTCCCTTATTTATGTCGCTTTGCATAAGAGGTATTATATTCCTTCCAAGTATGCATCTCGTGCTTCATCCTTTCAGGTCAATTCACCCGCTCGACCGCCTCCTTTCCCTGGCGGCAAGTGTTTTATCAGGGAAAGCTTGCTGCGTCTAATGCTTTCATATATTACACTTAACACTAGATCTCAGTATAATAGAAGCTGAAAGCAATGATGGGAATAATTGTGATTTATTCCAAGTCGAAATACCATCTTTTTGAGTTCAGTGTGTTTCAACATAGGCTCTTCCTACGGTACCTTAAATAGTCATAGGTCAGCTATACCTCTCTTATCTTCAAATAAGATCGGGAGGACATCACACTCAAACAATTTATAAAAGGGATTTTAAAATTAAAGTTAACGTTCCCCAGATATACATTAACGTCGAATCCAAGTATTGTTTTGGATTATTTAGAAAAAATACCACATGATTCCCGCAATTTAGAAAAGTTATCAACTGATCAAAGAATGCAGACTGTGTCACTAATTACTTATGACATCCAATATTAAGTTATTGAATAATCGAATCATTATTTCCATTACTGATTTAATAAAAACTTCTGGAATAAGTAGAACTGAACCAGTAGTATCTTACCATACTTTAATCAGCGACTTGGAGTTAGCTCGGCATCAGTTTAGTTTTCAGAAATATCTATTAGTAACTGCTACTATCAGACCCGATTCTGTTGATCGACTTATTCTTACTTTTAAAAAGCCTCATAAAGTTGCTACTTCCCAGACTATTGGTCGCTGGTTGAAGCAGACAGTGGTATAGATAGATATCTCTATATTCGGCGCACACAGCACGAGGCATGCCTCCACTCCACTTGTCGCGCGCCCCGGTATTAGTATCGATGTAAGCAGGGTATCGATGAATTCGTAAGGTTGGTCTGCATAATCTGCAGTATTTGCAAATTTTTATAACAGGTTTATAAATTGTTGACTCCACCAATAGTTTGGTAGTCTATATAGTATAAGATTGATTATTTATGTGGACAAGTTTTGTTTCGTTATTAGGTTACCATATTGATTCTGTGAACTGTTCTTTTGTTGTTATTTCATTAAATAATAAACATTAAGAAATTTTATAAAATCTTAATGTTTATTGTTATTTTACTACTCTTCGCAACATAGATCAGTCTCTAAACATCTACAAGTAAACTCTCTGAAGGTGAAGGCTGTATAATTTAATGATCAAGCGAGCTTTCCTGAAGCGAAGCTCGATCTTGATTATACAGCCTTCACCGAAGAGAGCCTGGGTCCCTCCCTACCCTTACCTACCTAGGTTTATACCTAGCTATCCCTGGTAGATCAATGTTGCTGATGTTGATTACTCTGAAGATAATGATGAGACATGCTTAGGGTAGAATGTAAGACGGTGTGTTTTTTCTCTTTTACCTCTAAAGTTATTGTGCGAATAGTCCGTGTTTGTACGTACCTACTACAAGTAAACTCTCTTCGGTGAAGGCTGTATAATCAAGATCGAGCTTCGCTTCAGGAAAGCTCGCTTGATCATTAAATAATCAGCTGTTGCTCAATCAGCATTTTGGCGAACGCTCGAGAACTCGACGCGGCCTTATCAACGCAGTAGGCTCCATAGCAAACACGTTGTTTGGTGTACTCGACCAAAGCTTCGCAGATAAATATCAGCATGACATTGAACTCGTAAACAGTAACGAGGGGCACTTGCTGCAGCTTTGGAAGAACCAAACATCTGTGGTTGAAGCGGAGTACAATGTGCTTAAGCGAACGGAGCAAGCGATCGAATCCCAACATAAACTCTTGAATAGGCATTTGAATTTCATATCTCAATCGACCAAGCAGCTACAGAAAGAGTATGAAAGCATGTCTATTCTCCAAGAGTTTACTCTAGCAGCAATGGGAACAACTAACATGGTGCAAAACTTGAGGCGTATCCAAGATACAATCCTCGACACGTTAACAGATATTTATCACGGTAAAATAAACCTCCATCTGTTAACACCAAAGCAACTTAGCGAAGAACTACAAATCGTTTCCAATCAAATATCAAAAGAGCTTACGTTACCTATTGAAAATATACAGTCCAACTTATATAAAATATATCAGTTATTAAGGATAAGAGCAAGAATGACTAGAGACTACGTCATTTTCGAAATTAACTTGCCTTTAATCAGCAGAGACAGCTTCGAACTGTACCACTTGATACCAGTTCCTCTTCAAATCAGCAGTGATATGATTACTATCAATCTAGTCACAGATTATATAGCTACTAATCTGATGAGGGACTCGTATCTACCGGTTACAAGCGTGGACCTTCAAAGCTGTGAATATCAAGACGAAGCATACATCTGTCAGCTACAAGTTCCTATCCAGCATCTAAGTCCTGACGAAAGGTTTTGTCAAACAGATAGGGTTGACACCTGCAAAATAAAGAGACAAGGTTGTCAGAATAAATGGATTCAATTACACGACCCATCCTTATATTTTTATTTTGCATGCGATACCTACTCACTCACAATCATATGTGACCGTGAAACTCGCGTCCGCCAAGTCAGCAAGGCCGGGCTCATTCACCTATCAAAACAATGCACAGCTAAAGGTCGTGACGTAACTCTCTATTCGTACCAACAACAAAGTACGCTCAAACTCAAATCAGATTTAGCACTTATCAACATAGCTCCAATACAGCACCACATCTTTAACGTCACCTTACCGTTCATCGCGCCAACTGAAGCTTACGGTCTGAATAGCTCACTACAGCAGCTCGGGGAGCAAATCAGCGCGATGAAAGAAGCAGCGCAGCAGGAGGTGACACTAACAACGCACGATATTCACCAGTATACAATATCGTACACCGTACTAGCAGCAGGCGTCGCAGCATTCCTGGTTTTCCTGTGGAGGAGAAACCGACGAGCCGTCCGCGCGGGAGCCACGCGCGCCGCGGAGCCTGCACCGCCCGCGTCAGAGCGCGAGCCCGCGCCCGCGCCTCCGCCGCCCCCCGCGCCCCTCCCGCCGAGGGAGCCCTCCTCCAGCAGAACAGTTAGTGCGCAAAGACAGCCCGTGCTCGAGCTGGGGCACGGAAGCAGTGGGACCGTGCGGTGGTCCAGTTCACGTGATAGAGACACAATAAATACACCCAGCAGGAAGCAACAATTCAAACAATCAGTTTTTACTATAGAATAGAGAAAACATAGTTTAGTAATCATCATCAGAAATTGTCCTAACATTCATCTAGCTTAAGGAAATATTGATCACCGATGTATTACTAACTCCTCAATTGTAGCGCCTCATCTCATCCTCATCTCAGACCTCGCCCTCGGGAGTATGTTCGATACACATCGATCACCTAGCTTCCTACACTAGGTAGCTGACTCAGCAGGTCAGATTAACTAGGTAATTAGTACATACGTGACCGCGGAGGTAACGAGCGGTCACTAGGTCAGTCGACAGACAGTGCATCACTAGCAGCGATACCAACCGCACTCACTATCATCAGCATCATTAGTCGTAGTTTTACGTATATAAGTTGAATATAGCTTTTACCGACAAACTCGACTTTTACATCAACATCCCAGGATTAGCTAGCGGCTAATCCTTCAAACCGGCTTAGTTAAAATTTTACACAAAAGCTTAAAGCGGGTTAAATAATGAATAGGGATATCTCTTAAGCTTGGCTCCGACGACACAATAGGCACAAGTTACGGGGATTTGGGTACCAGGGTAGGTAATAAAATTAATATTGAACTTCTACAACTAGGACAGGTCTTCCTGTAGTAGCGACTGATACGCCTGCGAAACCCCGTCCCCACTCCCTCTTTCGTCATTTTATCAAGTCAATTCTTCGAATATGTTTAGAAATATTTATTGAATTTAGTCACAAAAAAGATAGTATCAGTAGTACAGTCATAAATAATTTTGAAAAGCTTTAGAAAAAGGGGTAGGTACTTCACATAGATTGCAATGTGATACAATGTCATAGATAGTTCATACTTTACTATACTGTATGCTCATAATTTCGAGTTCTGTTGATAAAAAAATATTTTAATCGAAATAAAATGATCACAAATATATTATGTCAAAGTTCTCTCCGTGAATCTCTCAGCCGCATTTGGTCATTATAGCATAGCATTATAGCTTCTTCAAGTGGTGTTGTCAAGGTTGCCTGGAAGAAATTGCTTTCAGCAATAAGGCCGCCTGTTGTACCGTTTTATTATTTAAAAGATTAGATATAAGTTAATTTAAGTATTGTTTTATTTTCAAAAAGGTACAATAAAGTGTTCATTCATTCATTAATTCATCGTTGGTACTCTCATTGTGATGATTTCAAAAGTGCTGAAAGTGAGCTCTATGTTCCAGGGCACAAGGGTCACATGGCGTTCGTGCAGCGCATCGAGGAAGGCGACGGCGACCCGGTGTACGAGACCGTGGGGCTCGTGACGCTGGAGGACGTCATCGAGGAGATGATCCAGGCCGAGATCGTGGACGAGACCGACGTCTACAGTGAGTGGACCTGTACCTGCTGGAGAGTAGTCAAAGACATACACTAGGAATAGCGATGCACCTCGCATTCCACCCTGGGGAACTCCACAAGTCACTAGTTGGTCTTCGTTGACTATTCTTATTTTTACTCACCGTATCCTATTACTGAGGTAGTTACTGTAACCGGTGAAGAACTGAGGAAGTCCCCGTATCCCACAGTTCTAGTTTTATAATGAGGGGAAGGATATAGACCATATCAAAAGCTTTAGCTAGATCAGGATGAACTACCAAACTATTCTTTTTCTCATCCAGTTTATTAATGAGAAAATCGGTGAGCTCATAAGGAAATTGAATGTCTGTTTCAGGCGACAACCGCACCAAGAAGCGCCTCATGCGTCCTCAGAACAGGGCGCAGGACCTGGCCGCCTTCGCGTCGCATCACGACCGCCAGCGCGTGCACGTCTCGCCGCAGATGTCGCTCGCCACGCTGCAGTTCCTTAGCACCAGTGAGATATACTGTTTACTTCAAAGATAATCCTGAGCTTAGATAAACCTAACATACAAGCTTGTTTTAGGGGACTGCAAAACAATTTTTAATTAATAAAGACCCTTTAGACCTTTATAAAGAACCTTTAGACTGTTTTCAACCGTCTGCAGTTAGTTTAATGGTTTCAATTGTATATACTAGTTGTAATTTTTACTATTGGTAGATTTAAATTTTCGTTGTTAATCAAATTAGTAGCTCCACTTATTTTCTAGAAATATTTTATCCAGAAATAAAGAAGGCAATATATAGCCTTCACGTCTAAATGAATTGAGTAGAAGTAATAAATAAATGATCTATCTATCTAATCTCTATCAAACAAGCGTCTGCTGCGATGCTCAGAACAAGGGCCACGACGTAGACCTAATGTTGTGATTGTAGTTGAGGATCCTTTAAGTTCGAAACACACAGAAGCCGGAGGCGGAGCGGAGGCGAAGGCGTGCCGGTTTTTCCTATGGCACCGCACCGCGACCGCCTGCGGTGTGTGTGTAGGCTTTCATATGATTCAATAGAATACAACTCGCACGCCTTGTGTTCGCCCGTGTTTCGAACTTTAGCTATGTTACAATCCAGTGACGGTACAAAGCTACGCTTGGTGTCTTCTTGTATATAAACACATGTATGTGCGCAGGCGTGGCCGCGTTCAAACCGGACATGATGAGCGAGACGGTGCTGCGGAGGCTGCTGCAGCAGGACGTCGTGCACCACGTCAAGCTGCGCGGGGACGAGCCCAAGGACGACCCCAAGCGATACGTCTTCACGGAGGGCAAGGCCGTGAGTACCAGACCACATAGTGGACACTGAACTCAGGCATCATGGTGGCTGTAGGAACCCTAAGGGTCATAGTGATACTAGGGGCAGTAGCAACTTTAGGGACCATGGTAGCGTCAGAGACTGGTGGTTTCAAAAATCATAGCTTCCCAAGTTATTCCGGTGACACGTAAGGCTTCAGAGACGAGCTCAGATGTCTCAGAGACTCTCGTTGTGAAGTATCACACACAGTACTACCCCAGAGACCTTGATGACTGTCTAATGATACCCTAATTTATTAAGAATAACTTAAGACTAATAGATAACAAAAGAGAATATAATGTTTTTGTGTTACTAAACAGTGCGTATGCCTGAACTAAAGAAGACCCTGATTTACAACAAAATAAAATAATCATAATTAGACTAGTTAAATTAAGTAATATGTGCTTTACATTTTAGGTCTGCTTTAAAGCAGTCAATACATTTTAGTATCGTCAGCATATAATATGGTTTTTCTATGATTTAGTTTTAAATTACAGAGTTCATTAAAGATTAAAAATAAAGTAGGTCCGAGGACGCTGCCTCGGGAGATGCAAGTTTGTATTTTCTTGATCACTGCTGCGAACGTCACCTATCCAGACTCATTGTGTCCGTTCTTCAAGATAACTTGTGGAAAGTTTTAGCTGAGTGCCTCTTATACCCAGTGTTTCAAACTTGCGCAAAAACATGGGTGCGGAAACGCTGTCAAAGGCTTTGGTTAAGTCTAAAAATATTTCCTCAGTGTAGCGGCTCTGATCCAGTTCTTGTTTAAATGTTGAGTACGATGGTGAACTGTATCTGTATTCTACGTATTGACCTGTCTCCCTTCCTGCAGGCGGACTACTTCGTGCTGATCCTGGAGGGCCGCGTGGAGGTGACGGTGGGACGCGAGAACCTGGTGTTCGAGGCGGGGCCCTTCACGTACTTCGGAGTACAAGCGCTCACGCAGAACGTCGGCGTCGGTGAGCAACTATAGTTATACAAAATAATGCTGGACAGTCCACACAGCATGATCTAGCACCAAGCTAAGCAGAGCTTATCTTGTGAGTTCTAGATAACTGATATCACTACATAGTATAAAACAAAGTCGCTTTTTCTGTCTGCTGACTGCTTAAATCTTTAAACTACGCAACGGATTTTAATGCTTTTTTTAAAAATTGGTTAAAATTGATTTAAAAGTGATTCAAGAGGAAGGTTTATACATATAATAAAACCGTGCGAAGCCGGGGTGGGTCGCTAGTACTTAATACAATACAGAGTTCAGATAGGTTGTATAATTTTTTCGCGAGATCTTATTGTGACAATAACCTGGCAAATAAATCATTATCTATCTTTGAGCGAAAGGATTTAGCTGAGCCCTACGCCGTAAGTCCGTAACGGTTTCAAATTTTCAATCTAGCAATGGGATAGTTAATGAAGGCAAATAAGGTTAGAATTTTCGTTTTTGCGTTCTACGCCGTAACGGTTTTAAATATTCAATCTAGCAATGGGATAATGGAGGCAAATAAGGTTTGACATTTCCAAAAGTCCCGCCTCGCCTTCAGATAACACTGTCTCAGAGACGGACATGTACAGATGAATGTGTGTTGTGTTTGAAGGACATGTACATATGTATGTGTGTTGTGTTAACAGCGGAGGCGGAGGCGCCGTCGACGCTGGGCTCACTGCAGCACCTCAACATGGACTCCATGCTGGGACACTCCTTCGTGCCCGACTACTCCGTCAAGGCCATCGCCGACCTGCACTACCTCGCCATCAAGCGGTGAGTCACACACACACACACACTACCTCGCCATCAAGTGATACTACTGATACTAGTACAACTGATGAACCTGATATTAATCGGGTATAGTATAGTAAGTGTAACAAAGAGTAGTAGTGAAGGGAGCGTGTTGTTTGTTGTAGATCCATGTACCTGGCGGCCAAGCGAGCCACGCTCATGGAGAAGGGCGCGCTCGGGAGGGGCGCGGACGATCAGATAGACACGGAGGTGGACAAGGTACGTGCGTGTTGTTGTAGATCCATGTATGGCTCATGGATCGGCGATCCCGCGATCCGCGATCCAGGATCGTGATGCGTGGAGCGTGGATCGTTCTAGGTCGATCCAACAGCAATCTTTTGTGATCCTGACTGGCTGCTCCAACGCGCTCCTGCCGATCCATACTGAATCAGTTGTCAAATCCATAATGGCGGATCACGCGACCGTACAGACCGCGCGCGCCGAGCGACTGAGGCCCCTTTGTGCGTGACCAAAAAACCGACAACAAATGGATCGCACGCGGCGAGGAGCGCACTCTCTCCACCGCGCACGTGATTGCGCGCGGCACGTCTACACTTCACGCTCCGTGGAGCGCGCTCCATGCCGCGCGCGATCGGAGCGCTTTGGATCGTCCGCTGTGGATCCGGCTGTTCGCTTTCGGCCGTGCTGTTTTTGCGTTCGATGTGTTAAAAAAAATTCATCCCGATCCGTTCAGTAGTTTTTGCGTGAATGAGTTATAAATATCTTTAAATCCATAAAAACTTTCGCGTTTATAATGTTAGTAAGGAAGTAAGGATTGGGGGCTTAAAGCCTAGTTCGGACTACTTTAGTAATTTAGTTAAGAAACGTGTAATTTAGTGGCTAAACTACTCGCTACTGCACTGAAATCGTTCGCATTACGGTCCAGTTTAATGCACAAGTAAGTGGTGTTTCGTAAAATGAACGGGCTGCAACGCAATAGATTAAACTAATCGTAACGGCTATTTTAGAAGAGATGGATGAGGAAATTGGTGTGATTAAGAAAAAGAAGTTATGGGTACCAAAATGTATCAATAGAAGAGATTATACACTAGGAGCTACTAATTGTCTTCTGAAGGAATTAACATTGGAAGATACTAAAGAATAAGTACTTCGATAGTGAAGCAGTGAGCACGGACGCGTGGTGGGAGGCGCTACTCGCCCGATAAAAATAGAGTAAAATGGATCGACTCGACTTAATCGTTCACTAAACTACTCGACTAAATTTTTGTAGTTCACACACTTTTAGCCACTAAATTACTCGGTACTCTAATAAATGAGCTCTACAGTGCTCTACACTCAAACTTAAAGTCAAAAAAGTGCTTATTTCCTTTAGGCCTTATAGGACACGTGGACACGTCATAAAATACATGTTATAGGTAATAATTTAAAACTAGGAAATAAAGTGCTCACTTTGAGTTTTATTCACTTCAATCTTTTTAAGGTAAAGTAAAGAAGTGAACAAGAAACCTTTACCTTTTTAGTCTATAGTCTTTAGTAATGAGTCGAGGAGGTTACAATAACTTAAAGTACTCGTTGGTGTAATATATCTGTCTCATTAACTGTATTTCCGCAGATGTTGCGGGAGGGAGACGGCAAGATGGAGGAGATCAAAGAAAAGGACCTGCCCAAACAGGTAACTATTCGAGACATTAGTGTTTTCTATGGGTAATAAAAAATATCGATCTGTATCATTCATTATTCATCATCACCCTATATTAGTCCACAGCTGGACATACGCCTCCCCTAATGAGCTCCAACTGACTGTATCATCTGGAGGTAATGCCCACAATCCCTACGCTGGGATGTATGTCTATAATGTATGAAATATATCAGTCATCTAGTACCAATAACAAAGCTCTGCTTAGCTTGGGGCTAGAGTGCTGTGTGGGTTGTCCAGCATTATTTATTATATGTAGCGTACATATAATAAATAATGCAATTAGTATTAGTAAGTCCCGGTAGGTCCCATTTGTTTTAGGGAACATGATGTACCTAACATAACAATTTGAGAAAATATTGTCCCTATTTGTACTATAGAACAGTTTGTACTTTTTGTCTCAAATTGTTCCATAGAACAAACTAAGTACGTAAACTTTGTGGAAGTTCTTTTATTTTGCAAAATATTAATATTACCTATGTAGCGGGTAGTTTCATTTTTTTGAAAGTGAAACTTCCTGGTATTAAAATCAGTCATTAATTTTATTCACGTCTTATAAACCTACCTTATCATCATGGAAGAATTTGGGCAAAAGATATTCCCATTTAGTTCTGTGCATTCTATCTAGTTTTTAGTTCTATAGTACAAATAGGTACAATATTATCTCAAATTGTTATGTTACGTCATGTTCCATAGCACAAATGGGACGTACCGGTAAGTTCGGTTAGTTTCCGCCTGAAGCCTTCCTAACCGCTACTGTTTGTTCCCCGCCGCCTCAGGAGGACGCGGAGGTCGCAGGCCGCTGGTTTGTATCGATCACATGTATACAGGGTTTATCTATTATTATTTATAAATCATAACAGGTTTCTTTTTTAACCCTAAGGCTATTTAGTATCTACTAGGAACCAGCCCTACGTTTTCACTGTCTTTCAGTAGTAGTTTAAATTTGACTTGTCTAAGTGCTTCTTTTGTAAGTCTAAAGAAATCATCATCATCATCATCATCAACCTATATTAGTCCACTGCTGGACATAGGCCTCCCCCAATGAGCGCCATAGCGCCCTGTCTTCTAAAGTAATAAAGATATTGATTTCATAAAGTATTTTCTCCCGCACTTTATCCCACGCTGTGTGGTCGCACGTGTATTCTTCCTCCATTCTGTTCTGTTATCCGTCAATCAGTAAATCAAAATCTTTATTTCTTTAAGCTTACAAACTTTGTACACCGAAATCGGTAAACATGTTGATACCAACATACCTAAAAATCTTTTGTTTTTATGTTATACAAAAAGCACTTATTTTATTCAAAAAGCTTAACTAAAACCGTGATTCGGTTTGTCTGAAAGCCTCTTAGACCAGTGTTCACCAAAGGACAGTCGGACAGTTATCACTTATAAGCTTCATTGATTTAGCTGTTAATAAAATATTATTTACTTTAGTAATAATTTGAGTCCGACTGAACTCCGGAGAACACTGACCCTAGTCTCTATTTGATACTTGGTGAGTAGACAGCTAGGTACCTACTTTACAGAATTATTTGTAAAGATCCTTGCTAGCAATTTAACTTCAACTAAATAAAAAACTAAACAGGTAGGTATGCATCAAAAGTAACCAGCTGCTAGCGACGAGCGAACGCATTCAACGTTCGCATTTACTCATGTTTCTGCAAGTAAATGATCTTTATCTTACGAATAAGCACTTAGTCAAGTCAAATTTTAAACTATAGGTACATAATTATCGAAATAATACGTATTAGAAATAAAGTGATAATTGATATTGACTTAGCTTGAATCATCTTCGTCAACTCCGGACTCACTCCTTTCTTAAGCGTATCATCTTTCACACAATCCATCCATCTTTCCTTCCTCTCCCCTTATGTCCCTCCACATTCAAATGAATCTCTCTTTTCGTCACATGACTTCCTCTCTCCTCATAACATGTCCATACCACGCTAGCCTGTTACTCCTCATCTTTTCCGTCACTGGCTACTTTCAAACTTCCTGTGATGGGCTTGTTTTTTTATTTGAAAATGAAAGACTGTCTTTATTATAGTGTACATTTATGTAACACTAGCTGATCAGCTCACTAGCTCATTCGCGTGGACTTTAGTAATACCTCATATTTTAACTATATACATTAAAATACGAATAATTATCCAAAAATCCAATCATGGTTCTTAGCAGATGCCTACGTCCTAAAAGGCAAAATTAAAATTTGCTGTATAGATGCATAGTATAGAGGGTATTGTCGAAATAAAATGAATAAAAGCTATAAAGGTATAATAAAATACAAGTTGTCAACATAACTAATAAAATAAAATAACAAAAATAACATTTGCTGCTGTAAAGGGGCATTTTCAAATAAAAAAATATTAGTAGGTACTTATAAATAGACATATTGTGAGTTTATAAAGCTGACGTCCGCTTGCAGCTTGTCACTTCACCTGAGGAGCTGCAAGCTGACGTCAGCTCTATAACTCGAGCTGACGTCAGATAGTTGTAACATCAGGTGTAGGGTGTGTCAGTTTGTATAGCGCTCGCTTCCCTCAGATCTCCGCGCCCCCCGCCTCCGCGAGCCCGGTGACGCACGCCTCCTTCCGCACCGAGAAGGCACCCGCACCCGCACCCGCACCCGCAGCGCCCGAGACCGAGGCGCTCCTCAAGAAGCACTAGCGACGCCGCCCGGCCGCACTCGAGCGCACCACACCGCGCCGCCATCCAGCCTGACTCTTATATTTGGACAGAACATATTATGCTATTCAATCATGGAAGTAGGAACAGTTATACGAATGTATAGTAGAGTGAGACGGCTGCAGGCACTCGCCTGTACTTGTTTCATTTACACTTAAAGAATTTGTACGTATGAAGCCTGTTTTTTTGGCGACAGAATCACGCCGATGTGTAACTGGAGATTATAGTAAAGAAGATACGTAAAGTGACAGAGTAGCAGTACGCTATCGCTGACAACTTGCATTTGCATTAGGCTGTGTCCCCAGTAGGCAAACTGTTAGCGGCCGACTGAGTGAGCCGCAAATTTGTCGCGAACTGAAATTTGAGTTAGCTGCAAACTAAGATCAATTTTCGTGCGTCGTAAGCAAACAAACCATATCGCCGACTGGAACCGGTTTTGGTGGGAGTCGGCCGCTCACTGCGATAGTCGGCGCGCGTAACGCTGCAAACTGCGTACAGTGAGCGCAAAACTAGGAAACTGTGGATACACCATTTCAAATATATGGAAGCGTAATAAATCGATTCGCCGCAAATTCAGTCGGCCGCTAACAGTTTGCCTACTGGGGACACAGCCTTACAGTAGTTAGATGCTAGAGTATAGTTGCATATTGCAGGTTCCTGCCGTGCGTGATCACAGCTTAATGTATCTATGCGAATGTTTGTCTCTCTCTGACACACTCTGAAACATCACAGTTAATTGTTTTATTTTTTATTATATTTATACAATGTTTAAGCATTTATAAATGACGTAGATCATATTTAAACGGGCGCCTGTTGTTTTAACTAAACCATCATGTACTTATGTCGACTCTGTGAGACTTTATTAGAAGTAGATTACAATCTGATTGTTCACTACAGAACTAAGAAATGAACAGACACGTGCCGTCCTAGCGTAAGTCATCCCACTTCTGAACACAACAGACATAAACCGTCCTATAGCGTAAGACATCCCACTTCTGAACACGACTTACTTCCCCTCGATTTAAATAATGTAAGTAGGTAAGTAAACTATTATTTTTGTTGAATTTATTTGGACAAACAGTAAAGGTACTTAAATATAATATTTAAGAATGCAACTTAAGGAATAACTCCATGTGTATGTCTTTGCAATGTGACAGCTGGTTTTATGCAATTAATAAGTAAGTTTGTGAAACTATTTATACACTAGTAAGTATATTGTGATTTACCCGTAACATCGTCATCTAGCCCTCGAGTAAGGTGTGCTTACTTTGGGGCTAGATGACGCTCTGATTCTCTAAAACAGCGTTATGTATTTTATATATTTATTTATTTTATTTATTATATTTATGGATTATATACAATGTATTGCATGTTGCAATATCTAATACAGTAACTTCAGCCTTTTGATTAGTAGTGATTGTGACGAGAGCCTAGCTTTATAACAAAATAAATTAATCGACTTTAAGCGAAACAAAGAAAATCCTTTATTTTTAGGAGTTATATATTATTATAATAGACAAAATATAATTTTGTATCTTTACCCACATTTAGTAACGCTTTACATAGAACGTTTGATAGAACTTTTAATATTTAACGCGTGCCTTAATACCAAGACGGTGCTAAAATGACAAATTAATTTTAAAAATGGTTACGATAATTTTATCTTGTTTTGTTTTATTGTATAAGAAGTTTTAGTTTTATATTCAGCCTGTATACCGTTCGTTGTAGGGACTTCCGTAATGTGCGTACACCCTGTACCTATAGTACACCGGTCGCAATTATGTTTGATACAATTTATTGTGTGATGTTGACTATTTAACTAAAATATTATATGAATTGAGCTTCCCTACTTCGTAGTTTTATTTGTACAACTAGTACAGTCCTACTCGCACTTATTGAGTACCCAACCTGTAGGTCGCCGGCCCCAGCCTCGGGACATTAAACTGAAGTACAAGACGTCAGCCAACAGACCCTATATATTAGACAGTAGTACTTACCTACATAATAAGTAACCCCTTTATTTTTCAACAAACGTTTTTTGTTGAACGTGACGATATTACGGGTAGGAAAGGGAAGGAGTAGCTTTTGTTTTTGTTTAAAAATGCCTTTGGTCTGGAGAATAACTTACAAGTTTACAACTGATCACCTCGATCAACGAGAAATGATGATTACAGACAGTTTGTCCTTTAGCTTATTTCTAATGTTAAGTATTTTATGTTGTAGTTCTATAGCTTTTTGTTTCCCTAAGAAAAATAAATAAAATAAAAATAACAGTCATAGCGCTCATGGGGACACTGGGCCAGCCTGGTTGTCGGGGTCACAGGGGCTAGCGGGACCACCAGGGTGTCAACATCGCTGGGGCTGCCGACACCATTCTGGCTTCGGTCATCCAGGATACTGAGATGAACCCTGCTGGTTGGAGTCACCGGGGCGGCTGACACCATTCTAGTCGTCAGAGTCACCGGACACGTCGTTATAAATATCTTTAAATCCATAAAAACTTTCGCGTTTATAATATTAGTAAGGAAGTAAGGATTGGGGGCTTAAAGCCTAGTTCGGACTACTTTAGTAATTTAGTAAAGAAACGTGTAATTGAGTGGCTAAACTACTCGCTACTGCACTGAAATCGTTCGCAATACGGTCCAGTTTAATACACAAGTAAGTGGTGTTTCGTAAAATGAACGGGCTGCAACGCAATAGAGGGAATAATCTGATTAAACTAATCGTAACGGCTATTTTAGAAGAGGTGGATGAGGAAATTTGTGTGATTAAGAAAAAGAAGTTTTGGGTACGAAAATGTATCAATGGAAGAGATTATACACTAGGAGCTACTAATTGTCTTCTGAAGGAAGATACTAATTGCATCCAATTGGCATTGGAAGATACTAAAGAATAAGTACTTCGATAGTGAAGCAGTGAGCACGGACGCGTGGTGGGAGGCGCTACTCGCCCGATAAAAATAGAGTAAAATGGATCGACTCGACTTAATCGTTCACTAAACTGCTCGACTAAATTTTTGTGGTTGACACACTTTTAGCCACTAAATTACTCGGTACTCTAATAAATGAGCTCTGCAGTGCTCTACACTCAAACTTAAAGTCAAACTCAAAGTGCTTATTTCCTTTAGACCTTCAGGACACTTGGACATGTCATAAAATACATGCTAAAGGTAATAATTTAAAACTAGGAAATAAAGTGCTCACTTTGAGTTTTATTCACTTCAATCTTTTTAAGGTAAAGTAAAGAAGTGAACAAGAAACCTTTACCTTTTTAGTCTATAGTCTTTAGTAATGAGTCGAGGAGGTTACGATAACTTAAAGTACTCGTTGGTGTAATATATCTATCTCATTAACTGTATGTCCGCAGATGTTGCGGGAGGGAGACGGCAAGATGGAGGAGATCAAAGAAAAGGACCTGCCCAAACAGGTAACTATTCGAGACATTGGTGTTTTCTGTGCGTAATAAAAAATCGCGGCGGACTCGTGGTCACACCGTTTTGCTACACCAGTGTGACTACGAGTAATTTCTTTTACTCGTGGTAACACTGTGCGGTGTGATCAACAGTAATTACTAAAACATAAGACTCGTGGTTACACTGTATCGATCTGTATCATTCATTATTCATCATCACCCTATATTATTTTGCAGGCGTATGTCCACTGCTGGACATACGCCTCCCCTAATGAGCTCCAACTGACTATATTATTTAGGGGTAATGCCACAATCCCTAAGCTGGGATGTATGTCTATAATGTATGAAATATATCAGTCATCTAGTACCTACTAATAACACGAGCTCTGCTTAGCTTGGGGCTAGATGGTGCTGTGTGGACTGTGTAACATTATTTATTATATGTACGCTATTAGTGTGATGCTCACTAGCATTGTAAAGATCTAGATCATAGGTTATTTATACATGAAAAAATTGTACGTTTTAGGTTCGAAATTGTTCGTCTAATATAAAAAATTGTACGTGAAGTTTTCATTCAAGACTAGAATGTCGGTTTGGTACAACGCTAGGGAGCATGCTCCCTAGCGTTGTATCATATTTAGGCTTGTACCTAAAAAACTATGTATGATAGGAGAGGACTGTAATGTGTAAAAAATTGTACGAAATATGTTCATGCTGTAGACAAAAGATCGGATGCTCTACGTTGAGTTTTCAATTTTTGTTATTTTCATCCAAATAACATGAATCTAACTTGGGGTAAGCTTCACCGTCCTTTAAAACGTACGTATATCATCAGTGTGAGTGATACTCGAGAGTTTTGATACCAGATATTTAATAATAATAAAGCAAACGTACCAACATACTGTAATATTAAATTTCACCTTCCCTGCTCGAAAAGGGTATATATGCGTTATGTAAACCTAACCGAAAGCAAGTGACTGTAGCACTACTGTCTAAAAAAGGTTATGGTTTTAACAAAAAAATCATAACATTAGAAGATCAAGTGCGAGCCAACTTTGACAAATTTTCATACACATTAAGTAAGTACCTAGGTACTTACAAAAATTTAAAAGAATAATGAAATTGTATTTAAAACATCAAAATAAAATGTATGATTTTTTTTATTCGTTATTCGAACTTGCCTCTGTTCATCAGGGGTGCAGGGGTATTCAGAAATTCCATTTCCGAGCCTTGGACTTCGACACAGATTCTCTCGAAATTCAAATTAAAGAAATGAATAATATAAGAGATTCATTATTAAAAATCAACATATCACCAAAAGATCCACGATGTGTTATGATGTGTATTTTTTATAAAATCCGGCCGCAAATAAGGGTTTCCAGCTGTTAAGGATGAATAATATTTAATTTAAAATACTGGTGGACTAATTTTGATAAGCAACCTGTCAGACCTATATGTTCTCCTTCTTACAAATAAACATAAAAATTTGGCCTGAAGCAAAAAACGATGAGCGGGCTAATCCTGCAGTCGGATCTCATACGGGGTTGATGGCATTTAAATAGAATTTCATCAACTTTCAGAATTTGATGACATTTCGTAAATGACTTTAACTTTACACAAAATGTCTAACTTTAACTTTTATGCACCTCATATTTTTACATTTCTGACTGTACTTGGCTGTAGAAACAAAGAGGTTATTTTGAATATCGAAGTTCTCACTGTACGGATCTCTTTGGTATATTTTCATACATTTCATTTCAATTTCGGTTAAGGTTACATGACGCATAAGGGATCCTTTTCGAGCAGGGTGGGTGCAATAAATATAACCGTATATTGGTATGTTAATCCTTTCTGACTGGTATACATGTATATATACATATACTAGCGACCCGCCCCGGCTTCGCACGGTTTTATTATAAGTACCGAACGGGATAAAAAGTATCCTATGTCCTTCTCCTGGCTCTAAACTACCTCCCTGCCAATTTTCAGCTAAATCGGTTCAGCCGTCCTTTAGTTATAAGTGAAGTAACTAACACGACTTTCTTTTATATATATAGATATATATATATGTGTGTAACAGTGGAGCTACCTCTAGACTGTTTGCAATCGTCTGCAGTTAGCGCAATTGTTTCAATTATATATACTGAAAAAAATTGTTTCAATTTGTTTTGTATTAGTCAATTTGTAATTTCGTAGTTAATTAAGCCACTTTTTACTAAAGTGATGAAAATTTGGTAGGTATCAAAACTCTCGAGTATCACTCACACTGATAATATACGTTTTAAAGGACGGTGAAGCTTACCCGAAGTTAGATTCATGTTATTTGGATGAAAATAACAAAAATTGAAAACTCAACGTAGAGCATCCGATCTTTTGTCTACAGCATGAACATATTTCGTACAATTTTTTACACATTACAGTCCTCTCCTATCATACATAGTTTTTTAGGTACAAGCCTAAATATGATACAACGCTAGGGAGCATGCTCCCTAGCGTTGTACCAAACCGACATTCTAGTCTTGAATGAAAACTTCACGTACAATTTTTTATATTAGACGAACAATTTCGAACCTAAAACGTACAATTTTTTCATGTATAAATAACCTATGATCTAGATCTTTACAATGCTAGTGAGCATCACACCGCTATTAATAGTAAGTCCCGGTAGGTCCCATTTGTTCTATGGAACATGATGTAATATAACAATTTGAGAAAATATTGTCCCTATTTATACTAACAACAGTTTGTACTTTTTGTCTCAAATTGTTCCATAGAACAAACGTAAAGTACGTATATAAACTTCTTGGAAGTTCTTTTATTTTGCAAAATATTAATATTACCTATGTAGCGAGTAGTTTCATTTTTTTGAAAATGAAACTGTTCCTGGTATTAAAATCAGTGATTAATTTTATTCACGTCTTATATACCTACCTTATCATCATGGAAGAATTTGGGCAAAAGATATTCCCATTTAGTTCTGTGCATTCTATCTAGTTTGTAGTTCTATAGTACAAATAGGTACAATATTATCTCAAATTGTTATGTTACGTCATGTTCCATAGCACAAATGGGACCTACCGGTAAGTTCGGTTAGTTTCCGCCTGAAGCCTTCCTAACCACTACTGTTTGTTCCCCGCCGCCTCAGGAGGACGCGGAGGTCGCAGGCCCCTGGTTTGTATCGATCACATGTATATAGGTATATGCCGACCGATGTGGCGCGGTGGGCAAAGGTCCGCCTGCGACGCAGGAGGTTGCGGGTTCGATTCCCGCCTCGGAACAAATTTGTGTACGATCTGCAGAAATTTGTTTCGTTGGTCTGGGTGTTTAATATGTATAATAAAAAATATCTATCTATGTATATAATGTATTAAATATATCAGTTATCTAGTACCCATAACACAAGCTTTGATTAGCTTACTTTGGGGCTAGATGGTGCTGTGTGGATTGTCCAGCATTATTTATTTATTTATCTATTATTTATTTATTTCATAACATCATAACAGGTTACTTTTTTAACCCTAAGGCTAATCTTTTATTTAGTCTGTACCAGGAACCAGCCCTACGTTATCACTGTCTTTCAGTAGTAGTTCAAATTTGACTTGTCTAAGTGCTTATTTTGTTAGCCTAAAGAAATCGTATCGTACTATTGTATTATACTATTATATTGTCAAAAATAAACTGAATAAAAGCAATAAAGGCTTAATAAAATACAAATTGTCAACATAACTAATAAAATAAGATAATAAAAATAACATTTGCTGCTGTAAAGGGCATTGTCTAATCAAAAATAATATGAGTACAGCTTGCAGCTTCGCCCTTCACCTGAGGAGCTGCAAGCTGACGTCAGCTCTATAACTCAAGCTGACGTCAGCTCTATAACTCAAGCTGACGTCAGCTCTATAACTCAAGCTGACGTCAGCTCTATAACTCAAGCTGACGTCAGCTCTATAACTCGAACTGACGTCAGCTCTATAACTCGAGCAGACGTCAGACGTCACAAGCGGTGTAGTGTTGTGTGTCTATAGCGCTCGCTTCCCTCAGATCTCCGCGCCCCCCGCCTCCGCGAGCCCGGTGACGCACGCCTCCTTCCGCACCGAGAAGGCACCCGCACCCGCACCCGCACCCGCAGCGCCCGAGACCGAGGCACTCCTCAAGAAGCACTAGCGACGCCGCCCGGCCGCACTCGAGCGCACCACACCGCGCCGCCATCCAGCCTGACTCTTACATTTGGACAGAACATATTATGCTATTCAATCATGGAAGTAGGAACAGTTATACAAATGTATAGTAGAGTGAGACGGCTGCAGGCACTCGCCTGTTTCATTTACACTCAAATAATTTGTACGTATCAAGCCTGTTTTTTTGGCGACAGAATCACGTCGATGTGTAACTCGAGATTATAGTAAAGAAGATACGTAAAGTGACAGAGTAGCAGCACGCTATCGCAGAAAACTTGCATTTGCATTAGGCTGTGTTCCCAGTAGGCAAACTGTTAGCGGCCGACTGAGTGAGCCGCAAATTTGTCGCGAACTGAAATTTGAGTTGCTACAAACTAAGATCAATTTTCGTGCGTCGTAAGCAAACAAACCATATCGCCGCCGACTGGAACCGGTTTTGGTGGGACTCGGCCGCTCACTGCGATAGTCGGCGCGCGTAACACTGCAAACTGCGTACAGTGAGCGCAAAACTAGCAAACTGTGGATACACCATTTCAAATATATGGAAGCGTACTAAATCGATTCGCCGCAAATTCAGTCGGCCGCTAACAGTTTGCCTACTGGGGACACAGCCTTACAGTAGTTAGATGCTATAGTGTAGTTGCATACTGCAGGTTCCTGCCGTGCGTGAGCACAGCTTAATGTATCTATGCGAGTGTTTGTCTCTCTCTGACACTCTGAAACATCACAGTTCATTGTTTTAATTTTTATTATATTTATACAATGTTTAAGCATTTATAATGACGTAGATCATATTTAAACGGGCGCCTGTTGTTTTAACTAAACCATCATGTACTTATGTCGACTCTGTGAGACTTTATTAGAAGTAGATTACAATCTGATTATTCACTACAGAACTAAGAAATGAACAGACACGTGCCGTCCTAGCGTAAGTCATCCCACTTCTGAACACAACAGACATAAACCGTCCTATAGCGTAAGACATCCCACTTCTGAACACAACTTACTTCCCCTCGATTTAAATAATGTAAGTAGGTAAGTAAAGTATTATTTTTGTTGAATTTATTTGGACAAACAGTAAAGGTACTTAAATATAATATTTAAGAATGCAACTTAAGGAATTACTCCATGTGTATGTCTTTGCAATGTGACAGCTGGTTTTATGCAATTAATAAGTAAGTTTGTGAAACTATCTATACACTAGTAAGTATATTGTGATTTACCCGTAACACCGTCATCTAGCCCTCGAGTAAGGTGTGATTACTTTGGGGCTAGATGACGCTCTGATTCTCTAAAACAGCGTTATGTATTTTATATATTTATTTATTTTATTTATTATATTTATGGATTATATACAATGTATTGCATGTTGCAATATCTAATACAGTAACTTCAGCCTTTTGATTAGTAGTGATTGTGACGAGAGCCTAGCTTTATAACAAAATAAATTAATCGTCTTTAAGCGAAACAAAGAAAATTCTTTATTTTTAGGAGTTATATATTATTATAATAGACAAAATGTAATTTTGTATCTTTACCCACATTTAGTAACGCTTTACATAGAACGTTTGATAGAACTTTTAATATTTAACGCGTGCCTTAATACCAAGACGGTGCTAAAATGACAAATTAATTTTAAAAATGGTTACGATAATTTTATCTTGTTTTGTTTTATTGTATAAGGAGTTTTAGTTTTATATTCAGCCTGTATACCGTTCGTTGTAGGGACTTCCGTAATGTGCGTACACCCTGTACCTATAGTACACCGGTCGTAATTATGTTTGATACAATTTATTGTGTGATGTTGACTATTTAACTAAAATATTATATGAATTGAGCTTCCCTACTTCGTAGTTTTATTTGTACAACTAGTACAGTCCTACTCGCACTTATTTAGTACCCAACCTGTAGGTCGCCGGCCCCAGCCTCGGGACATTAAACTGAAGAACAAGACGTCAGCCGAACGCTATATATTAGAAAGTAGTACTTACCTACATAATAAGTAACCCCTTTATTTTTCAACAAACATTTTAGTTGAACGTGACGATATTACGGGTAGGAAAGTGAAGGAGTAGCTTTTGTTTTTGTTTAAAAAAGCCTTTGGAGAATAACTTACAACTTATCACCTCGATCAACGAGAAATGATGACTACAGACAGTTTATCCCTTAGCTTATTTCTAATATTAAGTATTTTATTTTGTAGATCTAAAGCTTTTTGTTTCCCTAAGAAAAATAAATAAAATAAAAATAACAGTCATAGCGCTCATGGGGACACTGGGCCAGCCTGGTTGTCGGGGTCCCAGGGGCTAGCGGGACCACCAGGGTGTCAACATCGCTGGGGCTGCCGACACCATTCTGGCTTCGGTCATCCAGGATACTGAGATGAACCTGCTGGTTGGAGTCACCGGGGCGGCTGACACCATTCTAGTCGTCAGAGTCACCGGACACGTCGGCGGAGCTCCGGCCGTCGGGGTCTGCGGCCGGGCTACTCGGGGCAGTCGGGTCGCCGGCGTCCTCGGGGCCCTCTCGGTCAGCGGGGCCCCCGGCGCCCTCGGCTTCCTCTCGGTCAGCGGGGCCCCCGGCGCCCTCGGCTCCCTCCCGGTCGGCGGGGCCCCCGGCGCCCTCGGCTCCCTCCCGGTCGGCGGGGCCCCCGGCGCCCTCGGCTCCCTCCCGGTCGGCGGGGCCCCCGGCGCCCTCGGCTCCCTCCCGGTCGGCGGGGCCCCCGGCGCCCTCGGCTCCCTCCCGGTCGGCGGGGCCCCCGGCGCCCTCGGCTCCCTCCCGGTCGGCGGGGCCCCCGGCGCCCTCGGCTCCCTCCCGGTTGGTGGGCCCCGCGCCGGCGGGCGTGGAGTCTCCTCGCGCGCTGTGCTCGCCGCAGGGCAGGCACTCGCTGTCGGCGTCGTCCGGAGGCTCGTCCGGACAGGCCGGGCTGCACTTGACGCCGGCGCGCGCGAGCGAGCGGGAGGCTGAAGGCGTGCGAGTGAGCGAGCGGGTGGACGAAAGCGCACGCGGGAGCTCGAGGGGAGCCGCAGGCGCGCGCGCGAGCTCGCGGGGGGCCGCCGGCGCGCGCGTGGGCCGTAGCAGGCGCACGAGCGCGGCGCCGGGCTCGGGGCCCTCGCCGGTGGGCTCGGGGGCCTCGCTGGTGGGCTCCACGGGCGGGCCCCGGGACGGAGACAGCGCGTAGAAGGCGGCCAGGCAGATGACCGCCACTCCTATCGCTGTGATCAGCACTCTGCAACACGACGTTGATAATCATCATCATCACTATACATTATTATCTATACTTATAATAAAACTGTAACAGGTCCAATTCTGTACATTGAAGATATTTTGAAAATTTTTTTTGGATGGCACTCTATTATCGATACTGAAGCCAAAACTGTAATTTTTTTCATTCATGTCTGTCTGTCTGTCTGTCTGTCTGTCTGTCTGTCTGTATCGTAAACGCGCATCACGCCGAAACTACTTGATGGATTGAAATGAAACTCGACATGATTATAGGTCATACTACGAGGAAGGACATAGGATACTTTTTATCCCGGAATTCAGTAAGGTTCTCATGGGAGAGGGTATGAAAGTAAAATTCCTTTACCGCGCATCACGCCGAAACTGCTGAATGAGTTGGAATGAAACTCGGGACGATTTGAGTTCTTATTACAAGGAAGGACATGGGATACTTTTTATCCCGGAATTCGGTAAGGTTCCCCTGGAAGAGAGGGTGAAAGAAAAATTCTTTAACCACGCATCACGACGGAATTGAATGAATTCGAATGGAACTCGGGACGATTGGACATGGTTTACATTTTATCCCGGAATTCAGTTTGGTTCCCCTGGGCTATACGGGTTTTCAAAAATTTCTCACAGCATCTGAACGACGCGTACGTCGTTCAGTCATGCTGTGAGAAATTTTTGAAAACCCGGTTAGCCCAGGGGAACCAAACTGAATTGAAATGATAAACGCGAAAGTTTGTATGTATGAATGGATAGATGGATGGATAGATTGATAGATGGATGGATGTTTGTCACTCTTTCACGCAAAAACGTGTGAACGGATCTGGATGAAATTTGGCACAGAGATAGATTACAAGCCGGAATAAGAAATAGGCTTTATTTTATCTCGAAAATCCCACGGGAAAGGGAATTACGCAAGTAAAATCGCGCGTACTCCAAATACTAATCATGCGCAGACGTAGTCGCGGGCACCAGCTAGTAATAAATAAATAAGTAGATACTACTCTGAGATCATTCTTGGGATCATGTATGAAACAGTGGACTACGGTCCTTCGTTATCCAGGAAGCCGATTGTTATCACCTGCCATCAATGATCTGATAAGGATTGAGAGGGGTATATTCCAGGGTGACAGTCTGAGTCCCTTGTGGTTTTGTCTAGCCTTGAATCCACTCAGTACTCTACTGAAAGATTCAGCCTTCGGAGAGATGGTGAGGTTATTTCTCACTTGATGTGTATGGATGACCTCAAACTATTTGCGCCGAATAAAACACAGTTAGTGACCCTCTTGGATATAACACAGATATTCAGTAGTGCTATTAACATGGAGTTTGGAGTTGATTAGTGTGCGGTCATACAAATACAACAAGGGAAATTAAAATTTGTTAATTCTAATAATTTACAACTTTCAGAGCTTATGTCCCTCAAACCTCCCTCAGAAGGTGAAACTTATAAGTACCATGGTATGCCAGAAGCCTTGGGTATAGTGGACAGTCGGTGAAGGAACGCTTCTTCTGCCGCCTCACAAAAGTGCTAAATAGCCTATTATCAGGTGGCAACAAGGTGCGTGCCTTCAATGGCTGGGTTATGCCCTTGTATGTATGCAATCTCAGAAATTATTTCCATCAAGCCGAATTCCATATGCATCGCGATGTAGTTGCAGTTGATAAGAACCTTACTCCTCTCTCCTTAGCTAACGAGAACTGGCTTAAGCCTATGGTGATGAGCATTCAAGACAGGAAGGCTATATGGGAAAGCAAACTGCATGGGAGATTCTACAAGGTCCTCACAGGACCTGATGTAGATCTCTTAAGCTCAGTAAATTGGCTACGTTTCGGTGACCTCTTTGGGGAAACCGAAGGCTTTGTCTGTGCAATTATGGATGAGGTAGTTAAGACGAACAATTACCGAAAGTATATCATGAAAGATGGCACGATCGATATCTGTCGAGCGTGTCATCTTCCAGGGGAGACCCTTCGTCGTTGTTCGCACCTTGCTAACTCGCAGTACTTGCACAGACACAACCAAGTAGCCAAAATTATACATCAACAACTTGCTCTCCGATATGGCCTTACTGGTCCTGAAGTTCCATAGTATAAGTACACACCGGAGCCAGTTCTCGAAAACAGCCGTGCCACGCTCTATTGGGACCGCTCTATCATTAAAGACAGGACTATTCTTGCGAATAATCTGATATTGTACTGATAGATCGGTTAGAAATATGGGCGGTGGTTGCTGATGTCTCCATACCACATGATGATATCCTCGTTAAAGCTGAGAAAGATACACTCAGTAAATTTCTTGACTTGGCTAACGAGGTTGTCAGCATGTGGGATGTTGATGCAGCGACCATCGTCCCGATAGTCGTTTCGGTTAACATAGTTATATAGCGAAGAGCCTCGATAAACATCTCAAGAGACTCTCGCTAGGAAGTTGGATCAAGGGTCAGATCCAAAAAGCGGTTCTTCTGGATTCGGCGCGTATCGTAAGCAGTGCCGGATTTATATTTTTTATGAGCGTTGGCCACTTTTTTCCGCTGCCCCATGTACAAAGCCGTTCAACGTTAGCTTACCCCCCAAGTAGGCATATTGCTAGATCACCCCATTCCAAACCAGTGAACATGTTTGACCGTCCTCTGAAATCTGCCGCCCCTAGGCCGCGGCCTATGCGGCCTTTTTATAAATCCAGGACTGATCGTAAGGAAGTTCCTCAGTCTGCAACCCTAGTCACCGGCTGCTGGAGCCGGCCGGTGATCCACCGTTTTGCTGTTTAGGCACTGACCTCAGCGCGCTGAAGCACACGAGGCAACAGCGCGTGCAGCACCACAGCGAGGCGCGGCGCACGGCGCGGCGCGCGGCGCCCGCCGGCCCCTGCCGACACACCACGCACGCGGGCGGCGGCGCCTCCTCCTCCTTCCTGACACACACACTCATCATCATCAGCCTATATTAGTCCGCTGCTGGACATAGGCCTCCCCTAACTCGCGCCAAGCGTTTTCAGCTTGCCGCATCCAGCATCTGCCAGCAGTCCTTCGCAGATCGTCATCCCACCTGGCCGGAGGGCCTCCTGCACTACTTTTGCCGAGCCGCGGTCTCCACTCAAGAACACGTTTACCCCAACGGTTATCGGTTCTTCGAGAGATATGGCCGGCCAACTGCCACTTCAGCTTGCTAATTCTTTGAGCTATGTCGATAACTTTGGTTCTCTGTCGGATGTATTCATTACGAATCTTATCCTTCAGAGAAACTCCTGTCATAGCTCTTTCCATAGCTCGCTGAGCGACTTTGAACTGGTGGACCAGCCCTACCGTGAGTGTCCACGTCTCAGTTCCGTAGGTCATTACGGGTAGGACGCACTGATTGAACACTTTCGTTTTCAAACATTGCGGTATGGGTGACGACCACCTGCCACACACACACTCATATTATCTACGTAGTTCCTCTCTCCACTCCCGACCGTCCTTTCTCTTGCCTTGTGAACTTTGCACGCTAATCGCCCTGAGGGTTTCGGAAGCAGAACTGTATTGTAATCTGAACCAGATAATTAATAAATCTCTTACTTTTTCCGTTTCTTCTTTCGTTCCTTCTTGTTCGGTTTGTCCTTCTCTTTCTCATCATCATCATCTCCATCCTTGGCCCCCGGCTCCGCCCCGGGCTCCGGGAAGCGAGGCCACGACACGCAGATCCTGCGCCGAGCCGCAACATTACAAAACGTTACGTACAGGGCCAAGCTAAGCAGAGCCTGTCATATACCCTTATACTAGTATAATATATTATTATATTATACTAGTATAAGGGTATATCACAAGCTCTGCTTACTGCTTGCTGTCTACTAGTAGACTGACGACTTGTGACATACATTCGAATGAGTATCAGTCAATTTACCGCATGTTTAAATAATACAAATAAATATTAAAGTATGTAGGTTTATAACATCAAAATAAGAGAGAAGCTTGTTTCTTAAAATGAGAGCAAAAATATGTCTCACTTAGAATATTGTTCATTGTGCAATCTAATCACTCTAGGAATAAAGGAATTCCTTGCATAGTTTGTTCTATAATTATTTGAGGAGAAAAGTTTGTTTGTTTTACGAGCATTTATACGTGGACATTTTATACACAATTGATTTAATAAATAAGGCGAGTCAACCAAATTTCTAATGATTTTGAACAACAACATTTGATCTTTAATCGTGCGTCGGCTTTGAAGGGAATGAATATCTTATGTAACAACTTGGTTTAGGTTATTTATTTTAAATTTAAGGTGTTTAATAAACTTCGTCTGAATTCGCTCAAGACTGTCAATATCAACTAGATAGTGAGGGTTCCAGACACTTGATCCATATTCTAAAAGGGGTCTAATCAAGGAATTAAAAATAACCACCATTGTCTTCCAATTACTAAATTATTTGCTAACTCTTAGTACAAATAGTAGACGATATGCACGATCTGCTATATTTTGGATGTGGGATTTAAAATTCAGCTTATTATCAATAAGAATTCCTAAATCCCTAACTTCCGAAACCCGCCGAAGTGGTACACCATCTATATGATAACTAAAATTAATAAGGGTTTATTTGCGAGAAAAAGTAATACAGTTACATTTAGAAACATTAAGATAATTATAGCAAATTGTCTTTGCAGTATGTACTTAATCTAAGCAAATCATTTTGTGGTTCTTGACAGTCTCCTAGAGTAGTTATAACTTTAAAAATATTTTTATCGTCAGCGTAGAGCAAAACCTTAGAGTTCTTAAAACAACTTAAAACATCGTTAATAAATATATTAAAGAGGAGCGGGCCTAGATGGGAACATTGAGGCACGCCTGACGTGACAGGAATGAATGATGAACAGAACCCCTTCATAGCAACAGCCTGACTGCGATCACGTAAATATGATTCCAGCCATCGAAGCAAATCACCATGCACTCCAAACATCAACAACTTTTGTAGCAATATATCATGAGATATTTTGTCAAAACATTTAGAGTAGTCAGTATACACGGCGTCTACCTGAAAACCTGAATCCATAGACTGAAACAAGAAATCAACAAACTCGCACAGATTGGACTCAGTAGACTTCTTGTCCACAAAGCCATGCTGTTCCTGAATTATTAGCGGTCTAACTATTGGATACATGGTATTATATACAATTTTTTCAAATAATTTAGGGATGGAACTTAGTTTTGAAATAGGCGATAGTTGCTTATGTCGTGTTTATCCCCTGTTTTAAAGATCGGAACAACATAAGATTTTTTCCACACCAAAGGAACAATACCAGATTTCAGAGAAAGATTAAATACTTGTATAGTACAAAGAGGTTTTGCCAATGATTCAGAGCACTTACTAAGAGATAAAGGTGGTATACCATCAGGACCAGCTGTTTTACTGGTGTCTAAAGAATCAAGGTATTTAAGTACTTGTTCTACCGTGATTTTAATGGACTGCAAGTTGATATGGGTGCTTTCGGAAAACTAACTGGTATAATGTACCTAAAGAAGCAGCTGGCGTAGGTTCAAAGACTGATTGAAAGTGGCTATTAAATAAATCACATATTTCATCACCTTTCGATGATGATACTTAAGAAACATTGAATCAGGAAAATCACAATTATTACGCTTATAATTTACAAATCTCCAGAAATATTTACTGTTTTCCTGTATTTTACCCTCTGCATATTCCAAATAATTGGAGTAGCATAACGACTGAACCCTTTTTTGTCTAGCACGTAATTTACAAAAAGTTTGATAGTCATCAAGATTTCTGTATATTTTCCATTTTTTGTGGTATATTAATTTTTTTAACTATTTTTATTAAACTTTTACTAAAACAAAAAGGATATCTACCATTTTCATATACTTCCTTGCAAGGAACATCCTTCGCTATCAATTTATTTATAGTGGCATAGAAACTATTAACAGAATTTTCAATGTTTGAAAGATCAAGGATAGAGTCCCAGTCCAATGAATCAAGCTCGCTACAAATAACCGAGTAATCAGTAATTTTAAATAACTTAATTGTTCTTTTAGGTATACGTAAGTAATTTATTGAAACATTGTTATAATCAATAATTAATGCAGGATGATATTTATCTTCGGGTACTAGGAGGCTGAGTAATACGAGAAACTATACAATCAATATTGGAAATGACAAGATCTAACTGTCTATTGCATACATTTTGTATTTTATTATACAAAAGCAATTAAAAGATAAATATGCTGCACGGATTACATAAGCAATTAAAAGATAAAAAGCCTGACAACGATTCAACGATCGGAGCATCTAGTATATAATGCAGCTCTACTTAGTTACCACTAAGTAGAGCATGGTTCGTACATGGTCCGACCACTGGACCTGAAAAATGTTAAAGTCCTCTATAATTATGTAAAATCAGGTAATAGAACTGTCTATGACAAATTAAATCTTTTTGAATTATCCAAATCGAACCTCATCATCAACCTATATTAGTCCACTGCTGGACATAGGCCTCCCCCAATGAGCGCCATAGCGCCCTGTCTTCGGCTTGACGCATCCAGCATCTGCCAGCAGTCTTTCGCAGATCGTCATCCCACCTGGCCGGAGGGCGTCCTACGCTACGTTTACCGAGTCGCGGTCTCCACTCAAGAACACGTTTACCCCAACGGTTGTCGGTTCTTCGCGAAATATGGCCGGCCCATTGCCACTTCAGCTTGCTAATTCTTTGAGCTATGTCGATAACTTTGGTTCTCTGTCGGATGTATTCGTTACGAATTCTATCCTTCAGAGAGACTCCGAGCATAGCTCTTTCCATAGCTCGCTGGGCGACTTTGAACTGGTGGACCAGCCCTACCGTGAGTGTCCACGTCTCAGCTCCGTAGGTCATTACGGGTAGGACGCACTGATTGAAAACTTTCGTTTTCAAACATTGCGGTATGGATGAAGAGAAGACTTGACGTAGTTTCCCAAATGCTGCCCAGCCTAGCTGGATCCTTCTCTTGGCCTCCTTCTCAAAATTGTTTTTACCTAGCTGTACAATCTGCCCAAGGTAAGTATACTCGGAAACAATTTCAAGAAGGTGACCGTCTACGACGATCGGTCCCGGAACAATGTGGCCATTGATCATGACTTTGGTTTTATCCAAATTCATGCCAAGACCGATACATCGCGAGGCTGAAGCTAGGCCGTCCAGCATGTGGGTCAGCTCCTCTAGCGACTCCGCCATTACGACTATGTCATCAGCGAATCGCAGGTGTGAGATGTAATCGCCGTTTATGTTAATGCCCTTTCCAGTCCAGCGTCTTAAACATATCTTCCAATGCGCTCGTGAACAGTTTCGGGGATATGACATCCCCCTGTCTCACTCCTCTGCGCAATTGGATAGGTTTAGACTGCTGGTCCTGTACTTGGACACTCATAGTGGCAGCTTCATAGAGACACCTCAGCACTTCGATGTAACGATAGTCTACTTGGCATCGCTGTAAGGATTCCAGAACAG
The DNA here is from genome assembly GCA_944547425.1 of Eupithecia centaureata. Taxonomy (NCBI): domain Eukaryota; kingdom Metazoa; phylum Arthropoda; class Insecta; order Lepidoptera; family Geometridae; genus Eupithecia; species Eupithecia centaureata. Next base: position 88,146 of record OX155704.1, on the reverse strand, counting down.
CCCAGGTTTCGACGGAGTCAAAGGCTTTCTCATAGTCCACAAAAGCGAGACACAGGGGCTGATTATACTCTTCGGACTTCTGTATAATCTGCCTCACTGTGTGTATGTGGTCCATGGTGCCATATCCTCCGCGGAACCCGGCCTGTTCCGGTGGCTGGAACTCGTCAAGTCTCCTGGCGAGACGATTCGTGATCACTCGTGAGAACAGCTTATAGACGTGGCTCAGGAGTGTGATGGGTCTGTAATTTTTAAGGAGAGTTTTATCACCCTTCTTAAAAAAGAGCACCACCAAACTCCCGCTCCACGCCTTAGGAGTTCTCCCACTGTGGAGGACGGTATTGAAGAGGTGTTGTAGCTCCTGTATAACGGAGGCTCCTCCTGCCTTCAGAAGCTCTGAAGTTATACCGTCCTCACCGGGGGCTTTTCCATTTTTAAGCTGCCTCAAAGCTAACACGATTTCGTCTTGACTGATGTCTGGCAGTTCGTCGGTGTAGTGGCGTGTCAGGGTGGCTCTAGAATCATGGTCATCTCGCCGGGAACGAGGGGCATGTGCAGTGTACAGACGGCCATAAAAATCCTCTATCTCGGCTGAAATCTCCGGTTTCGACAGTACGGTCCTCCCATCGTGCGTTTTAAGCTTCGTCAGGTGGCTCCTGCCAAGCTGCTGAGTGAATACTTTGGACCCTCGGTTTCGCTCTATCGCCTCTTCAATGAGGCGTGTGTTGGAGCTCCGAAGGTCGCGCCGTACCATCTTCGCAATTCGCTTGTTCAGGTCTGACCTCTCTGCCGAAGACACTTGGGTGGTTTCCCGTCTTCTTGTCATCAGATCCAGAGTCTCATCCGAGAGTTTGGACTTCTTGCCAGTTCGCTGTTTTTTGCAGAACTTGATGCCCTCATCCCTCAACGTTTCGACCAGATTGTGTAGGCTCTCGTCAGCGTCATCAGTGGGTTCCAAGGCAACAAATTTGTCTCCGAGTAGCTGCTCGAACTTCTCGGTGCCCGCCATGATTTGGATTGGATTTGGTCGGAGCGTGGACTTCATCAGACGGTGTCTTTCAAGCTTCAAGTTGATATTCAGAGTGCCTCGGAGCATTCGGTGATCAGATCCGGTATTGAACCTGTTGATCACTGAGACATCTCTGAATATGTGCTTGCTATCCGTCATGATGAAGTCGATCTCATTTTTAGTCACAGTGTCGGGGCTTTGCCACGTCCACTTCCTTTGAGGCTGTTTCTTAAAGAAGGAGTTCATTAAGAACAGTCCCTCTTTCTCAAGGAAGTTGACAAGCATTTGCCCCCTGTGATTCCTGATTCCATAACCATGCGGGCCTATTCGGGATTCATTGCCAGTCTGGATTCCCACCTTGCCGTTAAAGTCCCCCATAACAACGTTGAAGTGAGCCTTAGTGGTGTTGTGTAAGGCTTTGGATATGTCTTCGTACATATCCTCCACTTCATCGTCCGAGTGTGCCGAGGTCGGTGCGTAGACCTGAATTACCTTCATGCTATACCGCTTGGAAAGCCGAAGGATCAGGTACGCTACCCTGGTCGACACACTGGAGATTTCTTGAACGTTGCTAGAGAGGGCCTTATTGACGAGGAAACCTACTCCACCCTGGGATGTTTTATCACCCTCACGAAAGTAGAGAAGATGGCCTGAGTCTAGGGTTACGGTGTCCTCCCCCTCTCTACGGACTTCACATAACCCGAGAACATGCCATTTAATGTTCTCTAACTCCACTTCCAACTGCGCTAAATGATGGTCAAGCCTCAGAGTGCGTCCGTTAAACGTTGCCAGGGTCATTTTAGTAAGCGTGTGGTAGCCTAAATACCGGTGATTCTTAGCACCCCCTGCCCCGCCGTTACCATGACCGCTACCATGGCCAGGAATAGCGAGGCGGCCGGGTACTGGGGGCCATTTTTTGGCGTTTCCTATCATTTCGGGGGTAATGCCCATAATCCCCACGCTGGGCATGCGGGTTGGGGATCGCAGTCTGATGATGGGGTTGTTCTAGAGGGGTGCTGCTGCCCACCCCCCGGTATATCCCTTAGTCGCCTCTTACGACACCCACGGGAAGAGTTGGGGTAATGCTATTCTAAGCCGGCACCACACGGCAAAATCGAACCTATACCTAAGAAAATATTAAGTAGGTACGTGCCCCTGCGTGTGAAAGTAATGTCTTTCAAAGTCACAACACAACTCACATTCAACCAATGAAAACACAGCGCAGTAGTACAGTAATCCGTGCAGCCATCAGACACGCAGTAGTACTGTAATCCGTGCAGCTATCAGACACGCAGTAGTACAGTAATCCATGCAGCTATCAGACACGCAGTAGTACAGTAGACCATGCAGCCATCAGATACGCAGTCTACTGTACTACTGCGTGTCTGATGGCTGCACGGTCTACTGTACTACTGCGTGTCTGATGGCTGCACGGTCTACTCTACTACTACATGTCTGATGGCTGCACGGTCTACTCTACTACTGCGTGTCTGATGGCTGCACGGTCTACTCTACTACTGCGTGTCTGATGGCTGCACGGTCTACTCTACTACTGCGTGTCTGATGGCTGCACGGTCTACTCTACTACTGCGTGTCTGATGGCTGCACGGTCTACTCTACTACTGCGTGTCTGATGGCTGCACGGTCTACTCTACTACTGCGTGTCTGATGGCTGCACGGTCTACTCTACTACTGCGTGTCTGATGGCTGCACGGTCTACTGTACTTACCGTGTTTCAGCTAGATCGTCCATGTTTACGCTTTTTATCAGATTCGTGTTCGGTTGCAGTAAGTTAAAATAAATACATCACAAAATGTTACATTGATCTGAGTCGGTAAACGTTATCAAAATTCATAGAATTACGATAAAAATCACAGTTTACTTTTAAAATCTGTGAAATAATAAATCAACAATACAAAACTCAAGGAATAACTTCGACTTCTTGATTATGGATCTGCGTCCGGTGCACAGATGTACTAGGGATGCTAGCGCATGTCTGGTGGAGAGGGCGGAAGATTAAAATAGTACTTTGTGGTGGCAGTTTTGGATGGAAGAAATGCATGTAAAATCAAAGAGAATAAATAAAACGACTCATAAAAATCAACCATCACAGATGTACTAGGGATGTTGCTAAAGGTGCTTTTAAACGGGCTACACTTTTCAGCAATTTGTGGCTGCACTATTGGCAACAAATTGCCCGCCATGTGTTGCCATATGTCGGCTATAGGGTGCACGAACTCACTCTTGTCGCAGCTGTTTAGGTATATTATATTATTTTAAAATCAAAAAGAAAAATGAGAGATTGTGGTTATGGCCTTAGCTAAATATGCGTGATTTAGACAATTTATGTCTGGAAATAAGTATCGATGAAAAAATATATTTCTACGAACGAAAAGTTTATTTAGCATCACTCATCATAACTTATTAAACTTCATGTAGGTAGAAAAAGATGCAGTATACCATTGCAATAGGGAGTGACTGAAATACCAATAGAACAAGCTGGGCAATATTGCAGTTAAATCGATGGGTCAGCGATAGCCCGGCCATCTATCAAACAATATGGGCCATACCTGGCCACATCTAAAATGTTTGGCTATTATTGCCGGGACATTACTGTAATTATTGCATAGTCTGGCTGGTATTGCTAGCAATGTTGCCGGCCATTGTATTGCTGCCACATGTTGCTGAAAAATATAGCCCGTTTAGTAGCGCCTTTAGGTCATAGGTACTGGATCTTTACATCTGTGATTGAAAGATTTTTAGCACATAACTTTTATAACAACGTTGTATTGTATGTATCTCCTATTTATAATTATGTTGTTTGGATCGTTGTTATAAATAAATGTTATTCTTTTCTATTCTGAAAGAGACTTCTTCTTCTTGGCCTAAAATAATCAAGTTAGTGTCAGCGTCTGACGCCGGCAGAGCTCCCCAGCCCCTGGCATAACAATGCCTTTGGCACGGATGAAAATTAGTGTCCCTTCCTTAGAAGACCCTTCTTACGAATGCGATGACGCATTTGGTGACTAAAATCCAAAGATTCTAGCATGACTACGTACAAAATCATTCTTTGTTTTCTTGTAGGAAATATGAGCACAGTGCCTTCTATGAGCTCATCTCCTTCCGTATTCCCCTACCTGTTAATATTGCTTCCCTCCTTTCCTCTTCAGACCGCTGTTTAAATCAATCTTTAACATCATTTATTTGTATAAATAATATCAATAAGTTTTATATTTTTACAAATAAATGATGAGGGGTATATTTATAATCATAAATATCATAAATACATCGTTTTATAATAAATTACATTCATCCCTGTACTTTATTATTTCCTAACTTTCCTAGACAATGTAACAATCAGTTAGTGAAAGCGATAGTAGATACCTAATTCCAAAAATGTATGGGTTTGACATATTCCTTAGATATATCACGTGATTTGCAAGCTTGATCTGACTCAAGGTAATTATTACCTTTCCAATTTTTACAAAAGACAGATAGCAATTTCGCTATCCTATTATTTTGAAACCACAGCCAAAAACTTGGCTATAACTAATGCTTCTTTTGAGCATTGTAACAATTTACAAACCAAGACCTTGGAAATTATTCCAAGTCATTTAAATTAGAAATAAAGACAATAGAGGAAGTCTCTTGCCTTAAAAAAACAAATAATATCAATCAAAAGAAAAAACAAATTTGTAAAATTAATGCAAAGTTTACTAACTTGGTGCATCAAAATATTCAAGGATTAAGAAGTAAATTATTAGAATTGGAATTGTTCATGAACTCATTTGATATTGACATTATCTGCTTAACAGAACACTGGCTGAAAAGCTATGAGCTCATGTTCAACTTCAGCAACCACCAAGTTGGTAGTTCTTTTTGCAGATCACATGCTATTCGTGGAGGCTCTTTAATATTACTTAATAAACTACTGAAATTCAAAGACCGTAAGGACATAATATGTATGTCTGTTGAAAGCCACATTGAATTAGCATGTGTTGAGTTGGAGCAAAGTATTGTAGTAAGTGTATACAGCCCACCATCAGCCTCCTTTGAAATATTTGAAAAAATTATGGATGATATGTTATTTAAATTATCAAATTCAAGTAAAAATCTCATAATATGTGGAGACTTCAATATTAATCTTTTAGAAGCTAACTCTCTCAGTAGCAGATTGACTAATTTATTTAATTCTTACAATCTGAGGCCGCTATTTATGGAACCTACTAGAATAACTGAAACCTCAGCAAAATGTATTGATAATATTTTTGTTTGCCTACATGATAAAATTGTTAGTAAAAATGTAATAAGTAATTTAAAATCAGACCACTTAGGTCAAATGATAAAAATCAACATTCAGATGAAAAATAATAGTTGTAAAAGGAAAATAACATATATACCAGTAACCACACATCGATTTGAACGTATGAAATCAAATTGGAATTCAAAACCAACACCTTATTACTCACATAACAACCCAAGTGAGCTATATAGCAGTTTTTTTGAGAAATTTACCTCTGCATTCAATTCCATATTTACAGCCAGATCGATTGTGGTTTCTGATAAACTTTCATTTAGTGAGTGGGCAACTGTAGGTATTCATAAGAGTAGACAAAAGTTGTATGAACTATATAGTGAAAAAAAATACAATTTTAGCGAAGAGTTCAAAGATAAAGTTAAAAATTACTCAAAAATGTTTAGAAAAGTTTGTCTGATAGCAAAGTCAAATTATATTAGCTCGAAAATTAAAAATAGCGAAAATGTTATTAAATCCACATGGAAAATAATAAATAGTGAGACTGGAAAGGTTAGTACCTATGTTAATGATTATAACTTAAAAATAAATGATTGCTCAATCAAAAACGACGTTGAAATAGCGCAAGCATTTGAAAACTTTTTTACTAACATTCCAATCTCTACTACAAAGAATTTAAACTCTTCTCAAGTGATCGCTGAGTCTTTACTCATAGATAATGTTCCAAAATCCGAAAAAAAATTTAATTTCAACCACGTCGATGAAAAAGATATTGTTAAGGTTTTTAAACTTTTAAATATTAAAAAAACTGCAGATCTCTGGGGCATTTCCGTTAAAATTATTAAACCTTTAATTGAAACTGTAGCACCAGATCTAGCTTTCATATTTAATGAGTCTATTGATTGTGGCGTATTTCCTGATCTAATGAAACATAGTAAAATAACTCCACTGTTTAAATCGGGTAGTAGGTCTGACCCCACTAACTTTAGACCAATATCAGTACTGCCAACATTTAGCAAAGTTTTTGAAAAACTTATAGTACACCAATTGCTTAAACATTTCAATGGCAATGACCTGCTACATTGTAAGCAATTCGGGTTTACTCGAGGCAGGTCAACTACTGATGCCGGTGTAGAGTTGTTATCGCATATTTTTGATGCTTGGGAGAAGTCTCAAGATGCTTTAGGCATTTTTTGCGACTTGTCAAAAGCATTTGACTGTGTACATCATGGAACATTAATCAGGAAACTGCATCACTATGGAATGAATGACACCTCTTTGGCTCTTCTTTCTTCTTACTTAAGTGACAGGATACAAAGAGTTGACATTAATGGGAAACGGTCTTCGGGGTCTGTAGTTACTATGGGTGTACCGCAGGGGTCTATCCTCGGTCCTTTCCTATTTTTAGTTTATATTAACGACTTGCCTGATATTGTAAAGAATAATCACGAGATTGTATTGTTTGCTGATGATACTTCTTTAATTTTTAAAATGAAAAGACAAACAACAAATTTCGACGATGTGAATAATGCAATCTCAAAAGTTGTCCACTGGTTTAGCGTCAATAATCTTTTGCTTAATGGAAACAAAACGAAATGTATTAGATTTATTCTACCTAATGTGAAACAAGTTAAGGCTGATATAAACGTAAAAGGAGAAACATTAGATATTATAGAAAGTACTGTATTCTTAGGAATCACCCTAGACAGTAAGCTTCAATGGGGCCCACATATAGATAAGCTATCAAAAAGGCTCAGTTCTGCGGCATATGCAGTCAAAAAAATCCGTCAACTTACGGACGTAGATACTTCTAGACTTGTTTATTTCAGCTACTTCCATAGTATTATGTCTTATGGTATACTGCTGTGGGGGAATGCTGCAGATATTAACACCGTTTTTGTGCTGCAGAAGAGAGCTGTTCGGGCAATCTATAATATGGGTCCCAGAGAATCCCTCCGTCATAAATTCAAAGAAATTAACATAATGACAGTACCATGTCAATATATTTACGAAAACCTGTTGTACACTCGTAGAAATATCAATAAGTTTCCTAAAAATAGCGATATACACAATGTCAATACTAGAAATAAAAATAAACTAGCTTTGCCTACAACTAGACTAAACAAGGTTAATGTATCTTTCAAAGGGCAATGTATACGCTTCTACAACAAAACTCCAAGTGAGTTGCAAAAACTATCAGTAAATAAATTCAAACAAATTGTCAAAACTATTCTTTGTAAAAAGGCTTACTATAAAGTATCTGATTATTTAAATGATAAAAAAGCTTGGGATGAGTTTTGCTCCAACTCGAAAAATAACAACCTAACAAGGTAAAGATTTCTGTTCGCTTTTTTACTTTACCTTAAAAAGATTAAAGTGAACAAAAATCAAAGTGAGCTCTTTATTTCCTAGTTTTAATTATTTATAAAATGTATTTTATGACGTGTCCAAGTGTCCTGTAAGGTCTTATGGAAATAAAGCACTTTGATTTGATTTGATTTGATTTGATTTGTTTTCCACGCTTAGATTATTGGTAGAAAATGTAACATACTTTTCATTACTCATGCATGAGGAACTACCACCAGAGGAAAAACAAGGAGTTCTGCCCTGTCTTGAATTTGGACAAACTGTGGACTCTTGTGTCCGAGCAGACCAGGCTCAAGTATGCCAATGCTACCAATGGCAAAGTCGCAGTCATCAACATGGTAAAAGCTGGTTACTACAAATTATTAGGCAAAGGCAAACTACCCAAGCAACCTGTGATTGTGAAAGCTAAATTCTTCTCTAAAACGGCTGAGGAGAAGATCAAGGCTGCAGGAGGTGTGTGCGTTTTGTCTGCGTAATATTGTCTGCGTAATATTACTCACTCTGAAAGTAGGTCTGAACATGCCTGAAGAACGGGTTGAAAGTGATACTTTTCCGCCCTAGGGAGAATCGTTTTCAACTGACAGCTATAACGTTACTATTGAACCATGATAGTGGCAGAATAAATGCTGAAGCTAAAAAAATCGCCTTAGCGACAATTCACTGAATTCAAAAAATTCGAAAGACAAGGCAGTATGGATTTATGGCCTTCGCCCTAGTCTTAGATGGACTAATATATAAAAAAAAACTAGCGGCAATTTGATTAATTTGCTTCCTCATGTTTTTTATTTATATTTCCTTGTATTCGTAATGAAAAGCACAGTGTTTACCTCGGGTGAAAGTTACTTATGTAGTCCTTCGAACTATTGGCGCCCTCGTTAGTCTCGGGACTAAATAAGTTACTTTCAACACTTGGGGAACAATATACTATTTCGATTCCACCAAACGACTCGACAACATTTTATTTTATTTATTTATGTAATTCTACCGGGGTCTTGGGGACGTTTCCGACTGGTATTGACATGGATCAATTGAGCTACCTTTAGACTGTTTGCAACCGTCTGCAGTTAGCTATTATATTAATGGCTAATATATTAATGGTTTCAATTGTATTTACTAATTGTAATTGCTGTAATTTTACTTTTTTACTGTAACCACAGATCTATAAATATATACTACTATGTATGAAAGGAATAAACTCACTAACTACTGGACCAATTCCAAATTATTTTTCTTCATTAGAATGCCTGTGTAACTACGCTATTAAGTGTCGGGAATAGATGATTTATCCATGCTCCAAATTAAATCACTATTTCTTTATTATTTTGATTGGCACAACCACGGAGGGCACTACCACGGAGGGCACAACACGCAGAGACAAAAATATATGTCTATGGGCACAACTGTTTCTACTGTGGCGCGGAGTTTGAGCTGCATGTGTTATTCATTCATACTACATAATTATAACTTACTAGCAGCGCCTCGCGCTTTCAAAGTCAAAGTCAAGGCAGTTTCACCCGCGTAATTCCCGTTCCCGTGGGAATTCCGGGATAAAATATACCAATGTTTTCGGTGATATTGGTTGGCGGAAATTTATCGTATATATGAAGTATATAGTATATAAGAAGGAACATACTTCGAAGGCGATAAAATAACTTGAGATAACTATCTAACATTTTATTAACTATAGATCTTTTCCCGGAACCTACTCGCTTCACAGAGAAGTCGAGCGGTGCATTGTATAACGCCTGACCATCACAGAATTAATAAACAAAAAACAATTTTAAGTTTACTTGACATTTGAGTACTTTACTACTTCCCTCGGTCGGTTAAAACAGAAGTCAATAAAAAAGCACTTGTCACATTCACGAACGTCACATTGAGAGAGTCGCGGGTGTCCCGTGTGACGGCGCGAGGCCGGGGGCGGGCGCTAGTCGCACGCAGCCGGCGGCCGGAGCGACGCGGCCGGCCCTCGGGCTGCACTGGAGCGCTGCAGGAGCCGCCGGGAGCACCCGCCTCGTCCGGCTCGCCGGCCGGGGCTCCGCCGGACTCGCACGACTCGCCGGGGTCATCGGGGCCGTCGCCGGGCTCCTGGGGCGCGCCGGAGTCGCCCCGGGAGTCGCCGGCGTCCCCCGAGCTGTCGTCGGGAGCACCTGTGTCGCAGGTCTCGTCGGTGCCGAGGCCGCCGCCGGGGTCGCGGCTGTCGGCGGCGGTCGTCGGCGAGTCGGCGGGATCGAGTGGATCCACGGCGAGTCCACTTCTGGGCAGGAGGCCGACGCTAGCGGCCAGGCTGGAGTTGCCGCCAGGTCCCGCGTCCCCCTCGGGGCCGCCGCCGGGGGCCGCGAGCCCCTCGGGCCCGCCGCCGGGCCCCACGCTCCCCTCGGGGCCGCCGCCGGGCCCCGCGCCGGGGCCCTTGTTCTCCTCCTTGAAGCTCATGGTGTAGACGTACAGCGCCGTCCAGAACATGAGCCCCACCACCACCACTGACATGAGGATCCTGCGCCGACACATATTATCTCAAATGGTTATTATTATCATAACGCATACATACAGGGTGTTACATTTAAAACGGTCAGTATGGGAAAGTCTGAAACTTTAAGACATACGAACATCTCTTCCGAGGAAAAAAATTCAACAATATGAAAACAATGCATTTTATTAATTTTAGACATCACGTTTCATAGTAACATTTACTCTGTAGTAAACCTAGCGATGTGATGTAGTGTACCTAGCTACCTACGTCATCCACATACGAAGAGGCGACTGCGGCACGCGAGCGCGCCATAGCACTGATGGTCCGCGCTAGTGCATGCGATATATTTACGTTCGCCATCCCGCTCGCCAGAACTAGCGCTGTCTCACTCACCGGCCTCGTCTGCATCAGAATATCAGCGCCCGCGCAACGAGCATCGTAATAGGTTGAAAATGTATTTCTTGCTCTTCGCTAGGTAGCCTACCGAATGATTAGAATTAAGATATGTATAAATTAATTTCCCAATAAAAACAGATAAAAATTGAATAGACTTTTACTTCCTAAATAAGTAGTAGGCCGAACCCTTCCCACAATGGTGACCCCGACTGAAAGTGTTCCGGAATGGGGATTCGACATATCTCCAGTGTCAATCCAGTCCAGGATCCTGCCGTTTTGGAGAGAATATCCAAGATTGTGGTTCGCGCAGTTTGAAGCCCTCGAACCATCGAAAATGGGAGACGACAGCAAGTTTCGCTACGTGTTAAGCGTTCTGCAGCAAAGTGACATCCAACAAATTGGCGATATCCTCATGAATCCACCAGCTACGGGAAAATACCTAACTTTGAAGAACAGATTGTTATCGGTTTATCAAGAGTCTGAAGCAAAACAACTACAGAAACTTCTGAGTGGCCAAGAACTGGGAGATCAAAAACCAAGCCAATTACTGCGAAGAATGAGAGACCTCGGTGGCACGATGGTACAAGACGACGCCTTAAAAGTTATGTGGCTCAACCAACTACCACAGGCAGTTCGAGCAGTTTTGTCAGTCAACGACGAATCATCACTGAACACATTAGCTTCGATGGCCGACAAAATGACAGAGCACATGGAACCGCAGATCGCCGCCCTATCAACATCACTAGCATCATCATCAGCGCAGAGAACCGTCAACAATCCAAACATAGAGCTGCTATCAAAACAAATTGAGAAGCTTACAATGGAAGTCGCAGAGTTACGGGGAAGAAGGAACTATCGACAACCTAGCAGATGGCGCGGCCGTTCTCGTTCAAGATCAACCAATAGAAGCGGGAGAAAGCCAACGGACCCAGATTGGTTATGCCGCTACCACTACCGCTTTAGAAAACAAGCAAGACGATGTGAATCACCGTGTGCATGGAAGAAACTTCAAACGCCGCCGTCGGAAAACTAGAACAGGCATCGAGTTCGGCGGGCATCGGTGTCAACACATATAAAATGAACCGCCTAAGCGTCACTGACCGTCAAAGTGGTGAACGCTTCCTCATCGATACAGGCGCCGAAATATCAGTCATCGCAGTTAGAATGAAGAAACCTACACCTACAGAATTCAAACTCTACGCAGCGAACGGAAGTTGCATACATACTTACGGAGAGAAGACACTAAAGTTGAACTTGGGCCTACGCCGAAACTATACATGGACTTTCGTCGTCGCTGATGTCAAGAGATCTATTATTGGAGCGGATTTTCTACGCCATCACAACATACTAGTAGACCTACGAGGAGGAAGATTGATCGACGGGCTGACCAAGCTATCTATCAAGACACTCTCTACTTACTCCGACGAATCAAGCATCCAGATCATCAACGAGAAACATCCCTACGTCGACATATTAAAACAATATCCAGAGATACAGAAACCAATTTCAATGAAGAAGCCGCCGCCCCATGACGTCACGCATCACCTAGAGACCACCGGACCTCCCATACACGTCCGACCACGACCTTTACCACCGGACAAGTACATCGAAGCGAAGAAAGAATTCGAGCGCTTAGCAGAGATGGGTATCTGCCAACCATCTAGCAGCCCCTGGGCCAGCCCTTTGCACATCGTCAAGAAGAAGAATGGACAACTACGAGTCTGCGGAGATTATCGACGCCTCAACGCTATGACAATCCCCGACCGCTACCCAATACCGAGGATACAAGACTTCACGTTCAGACTACATGGGAAGAAAATATTCTCGAAAATCGATATAAAGAAAGCCTACTATTGGATACCGATGAACAGCAAAGAAGACGTCCAGAAAAGCGCTATATCGACGCCCTTCGGGCTATGGGAATTTAGGTCAATGACCTTTGGCCTTAGAAATTCGGCGCAGACATTCCAACGCTTCATGCATCGTGTTCTACGTGGCCTAGACGAGTTCACATTCACCTACATCGACGACCTCTTAATTTTCTCATCGGACGAACAAAAACACAAGCAACATCTACATGAAGTTTTCAAGCACCTTACAGAATATGGTTTGAGCATCAACATGGACAAATGCGAGTTTGGAAAAGGGACTCTCAACTTCCTCGGCTACAAAATATCAGAAGAAGGAATACAACCACCTGAAGACAAGACAGAAGCTATAGCTACATTTCCAAAACCAAAAACTATCGAAGAACTAAGAAGATTTCTGGGAATGTTAAACTTCTACCGAGACACTCTGCCTAAACAAGCTCAACTACAACAAGAACTAAACAAATATCTACACAACACGAAGAAGAAGGACAAAACACCAATCGTATGGACACCAGAAGCAGACGAAGCATACATACAATGTCGCGACAGCATCAAAGAAGCGGCCACATTGACGTATCCTGTTCCTGGAGCACCGTTGTACATCATGACAGACGCCTCGGACAAATGCATGGGCGCCGTTCTACAACAGAAGCATAATAACACATGGAAGCCAATAGCGTTCTACTCGAAGACCCTCAGCGAAGCTCAGCAAAAATACAGCGTGTATGATCGCGAACTCCTAGCGATGTACACCGCTGTGAAACATTTCCGACGCTATATCGAAGGACTCGATGTAGTTATATACACCGACCACAGACCACTCACGTACGCCTTGAAGAAAGCTCCAAGCAACAATGACACTCCAAGAAGAGAAAGACAGCTACAATTCATAAGCCAGTTTTGCACCGAAATCAAGTACCTCAAAGGAGAAGACAACATAGTAGCCGACACGCTATCAAGAGTTGAAGAAATAACGTGTACATCTACAATCAACTACAGTCAATTGGCGAAAGATCAACAAGAAGACGAAGAACTGAGAACATTAAAAAGCAAAAACCATCTGAAGTTTGCCATGAAAAATCTACCAGGCGTTACCCTACCTATAACATGCGAGATGACCACAGGAAAAGCGAGACCATACCTACCTACTGCGTATCGAGAAGCAGCATTCAAAGCACTTCACGAACTATGCCACCCTGGGATTAGAAGCACAAGAAAGCAGATGACATCACGATACTTCTGGCCACGGATGAACACAGAAATCGCACAATGGACCAAGAATTGCTTGAAATGTCAGAAGAGTAAAATCATACGTCACACAATCACACCACTGGCACAATTTGAAGAGGCTGGAAGATTCGAGCACATACATGTTGACATCGTCGGTCCCCTACTACCGTCCGAAGAATGCCAGTACATCGTCACAATGATGGATCGACGCACCAAATGGCCAGAAGCAGTTCCAGTACAAAACATCACCGCAGAAACAATCTCTCGAGCAGTTTACGAACACTGGATATGCAGATTTGGATGTCCACTACGCATCACCACGGATCAAGGACGACAGTTCGAGTCAACTTTATTTCAAGCCCTAATGAAAAGGATGGGAGTGACACGCCTACGTACAACAAGCTACCACCCTCAATCCAATGGACAAATAGAACGCTGGCACCGGACGCTAAAAGCAGCACTCATGGCGCGCGGAGCAACCACTACATGGACGCGAGAATTACACACCGTTCTACTAGGACTACGCGCTTCACTGCACAAAAATACCGACCTAAGTCCGGCCCTGCTCACCTATGGATCAACGCTAAGACTACCTGGAGATTTCTTCGTGCCTACAAAATCAAAAGAAAACGAGCAAGAATTTATCAAGAAAATAATGGAGTCCATGGCAGCATTGTCATCCCGCGGACAGGAACAAGCACAGCAGCGAACATTCATCCACAAAGACTTGGAAACCTGCACTCACGTTTTTCTGCGCGTCGACTACGTCAAGAAGCCACTAACGCCACCATACGAGGGACCATACAAAGTTATAGCAAGACACGAAAAATGCTACAAAATACAACTTCCTACACGAACAACGGTCGTATCCATGGATCGCTTGAAGCCGGCCTATGTGTACGACAGAACCAACAGCGCGGAGCAGGACACGCCCATTGCAGCGGCGCCAGCTACGACGACGACGACGGCAGCGAAACCACCTGAGCAGCCCTACGTGACACGCTACGGAAGAGTCGTTCATCGTACCGTACGATTCTCTTGAAGGGGGGTGATGTAGTGTACCTAGCTACCTACGTCATCCACATACGAAGAGGCGACTGCGGCACGCGAGCGCGCCATAGCACTGATGGTCCGCGCTAGTGCATGCGATATATTTACGTTCGCCATCCCGCTCGCCAGAACTAGCGCTGTCTCACTCACCGGCCTCGTCTGCATCAGAATATCAGCGCCCGCGCAACGAGCATCGTAATAGGTTGAAAATGTATTTCTTGCTCTTCGCTAGGTAGCCTACCGAATGATTAGAATTAAGATATGTATAAATTAATTTCCCAATAAAAACAGATAAAAATTGAATAGACTTTTACTTCCTAAATAAGTAGTAGGCCGAACCCTTCCCACAACTCCTTAAGACGTACATTACCGAAATCCAACTAAAAAAATTGTTAGTTTTATTTTTCAAAACATCCGGGTTCGATTCCTGGACTGAGGACAAGATTTTTTAAAACGTATGAATGCAGTTTTTCTTGTCACTAAAATCGATGACATGGTTCTTAAGCAGATTATCTTCGTATGTCTTATAGTTTCAGACTTTCCCATACTGACCGTTTTAAATGTTACACCCTGTATTAATCTTACTTTCTCCTACCCTGTCCCCTTCCGTAGACTTGCGTAGCGCGTGCTACGGTGCTACGACGTCCGCGTAGCGCGTGCTACGGTGCTACGACGTCCGCGTAGCGCGTGCTACGGTGCTACGACGTCCGCGTAGCGCGTGCTACGGTGCTACGACGTCCGCGTATTGCGTGCTACGGTGCTACGACGTCCGCGTAGCGCGTGCTACGGTGCTACGACGTCCGCGTATTGCGTGCTACGGTGCTACGACGTCCGCGTAGCGCGTGCTACGGTGCTACGACGTCCGCGTATTGCGTGCTACGGTGCTACGACGTCCGCGTAGCGCGTGCTACGGTGCTACGACGTCCGCGTATTGCGTGCTACGGTGCTACGACGTCCGCGTAGCGCGTGCTACGGTGCTACGACGTCCGCGTATTGCGTGCTACGGTGCTACGACGTCCGCGTAGCGCGTGCTACGGTGCTACGACGTCCGCGTATTGCGTGCTACGGTGCTACGATGTCTCCGCGTAGCAAGACTTCAACGCGACCCCACTTTTCTTACTACACATACAATGTGATTTTTCGAACCTTGATCAAACGAAATGTGCGGATACACGACACATATTTATCGATATAAATCGGGATAAAACAAATTATATGTTATTAATCTCAAATACAAAGCAGTTTTAATATTTTTTAAAATGAAGACTACTTCATCTGGTTTTTTCTTCGTTTCTTTTTGAGAAAATGGTGTATTTTATTCAAAGTAGTCTCATTTGAAAGCTAGATAGTTTACCTAGCTAATAAAATAAATAAAACATACAAATACGATACATAAGCTTAGTAAAAACAATATTTCTTTAGAAATAAGACAAAAAAAACGATTTTTATTTTTTTATTTATTTATTTATTTTATTTATTTAATTCGGATTGCCATCAGCTTAACTAATTACAATAGAATTTAAAATAGATACAGAAAGCTAATAATAGGCATTCACTAATAAAATCATATTATACTATATAAGTGTGAACACAACTTTTTTTTTTTTTTTTTCGTCGACCATTGCGTACTTAATAAAGCAATAAAATTAAACTAAAAAAAAAACTTTAAGTAATAAGTAAAAGTAAAACTAATCATGTGCAAAAGAAGCCGAGAGTCATGCTTCGCCTTGCCTTGTAAATTTTAGTATTGAAAGGGTCAATGTCCAACATCCTGCTGAAATCATTGACAGTTCTACTTGCTCGCACTATAAATGAATTTTGTCTATAATTAGTTCCAACATGTTGGACATGCAGTAGGGGATTGTGTCTAAGCTGCTTACGCGGTACATTGAAGTCTATTTATTTTATCTCTGTAACCTTAAAACTGGGTTATTGAGGTGTACTTTTTTGCATGTTGTATTAAACTTCCATAATTTATTCTACAAATCCTCCAAAAACTGGGGGTCTATCTCTTTCCGTTGTCATGTTATTCACCTTTTAAATTAGGTACTTTTTGCCATTTAGATTACATCAGTTGAGATTCCTGTTGATCTTTGTAATAAATAGTAAGTTAAGTTAAAGAAATAAATATTTTACAATTTAATATTGCTTGGCAGCTCTATTTGTTGCTACACCGCCGCCCGTACGCCCAAGTAACGTTCGACGAAGGTTTACAAAAAACCATAATTATTTATCTACTAGGAAGGTGTAATGGATTCAAAAAGCCAGAACATTCAAAATAAACGGATATAAAAAACATAAAAAGGACTCACTTCTAACATTTCCACGGTAGAGATATCAGGTGGCGAATCATGGTAAAAGGAATAGATTGGGACAGCCTGGGTGACAGAGGATTTAAAAATGTTGAATGAAAATATTCACCAGAAAAGTTACTAATTGAATCCTTGGTCAGTAGTGCGATTATTGTATTCCGATACGGAGGAGTATGAGTTCAATTGATTTTATTTAAAACATTTGTCTAGAATACTATTGATCACAATAAAAAGCGCAACTCTTCAGGTTATAGTAGTTTCGAAGCTACGAGGAACTATAATGTGAAGTGAAAAGTGGGGTCGCGTTGAAGTCGTTTGTTTGGTACGCGGACGTCGTAGCACCGTAGCACTAAGCGCTACTAAGGTCTATATGTTTATCAGTAGGGGCAAGAATCAGCCAGTTCATTTAGTAAAAGTCAAAAGCTTTGATTAATCATACTCAAAAGCTTAACTCTATTGATTTTGGTACTTTCGAAGCCACGAGAAAATAGTATCTAGTAAGAAAACTGGAGTCGCGTTTAAGTCTTTTGTATGCTACGAGGCGCCATCGTGGCACCGCAACACGAAGTGGTGCTACAATGGTCTACGTCGAAATATTATGTTTCCCTTAAAGGTCTCCACACACTGAAGCCGAGGGCGGAGCGGAAGCGAAGGCCTAAGTTGTATCCTATTGAATCATATGAAAGCCTACACACACCGCAGGTGGTGGCGGCGCGATGCCATAGGAAAACCGGCACGTCTTCGCCTCCGCTCCGCCTCCGGCTTCTGTGTGTGGAGAGTTTTAAACACAGCACAGCACGCAGCAGTAGCAGCAGTGGCGCAGGCAGCGCGCTACAGACAGTGAGGGCGCACCTGAGCGCGCTGCCGACCGTGAAGTAGACGGACTCGCAGCACAGCACGCAGCAGTAGCAGCAGTGGCGCAGGCAGCGCGCTACAGACAGTGAGGGCGCACCTGAGCGCGCTGCCGACCGTGAAGTAGACGGACTCGCAGCACAGCACGCAGCAGTAGCAGCAGTGGCGCAGGCAGCGCGCTACAGACAGTGAGGGCGCACCTGAGCGCGCTGCCGACCGTGAAGTAGACGGACTCGCAGCACAGCACGCAGCAGTAGCAGCAGTGGCGCAGGCAGCGCGCTACAGACAGTGAGGGCGCACCTGAGCGCGCTGCCGACCGTGAAGTAGACGGACTCGCAGCACAGCACGCAGCAGTAGCAGCAGTGGCGCAGGCAGCGCGCTACAGACAGTGAGGGCGCACCTGAGCGCGCTGCCGACCGTGAAGTAGACGGACTCGCAGCACAGCACGCAGCAGTAGCAGCAGTGGCGCAGGCAGCGCGCTACAGACAGTGAGGGCGCACCTGAGCGCGCTGCCGACCGTGAAGTAGACGGACTCGCAGCACAGCACGCAGCAGTAGCAGCAGTGGCGCAGGCAGCGCGCTACAGACAGTGAGGGCGCACCTGAGCGCGCTGCCGACCGTGAAGTAGACGGACTCGCAGCACAGCACGCAGCAGTAGCAGCAGTGGCGCAGGCAGCGCGCTACAGACAGTGAGGGCGCACCTGAGCGCGCTGCCGACCGTGAAGTAGACGGACTCGCAGCACAGCACGCAGCAGTAGCAGCAGTGACCGCAGGCAGCGCGCTACAGACAGTGAGGGCGCACCTGAGCGCGCTGCCGACCGTGAAGTAGACGGACTCGCAGCACAGCACGCAGCAGTAGCAGCAGTGGCGCAGGCAGCGCGCTACAGACAGTGAGGGCGCACCTGAGCGCGCTGCCGACCGTGAAGTAGACGGACTCGCAGCACAGCACGCAGCAGTAGCAGCAGTGGCGCAGGCAGCGCGCTACAGACAGTGAGGGCGCCCCTGAGCGCGCTGCCGACCGTGAAGTAGACGGACTCGCAGCACAGCACGCAGCAGTAGCAGCAGTGGCGCAGGCAGCGCGCTACAGACAGTGAGGGCGCACCTGAGCGCGCTGCCGACCGTGAAGTAGACGGACTCGCAGCACAGCACGCAGCAGTAGCAGCAGTGGTCGCAGCGCTCGGCGCAGCCCGGCCGCCGCCCCCCGCGCCGCCCCTTGCCTCCCTTCTCCCCTCCGGCTCGCTTGCCGGCCTTGCTCTTCTCCTCGGCCTCCCCTTCTCCCTCCTCGTAGCCGGGCAGCCGTATCTGGAACCTGAGAGTCGCGGCTCGGTCACTGAACGGCGGAGTTAGGGCGGAGCGTCGAGCGGCGCCGCCGGTGGACTCACCTGGTCTCTCCCATTGTGAACGCTAATAGTTCACAAATTGAATCATCTGGCAAGAATTTTAGGTACTTTTTGCTTCTTTTCAAAACATATTGTGTAAGTTTTGGTAATAAAATAAGTTATTGAATTGTTTACATTGTTGTTTGATTGTACTTACTCGTAGTAGTATTTATATTCTCTTTGGGTGCAAGGGACATATCAAGGACATATACCCTAGGCGCGTAGGTGAGAGCAAAGACCCTAGTTGCTTACGTTCTTAGTGCGAGAGCGAGTGAGATAAAAGACTACAATTGCCTTTTGCCGTAGTCATAGAGTATTGTAAAATCTGTGGTCATATTTCCTTTGCTCAGTACTAACCGAAGATCAAGAATGATGGAATATTTGGTTCACATCTTTGCCATAGAGCTAGTATTAGTCCTTTCTTCCAAGAGACTTGCGGGCTAGGGATTGCTCGCGGGAATTCCCGGTTCTGAATTTCTTTAGAATTCTCGAAATTTTAGAAAGTCAGCTAGATTTTACGAGACAAAAGCCGGCTTAACCTCCTCTAGTGCCTTTGAAACGTCAAGTCATAATGGGCGTAGCCACGTTGGGGCAGGTTGGGGCACTTGCCCCTCCCTGGCTCTGTCCTGTTGGTACATAACTAAACCTAAATGACTATGTAGTCGACGATCGACACTTTCGATGAGATTGCACTTACATAATATATGGCGCAAATAAACAATGTTTATACAATAATGTTAATACAGTAAAAAAATTTTTATACAATAAAAAACAGGCTTTTCACGCTTTCCATAACAAAAGTGGTAGTTTCCACGGCGAGGTTGAACTGTGTGGTACAACTTGTTGGAAGAAAAAAAAGGCATTGAATGTTCTGAAAGACATGGAAGTACAGGAACGATCCCGAGTTCCGGCATATCGGGATCCCGGAACCTTACCGGTTTTACATATCTAAACTAGCTTTAACATCATATTAGAATTAGCTCTTATATAATAACAAACAATAACAAAGAAAAAAGGAAGAAAAAAGGAAAAAAAAAGGAAGAAAAAAGGATCCCTTAAACAGGTATATAAATAGACCGACTCCTCGCGTCGTGGTTGAAATTGACCTATTTTTTTATAATCAAGTCTTGCCTTTTTGGTTAAAATAATACGTTTTATTTGTGTTACTTTTTTACTGACTAATAACCTACCTAACCATTATCTGGCTTCTTTAATTGGTTTTAAGTAATACCTGTAATACTTAATAAAAAAACTAATATTTTAGGAATTTATGGTGTTTATATAAGTAAAATTAAGTTTGTCTGAGTTAAGTTGATTTTTATTTGATTTTCTTATACTACTTCTATTTTATTTACCTGACTACGATCGCGGGATTGCGTTTCATCAATCCTGAAATCCCAGGATTAAAAATACTGACCGGGATGGAATCCTTTACATGGAAGTGGAAGTGGCCGGCTTCTCTTAAGAAGTTAGTATGGCAATGCTGATGCGCTGAGCCAGATATTCACCAGCTCTCGAGTCACGCGTTGCATCGAACAGTCAATAATTAATTTTTGATAATATTGCAAAATTTGTAATTAAAAAAGTTATGATAACAAAAAAAAAACAATAACTGATGACATATTATTAGTACACACGTATAATATAGGTATAGTTAAGAGTATTGAAAAATAGTATTTACTCACTTCGGAGCGCTGTAAAACCTTAGCTATTGACTTAATGAAAAAATGATGCGAATAAAAGTTGTTCCTCAAAAAACGATCTACAATAATGGTCAGATATCATTTTTTCGTAAAATGATTAAAAAAAAAGTTAAATCGAAAAATATTTTTGTTTTCTCGAATTTTTGAAGATTTTCGCTTATAACTTTTTTATTTATAGTTCTACGACAAAAAGTTACTGGACTAAAGTTGTAGAAAATTTAATTTTCAACAAGAAATGGTAACAAGTTTTTTTTATCAAACAAATAGTTTAAGAGATATATCGTAAAAACCATTTCAACCCCTATTTTCAAGATGGCGGCCGTGGGACAAGGGTGGCGACCCCACAAACTTGGTTTTAGCTTTACACTGACCCCCCTACACATCAAAAAAATAAAATTGCGTCCTCTAAAAAACGCAAGGTAAGGCCTAAAAAATGTAACATTTCAATGGACTAAATACTAACATCAATGTAAACAGCATAATGATCCATAATGAAGATAGTAATGTATACCATTACTGTAAATAGGTGAATAATGTTAAATAATAGTTCATATTTTTTATTATATTTTCAGGAATTACAAGAAAAGATTCATTTGCGATGTGCCATTAGCGTTGGTTGATTCGAGAAAAAACAATATTAGCGTACTTTGTATCTCTGTATGATGTTCCGAAGGTTCCAAATGAAACATATCACTGATCTGGAACTTGACACTGTTCCAGATACAAATGATCCAATCTCGCTAAAGATACATTTTTCCCACGTCTACTCTATAGTAGTATCCATCGCGCGTACAGAGAAATTATGCAAGTTCATTTAAACATGGAACGTCACGTCACGAATAGTCACGATCATTCACTTCTCGGGACTATCATCATCACCCGGACTCGGGCTCTGGTACTTACAAATTGGTCAACCAATTAATATCACTCGTATTATTGATTTCTAAAACTTCAAATAGATAACACATTTAACAATCCGCTCAGATAAAAAAAGAAATGTCAATAGTTGCCTATAGGTACCAAAATTTTATTTTTTAATACTAAAAAACTTATTAAGTTTCTTTTTTATCTCACTTGAGTAACTTAGTAGGTATCTAAGTTAGAGATTCAGTAATTTTCTGAAGATTTTCTAAAACTGACTAGGTCAGTAGGAACCGGAATTCCCGGTTCTGTGCTCAGTATTTCCCGGGATTCTTGGTTCTTCAAAACCTACCCAATTATGCAATCCTTACCTTTACAAGAAGACAGACAAGGTGTCAATGACTTAGATTTTTTGATGAGATGCAGTTTGTTTTGGTTTGTTTATCGAAACATGTTTACTCTTGATGCTGTTATTTAACTAAACTGATAACATTTTTGTAAATAAACATGGAGCAATTAAAAGAAATCAGTAAACTATGTGATGCAAAGTGAGTTTCTTCCTCAGGATCATCATTAATGTCCTCCAGATCGCTGTCGATGTGGCGCGAACTCGCAGGCGAGCACTAGTCGACTATCATCATAATAATTGAACCGAGGGCGCGAGCGTACGCTTCTAAGATACCGGAGATAACTGTCCAAGCTCCCGATATGTGTAGCGTCACAAATATAGTGTGCTCCGGCTGAATTCAAGGTCCGATGTTTGTAAACATTGCCTTCATACCTCAGCTAAAACATGACTCTCTTATCGTAGATGCTTTGATAGAAGTAGCCTTGTTTGTCGATTTGAGCTGCAATACATGACAAGAGTTGCTTACAAACAATGTACCGGGTTAGGGTCAAATGTCAATAAAACACAGATATGGATTAGAGACTCTCGTGCAGTCGTGCACACCGCCGGGGCTAGGGTTGCCAGATCGCCGGGATTTCCGTGATTGTCTCGGAATTTCACGTCTCGTCTCGTGTCCAGTAATTGTAGTAATTAGGCCTTATTGTCCCGGATTACGAAATCCTACTAGAAATGTAGGTACATTTTAGGACTGGCCTCATAAAATTCTACTCGCATTTGGCTGGCGACCTTTTGTTTTAGCTGTAATTGTCCCGGACGTGGTACGTTCCGATCTGGCAACCCTAGCCGGGGCTCTCATGCGGGCGACGCGCGCGCCACATTTAATACTCAGAACACTAGAGTGGGTACTATTCGTGCGGAGCTCGCGTTGTACGTGCGTTGTTGCAGCCTCTGCCTCACGTGGCCCGCCTTCTCGGAGGAGCCGGCGTGCGGAGAGGAGGCCAAGGAGAAGAGGAAACGGAAGAAGGAGCCGGGCGTCAGCGGGGAGAGGGGGTGCGAGGAGGAGGAGGAGGGGGACGACAAGAAGGACGCGGGCGAGGAGGAGGACGAAGAAGATAAGAAGTAAGGCATTTCATTCGATACGCAGGTATCTATCGGTTGACGATTTATTATTTAGTGAACAAAGGTAAAACCGATCGACGAATTTGGATGGTAACTATTTAACAAGTTTGGTGCGTTAAGTTAGACTATATTATATACAGGGTGTTAGTGTGAACACCGTTGTCCTTGAAACCTGAGGTTCAGCATCATGAGTAGAATCCAAAACCGATGAGAAAAGCTTAACACCTATTTTAGTTTTGCAAGATTTTGATATTTCATGTCATCGCTATTGTACACGATGCCATAGTCACTCTACATACTTTAAGTACCTACCTACGTAAGTACTTATACCCGCGCCTTACTTGGATCGTAACTTCATTACTTGTGCCCTTCAAAAGACGGGATATTCGCACAGAAGGTGATCCGACACTGAGGTGCACATGCCACGTGTCGCCTCAAAGTACTTGTGTCACGTGTTTATGAGCAAACGTTTAGTGTTTATAAAAATTTTCTTTAAAAAATTAGTAAAAAATAGAATCATTTTTTTTCATCCGTTTTGGATTCTACTCATGATGCTGAACCTCTGGTTTCAAGGACAACGGTGTTCACACTAACACCCTGTAGAGGTAGATAAAAAGATAAAAAAATTATTTTAACTTCAGACACACACACATACAAAATACAACAGTTAAACATTACACTGGGAAAAATAGACAGTGATAAATTTAATTAACCAATAACAACAAACAATATCATATAATCGAGGTAAGGTACTGTGTGGGAGGAACAAACACGTACAGGCGGCTTCCGGGAGCCAGGCTTCAGTTGAAGACTTGGGGGTTTCACGACCGGCCTACTTCAGACGATTTTTAATGACATTACCAAGGCTCATAGCTGCCAGAAGTGGTGCCAAAACAACCAAGACCAGATAATCATGCTCAATCAACGAGCAGCCAAAGATTTCTCTAAATTTTGGGAATCGCCTGGAAAATTAAATTCTAGGCCTCTCGGCTAATGTATAGGGAAAAAGAGAGCCAATTTAGCACAGATGTTCATGGAACATTTTAAGGTGCAGTCTCCTCTCGACCCTTCGGCTGTGAGCTCGATGCTGATTGCGACCGGCTAGGTGATGAGCCTCCGCTAAAAGTCTCAGAAAATGTAAAAGTAGTCATCAAAATAATGACTAGAGGTACCTAAGTCACGCGCCACGACGGGCTCAGTATCGAGGATTTGAAATACGAGAGGGTTCACCTGCCAAGGGTGTCCATGTTTTACTCCATGTGTGTAAGTCACTCATACTTGTCTAAAGACTGTGGTCGTCGCTATAGTTAAAAATAATTTTGGGGATATCTCAGACAAGGGAAACTATCGCCCGATCTCTCTTCGCCACCACCATGGCCAAAGTACTGGACAGTTTGCTTGATTCTCCCGCTACTCTGACGAAGTAAATGTTACACTATTTAAAGCTTACTGTTAGAGCGCACGGGTAATCAATGGCTTAACTTTACCAAAACGTCGTTAGAGGCCCTACGCGTCCAGTATAATAATACTTTTAGGATGCTATTTAGACTCTCCCGTTTCTGTAGCGCTTCACATTATGTTTGCTCAGTATCCAACTAAAGAAAACATCATCTCTGATGAGCAGGTCACGCGCTAGCCACAACAGCATCCTAAAAACTGTAGCGGAGTATTGTCAGTCTCCTATTCGGAGTCACTTTGCGAAATGTGTTGCACCAGTATTTGTGTATGATGCGTAACATTTAATGTAATAAATGTAATTTTTATTTTTGTGACTTATTTAAAATTTTATTGAATGTTATTGAGTATGTGATTATTAGAATATTATCTGAAATAAATAAATACACTTCAGTAATGTAAAGATGTGAATGTAATGATGTTACAGGAAGAGAAAGGTGCAGTGCGAGGCGTGCACGCGGCGCCCGCGGCGCAGCAACGTGCGGCGCGCCGCGCTGTGGTGCTGCACGCGGTGTGCGCTCATGTGCTGCGGGGCCATGCGGTGAGTGGGGGGGGGGGGGGGGGCGCAGCAACGTGCGGCGCGCCGCGCTGTGGTGCTGCACGCGCTGTGCGCTCATGTGCTGCGGGGCCATGCGGTGAGTGGGGGGGGAGGGGGGGGCGCAGCAACGTGCGGCGCGCCGCGCTGTGGTGCTGCACGCGCTGTGCGCTCATGTGCTGCGGGGCCATGCGGTGAGTGGGGGGGAGGGGGGGGGCGCAGCAACGTGCGGCGCGCCGCGCTGTGGTGCTGCACGCGGTGTGCGCTCATGTGCTGCGGGGCCATGTGGTGGGTTGGGGGGGGGGGGGCGCAGCAACGTGCGGCGCGCCGCGCTGTGGTGCTGCACGCGGTGTGCGCTCATGTGCTGCGGGGCCATGCGGTGAGTGGGGGGAGGGGGGGGGGGGGCGCAGCAACGTGCGGCGCGCCGCGCTGTGGTGCTGCACGCGGTGTGCGCTCATGTGCTGCGGGGCCATGTGGTGGGTTGGGGGGGGGGGGGCGCAGCAACGTGCGGCGCGCCGCGCTGTGGTGCTGCACGCGGTGTGCGCTCATGTGCTGCGGGGCCATGCGGTGAGTGGGGGGGGGGGGGGGGGGGCGCAGCAACGTGCGGCGCGCCGCGCTGTGGTGCTGCACGCGGTGTGCGCTCATGTGCTGCGGGGCCATGCGGTGAGTGGGGGGGAGGGGGGGGGCGCAGCAACGTGCGGCGCGCCGCGCTGTGGTGCTGCACGCGGTGTGCGCTCATTTATTTATTTATTTATTTTAATTTAATTAATACGGTCAACACAACCAATTACATTAATTAAATAAGATTATTAACTAGAATTAAATTATAACTAATACATACAACACAAAAACAACAAAATAAACAAAATAAAAATTAAAGCATGTCAAAGATAAGCTAACAGTCACAAAAATTTAAACATTTTATTGCTAATTTGGTCCAGCCGTCAGCGAACAGGTCAACTTCAGGGTTGTCGTCCAGGAGAGCGTTGAGGGCACGGAGTACTCGAGGGATGGGCGACTCGGAGTGAGCTGCCGTACGGGACTGTGGGACAGCCAGCAATCTATGTCTCCGAGCCCGGCAATAATTGTTAGGGACATAAAGTCGACACAGCTCGTCACTCAAGTCCGAGGCGTCAATTTTTCCGTGAAGGATTTTGCAAACCGTGATCATCTGGTCATAGGCGCGCCTCACCTCAAGTGAATTGTAGCCCAGACATCCTAACAAGAACTTAGTGGGATAAAGATAGGGGTAGTAGCCGTAGCAGCGCTTGTAGAGGAACCGCAAGAACCTCTTCTGTACCTTCTCAAGCATGAGGGTGTAAGTAACCTCATGCGGGTTCCACACACAAGCGCTGCTCTCCAACTTGCTCCTAACAAGTGCCGAAAAAATAAGGCGTATGGCGTGTTCGCTCTCGAAATCACGGGCGTTTCGAAGAACGAACCCGAGACGCTGAAAAGACTCCTTGGCCAAGGAACGAATGTGGTCATGGAATGTTAGCTTTCGATCGAATGTGACACCCAAGTCTCTCATGGTGACGGTCCTGTTTATTGGTTCTCCGTTAATTTTATAGTCGAAGTAGATTGGATGTAACATTCGGCCGAAAGTCATGACGTAACATTTACTAGAGTTGAACTCCATTTTGTTAACGACACTCCAGTGGAATATAGCGTCGACGTCATGCTGTAGGGCCCGACAGTCTGCTTCAGACCTAACCTCTAAGAAGAGTTTCAGGTCATCCGCATAAAGCAGGCTCCTAGCACGCGACGCTACACCAGGGAGGTCGTTAACCATTATGAGGAACAGTAAGGGTCCCAGTATTGATCCCTGGCTGACACCAGAACGCGTGTGATAGGGTTGAGACTGGTAAGGGCCAAGTTTGACATACTGCTGACGGTCACGGAGGTAATCCGCTAACAGCCGGAGGAGACCAGGGGCGAAGCCTATTGCAGATAGCTTGGTCAGCAGAATATCATTATTAACCCTATCAAACGCCTTCCGGAAATCAAAGTACAGAACATCAACCTGGAGGCCACGATCCATGTTAGCAGAAATGAAGTTCACGAGGGTTAGCAAGTTTGTGTTCACGGATCGCTTACTTCTGAAGCCGTGTTGGTTATTGCACAAGTACTTGTTAACCTGTGCATAGATATATTTATGCAAGATATTCTCAAAAACCTTTGCTGCTGAAGAAAGAATTGCTATGGGCCGGTATTCCTCAACTAGGGTCTTATTGGAACTTTTAGGGATTGGAGTTACCCTGGAGACTTTCCATTGTGATGGATAGACTCCAGACTTTAGACCCAAGTTGAAGAAATGACATAGCGGAACGCTTAACAGCTCTCCCACACCCTTGACTACCACAGAGGGCAAATTATCTGGACCAACCACACTATTGATCTTGAGTCTCTTAATACCCGCGATGACGTCGCCATGAGTGAAACTCATAATGTTGATGTCATTGCTGTTAACATTGTCATCAAAAACGGTGGCACTGGCAGCATCAAGCTGAGGAATTTCTGACAGAAAAACACTAGCAAAGTAACTTGCAAAGGCTTCTGCAGCATCAGGTCCAGAGAAAGTTGAGCCATTGTAAGTGACATTCGGCTCAAACCCTCCCTTGGACCTTAAGTTACTTATATGCTGCCAGAATCTCCGTGGGTCGCTCTTGATACTATTTTCGATATTCTTCGTGTGATTCACGTACGACGTTGCCACTCGGGATTTAAGGTCAGCTCGAAGGGTGGAGAAAAGCTGGTAAGTTTCCGTACATCCGGAGCGTTTCCAAGCAGCATGGAGTTTTAACTTGCGTCGAATATCTTTTATTATATCGCTGGAAAACCAAACAGGGTAGCGTTTAGGGGCCCTATTTTTACGGCACTTCTTAGGCATGCAGATGTCAAAGATGTCATAAATGATGGCGTAGAAGCACTGACAGGCACTAATCGCATCATCAGACTGCATAACCTCATCCCAAGAATTTTCTGATACCAAGGAAAATAACAAATCGAATTCACACTTGTTGAAGTTTGTTAAACCCTCTGTTACTTACTCCACTCGCTGAACATCATCCGTGCTATAAATTAAATAACTGTAGATTTCTTAATTATCTGGTTGCTAAGAAGTTGAATGTAGGCTACCAACCCCCTGTTATTTCACTCTATGCTCTACCGCTGAATATAATTTTACTTTACCCTAAGGCGCCCAACATTATCCAAAACTTTGATCTTGTAATATTTAATAAAACTATGTTTATATTGTAACTCTAAAACTACACTTTTATTTGGTATACCTACCTCTCCACAACTATAGGTCCTTCCTCCTTCCTCCTCCTCCTCCTTCCTCTCACCACCACTTCATTTTTAAAGCGTTACAATGTAATGTGCAGCAGTTAGTGAACCCCTCCTGATGAATACCAGTTCCGTGCGCGCTGTCAAAGAAATCCCACCCCGAAACATTACAGAGCCTCCACCATAACTGACTGTTTCGCTCATGCATTGGGCAAAACGCTTACCTGGCCGTCTCATTACGTTATGGCGCCCGTCTGGACCGTATAACGTCAGTCGGCTTTCATCACTAAAAAGAACTGACGCTCATTGGTCCATAGTCCAGTTCAGGTGATTTCGCGCAAATTGAATTCTTGTTTGTC
Source organism: Eupithecia centaureata (assembly GCA_944547425.1). Classification (NCBI taxonomy): domain Eukaryota; kingdom Metazoa; phylum Arthropoda; class Insecta; order Lepidoptera; family Geometridae; genus Eupithecia; species Eupithecia centaureata. The sequence continues at coordinate 59,290 of OX155704.1, read as the reverse complement.
GATGAGCTGCGATCAGCTGTGGTCCAGTTGCTGGCTTGTGAGGTCTTAAAACTTTTTCACGGAGTCTCCTTCTCACTGTACTGTCACTTACAGCCACACCCCGCACTTCTTCTAAGCGTCGCTGAAGATCAACCCCAGAAAGGTGCGGATTTCTTAAAGCTGAGGTCACAATAAAACGGTCATCTTGTTCAGAAGTGACCCTTTGTCGACCAGATCCTGATCTTTTTTGATACTCTCCAGTCTCTAGAAACCTCTGGTAAACTCTTCTAACCGCAGATCGACTGAGATTCAATCTTCGCGCCACAACACGTTGACTGAAGCCTTGTTGCAGCAAGGCTACAACTTGGGCTGCCTCTGCCTCAGTAGTGTCCATAATTTCAGATGAAATCTTGTAAAACTATAGCCTTAGTGAATAAAGATAGCGTTAACTATTGAGCGCACTGTTTAAATTTTCCGTTTCACAAAGGGAATTGGGTTCAACTGAATCTCGACGTAAACAATGAAATCGACACTAATCAGTGTAAGCGCTAAAAAGTTTGTTAAGTACCCTCAAGTAGGCCGTAATTTATGGTAGACAGATATCAAACATCATAACGAACCCTTGTAATAAAAAAAACAATTCAAAAACAATCATCGCTGAAGTTATAAAAAAGAATAGTGAAAAAAGAGGGTGGGCCGATTTTTTTGATGACCAGTGTATATCTATAACTTATTAACCCACTAGCATCTGCTCGTGTCTTGCTTCTATGGAACGTGTTAGGACTATTTCTATCCTTTGTGAACTGATTTATGAGATGAAAAGAGAAAAGCCCATGTGTTATTCTACTAGGTTCTACTAGTACGGTAGAAAGTGGTAGAAAGTGGTCCACATATGGAAGTACAAGGTGTGTCTGTCGCAGCATGGTGGTGGCGGCGGCGGGCGTGCTGGGCATCTTCCTCACCATGTTCTTCATCTTCGCGCCGCCCGCAGAGAACGACAAGTCCTAGCGTCTGCGCACTCTACTCCAACCAATCGCACAAACTAACAGTGTAATACATATGTTTTTATGGAAGATAACTGTATAGTTTCATTTCACTCGGACTCCTATAGATACGCATCTGGTGATGTAATAGGTGGGTGAGGTGACGGGGCAAACCGAACGTGTGATGATGATAATAAATAGTATTAAATAATTCCGGACAGTCCACACGACATCATCTAGCCCCGAGCTAAGCGGAGCTTGTGTTATGGGTACTAGATGGCTGATATACTTAATACGCGCCGTAGTGGGGCGGCTGCATGTAGGGGGGCAGGTATTGGGAGGTGGGGGGTGGAGGCGGCCCTTGGGTCTCTGTTGTTGACATTACATAGATAAATATTGTTTATTATACATAGTTAACACCCAGACCAACGGAACAAATTTATTCTGAGGCGGGAATCGAACCCGCAACCTCCTGCGTCGCAGGCGGACCTTCGCCCACCGCGCCACATCGGTCGTCCGCCTGTGATGTGAACTGCAGGAGTACACTATGTCACAGAAACGCTACGTCGAGTTCCAACACTGTAAGGGGACAAATAGACATACGAGTATGTACATTCATTAAGGGCTCAAACACAAAACTGCGAGCTCGCATCGCATCGCAAATATCTCCGAGCTCGCACGATAACGTCAGATCTCATTTGCATCGCGCATTCCTGTCATATTACGTCATACTTGGTGACCCCCATTTTAGTCCGCTCTGAGACAACTTTAGCGAAAGTAGCGCGGCGCCTGAGCCGCCTTCTTTGTGTTGTAAAAAAAAAACTGCTTCAGTTCTCAACTCATAGTAATTTCGAGTAAAATAGTTCCCTTCAGTGTTCATAATCGTATTAAATGGATGAATCCAGAATCTTCTTTTTCTTTTATATCTATTTAACAATAACAGCAGTGCAATTGGACCGATTTATGCAAAAATGATCCAACCCACAACCTAGTCAATTTCGAGTTTTTTTAACCTATGTAATCAGTATAAGGTATATTTTAACATATCAAAGACTCACACCTCTATGTTCACAATTGTTATTTATTTATTTATTTATTCATGCCACTTGAATCATTTTTGTGTTGCTTTGGTTACCCTAACATATAACCGTTCTATTTTGCTACAATGATTCAAACTATAATATTAAGCTGGTCCATCAGTTCAAAGAGCTCAGAAAGCTATAGAAAGAGCTATGCTCGGAGTTTCTCTGAAGGATAGAATTCCAGAGACATAGCTCAAATAATTAGCAAGCTGAAGTGGTGGCAGTGGGCCAGCTATATCTCGCGAAGAACCGACAACCGTTGGGGTAAACGTGTTCTTGAGTGGAGACCGAGACTTGGCAAACGTAGTATAGGACGCCCTCCGGCCAGGTGGGATGACGATCTGCGAAAGACTGCTGGCAGATGCTGGATGCGTCAAGCTGAAGACAGGGAGCTATGGCGCTCATTAAGGGAGGCCTATGTCCAGCAGTGGACTAATATAGGTTGATTATGATGATGATGATATAAAACAAGTTAAGCTTTGACAAGTTAATATTTGAAATTGCTATTCCATCTAAGTACGTAAACGAAATAAACCATAAAGTTCAAAACACACAGAAGCCGGAGGCGTGGCGGAGGCGAATGAGTGCCGGTTTTTCCTATGGCACCGCGTTCGCCACGGCCTGCGGTGTGTGTGTAGACTTTCATAGGATTCCATAGAATACAACTCGCACGCCTTCGCCTCCGCCACGCCTCCGGCTTCTGTGTGTTTCGTACTTTAACGAAAAATAAATAAATAAAATAAAATAAGTACAGGGCCAGCAGATTTAATATTAGATAAAAGATGATTGCATTGATTAATTTAAGAAACCGAAGGGAAGCTGCAATAATAGACGATGTAGATGGTTTATGTGATGAACCTTATTCTGATTTGGACGAGGAGTAGAGTAGGGCCAATTTTGTTTGTTTTGTCTTTTAAAACACAAAAATGATTACTAATTTTTATCACACTTTGAATCATTTTTGCATTTTAATTTTTGCACCCTACATAGCTCTTTCCATACAAAATTAATTTTGTAATAATGATCGCAAGTAATAATGAGGCGCAAGTTTTCCCAATTATCTACTAAACTATTACAATTTATTCTTTATATTATTTATAGCAAAAAAGTTGAGTTTACATAGCATTAAATTAAATTAAAATAACAACATTTTGTATTACAAAGCTAGAGAAATACCGCCACAAACTTAAATATCGATTATCTCGAAATGAGGTTTGTGTGGGTTGGATCATTTTTGCTTAAATCGGTTCAATTATGTTTTTGGGATCCATCTTACGCTTCCTAAAAACACGTCCAATACGGCTGACTAAACTTGAAGGTATGGTTACCCTACAAAACGGTTCGCCGCACAAATTCGCATCGCAGAAATTCGCAAATCAAGTTCGTGTGACATCGCATCACATCGCATCGCATCGCACCAAATCGCACCAAATCGCAAATTTGTGTGGGAGCCCTAAGCTACACTGTATTAATGACTAGCGTCCCGTCGCGGACTCGCACGGGTGGATATTTTATTTTTTAAACATTTTATAATTTCACCATCGTAATAGGTAATAGTGTAACGTTTATTATTACATTTTATTAAGTTTATGTATTTCCAATAAACAAATTAAACTTGTTATCTAATTCTATTTTACGTACGTGATTTACGGATTAATGAATCTGTTATTAAATGAGTTAATAATAACGAGAAACATATTTTGACGCAGAACGTCGTAGCGCGTGCTACGGAGCTACGCTGGCGGCGCGTAGCATACAAAAAACTTCAACGCGACCGCTTTTTCATCACGCGCCATATTTCCTCCGAGCTGCGACACTAGTAGACCTGACAAGTTTCGGTTGACAGAACAATATGTACACTCACTGACGCAATTAACCGATCTCCTTGATTTTTCACGTTTTAACTGTAATTAAATAAATAAATAAATAATACCAGACAATCCACACAGCATCATCTAGCCCCAAGCTAAGCAGAGCTTGTGTTATGAGTACTAGATGACTGATATACTTAATACAATACATTACATAGATAGATATTTTTATTATACATAGAAAACGCCCAGACCAACGGAACAAGTTTCTGCAGATCGTACATAAATTTGTTCCGAGGCGGGAATCGAACCCGCAACCTCCTGCGTCGCAGGCGGACCTTCGCCCACCGCGCCACATCGGTCGTCCTCCAATTGATGCAAAACTTTTGCTTATTATTTAATTAAGTAAGTGTTTTTACATAAAATAAAAAAATATATTGTTATTAATTATTACGCTTTATATAAAAAATCTTAAAATTTAATTTGACCTGTAATTACAATTATTTCGTAAAAGTTAGGTATAAATTCGCGTTAAAATAAAAAAAAAACACATGAATTAATGAAGTGCTTGTTCACGTAGCCTCGCGGGCGCGGTGGCGGTCGCGGTGACGAAATATCAAACATACATTCAGTCAAAAAAGTATCGGGAATGGATGATTTGTTTATGGTTCCAAATTCAAATTTTTGTTTTTTTTGTTGTTGTTAGGTTGGCACAACTGTTTGCCATTTTGGCGCGGAGTTTGAGTTGCATCCACTGACCAGTATCTATACAAGTACGCTGGACTTCTGATAAGCCGGGCTTTAGTGAGCCGATTTGATTTTCGCCATTTTGGCGCTGATCGTAGAAGTGGGTGGGAAAGGAACTAATAATAGAGATGGGACAATGAGATAAAATACATCGATAAAAGACATTTCCGACGAGTTGTATAATTAATTGTACTAGGTAATATTATAAAGCTGACTAGTTTGATTGTTAGGTTGAACGCTCAAATCTCAGAAACTGCTAGTCTTAGGATAAGCCGAAGCCAGACTAACGGGTATTTAGTACCTATGTGGCTAGCTAGATCCAAAAATTAACAGGGAACGTTTTTTAAATAGAAATGTATTTTTTTTCAGGATGGAGTGGAATAGGTAAGGTATTTATAGAAAATAAAAATATATGTACAATCCTTTAATATTACTACAAAATTACACTAAACATTTCATTGAATAGAAGAATAATTTTTGTCAGACAGTGTGACTAAATAACATAATCTCCGAATAGACTTTATTACTTAAGGTAATACAATTAATTTTTCCTCCATACAAACGTAGAAAGCTAATTACTCCGCCGTAGTCTTGATTTTATCAAAGAATTTTTAACTCTCTGCAATGCTTTTTTGGATGACCTTTTGCAACCACCTTTTCATGTGTTAGAGGACAACTAGATTGTAGCTTAGACCTTGCCTTCTTTGAAGCAATACTCTGTTGCGGGTTGGAGCTTGTGCTTCGACGCTTTCGACCTAGAAACAAAATTTTTGTTTATCAACAACTAAACCACAAATGAAAAGTAAAAATATATCAGTATACTGTTTTATAGCGCATTCTTGAAATAATTTACATACAAGGAACATGACGTGGTCCTAATTTTATTGATTAAGTACTTACCACTCAAGTTGGTATTATTCTGATCCATAATTAATGTTCTTTTTACATCAACAGGTATTGTCGGTTAGGTACAGGGGGTGTCTTATGTACGTCGAAAACCTGTGAATTTTTAAAAAATTATATGTATTTGATAATAAAAATCGGTCATAGGCGAATTACGTTCTTGAAAGTAAATAGATATCTATAGCAAAAATATCGATAAGTTTTATCGACAGGTAACTTTGACAGCACTATTAAACTTTATTGTTGATAAAAAACCGGTAATATGAAGATAAATATGTTATTATTACGTATAATAATGAAGATAAGTTTAATTTGTTGAATATTAGCCGAAGATAAGCCGTAAATTCACTTACTTGTAGAATGGAACTCCACTTCCCTTCTGGTAACGAGTTTTGCATAACTCACACTCTTTCATAGTTTACCTATGAATGCCCACCACTTATTTATGTATGAACTAATTATATAAGACACAACAAACAAGCTAAATCGCGTTAAACCACCAAAAACACTTTAAAAACACGGGAGATAATACAAACGAGACAACGGCCATTTGTCAGTTACGTCAGATTTAGTTGTCATCCCACGCATTGGGAAGCTTCAAATAGGCACATTCAAGAGCTGTCATTTCAAAGGGTATCAGAGGTCCAGCGTACTTGTATATATAGAGGTCAGTGGTTGCATCTGTTATTTATATTAAATACAGTGCTGTTTTTAGTTACATCATATCTAGTGTGTATTGCGAATTTCACAATGGACAAAAACATCGAACAAAGAGTTTGTCTAAAGTTTTGCATCGCCAATGGAATTTCGTGTTCGGAGTCACTGAAAATGTTACAGAAGGCTTTCGGTGAATCGACTTTATCAAAAACACGTGCTTATGAGTGGTACAAAGCGTTCAAAAGCGGTCGAGATGTGATGGAAGATTTGCCTCGCTCTGGTAGGCCATCAACGTCTGCAATTGAAGTTAACATCGCTAAAGTGAAGGAAACAGTGACTGAAAATCCTCATTCAACTTTGCGAGAGATAGCCGCCGAACTTTCTGTATCTCACGAGTCGATCCGTACCATTTTAAATAATCACTTGGGTGTGAAACATGTTGCCGCTCGACTAGTCCCAAAAGACCTGAATTTTCTCCAAAAACTCAATCGCATGAGAGTCGCTGAGGACATGCTAGAACGAGTCAATTCCGACCCAACATTCATGAAACGCATTATTACTGGTGACGAGACGTGGGTTTATGAGTTTGACATGCAAACTAGTCAACAAGCTTCGGAGTGGCGCCTTCCAACTGAACCGAAACCGAAAAAACCACGCCAAAGTCGATCAAAAGTCAAAGTCATGTTGACTGTTTTCTTTGACTCTCGCGGTGTTGTGCACTCGGAATTCTTGCCGGAAGGTCAAACGGTAAATAAAGAATATTATTTGAGCGTTATGCGGCGTTTAAGAGAGCAAATTCGACGAAAAAGGCCAGATTTGTGGAAAGAAAATTCTTGGATTTTGCACCACGATAATGCGCCTTCGCACAAGGCCATCATTGTGACCGAATTTTAGACCAAACACAACAAATACCATCGAGCAACCACCTTATTCACCAGATATGGCTCCGGCCGACTTCTTTCTTTTTCCTAAACTCAAATTACCACTTCGTGGCACCCGTTTTCAATCGGTACAAGACATTAAGGAGAATTCGCGGCGAGAACTGAACTCAATTCCGGAAACAGCGTTTAAAAAATGTTTTGATGATTGGATAATTCGTTGGCGTAAGTGTATCGTTTCTGAAGGAGCATACTTTGAAGGTGATAAAATAAATTTGGATGAATAACAAACATTTTGTATATTATTGATCTTTTCCCGGTACTTTCTTGACAGAGTAGTATGTAGTGATTCCAAGTGTTCACGTACAAAACGCACGTGCGGGCGAAGTAGCGGGCAAACTCGCGGCCGGCGCGCGCGGCGCTCTCGCGGGAATTTCAAACGCGTGAGATGTTTGTATGTTTTTATGTCGAACTAGCGGCGGAGCGCGCGATTCTATCGCGACGCCAGGTAAGTTCAACCGTTTGAACTTGTCGCTAGAAACCGCAAACGCCTGGCGGCCAATGTGAACATGAGTTCGCCACGTCCCCGCGCCCGCGCCCGCGCGTTCCAACGTGAACGAGCACTAACAGTGCGTATGACCACCTCTAGCTTTTATAACTTCCATCAAACGGTTATGCATAGGAATGCTCTGCCACTCCTCAATCACGAACTGTTTTAACTCAGCTATGGTTGGAGCTGGTGTACGGCTTCGAACACATTTGTTTTACTTTCCCAAAAGTGCTCAATGAGATTCAGGTCTGGACTCCAGAATGATCATGGTAATAAATACCGACAGTGTCCAGGTACTCAAGAACAACTCTACGAATGAGGTTTGTCTTGAATTAATAAACAATGTTCGCCAATAGAGGGAGCAAACGGCATAACATGAGGTTCTAACATTTCTGTTACATACCTCTGAGCATTTATTCCACCTATTTCAGAGATAGCCAGCACACTGAGAAAAATAACTTTCGTGATTACGAATAATTTTAAAGGAATTCCAGCAATTTTATCCGTATTCCCAACAAAAACGGACCAAGAGTTCTTACTAAAAATTTGTGCGTAAATCCTAACAATTTATCAATAAACTGGTCACCAAGGAACATCATTACAATAGCACGACAATACAAAGTGCTGTAAACTCTTGTCTTATCGTTACACGTCATAACAAAACGTCGTGACTAACTCTCTGCTCGTGCCTAATAATCATTACTAGAAATGAGTTTCCATCATGATGGGAATGACACAGAGTGCTGCATACTCTTGTGTTGTCATTACGCGTTATAACATTTTGTCATGAAGAACTCTGAATATTCCTAACAGTAATGATGACAAATCATGAGGGGAATGATAGAAATTGTTGAAGTCATATTAATATATCATTATTTGAATGTCATGTTGTTGTGGACATCATGTTAATTAGTAGAAATTTCCTAATAATATTTGTGAAACTGACCTACCCTAATTGTTGTTAGTATTGTAAGGATAAGGTGCGACCTCTTTTATCTTGAAACTTTTCGATCCGTCATGTCAAATCTGTATGCTTTACTATATTATTAGTATACGTAGGACCAAAATATTGGAATCCAAATAAAACGGCGCTTTGAACTTGGCAAAGGTACTTCATCAATAAAGTACGAAGTTCGAAGCGCGGTAGAACTGTTGGTTATCTTCGACTTGCAATAAACTCTAATACAAGTCGAAGACAATCAACCAACCGAGCTCAGCAAGGAACATAATACTCTCTACCGAGAGGAGCTCAGTGTAACAAAAATCACTGCCACCTTATAGCCGACACCCGTGCGTTCTCGTCAGCGCGATCTAGCCTTCGTCCACTTTTACTAGCGACATCTAGTTAATTTTTATAGGAACTAACCAGATCCCGATCGATACACAACATAATAAATATAATAAGTACCTAGTTATTCTTGATTTTCCATTTCCAACATGTAAGTTTGGTATGACAGCACGAATGTTTGTCATGACAGCACGAAAGTTTGTCATGACAGCACGAAAGTTTGTCATGACAGCACGATAGTTTGTCATGACAGCACGAAAGTTTGTCATGACAGCACGAAAGTTTGTCATGACAGCACGAAAGTTTGTCATGACAGCACGAAAGTTTGTCATGACAGCACGAAAGTTTGTCGTGACAGCACGATAGTTTGTCGTGACAGCACGAAAGTTTATCATGACAGCATAATATACTATTAAGCTTTCCTAACTGTTTATAGTGATTCTCCTGTTAACCCTACACCTAAAGTTAGAAGGAATTCTTGATTTTGTAACGTGATGAATTTCGATTCTTAGTCTTTAGTCAATACAGTCTTGACAATTAATCATGCGCAGCCTTGGTAATTTAATGATCATCACTACTCATGCAAGTTATAAACTTAAGAAATGTAGTGCTAGTCACTTAATCAGGAAAACAACAGAATAATATGACTTTCACGATAAAACGTCATGCTAGTTCTGATACCTCATTAGTATGTAACTTCACGTTCTAATGATGAGCAATCATGATAGCCAACCAAGTTTTTCATCATATATAAATCTGATGTCACGTAAATCGAACCAGGCTGAACAACATTTTAAAATGCACATGATACTAATTCAGTTGTCTTGATTAGTTATAATTCTTCATGTTTAAATATAATGAAGGACGAGAGTCATTTTTCTCAGTGCAGTGTGACCAGATTCAGTATTTAATACTTTTTCAGTATATTTTGTCGATTATTTGGAATATGAGTATTTTTGTAGGTATATTGCCGGAAGTCGGTATTTTTGGGTATATTTTGGTAATGGAGTTGTTAGCACCGTAAGCAATGGTCCTCGCGAACGTCGGTCGTCGCGAACCAATGTTCAGGGAATCCCGTGAACATCAACTATCTAAATCAGAGTATTAAAATAAAATATTATCATCATATTATTCTATCTGCCTTTAATAATAAGAGAAGTCAAGCCAACATTTTATTTCTTCACTATCAAAACCAACTTAATTTTCATGCACCCCCGCATACAATTTGTGGACCCCCATTTTTTATCACGCCTAACATAGACCCCTTCGAGTCTCCCGTGGACCCCTGGGGGTCCACCTGGACCACTTTGGGAATTACAAATCTAAATGAACCCCGGGTTCAGTCCACCTTAGGGATGATCGATATTCATCAATGGTCAATAAACATCAATGTGTTAGTTAGTAGTTTTTAAACATCAATGTTTCGACATCGATATGTTGATTGACTTCGATATAATCGGATTCGATATCAAATTCCGTTAATATTTAAATATTTATTCATTATTCTTATATCTCTATTAATGACACTGGCATATACAGCTGAATAACCACAATCCAGCTATATATTATATGTATATATATTACACAAACCATAATAGCTCAGTGTAGGTAAATACCAAACACCTACAAAAACAAAATCAGTAGGTACCTACATAGATAAATAAAAAGCTATTGTATAAAAAATAAAATAAAACCAATACATAAATAGTCCATACGGTAAAAAATACGAAAAATGTTTTATAAAACAATCAGTCACCTAGACCCCCAATAATGCACAGAATGACACCTGCCATATTATATAATAACTCTTCTATTGAATGTACCGGCAGCGCAGCGACCTAGAGACGACTCGAGGTTTGAAACGCTGCGGGCGTCGCCGGGGCTGCGCTAGCGGCGCGGGGGCTGCGCTAGCGGCGCGGGGGCTGCGCTAGCGGCGCCGGGGCTGCGCTAGCGGCGCGCGCGACAGCACAGGCGCAGTATGAGGGCGCAGAGGCGGCCCGCCAGGCGCGCCACGATGCGCACGTTGCGGCAGCGCTTCCGCCGCCGGCGCCTCCTAGCGCGACACCGGCAGTGGACGAGACCGAGGTCCGCGGCGTCCGGCCAGCACCCGCAGCCCTCGCGGCGCGTCGTCTGCGAGCCCGCGGCGCGGCGCGCCCGGCCGCGGCACACGCGCAGGCGCAGCCGCGAGCGCCAGCCCTCGGGCCGGCGCCCCGCGGCGGACCCGCACAGCCGCCCCAGGAGCCCCGAGCGGCGCGCGCGCAGGCGGCTGGCGTAGCGCGACCGCCAGCCCGCAGAACGCGACCGCGAGACCGCGGACGGCGACCGCCGGCTTGCGGAGTGCGACGACCGCCGACCCGTAGAGGGCGACCGCCAGCCCGCAGAGGGCGACCGCGAGACCGCAGATCGCGACCACGAGACCGCAGAGCGCGACCGCGAGACCGCAGAGAGCGACCGCGAGACAGCGGTGCGCGACCGCGAGATCGCGGTGCGCGACCTCGTGACCGCGGATCGCAATCGCGACACCGCGGAGCGCGACCGTGAGCCCGCGGCGCTTCTGCTCTCTCCTATCATGGAGCTCATGGCCGGGCGCGCCGCCGCCGCTGCAGACGAGATGGCATTCAGGCTCCTGTCCCTGAGGGCCGAGGGGCCGGCAGCGGACGCGCCGCGCTACGGCCGGGGCGCGTTAGAACACTCTCTGTACATAGTGATCAGCCGGTGATCACGTGCTCTTCATCCAGTCATTTGTTGGGTAACATTCATATTTTCACTAGTAAAATAGTTTGGCGACAAAACAAAGAGAAATGCAGTTTATTTATTTCTGGACCCGTTGGTGTTAGCGTTTCCCATTTTGTTTTCCGTTATTATAAAAAACTTGTGGAAACTTTAACTTATGCAAAGCCTAGTGCGAGGCGAGACATGATGATGTGGACGCTCGGGAAAAATATAAAAAGGAATTTATCCAATAATAATGAAAATGTTTTGGCTTGAAAACTAATTTTGTTTTGATGTTGTATGTCTATTTGTCTGACACTTGAAGTGACATGTCGCCTGCCTGACACAGAGCCTGGCCTCAGCCTCGGGACCACTGACCTCTATCTATAACTTGTATATAATATATAGAGGTCAGTGCTCGGGACGCATCGGTATTGGCTTGATCCTAAGACCAAGTAGGTACCTTACGTTCCGTAAGGTAGACGGAGCATATGGTCACTGTCATCCTATAATATAAGGCGATGTAGCCGATTTGATATTGTTTTGGTTTTGTTTGATACCGTACGGTGACAAGTGAATGTCAGATTGAGAAAATGAAAATTTGTGTTTACAGCTTGGCAAAAAAGTCTTGAAACGGAACTAATTTTTTTGTTTAATGGCAACATTCTTAAAACAATGACGTTTGATGTAAAATTGTAAACAAAGATTACGAATTCTCGGATTTTTTACTTGGATCGGTCAAGCGGTGGTGATAAAGTGACGAAAAGTGAAAAATAATGAATAAAACAGTTAGAAGTGCTGCCAGGGAGGTTATTTATAAGGTATACAGGCGATGTCTGGCAGAATTTGAGGCCAGAACTATTCTTTCAGATCTCAACAATGTTTTTCAAAGAACCGCTGATATGACAGGTTTGTGAGAGTTTGTTTTGTAATTTTAAGTTGAATCAAAGGTAACTTGATGGTCCTAAAGCAGGATTAAATTAAAGTTCCACGGAACAAGTGAAATATTCAAGAATAAACATCGGGCAGTTAGGTTATGTTTACGTTTGTTCTGGGTACTCTGCTATAGCGCGGGCATAGAATTTGATACTTGAGCTAGACTAGCTAATATGTAAATCTATTTCTACATAATTTAAATGTTGTGTTATTTCTTTGTAATAAAGTTACTATAGCGTTTGTATTTTAAATGGTCTAGAAATTAGGTGCCTAAATAATAAACTGAAAAAGGTAAGATAAAGGTATCATAAAAAGTTTCTTCTTTATAGGAAGCAGCTGAGCGTGCTAAAACGGAACGGTTCCAAGCTATTACGGAGGAGGATTGGAAGAATTCGTGCCAGCACGTAATAAAAATAGAAAAGGAATACTGTGAGAGAGAACTGACAATGTATTAATAACAATGTATTAAATTTTAATTTACTTTATATTTTTTTTCTTTATATACTTACATAACGAGAACCTTGCTCTATTAAACAATATTTACTGATACTAGTATACTATGTGTGGATATAAATGTACGTATAACAGAAATATACACCTAAGTATCAAGACTAGCTTGGTGCGCTATAGGTGTTGCCATAAGGACCTACAGTGGCGCCCCCATTATTTTCTACTCTTTTTTGCCAAGCTATATGTTTTATTTGTAATTTTGTGTTTTATATATAATATTTAATCGAGAACTTAGTATATAATGACTTGTGTAGCTGTGGGTTGTAAAAGCCGTTTGGGATCTTTATGTGAAGATAAACGCAAGATATCTTTTCATCGGTAAGTCTATAATCGTGATAGACGCGGATATTACGCGGATATTACATGTATTTTCTTTGCAATATGTTGAATAGTTTTTTGTACATAGAATATAATAACTGTTTTACTACGTTATTTACAGCTCATTAGCAGTATAATTCTATAATTCACTAATATTAAAGTACAATACGAAAAACTGACATCTGATGTACCATTTTGATGCCACCTAGTGAAGTACTGGTAGTTGTCGATAATTTATTGTCGATGAATGTCTAATACTGGTTGACAAAATGATGATTCAAAAGTAAATTGTCGTAGTTTGAGAATTATACCTACCTACCGAGATAGTGCTACGGTACCTACATGGACCGACTAAGTTGGAGTTAGAAATCAAAACTTGATAATGGTGTCGCTAGTAAGATCTAGGAGACTAAAGATTGCAATGTAGCTAGAAGTTCACAACTTATTCTTATCTTTCACTTCTAGATATACAAAATATCCAATAACAAAAGAAAAATGGAAACAAAACTTGAGAAGACATGTCTGGGAGCCATCATAGAATTCTCGTTAGTGTTTTTTACATTTCCATGTTTCGTGCCACAGAATTGGATATCAAAGGACTTACAAAAAAACTTTGAAAATAAAGGTTAAATGATAGCATCCAAGTGGTATCTAAGCACAAAATATTTCAGTTAAGTATAGTAGTAGGAGCATGCGACGTGAAAATACTTTAAAAATAATTTCGTTTATGTTAATGTAACTAAGTACCTACCTAAGTTTTCTCACTGCTCATATCCTAAATAACGACGGCAAACAACCATCACCGCTTAACCCCATTTTAAATAAAAACATAATTATTATCAAGAAGATTTATCAAGTTTATGTAAGTTTTAACAAAATAACCTTAGTAGGTCTTTATTTATATACCTACAGGGTCAGGTACCGGTTAAGTCGATCTAGATCCTTGAGGGGGTTGTAGTTTCAATCATTACCAGCTGATTGATTTAATCATTATTGACTCACATACTCCAAGCTTAATATAAAACCCCACAAACACCTGTGGTGACACAGTTTAACATATAGTACGCGGCGCAAATGCGTTTCGCTAAGTAAGCAAATTACAGCGGCTAAGCCGAGCTCTGAGTGTCCCACCTCAGTCACTCCAGCAACCTCCCTTAGAAAACATATAGCCTAATTAAGGTTTATAGATTATAGTAAATATCATTTTATGTATCCGTGTTTCGTGTGTAATTAATAGACTCTGTAATTGCACAAACTATCTTTTATTAAACCAGCCCACAGTAGCTTCTAAATATAGACTTGTAACTTAATTACAAAAGTGGTGACCCCGACGTGATTATCAAACCCGACGTGATGTAACATAATTACAAAAGTGGTGACCCCGACGATTCGATTGTAGACTTTGTACTGTGGACAGTGTTAAAGTGAAGAGAACAGTGGAGTAAATAGATGGAGTGACTCCCTCCCGATGAAGTCCACGCCTCGGGAGGTTAAAGAAAAGCATTGCAGCACATATAAAAAGATGACGCAATTGAACGGAAAGACGCCACGCGGTATGGAATGCGCAGCAGATGACGTCAGGAGATCCCTTTCCTACCTTCTACAAAAGCCCTTATAGACAAGAAATATTGGAAGCGCATGACCGGGAAGTGGTTCACCCGCGGTCCAGACGCATTTTATGGTTTAGCGGCAGATGAAGATTTATAGAGCCAGCTATATCTGAGGTATATTCGATCCTATAAAGAATGGTGTTTAGACCTGCAGATTCACTCAAGGATATTGCCCGGTTTGGAGTCGGTACGCTCACCGGAGGATCAGTGTTGGATTTTGGAGATATGGCTCATTCCCACTGCTATGAGTGACTGGCATACGATGTTCCTGCGCTACATGGAGACCAAGAGAAAAAAATCCTGTGATTTTGTGATTTGAAGGTGCTGTTGTGTAGGACTGGACGAGCGAGACGTAGTTTTCAATAGTGTGTGTGCGTAAAAATTTTTTTTAGAAATTATAGAAATGAGTCTAGTTAATTTTTTTTTCCGAAATGCTCTATAGTTGCTATAATAATGTTTTGTGGAAAGTAAATTGTTTATTAAACACATTTGGTTTTACCTTGTTATATCATAACTATAGGGAATCCAGACTAAGTTTATAGTGTTAAAATTTTGTGTAGGTACCTACTCATGGTTAAAGAAATTGTTATTTGTGTACCTACTTGTGTTATGTTATGTACTTATGTGCTATGATCAGGAAATATGATTGTAAAGAAATTATTATGCCGACTGTACTTAATGTGTGCTAAAGAAATGTATTAGGTAAACAAAACATTTTATTGAATTTAAGTAAAGACAAAATGTATTTTAAAGATAACATTTTTATAGGGATATTAAATAAAACACTTATATATTTTTTTTTACAGTTTAATTGTCATTGTTCATTCTTATACAACTTTATTAAAAGAAAAATGTATTTTAAAGCTTTTCAAAATACCATATATGTAATTTTGTAGGCTGACTGTATTTTATCGTGTTTGTTGAAATTAACTTTGATTGTACTGTACCTACTTAGGAATGCGACTTCGTAACGTGAGCGCATTGTTGATGTCAGCAAATTTGTGTATGAAGGCACGGACTTGTGCAGCTTTTAAGATTGTTTTGTATTGTAAAGTTTTAAATTGAAGATTACCTTTATGGATAAAATTTTTAATGTTAAAAATTTTGAAAAAGGGGAGGATTGATGTGGTGACACAGTTTAACATATAGTACGCGGCGCAAATGCGTTTCGCTAAGTAAGCAAATTACAGCGGCTAAGCCGAGCTCTGAGTGTCCCACCTCAGTCACTCCAGCAACCTCCCTTAGAAAACATATAGCCTAATTAAGGTTTATAGATTATAGTAAATATCATTTTATGTATCCGTGTTTCGTGTGTAATTAATAGACTCTGTAATTGCACAAACTATCTTTTATTAAACCAGCCCACAGTAGCTTCTAAAGACTTGTAACATTAAATACAAAACACCCAAAAAATATAGGTGATTAATGAATATTGGTATAACTTTTCAAGTAAAATTACAGCTTGCGGATTTTAAACATAACTGAATTTATTATACTCTTTTATAATAATATATAATAATGCTGGACAATCCACAAAGCACCATCTAGCCCCAAAGTAAGCTACTCAAAGCTCGTGGTATGGGTACTAGATAACTGATTTATTAAATACATTATTATGCATAGATATACATTTTTTATAGTACATTTATACCCAGACCAACGGAACATAGGTATATCTGAAGATCGTTCACAAATTTGTTCTGAGGGGTTTGATTCCCGAACCCGTAACCTCCTGCGTTGCAGGCGCACCTTTGCCCACCGCGCTACATCGGTCGTCATGATCAACATACAATGCAGCGGTTACAACAAACCTGCTTACTGAAATCATAATTTAATCGATAAGTACAGAATTTCACATCACTATTCTCACATTTCAGTAGAATGTCAGACAAGAATCAGATTGACCACATACGTATTTGAATGTAACTGAAACTGAACTGAAAAATTATATCTATCTTTTTTTTTCATATGGCATACTCCCAAAGAGCAAGAAGTCAAAACAGTGTCAAATGTTCGTTTTTATAATGTTACATCTAGTTACTATAATATAATAAGTTCATAGCGTAAATAAATTGTTACTATGTTTCTTATCCGTGAAAACCTTAATTTAAGCTTTCTAGGATATATTTCACTGTTATTCTGTGTAAATAAGCTTGTGGTTTTCCAATAAATAAATAAATAAATAAATAAATAAATAATCTTTGGCTTGATCCAAAGATGTTTTATAGTAATCAGATCCCGCATTATAAAAACCAAAGATGTATGAAGGAGGAAATTTGTTCTGAGGAGTTCGGGAATCGAACCCTTCAGAACAAATTTGGGGAAAAGGGATATATGTCGATAGCAGAATTTTCATTCCTTTCACGAAACTGTCTAATGACTAACGGTAACAGTTAAAATTCTTTCCATCGTCAAGAATCGTTTAAAACAAGGTTGTTGAGAATTTCACGGTATAGGTACATAATAGGTAGGTATGTATCTAAACGTATGAATATCTATTGATGCTATTGTGCTGCGATATATAACTTATGTAAATCTTAGCATGGAGCATGATGTACTAAGTAGTAAAAAAACTAATTTTTAAATTACAGAAATTATTTTTAAGTTAGCAATTAGGTACATTATAAGTCATTCAAGGCGTAAACAGGAGGTAGGTCCATTAGCGCCGCTACTTTATTTTATCATACCTATAAGGATTTTTCAAAATTCATACGTTAATTTTGTTAAACCTAAGGTTTTTTTTAATGCATTTAATGCATTTAATTTTATATTGTCCATTTAACCCTAGATAGATAACTTACGTCGCAGAACAAGTAAGCTTAAACGCTTGCTTAATGATAAATTTTTCGTTTAAGTTTGATAAATTCTCTTGTTTGTATTAATGCTTGTATTTAGTAAAAAAAAATCTATTTTTCTTTTTAAGTTATTGTTATTGCTTAGTCGTCAACTTAACTTACTTTGTTTAAGCAGTTTTACTAATAAGTTTATATTAATAAGTTACTTTTAATTAATCTAGTTTTCTGTTTTCTGCTTTGTCTAGCTGTAAGTTTTCCTAAGATTGTAAAAATAAAATAAAATAAAATAAGAAGCGCCCATCCAAAAATCATATTGCTGTATCTTTTCATTCGGCTCGCGTATTGACCTGTCCTTCTTAACCAACTCAGTCGTCGGCCTACGCTGTCGCGGGACGACCTTTTTGATGCGGTAAGTGCTACAGTTTAGCAGCTAGGACGAGTTGATGCGCTCCCGAGGCGTATGTTTATCTTTTGTGTAACTTTAAGTGTTGGATGGTAATTATATTTTTTGATGTAATTTGTTTTTATTGAACAACTGTTTTGTTTTTAGGAAACATTATTTGTATAGTAACCATGACTAGCGGAAGAACACTGGCGGAAGACGAAATAGGTTTCTTATTGGGCAGAGAACATGACAACAACGGTGATGTACATACCTCTCGAAAGTGACAGCAAAATTGAAGACCACCTCAGCGAAGAAAATGTGCAGAGCGACATCGAAGATGAGTATGTAGAATTGTAGATAACGAAACGATAATCGGTGGCGGTAGTGTAGGTACCTCCTATTTACGCCTTAAATACCCGAGTGACGCCGGGACGGGCCGCTAGTAATAAATATAGCAACCACTCATAAAACACAACGTAACTCGAAAATCTGTCAACCCATTCTTGTCTGAAATAAAACATCTTTTTATTTTTTTGTATCATTTTATTATTTAAAATTACCCTAAATTACCTTACAAACTTGTCTAGTCAAACTGAGGGGGTCAGTTAACAGCGAAACATCTCGAAGTAGGTACGTTATAAAATGGTTCGAAAATATACTTAAAACCGAAACCATCCTCGAAGTCTTCGAGAGAACAGCAGTAGGTAAACCCTTTAGAGACGTCATACCAATTTGAACCCTTCATCCATTTCGTAGAGCTGCGAATGTCTCGGCAACGGACGTAGTAGGCTGCTTCTGAGGCGCTTAGGTCGGGAATGTGGACTTGGATGATGACCAGCGATGATTCTGATGTTGGTTCTTGGACGAGCTGAAATAATTATTTTCATTAAGTACCTATCTACTCATACTCGGAAAGTAGGTCTGAAGTTGCCTGAAGAGCGGGTTGAAAGTGTAATTTTTCAGCCCTAGGAAGAATCATTTTCAACTGACAGCTATCACGTTTCTATTTAACGATGATGGCAGAATGTAAAAAAAAATAGCTGAAGCTAAAAAAAAATGCGGGAAAGCGGTAAATTCGATCTTCATTTGTTTTCTCAAAATTCACAACGTTTTCTTGAACTAACTTGCGTTTTATTTATTTCTCCTCCTTGTACAAATACAAGGAAATATAAATAAAACCATGAGAAAACAAATTAATCGAATTACCGCTATTTTTTGTTTTAATATATTAGTCTATCTAGGACAGGCGAAAGATACTAAATTGGTTTACCGCCAATAACCTCTTACCTAGGCTTAGTTCAGCAGCCTAAGCAGTGAGAACAATTTGACATCTCACTGATCAGGACACAGCTAGGTTAGTTTATTATAGTTACTTCCATAGTATTATGTCCTATGGTATTTTGCTGTGGGGACAGGCAGCTGATATTCAAACTATCTTTGTTCTTCAAAAAAGGGCGGTGCGTGCAATTCATAAATTAAAGCCACGTGACTCTTTGAGGGAGGAATAAATATTCTAACAGTAATTTCGCAGTATATCTATGAAAATTTAATGTATCTATACACACAAAAACAAGAGTACCTACCTAACTTAATGAGAAATTGTGATGTTCACAATAGAAATACAAGAACAAGAAGAAATTACACAACCCTTCATTTAGTTAGATTATGAAAACTGGGGAAATCATTTATGGGTAATTGTGTGCGCTTCTATAATAAGCTTCCATCTGGAGCAACTGAACTTTCTATTCGTAGATTTAAACAGTAATAAAAATAAATCTTATCTTTTATGCAGTAATATGCCATTTACCATTATTCAATATGAAGGCATAGTATTACTCCATAAATGATGATGATGAATGAAGTAAATAAATAAGTTATTTATTAGTATTAGGACTTTTAATGGGCACCTTTATTAAAAAACTTGAGTACGGCGAGGGCGCGTTTAAGTTACCTACAATTCTGAATAAATAGTTTTACTCAGGCTTTTTAAATTTAAATGTGTTTCACTTCGGATGATTAGATTTTGATTTAAATAAAAAATATGTATGGATTCCTTAATATCCGAGTATTTTAAGAATAAATATAGATGATGCTGTATGGACTGCCCGGCATTATTTATTTATTTATTAAATTAAGTCCAAATTTATAGTCTAAAAAATCGAGGACGTAGTTTCGGGGTACTTCCATAAGAATAGACAAAAACAGAGTAGAAGGGAAACTTCGCTCCGAAAGCGCTCAAGGTCACGATTTATATATACATATTTTTTTAGAATGATAAAACATACCCAATGTAAGTAATATTTTCTAAATATTATTGTGTTTTTGTAGGTTCCTATCTAACTAATTAGGTAGGTACCTAATCAAAGGAACGTGAACATCGGTTGTTGACCTTTTCTCACTCGCCTCCCTCGCGATGGTGGCGGCGGGGCGCGGCGGTACAGTGCAGTAGCAACCCTGGCAAAACGCCTGGACGACAGAGGGGCGTAACGAGGTGAAGGGGGAAGTAGGTATATAAATGGCGGCATTTGGGACTAGATCAAAGAAGAGTCCCTTCTACTCAGTTATTATTTATAATTATGGTACTTCTGCTCTACAACAGGAAAATAACCAACAGATGGCTCTACTAGTTTCTAAAATACTCATAAATGCAGGAAGTTATCCAAGAAGGATCTTAATTATTAAACAGTGTGTCAAGCAAGACTTGAAAAACTAGCTATTGAAAAATAGGCAGACGCGAAATTATGTCGACCCACCAAAAAGAGAAAAGATCGCGAACGCAGTACCTTACCTATTAATGTGACCACCCCTCCATCCATACAATCCGACGATTCCCGCAGCAGGTTGCGGGTTCTATTCCCGCCTCGGAACAAATTGTTGTACGATCTGCAGAAATTTGTTTCGTTGGTCTGGGACGTCTGGGTGTTTTCCATGTAGTATAAAAAAATCTATCTATGTACCTACCTATATAATGTATTAAAAGTATAAGTTATCTAGTACCATAAAACAAGCTTTGAGGAGCTTAGTTTGGGACTAGATGATGCTGTGTGGATTGTCCAGGGAATCGAACCCGCAACGTCCTGCGTCGCAGGCGGACGTTCGCCCACCGTGCCACATCGGTCGTCATCTAGAACCGGACACTGGAAGAATTTTGCCATACAAGCCAGACACAGAACCATTCAAATTGAATAAAACCCCTCCGTGAAACGTTCTACAAGAAGTTGAAGCTTGTACGAAACCCGCGCTTTATTTACAAACAAAACAACTTTTTATCTTGAACAGGTGGATCAGAAAAAAACTATGTTAGGTGATATGGACTGCTGTTTGTTGTTGAGAATGCGTGATTTTTCTTTCTCCAGTCATATCTGCAACTAGGTATACATTGACAGGCAGGATTATTTGTGTTTTAAGTTTAGCGGCTGTGGAAAATCGTCTTGTGTTTGTGGAGTTGACGCCGGGGCCGCGCCGGGCGGCTGAATCACGGAACACATTGCCCTGGCTAGGCTGTGAGCTGTGTGACTATCTTCTGTGCGCTCTATACTACCGCCACCCTAAGACCATTTATACCAGTTCGACGCTACGAAGTTTAGGTCTTCCTGTAGGTACGTATAAAACACTGAACAATGCATAAACACCGTACATACCTAAAAAGTTTCATGTAGGTAAGTATATGCGTAATCAATTTTGTCTCTGGTAGTAATGCCTTCAATAGGTCACTGACCTGTATCTATACAAGTACTTGTATAGATACAGTGTTGAATAGGTTATCGGCTGGAGGATATCGGGTGGTTAGACTACCAGCCCCCCACCCGACACGCAAAAAGGGCCCACCTGTGGCCTAGTTGCGGAAACCAGTCCAGAAACAAGTAACAAGTACAGTGTTGAATAGAACAGCAAAAACGCTGCGGATAATCAATCAAAGACATAGGTTTCTTCATTGATCACCCTCCGGACAACAGTGTAGAGAGGCAATCTACCTCAGTATTATAAGCGGTGCGAGATATAAGTAGTGATAGTGTCTGTGCATTTCAATTCCTATCATTCGTAGTTATGATTGTACTGCTATGATTTATGCTGCTGCCAAGTCCTACATCACTGCATATTACACATATAAATTCCCTTTAGATCTACAAGAATTCTTACCAAGCTTGCAAATATGTAGTGTTCTGTACTATAATGAGCTGATATCAATGTTTGTAACTTCTGAAACACTCATTTGTGTTATAAATTGCAAACATGGGTACTCATCCCATTACATTGGTAGTTCTGCCTTAAGCAATAAATAAAGAAAGCTGGCTGCGATTGATTTGTAAACTTGGATTTAATATTATTTGTAACTAGTTTCTTGCCTTGGCTTTACATGAGTTGTTTAGATAACATATTTTAAGACTTATTTCTAGTATCCAACAAAAACTGAATTTCCAGCCTAAACCGAAACCAATATTTTTAGACCTTATAAACATAATGATATTGTCAAGTCGCCTGCATTTTTACCCCAAAACAAAACTCTTTTGAATGTTGTAAGTTTATGTATAAAAAAACTGATATAATGGTTCAATATTCAAGAAGGGAACCTTATAGTTTCCCCATGTCTGTCTGTCTGTCTATATGTCCGCTTAGCTTAGCCGAGGCTAGTAGAAGCTAAAGGAAGGGAGGACGGAGGCCTATTGTGCTCAGCTGTACGGGTTGTATTAGCATAGTAGCTTATGTGCCACGATGATTTTTTCAGCGAGTGCGAGGATAGACAGTATGTCTGACAACCTGCCCCACTGCTCTACTCCCACCGCTGTCCCCACCGCTGTCCCCCACCGCTGTCCCCCACCGCTGTCCCCCACCGCTGTCCCCCACCGCTATGCCCCACCGCTGAGCCCCACCGATGCAGCCGGCTGAGCCACCATGTAGCTGTGCGAGCCTGCGTCTCCAGCACTGCCAGCTTCACCAGCTCTGTTGATACTCAAGAATATGGAAACTTCAGATCCTGAGTGGACCGTTGTTAGTTGAATTTCATATTTTAAATGACCTCTAAATACAACAAAACTGATAAATTATTAGTACCTGAATTGCGAAAAATGGTCCTTATTTTTATAATTATTATTGCTTCTAAGCTTCTGCTGTCTGTCTGTCTGTCAGTGGGTTAGATATACAGGGTGTGGCGTGATGAGTAAATAAACCTTTACTCACGGTTGGGGGCTTTGGGACTGTTCGGAAAATTTCAATTTGTATTCAATGAAAGTGTCACGCTTTTCGAGTTATTGGGCCTTTTTGAAAATTTAAGAAAAGTTAGACCTTACCCACTCTTTCAAGAGCCAAATTTTACAATAAAAACAATTTTCTCATTCTGTTTTCTAGATAGCATTCCTAGATAGTGGTGCTAACAAACGTAAATGCAACATTTTTGTACGATAGCCATAGTTATTTTTATTTCTTTCTGTGATGAATGAACGGATAGTCTATTATTTAATTTATTGGGCACTCTTGTCAGTGCCCAATTAATTATTTAATAGCCTATTTCATTACGATTTAAACTCTTTTTGTTATAACGAAATAAAATCATAAATTATACCATTTTAAAAACCACTTTTACTGAATACAAATTGTCATTTTCCGAACAGTCGCAATGCCCCCCAACCGTGGGTAAAGGATTATCCAATCATTACGCAACACCCTGTATATCTCAAGGACCGTAAGAGGTAGCTGGAATTTTCAAAGGGTGTTTGTATTTCTCTGGCCGCTTTAACTACAAATATTAAAATTAAAAATCTACATACAGAAGGCGAGGGTTGACTATGTCATCATGATTGTTTTCTTGCTTTTATTTAATCACTACATAGTATAAAACAAAGTCGTTTTTTCTGTCCCTATGTCCCGTCCCTATATCCTTATGTCCCTTTGAATGCTTAAATTTTTCAAACCACGCAACGGATTTTGATGCGGTTTTTTTAAATAAATAGAGTGATTCAAGAGTAAGGTTTATACCTATAATGAAACCGTGCGAAGCCGGGGCGGGCGCTAGTTCATCAATAAAATTAGGGCTTTCGCGAAATAGTTTTGTTCAATGGTACAGTACAGAACCCAGCCTGTGCGAGTTGACTTTCATTTTACCAGTTCTATTTTGAACGCTGTATAATTGACAAATTTTATATATCCATGCTAAGCTGATCTTGTTTAAAAAAAGAAAGGTAAATGGTAAATTATTTTTATTTTCTAAACAAGACAATAATATTTACAATACCTACGAGAAAAAATAAATTATATCCATGGAGAAAAGTTACAAGGCTATTTTTGTTCCATGGGAACTAATTTAGATGAAACGCCTAGGTATGTGTTATTTCAGGGCTAGAACCACGTCGTTTCCAAATTTCAGCCAGATCTGTTCAACAGAAACAGGAACAAAATTCATCCACACATCCATAGGTACAACCTTTCGCATTCATAATATTAGAAAGGATATATATCTTAGTCAGCCTACAAACTTGGCTCTGCCTCAGCATGAGTCGAATGCCGATCGAACTCACATCCAACTCTGATCTTCCACCAGAGCCACTGTAATGTTTATGCGCACTAGATCGAACAAACATTGAGCTATAGCGGGAATAGAACCCGCAACCTGCGTCTCGGCGGTCTGTGTTGTGGTCACTGTGACTGTCGCTCTTGCTATTGGCCGCGCCGGGCGGCTGAATCACGGAACACATTGCCCTGGCTGTGAGCTGTGCCTATCTTCTGTGCGCTCTACACTACCGCCACCCTAAGACCAGTTCTACCAGTTCGACGCTACGAAGTTTCGGTCTTCCTGTACGTATAAAAACACTGAACAATGCGTATACACCGTACATACCTAAAAAGTTTCATGTAGATATATGCGTAATCAGTTTTGTTTCTGGTAGTAATGCCTTCAGTAGGTACATTGTCCTTTCAACGAGAGGCTACATGTAATGTATATACACACTCGCAGTTGTACTTGAGGTCTGGCTGAGACTGCACGAAAGGCTACAGTCGCCACGACGCGGCCCGAGGCCACTAAGTGCCTATAAGGCATAAAAATAAATAAAAATTCTTTATGTCAGACAACAATGGGTCCATGCATTTCTGCATTACAACAGAGTTAAAAGACTAATATTAATGAGTAGAGTACCTACTACTATAGCAATAACTAATAGGTACTGTGTTGAATAGAAGAGCTAAAACGCTGAGAATAATCAATCAAAGACGTAGGTTTCTTCATTGATCACTCTCCGCACAAAGCACTGCCACAGTGTAGAGAGGCAATCTACCACAGTATTATAAGCGGTGCGAGATATAAGTAGTGATAGTGTCTGTGCATTTTAATTCCTATCATTCTTATTTATGATTCACTGCTATGATTTAGGCTAGTGCCAATTCCTACATCACTGCATATACACATATAAATTCCCTTTAGATCTACAAGAATTCTTACCAAGCTTGCAAATATGTAGCGTACTGTACTATAATGAGCTGATATCAATGTTTGTAATTTCTGAAACACTCATTTGTGTTATAAATTGCAAACATGGGTACTCATCCCATTACATTGGTAGTTTTGCCTTAAGCAATAAATAAAGAAAGCTGGCTGCGATTGATTTGTAAACTTGGATTTAATATTATTTGTAACTAGTTTTTTGCCTTGGCTTTACATGAGTTGTTTAGATAAAATATTTTAAGACTTATTTTTTGTGTCGAACAAAAACTCAATTTCCAGCCTAAACCGAAACCAATATTTTTAGACCTTATAAACATAATGATATTGTCAAGTCACCTGCATTTTTACCCCAAAACAAAACTCTTTTGAATGTTGTAAGTTTATGTATAAATAAACTGATATAATGGTTCAATATTCAAGAAGGGAACCTTATAGTTTCCCCATGTCTGTCTGTCTGTCTATATGTCCGCTTAGCTTAGCCGAGGCTAGTAGAAGCTAAAGGAAGGGAGGACGGAGGCCTATTGTGCTCAGCTGTACGGGTTGTATTAGCATAGTAGCTTATGTGCCACGATGATGTTTTCAGCGAGTGCGAGGATAGACAGTATGTCTGACAACCTGCCCCACTGCTCTACTCCCACCGCTGTCCCCACCGCTGTCCCCCACCGCTGTCCCCCACCGCTGTCCCCCACCGCTGTCCCCCACCGCTATGCCCCACCGCTGAGCCCCACCGATGCAGCCGGCTGAGCCACCATGTAGCTGTGCGAGCCTGCGTCTCCAGCACTGCCAGCTTCACCAGCTCTGTTGATACTCAAGAATATGGAAACTTCAGATCCTGAGTGGACCGTTGTTAGTTGAATTTCATATTTTAAATGACCTCTAATTACAACAAAACTGATAAATTATTAGTACCTGAATTGCGAAAAATGGTCCTTATTTTTATAATTATTATTGCTTCTAAGCTTCTGCTGTCTGTCTGTCTGTCAGTGGGTTAGATATACAGGGTGTGGCGTGATGAGTAAATAAACCTCGAACTCGAAAAGCGTGACACTTTCATTGAATACAAATTGTCATTTTCCGAACAGTCGCAATGCCCCCCAACCGTGGGTAAAGGATTATCCACTCATTACGCAACACCCTGTATATCTCAAGGACCGTAAGAGGTAGCTGGAATTTTCAAAGGGTGTTTGTATTTCTCTGGCCGCTTTAACTACAAATATTACATACATAGAGAAGGCGAGGGTTGACTATGTCATCATGATTGTTTTCTTGCTTTTATTTAATCACTACATAGTATAAAACAAAGTCGTTTTTTCTGTCCCTATGTCCCTATATCCTTATGTCCCTTTGAATGCTTAAATCTTTCAAACCACGCAACGGATTTTGATGCGGTTTTTTTTAATAGATAGAGGGATTCAAGAGGAAGGTTTATACCTATATGAAATCGTGCGAAGTCGGGGCGGGTCGCTAGTTCATCAATAAAATTAGGGCTTTTGCGAAATAGTTTTGTTCAATGGTACAGTACAGAACCCAGCCTGTGCGAGTTGACTTTCATTTTACCAGTTTTATTTTGAACGCTGTATAATTGATACGTGTTATATATCCATGCTAAGCTGATCTTGTTTAAAAAAAGAAAGGTAAATGGTAAATTATTTTTATTTTCTAAACAAGACAATAATATTTACAATACCTATGAGAAAAAATAAATTTTATCTATGGAGAAAAGTTACAAGGCTATTTTTACTCCATGGGAACTAATTTAGATGAAACGCCTAGGTATATGTTATTTCGGGGCTAGAACCACGTCGTTTCCAAATTTCAGCCAGATCTGTTCAACAGTTTTTGCGTGAAAGAGGAACAAAATTCATCCACACATCCATACAACCTTTCGCATTCATAATATTAGAAAGGATATATATCTCAGTCAGCCTACAAAATTGGCTTTGCCTCAGCATGAGTCGAATGCCGATCGAACTCTTCCACCAGAGCCACTGTTGTTTATGGGCACTAGATCGAACAAACATTGAGCTATAGCGGGAATAGAACCCGCAACCTGCGTCTTGGCGGTCTGTGTTGTGGTCACTGTGACTGTCGCTCTTGCTATTGGCAGCGGCGGCGGCCCCGAGGCGGAGGCTTGAGTCCATTGGATCCGTTGGAGACCGCTGCACGGCACGAGGCGCCGCGCCGCGTCCTCACGACACTCGCGGGATTAAACCAGGTAAATAAAGCATTTAGAAACCTAACGCTACATACAGGGTATCGCGTAATGTGTGGATAATCCTTTACCCACGGTTGGGGACAATGCGACTGTTATTTTCTTTATTTATGTTTAAGGCTTGCCGAGCCAACATTGCACATAATAAAACATTAGCAGTGAACACGATTGTAAAAGATCCTTTGTATCGAATGTGCACCTGTTACAGTCATGCACTTGTGGTGACACAGTAGAAATGTAACATTAATTACAAAACACTGTTCGGAAAATGTTAATTTTTATATGTAAAAGTGTCACTTGTTTCGAGTTTTTGTGTCGGGTAAGGTAGGTAAGGTCTAACTTCGTTCAAATTTTCATAAATCTATACAAATATTATAAAGAGGAAAGGTTTGATTTTTTGTTTGTTTGTTTGTTTGTATGAATTGAATAGGCTCCGAAACTACTTGGCAGATTTGAAAAATTCTTTCACTGTTGGAAAGCTACATCATTTCTGAGTGACATAGGCTATATTTCATTTTCAAAAAAAAAACTCTTCCTTACTAAAATTACGATAACGTAATCCAAGGTGTGAAAAAAATATCAAAAAACTACCTTACATCGCGTGCGCTGCGAAAACTATTGATGATAGAACAAAATGATATACTACATTTTTTTAGAACACACCATTATCTACAAAAAATCAGCGGCAGCATATCTCTAACTATTACAGTCATGTCACAATAAGCGTTTTTTTATTGAAAAAAAGAAATTAAAATACCACCGCTACAAAAAGCTCTTTATTTGTACCTTGGTATTAACCCTTATCAAAATAAATGATGTATTATTTAAGACTGCTTCAATATCTTTATATTACTTTTTGAATTATTCGATTCTGACAATCCATTCAAAAGATATCACGAGTTAAAAAAAAAATTAAAAAATAAACTGTATTCGGCTAGCTATGCGTTGTAGGCGTCACTCGGGCAGGGGTACGGGAGGGGGGTTAAGATCACGAAATAAACTTGCCGCGCGGCTTACTCGCGCGGTCGGCTCCCTACGTGATGGACGTGTGCGGAATTTACGCTTGATAATAATTCGTTTAGTAAGTAACTAAACCGATTTAAAAAGTTCTTTTCAGAACTAAACCCATTTATATAAAATATTGTTCACTTAGTTATTAACCTAATAAATTAGTTTAATGCCCGTGCGAAGCCGGGACGGGCCGCTAGTAGTCAATAACTCGAAAACCGTGACACTTTACTGAATACAAATTGTCATTTCCCGAACAGTCGCAATGTCCCCCACCCGTGGGTAAAGGATTAACCACTCATTACGCAACACCCTGTATACTTACCTACTTCATACAAACTCTACTTACAAAGTGTATAAACTTACTCTACTTACAAAGCCTATAAACATGAACCCACACTTAACCTAAAAATCACTGTTTTATTTATATTTATCGAGACTCGAAAAACAAGTGTCTAGAAATCGCATGAGCATCAAAGGAAAGGTTTCGGTCCGTAATGAAATGTATGCACCAACTGTATTTAGATATTCATCACAATATGTGAGTCTTGGTGTGTATGTAATCTACATACCTACAGTGGTGGACATATAATTAGAAACACTACCCACGGAACTTAAAATTACACAAGATATTTGACCTTAATACTTTTTATTTGGAAATGAAACCACAAATAGCATAAAATATGTTCAATAACTAATCATTTATTTAAAAAAACTACAAAATATCAACTAAACAAGTAGGTACCTACAGATTCACATTTCATACAAACAACTAAATGAGTTTTAAAGCCCAACAGTAATGGACATCTAATTAGAATCAATAAAAAAAAAGATAAATCATATTTTATAGATTTAATTATTTAGAATTATATATTTAGGTAATAGATTATATATTTAGGTAATAGATACCTACTGTGTATAGGCTACTAAAACTTATAATTAATATTTTGTTGCGTATCCTTTATTATCAATCACAGCTCTACAACGACGTGGTATTGATTCAAGCAATTACATACATTTTTCTAGTGGGATTGAATTCCATGCTTCTACAAAAGCTTCGTAGAGTTCGTTGTGACTGGAGTTACGTTTGTTTGAGACTTTCTTTTTTACGATATGCCCCATATTTTCTATGGGATTTAAATCAGGGCTATTTGCAGGCCAGTCTAAGACGGAAATACGCTGTTCCCTAAGAAAATATGTTACACTGTTGGCAGTGTGTTTAAGGTCATTATCATGCTGAAAGATCCAGGTTACAGGTACAGGCAAATCGTCGTCATCTAAGATATTTTTGTACTGCAGTTGATCCATTGTACCTTCAATCTTACGAACGGGTCCAACTCCACTTCCAGAAAAACATCCCCATACCTTTATATTGCCGCCTCCGTGCTTGACTATGCTTCTACCTCTAGTGTATTTATAATTAAAAGCATGGTTCATTGGACGTCTAACGTAGCGCTTTCCGTCTGAATTTATCATGTTTATTTTAGTTTCATCTGAGAATAAGACTTTTTCAATCTCGGACCTTCCAATTGACATAAGACTTTTTATCGAATAATAATCGCTTCTCTCGATGTTTCTTGGTAAGAAGCGGCACCTTTCGAGAAACCCTCCTAAACAATTTTGATTCCACTAATCTACGACGAAGTCTTGACGAGACATTTCTAGGATCATCAGGCGAAAAAACTTCAATTTTCTGGTTCTGGTTGGAGCCTTTAAACGGGTCTTTCTTAGCAATTACGTACGATTATCTTATCTTCTCAAACTGGGCAAAGTTTTCCTCGGTCGAGCCTTTCTAGGAATATTTTCAATAGTTCCGTGTATTTTTTAATGCTCATTAGCATTGAAAACTTTCTTTACTGAACATTTTAAATGATTAGCTATTCTCCTGTAGGTATGTACGTCAATTCTTGGTCGATGTGCAAATTAACAATTATTTGCCTAGTTGACGCGTCACAACTTTTATTTTTGCCCATTTTAAACTTTGAACAAAACATTGTAAACGAATTTCAATTTGATGGTCAATTGCCGCCAAAACGATAGAAAATAGCTAAGAAAGAAGTTTTATTTTTTCAATTTCAAAAATGGAATGTTCCGTGGAAGCTTTTCTAAAGTGTTTCTTATTAGGCGTCCTGCAAGAGGCCAGTAACAGAAAATAAGCTATGTAATGCTTTAAACTCTTTTTATGATGAAGTTTAGATGGTTTTGTTTTTTTAATGCATTCTATGAGTATTCTAAATTGAGTGGCTATATTGTCGCATGATTATTTAAAATTGAATTTATAAATTTTTCAAGAATGGATGACATGGACTTCAAACTTTCATAATTCTTATAAGGTGTTTCTAATTATATGACCACCACTGTATATCTATCAGTGGCGATGGGTTTCTTCCCTATGAGACGATTACTGTCGCCTTCCCTTTTGAAATCCCTATGGGCACCTACCTATATACCTACCTACTATCAAACCTACCTATA
Organism: Eupithecia centaureata; assembly: GCA_944547425.1. Lineage (NCBI taxonomy): Eukaryota > Metazoa > Arthropoda > Insecta > Lepidoptera > Geometridae > Eupithecia > Eupithecia centaureata. The sequence continues at coordinate 28,016 of OX155704.1, read as the reverse complement.
TCTAATCTACCTATCCAGCAACTATAGCTATTATTATCTACCTACCTACATCTAATCTACCTATCCAGCAACTATAGCTATTATTATCTACCTACCTACATCTAATCTACCTATCCAGCAACTATAGCTATTATTATCTACCTACCTACATCTAATCTACCTATCCAGCAACTATAGCTATTATTATCTACCTACCTACATCTAATCTACCTATCCAGCAACTATAGCTATTATTATCTACCTACCTACATCTAATCTACCTATCCAGCAACTATAGCTATTATTATCTACCTACCTACATCTAATCTACCTATCCAGCAACTATAGCTATTATTATCTACCTACCTACATCTAATCTACCTATCCAGCAACTATAGCTATTATTATCTACCTACCTACTTTACCTAGCCTATACAAGCCCATATTTCTATTATAATTAGTTTGCGCCTAGCCAAAATATACCTACCTACCTACATATTTACGTGTATATCGTAGAGCGCGAGCGTGTCGCCGAGGCCGGTATTCATGGCTTCAACGATCTTCATTCACTAGGTACTTTACTTACCGTGTCCGTGTCGGCGGCAAGCAACTGATTGTACTATCTTACTATGATCCGGCTATACTACAGGTAGTGGCCCCGTGAATTTCCAACATGGCGTTCACGGGCCAATATTCAATTTAGTCGGCTTGCTCACCTTTGTTTTGAGCGCTGTTTTGCGTGTTTTGGTTTGAAGAAAAATAATAAAAATTATTGAATTGAACTGGGCTTGAAAGTCAAGAAGAAAAATGTATGAATTGTGCGTCGTTTTGGGTTGATTTCTTTGTCTTTTCTGTGTAAGTTCGTAGAGAGAGGCTACAATTTTCCCAAATCAATTTGCAATAACGCGGCCATTAGTTTTATTCACACTACAGAATGGCTTTCGGAATATGTCCTATGAACTTTCGTTCATCATTCCATTGCTCTCTCATTATTTATCAAACCTCATCTTTTTCGCTGTGCTTGAGCAATTTTGCGTTGTTCTAAGTAGGTTTTGTTTTGTTAGCTTGCTGTATTGTTACCCTGCTCACTTTGTCTTTGTTTAAAAAAATATCTATGATTCTGAATGTGTATAGGTACGTACCTGTAGTATAGGTATGTATGTAGTCGAAGCCGTCTGCAACCCCAAAATATGTTTTTTTTTGTGTGCTACCGACTCGAATCTTTGCCAATTGTTGTCCGATTTAGGTACTGACATAATTTTTTAGATTTTATCTAGAGATCGATCCGGTGGCCCCTTAATTGATGAGAACACAAAGAATTTCGCATAAATAATTATGTAGTCTATTTTGAGATTGATTTATATTTACTAAACAAACAAACGCGCGGCGACATACTTTTGTTCTATGACTCTCTACCTACACACACTTTTCGACACATTTCATTGAAAAAGACCAATTACTTTTTACTTCATTATTTCAATTCATTTCATTCTATCCGAAATAAACTCAAGGACACGTGCGCAGAGCGCGCACGTGCGTGAGTTCGTTGACCTCCCGTCCAAAGAGTGCGGCGCTCTCATTGGCTGAACGTAGCCAATGAGAGAGCGGCTAATTCTGATAAATTTATTTTATTTTAATAAATGTTTTGATTGGTTTGAAATGCTCAGATGAAATTGTATGACTGTATAGGAGTAGGTACCTACGTGTATACATTCTGCGCGTATTGCCTTGCCTCCGACGACTTGAAAACTTTATTTTGGCTTTCTATAGTCTTGTAAATGAATCGTCAGTATGATTTTTAGTATTTTGATTGTAATTGCATATTGTGAGGAATGTAATATTTATTTATATCTAGACTAAGCATCCAGTGCTCCTATATTTGAGGTCTTACGTACAATGCAGAATGAGAATATTAGAATTATATCTTTTTATAATAAAATTATGAGAATGACTTGAGATAGGTACCTTACATAATATGAATAATTCTGAGTGATGAGGAGTGTTAGATACTAGTTATTGTTTTTATTTATTAGGTACCTATAGTAGGTACCTTTACTGTTTAAAACAGGTAATATACGTAAGATTTGTTTGATAATAACAGATACCAAATGATATCATACTTCTATCCAGGCGCCAATGGCGGAAACTACGAGAGGCAGCGTCCCGGGGACTGCGCCCCAGCGGGCGGCGGCGGCGCCCGGGGCTGCGGCGGCGCCCGGGGCTGCGGCGGCGCCCGGGGCTGCGGCGGCGACCCGGGGGCAGGACTGCGCCCCCGGGGCTCCGCCGGACATTACATGGAGTCCTCGCACCGACACATAATGGAGTTGTCAGTATTACCGCATTCAGTGCCCAGACGCTGCGCGCCCAGACGTAGCTCTGCGATAACTAGATATCTATTGAGCACTGCAGGTGTTAAAGACTGCTTTATTGTAATGCTTTCAATGCCCGTATTGAGTTATAGAGCTTTGCCACAACGTACATATATGTTCAGATAATATTTATTATAATGCTTTCTGTGCCCAGCATGTTCTGATATCTTTGCAATAACACAAATAGGTATGTATAGGTAGATAAAATTTATTATATGCTTTCAGTGCCCAGCATTTACTGGTAGCTTAGCAATAGCCATGTATGCGTTGTGGGCACTGCTAGTGTTAGATGGTCACATACCATCTATACTAGTGTTGTATTTATTCATTGTTACGTAAAGCTTTTCATATATTTAATATGGAGATTATAAATATTAGTATAATATATAACTATTTAATACATTAACTGCCTAAATTACACAAGTAGTTTTATACTATGTAAGTATGTGTGTATTTTGGACACTGTAAGTTTTATAATGAGGTTTTCATAAATAATTAACAAACGCTGTGCGTGCGAGCGGAGTTTATCAAAAATAATGTAAATGGGCATGGAAAGTGTTGTTAAAAAGTTTTCGGTTAATGCATTCTCTGCCCTGAGGCTCGAGTAGATGAGCAGGAGATGAACATGTGTGCGCCGCGGGCACGGACAGTGTTGCGAGCGATGTTTGTTAACAACTGTCAGTCTGGGCGCGCGCTAGTTTGTACTAAAAGTTTATGAAAAATGTTTGTTTGGGCACTGAAAGTGTTAGTACGGGGTCGATGTTTAATGCATTCGCTGCCTACATACCTCACGAACATCGGCAGCACATAAACGTCTGAGTTTTTTGGACATCGAATGTTTTATAAGAATTTTCGATAGATAATTTACGTATATGATCTGCGGGCGCGCGGAGCGCGCTTATCGAAAATCGTTAAAATGGACACCGAAAGTGTTCGTAGAATTTTTTTATTTAATGCATTCGATGCCCAGATACCTGAGGTACATTTGCAGTAGGAAACCATTTCAGTTTTGTGGACATTGCAATTGTTACGAGCGATTTTTGTAGCGCGTAATCGCCAGGAACGTCAAGTCGGAGATGACCATGCGGTCGGACCGCATGGTCATCTCCGACTTGACGTTCCTGGCGGGGTGTTGTGGTCGGTAGAGCAGCGTCGTGCTGCGATCTGTTGAGACTCAGCCCTACGCCAGGTGATTCGTCCGAGGACGAGTTTTTTTTTTTTAATTTTTATAGTATTGTTATTCTATGAACATGTAAAACGGCAAGGTCCGAGTCTAACTTTACTAACTTAACTAACATTACTAACTTAACTAACTTTACTAACTTTACTAACATTACTAACTTTACTAACTTTAGGTACTAACTTTACTAACTTTACTAACTTTCCTAACATTACTAACATCACTAACTTTAGGTACTAACTTTACTAACATTACTAACTTTACTAACTACGAATATACATTGTACCTGATGATGAACTTCGATTGCATGCAACCTTTAGACTGTTTTGAACGGTCTGCAGTTAGCTCGATTGTATATACTGGTTTTATTTTTTTCTATTCCGTTTATTTTTATACATTTTTTTAAATTTAGCTCTTGTTAGCTTGTTCTTGTAATTTTCAGTACTTTACTTATTTACCTTATAGAACTTCATTAACATCGAAAATTATAATCAAAAAATGTATACCTACTTGTAAATATACAATTCAAATCATTGAGCTAACTACAGACGGTCGAAAACAGTCTAGAGGTATCTCAATTGTTTACTTTATTAATTTAAGAAAGGAAATAACAATCAAGGAATAGAACCTTATTAAAACTATTATTTACAATATTTTGGTAGGTTGAAAACAGTCTAGAGTTAGCTCAACTGAATGAAAGAATGGATGAAAACTCTTTATTATACTTAAATGTACCACAAAAAGGCTGAAAATGATACATAAAAATACTGCAAACTAAGACTAAGTATAAATAAATAAATAATAATAAATAATTTCGGACAGTCCACACAGCATAATCCAGCCCAAGCTAAGCAGTTAAGATAGATAAGGGCGACCCTATCGCTAAAAGCGATCTCTTCCAGGCAACCTTTGGATGGACCGGATATAAAAGAACAATATAGACGGTGGTAGTTACATTAGATCTACTTCTCTAGATAGATGGAAAAGAAAAAAATACATACCCAATAAGCTTCCAATGTTATAAACTTATGTACATAAACATGTAACTTTATATAGTTAGATAAATAATGTACCACACGTTCATGTGGTAATTCCGGGAAAAATGTATAAAATGTTACCTATGTGTTATTCCAGACTATGATCTATCTCTTTGCCAAATTTCATCCATATCCGTTCAGTAGTTTTTGCATGAAAGAGTAACAAATATCCATCTATCCATCCATACTTACAAACTTTCGCGTTTATAATATTACTAGCGACCCGCCCCGGATTCGCATATTCATTAAAATATGCAAATTTTAATATTTTTGAGATAAGCACATTAATGTAGTAAATACAATATCAATACAATATCGAGCTCGTATTTTTTTACCTGATTATGAGACTAGATGCCGTAAGTTCCACTTTCTTCCCACTCTTTAAACGCAGACAAGTGGCTGATTTGACTTACCTAATTATTATAGCAAACGGAACTGTTGATTGCCCAGAGCTTCTTGAGCAAATAGGACTGCGCACATGCACGCTTGCACCTATCGTAAGGACTAATTATAGGCAGAACGCATTTGTTTATAGAGCTTCTAGCTCGTTTAACTCATTAGTACATGAAAACAGCAATATAGATTTATTCAACACCAGTTCAAGTAAGCTTAAACGCTTGCTTAATGATACATTTTTCGTTTTAGTTTGAGAAATTCTCTTGTTTGTGCTTGTACTTAGTATAAAAAACAATCTATTTTTCTTTTTTAGTTATTGTTATTGCTAGTAAGTCGTCAACTTAACTTCTTTGTTTAAGCAGTTTTACTAATAGGTTTATATACTTTTAATATATCTAGCTTTCTGTAAATTTTTTTTAAGTTAAAATTAATACCTATATGTCTACTTTCTGTAAATTCATCTCAAGTCAACAGATCTCAAGTTGCTGCTTTAATTTATTATTAGTGAAAACTTTTAATTGGCCTTAATTTAAAAATTCTTTGTATCTACTCATTGTCTAGCTGTAAGTTTTCCTAAAATTGTAAAAATAAAATAAAATAAATTTGAAGTATGTTTTTTGTTTTAATACAATAATACCTAAATTATGTCACAGTAACAGCTGTTTTCTGGAACGCAGATCATCTTAATAGTTAACTAATCAATGTTCAAATCTCTATTCAAGTGTCATTTGGGTTTCTCGAACATTGATTACGTACTTATATTTTGAAAAACAAAACTCTTGTCAAATAACATAATACGCTAATTAGGCCTGATTCTTTGTTCAAGCTCTTGTCAAATCAATAATTAACTAATCGGCGATTTTGCTCTAATTAGTTGAAATTATTACAACAATTTGCTGTATTTTTCCAAGTTCTAAACCGGGGTATAGGTAATACATAAAAAATCAACAGGTTGGTAATCCAAAAGCCATACACTACATAGTATAAACTAGAGTCGCTTTCTCTGTCCCTATGTCATTATGTCCCTTTGAACGCTTAAATCTTTAAAACTACGCAACGGATTTTGATGTAGTTTTTTTAAATAGATAGAGTGATTCAAGAGGAAGGTTTATACGTATAATATAAAACCGTGCAAAGTCGGGGCGGGTCGCTAGTTATTAATAAATGAACCTGCTACTAAATTATCGTGAATTAAATACTATGAACGTAATTGTAGGTATATTATGAGTATTAAATGTAGGGTACTAAGGTAAGTTGTTCCGGGACCGATCGTCATAGATGGCCACCTTCTTGAAATTGTTTCCGAGTAGATACACTTACCTTCGGCAAATTGTGCAGTTAGGTAAAAACTATTTTGAGAAGGAGGCCAAGAGGAGGATCCAGCTAGGCTGGGCAGCATTTGAGAAACTACGTCGGGTCTTCTCGACATCCATACCGCAATATTTGAAAACGAAAGTTTTCAACCAGTGCGTCCTACCTAAGAGTGTCCACGACTCACGGTAGGGCTGGTCCACCAGTTCAAAGTCGCTCAGCGAGCTATGGAAAGAGCTATGTGAGGAATCTCTCTGAAGGATAGGATTCATTATGAATACATCCGACAGAGAACCAAGTTATCGACATAGCTCAAAGAATTAGCAAGCTGAAGTGGCAGTGGGCTGGCCATATCTCGCGAAGAAACGACAACCGTTGGGATAAACGTGTTCTTGAGTGGAGACCGCGACTCGGTAAGGTACTAAGGTAAGGTTTATTAGATAGTCAGATAGTCATTTTATTGGTAATTTTTTTTACAAGTCATTTCACATTATATTTAGTACATATTAACAGATAGGTACCTACTAATAAATGCAGTGTAAAATCAAATATACTTAGACAAAAAGGAAATGCACAAACATTAGTACAACTCAAAAATCTTTATCAACATTCATATTCAGATTCTTACCTACTTATTAATTAAAGGTCATTCATATTCAGATTCATTTTAATTCAGCAGTAAATAATTGTTAGCCATTTGTGTTTTCTTTTCTGGAATTAAATACATAGAGTAAACGAGTTCTTGAGTGGAGATCGCGATTCACTAAGCGTAATGTATGACGCCCTTCAGCATGGTGGGATGGCGATCTGCGAAGGACTGCAGACTACCATACTAAAATGTGGCAAAATGAAGACAGGGCGTTATAGCACTTATAGGTCTCATTATATATACCTAGGGTAGGCATAATTATTTCCAGCAGAGCATTGATTTTTGCAATCGAAGAGTTCATAATATGAAAATTAAAAACTTGCTGCAAACCCCTTCTGAGCTTTAAAAAAGTGGTTGAATTTAATTTATCGCTAAAATAAACATATGGCTCCTAACAGCTTCCTAAAAGTATATTCCGTACAATATGTATCTCTCTCTATTCTGTCTACCTTCTGTACCAACCGAACAAAGGAGGTTGGTTTCAATCCTGACCCCTAACCTGAAACTAACCTCTAGAATTGAAACCTCTTTTGTATTGTGCCGCCATTTGCAATGAAGAGAACCTATGGAAATTAAATTATTCTGCCGATGTTCAAAAAAATTTTTTTTTCTTCTGTAAATATTATGGAAAAACTGAAAATGCAAAGTTCCTTAGGATTTTAAGACGATTCGAACGATATATTCAGTATCGTTCTTCAAATTTTTGGGACAGGCCATAAGGGATTCTTGCCATTGTTCTTTCATCTAAACAACTTATGTAGTTACGGAGATTACCTATAACAAACATTCACACAGACTTTCCCAATTATTATAATAGTAAGGTAAGATAGTAAGTTAAGACTTGGACCAAAAGTAGAAAGCGCCGGCCAATGAAAAAAAAAATGAAATATTTCGGTAGAACATAACGTCTCGATAATTTTTAGCTATGGCTGCTATGCTGTCCTATTATTATTTAAGTGGTTAAATGAGGTCAAAAATTCGTAATTTTTGATATCGATTTTTGAAAAATCGATATTTCAGTAACTAACCAAATGAGTAATCTACTACCTCTACATAAAAATAAGTCGGGTTTTCCTTCCTGACGCTATAACTCCAGAACGCACGAACCAATTTCCACGGTTTTGCATTCGTTGGAAAGGTCTCGGGCTCCGTGAGGTTTATAGTAATGTATAATAAAACCGTGCGAAGCCGGGGCGGGGCGCTAGTTTTTTATAAGGATATCTATGACTTAAATGAAATGTCCCCTTTTAAGTGCACAATTCATTTATTTCGAGGTACTTTCACTGACCTTATACACAAATCTATCTTATCATAATCCTATCTTCCTTATCTATCTTATCTTCGAGACCTTCCGCCGGAGGCCTAATTGACACTTCTTGGTGTCTTGCAAAGCACATGTACCTACCATACCATCAAGTTTTAGATTATACCCAGAAAATAAGGTCCATACACCACATCGTTATAATTAAAATAGGGGTGATTTACTCTCATTCGGGCATTATTTTTCGAAGGGACCTATCGTTGCTGGTACCTATAGAGTCAGTGTTTTTTCAATTATTTTGTACTATAAATTTTATTAAATTTTTATTAAACCTGTAATAATTAAGTTGTTAAACTTATAAATTGTGCATATATTTACTAAAATATATTTCATATATTTTGGTAATAGTTTAGTAGTAGTTTTTTAATTAGTTACATAACTTTAATAGCGAAGAAGGGGAAATGAAACATAATTTAGATTAAACATTAGATGAAATTTATTTAGTCCGGTCAATTTAGACATTCGAAGCTACATAAATTCCCCTTCATTTTTCACGATTTTCATCAAAACGGTAAGTTTTATCATAAAAAATATCGAAAAAAATTGTAAATTATCTACAAAAAATGGTTAGGTTCAGTTCGGTTCGGTTCGGTTCGTTAGGTTAGGTTAGGTTAGGTTAGGTTAGTTTAGGTTAGGCTAGGTTCGGTTAGGTTCGGTTAGGTTCGGTTCGGTTCGGTTCGGTTCGTTAGGTTAGGTTAGGTTAGGTTAGGTTAGGTTAGGTTAGGTTAGGTTAGGTTAGGCTAGGTTCGGTTAGGCTAGGTTCGGTTAGGTTCGGTTCGGTTCGGTTCGGTTCGTTAGGTTAGGTTAGGTTAGGTTAGGTTAGGTTAGGTAAGGTTAGGTTAGTTTAGGTTAGGTTAGGTTAGGTTAGGTTAGGCTAGGTTCGGTTAGGTTCGGTTCGGTTCGGTTCGGTTCGTTAGGTTAGGTTAGGTTAGGTTAGGTAAGGTTAGGTTAGGTTAGGTTAGTTTAGGTTAGGTTAGGCTAGGTTCGGTTAGGTTCTTTTAGGTTCGGTTCGGTTCGGTTCGGTTCGTTAGGTTAGGTTAGGTTAGGTTAGGTTAGGTTAGGTTAGGTTAGTTAGGTAAAGTTAGGTTAGGTTAGGTTCCACGACTGGTGGACTAACCTAACCTAACCTAAATTAACCTAACCTAACCTAACCTAACCTAACCTAACCTAACCTAACCTAACCTAACCTAACCTAACCTAACCTAACCTAACCTAACCTAACCTAACCTAACCTAACCTAACCTAACCTAACCTAACGAACCGAACCGAACCGAACCTAACCGAACCTAGCCTAACCGAACCGAACCGAACCTAACCATTTTTTGTATATAATTTTATGATTTACAATTTTTGTCGATATATTTTTATGATAAAAATTAACGTTTTGATGAAATACATAGCCATAGATATAATTTTTGACCTCATTTAACCACTCAAATAATAATGCTCAAAATACCAATAAAATATCAATACCATTAATGGACTTATTTAAACGAACGTTTTTAATGTAGTCGTTAGTTATTCCTTAATAAATAAATAAACTAGATCCATTACTATCTTAGTAAGTAAGTAAAGTAATATTTATTCAAAGAAAGGTTAACAATTTTATATACTTAAGACTATTGTACAGTTAAAATATTTTAAAATTAAGTATGTCTAATTGTATGTCTATTTGATTGGCTACGGCCCCACACTAGGCTCAGGGCCCGTGTCGTGGATCTTGGAAGAAACATATTGAGTCGACCTGTAAAAAAATGGCGAAAGTAATTTACGCGCTTAAGCAACTTAGACCCATTTCTTTAGATATTCAAATTCAAAATGCTTTATTTCCTTAAGACCTTACAGGACACTTGGACACATAAAGCTCTGAAAGACATATATTACGCATATATTTACTCAATTATGTCTTATGGTATCATTTTATTTGGGAGCTCTACAGATTACGAATGTATACTTAAATTACAAAAGCGTGCCATAAGAGTATTAATGAAAGCGAAATACAGAGAGTCAAAAACCTTCGGATATTAGCATCAGTAGCGGTATTCATAAAAAAAATAATTTGAAAGAATATACAATCGGAGGCGAAAGTAGCAAACGTGCCACGCTGCAGAAAATAATGCTAGAGCCGATTCACCATCGACTGAAAATCGCAAAACGGCTCCCTAAAATAATGGGCCAAAAGCTATATAAACAAGCTCCCGATAGATCTTAAACTTACTAAAAGTGAAATTTTTTGCTTGACAAGACGCTATATACCTCTAGTATTAAAGAGTTTTTAGATAACGACCACAGCAAGTACGAAATAAAATCAACTAAACTAAAACTGATGGGTAACATCACTTAATCTAATAGTAGAGTCCTAATTTTAAGAAATTATATTTTTATTATAATAATAAACCATAGATACATATGTTATAAAATTCTGACGAGTCATAGCCTGATCATTTAATTTTAAGTACCTAAATACTTTTATTTTATGTATGATGTGTGACAATAAATGATCTGAATCTGAATCTGTACTAGCTTTGTTATAAAAGCTTAGGACGATTTTTTTCTCCAATTCGAAAACCACAGTTGTGTACTAAAATGAAGGATTTCAAATAAGTAATACAAAGAAAACAATATAAGGATCCATCGAAAACATAAAAAAAATACAATACGTCGCGTCACAAAATCACTCGATCAATCTCAGTACGAGAGGAACCGCAGTTTCGGACATTTGGTTCATGCACTCGGCCGAGCGGCCGGTGGTGCGAAGCTACCATCCGCGGGATTATGCCTGAACGCCTCTAAGGCCGAAGCCAGCCTAGCCGAATCCGGCAAGGATATGCTCACTGTGGAGCCCCGAGAGTCGGGAGGCTCTAAACAATGTGACTTTACTAGTTGCGCTTTACTTCGTAAGGCGTGACGTCGAAGCCCATTTGGACCGCGGAGATCGGTGCGTACGGTTTAACACGTGCACCACGGCTCCTTCTGGTTCGGATATAACTCAGTTCGATGTCGGGGCTCGGAATAGTCTGTAGACGACTTACGTTCCTGGCGGGGTGTTGTGGTCGGTAGAGCAGCGTCGTGCTGCGATCTGTTGAGACTCAGCCCTACGCCAGGTGATTCGTCCGAGGACGAGTTTTTTTTTTTTAATTTTTATAGTATTGTTATTCTATGAACATGTAAAACGGCAAGGTCCGAGTCTAACTTTACTAACTTAACTAACATTACTAACTTAACTAACTTTACTAACTTTACTAACATTACTAACTTTACTAACTTTAGGTACTAACTTTACTAACTTTACTAACTTTACTAACATTACTAACATCACTAACTTTAGGTACTAACTTTACTAACATTACTAACTTTACTAACTACGAATATACATTGTACCTGATGATGAACTTCGATTGCATGCAACCTTTAGACTGTTTTGAACGGTCTGCAGTTAGCTCGATTGTATATACTGGTTTTATTTTTTTCTATTCCGTTTATTTTTATACATTTTTTTAAATTTAGCTCTTGTTAGCTTGTTCTTGTAATTTTCAGTACTTTACTTATTTACCTTATAGAACTTCATTAACATCGAAAATTATAATCAAAAAATGTATACCTACTTGTAAATATACAATTCAAATCATTGAGCTAACTACAGACGGTCGAAAACAGTCTAGAGGTATCTCAATTGTTTACTTTATTAATTTAAGAAAGGAAATAACAATCAAGGAATAGAACCTTATTAAAACTATTATTTACAATATTTTGGTAGGTTGAAAACAGTCTAGAGTTAGCTCAACTGAATGAAAGAATGGATGAAAACTCTTTATTATACTTAAATGTACCACAAAAAGGCTGAAAATGATACATAAAAATACTGCAAACTAAGACTAAGTATAAATAAATAAATAATAATAAATAATTTCGGACAGTCCACACAGCATAATCCAGCCCAAGCTAAGCAGTTAAGATAGATAAGGGCGACCCTATCGCTAAAAGCGATCTCTTCCAGGCAACCTTTGGATGGACCGGATATAAAAGAACAATATAGACGGTGGTAGTTACATTAGATCTACTTCTCTAGATAGATGGAAAAGAAAAAAATACATACCCAATAAGCTTCCAATGTTATAAACTTATGTACATAAACATGTAACTTTATATAGTTAGATAAATAATGTACCACACGTTCATGTGGTAATTCCGGGAAAAATGTATAAAATGTTACCTATGTGTTATTCCAGACTATGATCTATCTCTTTGCCAAATTTCATCCATATCCGTTCAGTAGTTTTTGCATGAAAGAGTAACAAATATCCATCTATCCATCCATACTTACAAACTTTCGCGTTTATAATATTACTAGCGACCCGCCCCGGATTCGCATATTCATTAAAATATGCAAATTTTAATATTTTTGAGATAAGCACATTAATGTAGTAAATACAATATCAATACAATATCGAGCTCGTATTTTTTTACCTGATTATGAGACTAGATGCCGTAAGTTCCACTTTCTTCCCACTCTTTAAACGCAGACAAGTGGCTGATTTGACTTACCTAATTATTATAGCAAACGGAACTGTTGATTGCCCAGAGCTTCTTGAGCAAATAGGACTGCGCACATGCACGCTTGCACCTATCGTAAGGACTAATTATAGGCAGAACGCATTTGTTTATAGAGCTTCTAGCTCGTTTAACTCATTAGTACATGAAAACAGCAATATAGATTTATTCAACACCAGTTCAAGTAAGCTTAAACGCTTGCTTAATGATACATTTTTCGTTTTAGTTTGAGAAATTCTCTTGTTTGTGCTTGTACTTAGTATAAAAAACAATCTATTTTTCTTTTTTAGTTATTGTTATTGCTAGTAAGTCGTCAACTTAACTTCTTTGTTTAAGCAGTTTTACTAATAGGTTTATATACTTTTAATATATCTAGCTTTCTGTAAATTTTTTTTAAGTTAAAATTAATACCTATATGTCTACTTTCTGTAAATTCATCTCAAGTCAACAGATCTCAAGTTGCTGCTTTAATTTATTATTAGTGAAAACTTTTAATTGGCCTTAATTTAAAAATTCTTTGTATCTACTCATTGTCTAGCTGTAAGTTTTCCTAAAATTGTAAAAATAAAATAAAATAAATTTGAAGTATGTTTTTTGTTTTAATACAATAATACCTAAATTATGTCACAGTAACAGCTGTTTTCTGGAACGCAGATCATCTTAATAGTTAACTAATCAATGTTCAAATCTCTATTCAAGTGTCATTTGGGTTTCTCGAACATTGATTACGTACTTATATTTTGAAAAACAAAACTCTTGTCAAATAACATAATACGCTAATTAGGCCTGATTCTTTGTTCAAGCTCTTGTCAAATCAATAATTAACTAATCGGCGATTTTGCTCTAATTAGTTGAAATTATTACAACAATTTGCTGTATTTTTCCAAGTTCTAAACCGGGGTATAGGTAATACATAAAAAATCAACAGGTTGGTAATCCAAAAGCCATACACTACATAGTATAAACTAGAGTCGCTTTCTCTGTCCCTATGTCATTATGTCCCTTTGAACGCTTAAATCTTTAAAACTACGCAACGGATTTTGATGTAGTTTTTTTAAATAGATAGAGTGATTCAAGAGGAAGGTTTATACGTATAATATAAAACCGTGCAAAGTCGGGGCGGGTCGCTAGTTATTAATAAATGAACCTGCTACTAAATTATCGTGAATTAAATACTATGAACGTAATTGTAGGTATATTATGAGTATTAAATGTAGGGTACTAAGGTAAGTTGTTCCGGGACCGATCGTCATAGATGGCCACCTTCTTGAAATTGTTTCCGAGTAGATACACTTACCTTCGGCAAATTGTGCAGTTAGGTAAAAACTATTTTGAGAAGGAGGCCAAGAGGAGGATCCAGCTAGGCTGGGCAGCATTTGAGAAACTACGTCGGGTCTTCTCGACATCCATACCGCAATATTTGAAAACGAAAGTTTTCAACCAGTGCGTCCTACCTAAGAGTGTCCACGACTCACGGTAGGGCTGGTCCACCAGTTCAAAGTCGCTCAGCGAGCTATGGAAAGAGCTATGTGAGGAGTCTCTCTGAAGGATAGGATTCATTATGAATACATCCGACAGAGAACCAAGTTATCGACATAGCTCAAAGAATTAGCAAGCTGAAGTGGCAGTGGGCTGGCCATATCTCGCGAAGAAACGACAACCGTTGGGATAAACGTGTTCTTGAGTGGAGACCGCGACTCGGTAAGGTACTAAGGTAAGGTTTATTAGATAGTCAGATAGTCATTTTATTGGTAATTTTTTTTACAAGTCATTTCACATTATATTTAGTACATATTAACAGATAGGTACCTACTAATAAATGCAGTGTAAAATCAAATATACTTAGACAAAAAGGAAATGCACAAACATTAGTACAACTCAAAAATCTTTATCAACATTCATATTCAGATTCTTACCTACTTATTAATTAAAGGTCATTCATATTCAGATTCATTTTAATTCAGCAGTAAATAATTGTTAGCCATTTGTGTTTTCTTTTCTGGAATTAAATACATAGAGTAAACGAGTTCTTGAGTGGAGATCGCGATTCACTAAGCGTAATGTATGACGCCCTTCAGCATGGTGGGATGGCGATCTGCGAAGGACTGCAGACTACCATACTAAAATGTGGCAAAATGAAGACAGGGCGTTATAGCACTTATAGGTCTCATTATATATACCTAGGGTAGGCATAATTATTTCCAGCAGAGCATTGATTTTTGCAATCGAAGAGTTCATAATATGAAAATTAAAAACTTGCTGCAAACCCCTTCTGAGCTTTAAAAAAGTGGTTGAATTTAATTTATCGCTAAAATAAACATATGGCTCCTAACAGCTTCCTAAAAGTATATTCCGTACAATATGTATCTCTCTCTATTCTGTCTACCTTCTGTACCAACCGAACAAAGGAGGTTGGTTTCAATCCTGACCCCTAACCTGAAACTAACCTCTAGAATTGAAACCTCTTTTGTATTGTGCCGCCATTTGCAATGAAGAGAACCTATGGAAATTAAATTATTCTGCCGATGTTCAAAAAAATTTTTTTTTCTTCTGTAAATATTATGGAAAAACTGAAAATGCAAAGTTCCTTAGGATTTTAAGACGATTCGAACGATATATTCAGTATCGTTCTTCAAATTTTTGGGACAGGCCATAAGGGATTCTTGCCATTGTTCTTTTTTTCGGCTTCCGGTCGTTATATGGATCAGACGTATTATTCACTGTGTCCCGAGAAATATCGTCAAAAAGTAGAATAGACCAGAAGAATCTAACCTCCGAAGGCAGTGAGCCGGCCGCCGATTCCTGGTAAACATTTTTATCTATTCACACACCATCACCATACCACGGTATTGGTGTCTCGACACCATTTACATTGTGAAGATATCGAAATTTCAGCGGACATTTTGGGATTTTTGAAGAATTTTGACCCGCAAATTTGAACAATTACTTGGAAAACAAAATACTTCCGGTATTTTTTTGTTTGTTGACGATAACACCGTCGACTTTGACGTCTGTCATCTGTCAAGAGTAAAGACTGTGACATCCAACTTCAACTTCTTGAAAACGGCTCTGCGTCTGGTTTGACGCAAGGACGAGGAATCGACAACTTGTTCCACCACAGAATCAAATAAAGGTGCCGACACACAGCCTAAAATATTACGCAAAAATGAGTTGCGCTGGGTGTCTTTCTGCGGTCTTGGACAACGAAGACTTCATGCGATGCTCTGTAGAAGAGTGCGCAAAAGTTTATCATTGTTCCTGTATTGGTGGAAAAAAGTCCTCTGACGCTGGTAACGGATGGATCTGTCCTGATTGTAGCTGCTCCTCTAAGAAAGGCGGTGACAACAGCAGCACCCCTGTTGGAGCTTCAAAGAAAGTTGGCCACCCGAATGTAACGCTGCGCAAAGTGACCCTTGCAGATAGCGAACTTATTAGCCGGAACCTTGAAAAGGAAAATGAGACTGGAGCTCTGTCGCTAGAAATCCGCAGTCTGCGTGGGGAAGTTTCACTGCTGAGAGATCAACTGACGAAGGCGGTTTCCCTGATAATGGGTTACGAATCCAAGCTCGCCGATTATGCGTCTAATGTAGAGGCACTTCAAAACACGCTCAAAGCACGTGAAGGCGACCGTTGCGAGCATATTGCGAGCGTTGCCACAAAACTGCCTGAAACAACCGCGACTAATACGGAGCCCAAAAAGCAATCAAAAAAAGGACCGGTAAATTTACGCAAGGAACACAACCGACCACATTGTCCTGTGCGAGAGTTTGATACCACCGCAACTAAATCCCTTACGAGCACCAACCCTACCCCGGCAGCTGTTACCCCCCCTGCAGCAGGTCAAGGAACCGAAGAGTCTGATAATCAGCATAAATGGACTGAGGTCAAGAAAGGCCGGCGGGCGCCTTCTCTGTGCGGTACCGCAGGACCATCCGTAACCTCCCTGAAAGCTGTTGAGCCCCGAAAATACATCCATCTTTGGAACATGGCGTCCAGTGCCGACGAAATAAGTGCGTACCTTCGTCAACTTTGCCCTAGTGGCTCTTGTAGCATCACTGAGCTGGCTACAAAAGGTGACTATAAGTCCTACAAGATCGGCGTGCCAGTAGCTTACTACGAAACCTGTTTGTCGAGTGACGTGTGGCCGGTGAATGCCAGAATCAAAGAATGGATTGTGTACACCCAAAGACCTTTGGCGACCACCAATACTGCAGGTAAGGCACAGCAGCCCTTTCGTGGCGCAACAACCTCGAAATAAGCAGAGCAGACTCGGAGGTTTTTACCAGAATGTTCGCGGCCTGAAGACGAAGTCATCATGCGTCCATATATTCTATCAAAATGTCCGAGGACTCAAGACCAAACTTAGTATGTTCCGGAATAACCTCGCGCTACTAGAACATCATTTGGTCGCCCTAACAGAAACATTTCTCGATGGCTCGATAGAGGACTGTGAGCTAACGCCCGCGGACTGGACTGTTCTGCGTCGCGACCGAAGCACGCCGTGTGGTGGCGTTCTGCTTGCAGCGAGGCCGCCTATTATTCTGCATCGGCAACTAGATCGCGAAACTGACTGTGGAGAGGATTTATGGGCGAGTTTTACTTGTTCCGGTTATTCCTACAATGTATGTGTTTTTTATATCAAACCTAGGGCTACTGACCAGGATTATATGCGATTGTTCAGCAAGATAGAAAGCTTTATTAATGATGTAAAGGGAAATATCATAATAATGGGTGATCTGAACTTAAATAGTGCCTCACAACAAGTTTGTAATTATTATTGTTATTTTTTGTCTTTTTGCAGTTTAGTTGATAAAAATTCGGTCACTAACTCTACCGGAGGTATGCTTGATGTGATTCTTGTGCGGGAGAGCGACGAGGTGCAGGCTGCTGTGGTTACCAGCACAGAGGGTATAGTTCCCTTGGATAAGTACCATCCCGCTCTGGACACTGAGGTTAGAGTTGAAACCGTTCACTGTCCGAATCGCATTCCACCAAGTAACATTAACCCAGAAACTGACTGGAACTGGAATAAATGCGATTATGAACTTTTGTATGGTTTATTGTCTAATATTTCATGGGATGGCGTGATGTCGGCCTCCGACATTATGACGGCAACAAATGATTTTTATGTCACCCTATACAATACGTTTGATGCATGCATGCCTAGAAAAAGCCGTAAAAAGGCTCTCAATTCACGGTATCCTGTCTGGTTTACCCCCAATATCATTCACGACACTAAGCTTAAGCTAAAACTACACTCAGCCTGGAAACGTACACAATGTGTGAATACATACAGGATGTTCTCAGACCTAAGAGCTTCGCTGAAGTCTCGGGCTGCGGCTGCCTATGTGGAACATACTAAACGTATTGAAGATAACATAAGGGTAGATCCGCGTAGCTTTTGGCGTCATGTGACAAATTTACGCGCGAAGGGTGGGTTCGAGCCTATTGTCATTTATAAGGATGAACCTCGTTCTGGTATAGCTGCTGCGGAAGCCTTTGCCGAGTTCTTTGGAAGCGTTTTCTTACCGGATATACCATCACTCAGTACACGGGACATCCAAGACCTATGTTACTGTAAAAATAGCAACTATATTAACATACCTCAGTTCACATCTAAAGATGTAATCTTTGGTATTAAGAAGCTGAAACCAAGCAGTTCTATCGGTCCGGATGGCATTCCTTCTGCAGTACTGAAGAGGGTCTGGAAGAACTTCATTAGTCCTTTGCGCCATATTTTTAACCTAGCATTAAGCACAGGCTCATATCCACCACAGTGGAAGGTATCGAGGGTAACACCTATACCCAAGTCTTCTAATAGGCTGAAAGTCGAGGAATACCGACCCATTGCTATTTTGTGCTCCCCTGCTAAAGTATTTGAAAACATACTCCACAAGACCATCTACCAGCATGTTGAGAAACTCCTATGCAATGCACAACATGGATTCAGAGGTAAGCGGTCGGTCAATACCAACTTGTTGACTCTGGTGGAGTTCATCTCTGTGCAGCTGGATAGAGGGCGACAAGTGGATGTGCTCTACTTTGACTTCCGGAAAGCCTTTGATAGGGTGAATAATGACATACTGCTGGCGAAGCTAAGTACTATAGGAACTACTCCTACCCTTCTTCAGCTACTTGCAGACTACATGCGCGATCGCCAACAGTATGTCAGGCTTGGTATCTACGAGTCATCGACCTATCATACGCGTTCCGGAGTCAGTCAAGGCTCTATCTTAGGTCCATTGTTATTTTTAATAATGATCAATGATCTACCAACAGTCCTACAGCATGTAGAGTGTCTTCTCTATGCGGACGATTTAAAATTGTACACTGTTGTAGATTCGGAGGCTGATTGCTGGGCTCTACAGCAGGATATAGTGACTGTATGTCGTTGGTGCGAGCAAAACAAAATGGAATTCAATCCTGCCAAGTGCTCAGTAATGACTTTCGGTCGAATGCGTAGCCCATATCACTACGACTACCGAATCCATGGAGAATTACTCGCGCGATCCACAGTTATAAAAGACTTGGGAGTCACGTTCGACCGTCAGCTTAATTTCCACGATCATATAACTGCCGTCGCCAAGGAATCTTACAAGAGGCTGGGCTTTGTACTGAGGAATGCTCGTGACTTTAAGAGTAACCAAGTCGTACGACTTCTATACAGCGCTCTGGTCCGAAGCAAGCTAGAGTCCAGCTCTTGTGTCTGGAATCCGCACGAGGTAACATATGCTCTCCCTTTGGAGAAGGTTCAAAAGGCCTTCCTAAGGTACCTCTACAAGAGATCGTTGGGATACTACCCTTATATGTACCCTACGAAATTTCTGCTGGGGTGCCTTGGGTACAACTCCCTTAGCACGCGGAGGGCATATGATCAAATGATCACCTTTTGCAAGATTGCACGCTGTGCCATTGACGCCATTGACTTGCATAATGAGCTGCTTCAGCTCTATGTCCCGAATAATTACATCCGGGGCAGGAGCCACCGACTCTTAGTCACACCCTCGTGCCGCACCGTCGCACGCGCACACTCCCCTCTGCCTCGCACTCTGAACGCACTCAACAAGCTAGTAGCTACCTATCCACATGTAGACATATTTGATGATGAATGGAAGAACTTTATTAGTGAATGCATGAGATTTTGCGAGATTGACGGATGATAATATCATGGCTGTGTCTTAACATTAACTTATAAGTATTATTTTGATTTGCTAGGATTTATTTTATTTTTTCATTTTCACCTGGAAATGTGTTCTTAATATTATAATTTTATTAATTTATTGTACCTATCCAGATTGAATTAATTATTTTTATATGAAATTTGTATTCTATTTTAATTAAGTACTTAATTAGTGTAAGTGGCTTTCAATGGCCGTTCTAATTAATTAATAATAAATAAAAATAAATAAATAAAATCTAAACAACTTATGTAGTTACGGAGATTACCTATAACAAACATTCACACAGACTTTCCCAATTATTATAATAGTAAGGTAAGATAGTAAGTTAAGACTTGGACCAAAAGTAGAAAGCGCCGGCCAATGAAAAAAAAAATGAAATATTTCGGTAGAACATAACGTCTCGATAATTTTTAGCTATGGCTGCTATGCTGTCCTATTATTATTTAAGTGGTTAAATGAGGTCAAAAATTCGTAATTTTTGATATCGATTTTTGAAAAATCGATATTTCAGTAACTAACCAAATGAGTAATCTACTACCTCTACATAAAAATAAGTCGGGTTTTCCTTCCTGACGCTATAACTCCAGAACGCACGAACCAATTTCCACGGTTTTGCATTCGTTGGAAAGGTCTCGGGCTCCGTGAGGTTTATAGTAATGTATAATAAAACCGTGCGAAGCCGGGGCGGGGCGCTAGTTTTTTATAAGGATATCTATGACTTAAATGAAATGTCCCCTTTTAAGTGCACAATTCATTTATTTCGAGGTACTTTCACTGACCTTATACACAAATCTATCTTATCATAATCCTATCTTCCTTATCTATCTTATCTTCGAGACCTTCCGCCGGAGGCCTAATTGACACTTCTTGGTGTCTTGCAAAGCACATGTACCTACCATACCATCAAGTTTTAGATTATACCCAGAAAATAAGGTCCATACACCACATCGTTATAATTAAAATAGGGGTGATTTACTCTCATTCGGGCATTATTTTTTGAAGGGACCTATCGTTGCTGGTACCTATAGAGTCAGTGTTTTTTCAATTATTTTGTACTATAAATTTTATTAAATTTTTATTAAACCTGTAATAATTAAGTTGTTAAACTTATAAATTGTGCATATATTTACTAAAATATATTTCATATATTTTGGTAATAGTTTAGTAGTAGTTTTTTAATTAGTTACATAACTTTAATAGCGAAGAAGGGGAAATGAAACATAATTTAGATTAAACATTAGATGAAATTTATTTAGTCCGGTCAATTTAGACATTCGAAGCTACATAAATTCCCCTTCATTTTTCACGATTTTCATCAAAACGGTAAGTTTTATCATAAAAAATATCGAAAAAAATTGTAAATTATCTACAAAAAATGGTTAGGTTCAGTTCGGTTCGGTTCGGTTCGTTAGGTTAGGTTAGGTTAGGTTAGGTTAGTTTAGGTTAGGCTAGGTTCGGTTAGGTTCGGTTAGGTTCGGTTCGGTTCGGTTCGGTTCGTTAGGTTAGGTTAGGTTAGGTTAGGTTAGGTTAGGTTAGGTTAGGTTAGGTTAGGTTAGGCTAGGTTCGGTTAGGCTAGGTTCGGTTAGGTTCGGTTCGGTTCGGTTCGGTTCGTTAGGTTAGGTTAGGTTAGGTTAGGTTAGGTTAGGTTAGGTAAGGTTAGGTTAGTTTAGGTTAGGTTAGGTTAGGTTAGGTTAGGCTAGGTTCGGTTAGGTTCGGTTCGGTTCGGTTCGGTTCGTTAGGTTAGGTTAGGTTAGGTTAGGTAAGGTTAGGTTAGGTTAGGTTAGTTTAGGTTAGGTTAGGCTAGGTTCGGTTAGGTTCTTTTAGGTTCGGTTCGGTTCGGTTCGGTTCGTTAGGTTAGGTTAGGTTAGGTTAGGTTAGGTTAGGTTAGGTTAGGTTAGTTAGGTAAAGTTAGGTTAGGTTAGGTTCCACGACTGGTGGACTAACCTAACCTAACCTAAATTAACCTAACCTAACCTAACCTAACCTAACCTAACCTAACCTAACCTAACCTAACCTAACCTAACCTAACCTAACCTAACCTAACCTAACCTAACCTAACCTAACCTAACCTAACGAACCGAACCGAACCGAACCTAACCGAACCTAGCCTAACCGAACCGAACCGAACCTAACCATTTTTTTGTATATAATTTTATGATTTACAATTTTTGTCGATATATTTTTATGATAAAAATTAACGTTTTGATGAAATACATAGCCATAGATATAATTTTTGACCTCATTTAACCACTCAAATAATAATGCTCAAAATACCAATAAAATATCAATACCATTAATGGACTTATTTAAACGAACGTTTTTAATGTAGTCGTTAGTTATTCCTTAATAAATAAATAAAACTAGATCCATTACTATCTTAGTAAGTAAGTAAAGTAATATTTATTCAAAGAAAGGTTAACAATTTTATATACTTAAGACTATTGTACAGTTAAAATATTTTAAAATTAAGTATGTCTAATTGTATGTCTATTTGATTGGCTACGGCCCCACACTAGGCTCAGGGCCCGTGTCGTGGATCTTGGAAGAAACATATTGAGTCGACCTGTAAAAAAAATGGCGAAAGTAATTTACGCGCTTAAGCAACTTAGACCCATTTCTTTAGATATTCAAATTCAAAATGCTTTATTTCCTTAAGACCTTACAGGACACTTGGACACATAAAGCTCTGAAAGACATATATTACGCATATATTTACTCAATTATGTCTTATGGTATCATTTTATTTGGAGCTCTACAGATTACGAATGTATACTTAAATTACAAAAGCGTGCCATAAGAGTATTAATGAAAGCGAAATACAGAGAGTCAAAAACCTTCGGATATTAGCATCAGTAGCGGTATTCATAAAAAAAATAATTTGAAAGAATATACAATCGGAGGCGAAAGTAGCAAACGTGCCACGCTGCAGAAAATAATGCTAGAGCCGATTCACCATCGACTGAAAATCGCAAAACGGCTCCCTAAAATAATGGGCCAAAAGCTATATAAACAAGCTCCCGATAGATCTTAAACTTACTAAAAGTGAAATTTTTTGCTTGACAAGACGCTATATACCTCTAGTATTAAAGAGTTTTTAGATAACGACCACAGCAAGTACGAAATAAAATCAACTAAACTAAAACTGATGGGTAACATCACTTAATCTAATAGTAGAGTCCTAATTTTAAGAAATTATATTTTTATTATAATAATAAACCATAGATACATATGTTATAAAATTCTGACGAGTCATAGCCTGATCATTTAATTTTAAGTACCTAAATACTTTTATTTTATGTATGATGTGTGACAATAAATGATCTGAATCTGAATCTGTACTAGCTTTGTTATAAAAGCTTAGGACGATTTTTTTCTCCAATTCGAAAACCACAGTTGTGTACTAAAATGAAGGATTTCAAATAAGTAATACAAAGAAAACAATATAAGGATCCATCGAAAACATAAAAAAAATACAATACGTCGCGTCACAAAATCACTCGATCAATCTCAGTACGAGAGGAACCGCAGTTTCGGACATTTGGTTCATGCACTCGGCCGAGCGGCCGGTGGTGCGAAGCTACCATCCGCGGGATTATGCCTGAACGCCTCTAAGGCCGAAGCCAGCCTAGCCGAATCCGGCAAGGATATGCTCACTGTGGAGCCCCGAGAGTCGGGAGGCTCTAAACAATGTGACTTTACTAGTTGCGCTTTACTTCGTAAGGCGTGACGTCGAAGCCCATTTGGACCGCGGAGATCGGTGCGTACGGTTTAACACGTGCACCACGGCTCCTTCTGGTTCGGATATAACTCAGTTCGATGTCGGGGCTCGGAATAGTCTGTAGACGACTTACGTTCCTGGCGGGGTGTTGTGGTCGGTAGAGCAGCGTCGTGCTGCGATCTGTTGAGACTCAGCCCTACGCCAGGTGATTCGTCCGAGGACGAGTTTTTTTTTTTTAATTTTTATAGTATTGTTATTCTATGAACATGTAAAACGGCAAGGTCCGAGTCTAACTTTACTAACTTAACTAACATTACTAACTTAACTAACTTTACTAACTTTACTAACATTACTAACTTTACTAACTTTAGGTACTAACTTTACTAACTTTACTAACTTTACTAACATTACTAACATCACTAACTTTAGGTACTAACTTTACTAACATTACTAACTTTACTAACTACGAATATACATTGTACCTGATGATGAACTTCGATTGCATGCAACCTTTAGACTGTTTTGAACGGTCTGCAGTTAGCTCGATTGTATATACTGGTTTATTTTTTTCTATTCCGTTTATTTTTATACATTTTTTTAAATTTAGCTCTTGTTAGCTTGTTCTTGTAATTTTCAGTACTTTACTTATTTACCTTATAGAACTTCATTAACATCGAAAATTATAATCAAAAAATGTATACCTACTTGTAAATATACAATTCAAATCATTGAGCTAACTACAGACGGTCGAAAACAGTCTAGAGGTATCTCAATTGTTTACTTTATTAATTTAAGAAAGGAAATAACAATCAAGGAATAGAACCTTATTAAAACTATTATTTACAATATTTTGGTAGGTTGAAAACAGTCTAGAGTTAGCTCAACTGAATGAAAGAATGGATGAAAACTCTTTATTATACTTAAATGTACCACAAAAAGGCTGAAAATGATACATAAAAATACTGCAAACTAAGACTAAGTATAAATAAATAAATAATAATAAATAATTTCGGACAGTCCACACAGCATAATCCAGCCCAAGCTAAGCAGTTAAGATAGATAAGGGCGACCCTATCGCTAAAAGCGATCTCTTCCAGGCAACCTTTGGATGGACCGGATATAAAAGAACAATATAGACGGTGGTAGTTACATTAGATCTACTTCTCTAGATAGATGGAAAAGAAAAAAATACATACCCAATAAGCTTCCAATGTTATAAACTTATGTACATAAACATGTAACTTTATATAGTTAGATAAATAATGTACCACACGTTCATGTGGTAATTCCGGGAAAAATGTATAAAATGTTACCTATGTGTTATTCCAGACTATGATCTATCTCTTTGCCAAATTTCATCCATATCCGTTCAGTAGTTTTTGCATGAAAGAGTAACAAATATCCATCTATCCATCCATACTTACAAACTTTCGCGTTTATAATATTACTAGCGACCCGCCCCGGATTCGCATATTCATTAAAATATGCAAATTTTAATATTTTTGAGATAAGCACATTAATGTAGTAAATACAATATCAATACAATATCGAGCTCGTATTTTTTTACCTGATTATGAGACTAGATGCCGTAAGTTCCACTTTCTTCCCACTCTTTAAACGCAGACAAGTGGCTGATTTGACTTACCTAATTATTATAGCAAACGGAACTGTTGATTGCCCAGAGCTTCTTGAGCAAATAGGACTGCGCACATGCACGCTTGCACCTATCGTAAGGACTAATTATAGGCAGAACGCATTTGTTTATAGAGCTTCTAGCTCGTTTAACTCATTAGTACATGAAAACAGCAATATAGATTTATTCAACACCAGTTCAAGTAAGCTTAAACGCTTGCTTAATGATACATTTTTCGTTTTAGTTTGAGAAATTCTCTTGTTTGTGCTTGTACTTAGTATAAAAAACAATCTATTTTTCTTTTTTAGTTATTGTTATTGCTAGTAAGTCGTCAACTTAACTTCTTTGTTTAAGCAGTTTTACTAATAGGTTTATATACTTTTAATATATCTAGCTTTCTGTAAATTTTTTTTAAGTTAAAATTAATACCTATATGTCTACTTTCTGTAAATTCATCTCAAGTCAACAGATCTCAAGTTGCTGCTTTAATTTATTATTAGTGAAAACTTTTAATTGGCCTTAATTTAAAAATTCTTTGTATCTACTCATTGTCTAGCTGTAAGTTTTCCTAAAATTGTAAAAATAAAATAAAATAAATTTGAAGTATGTTTTTTGTTTTAATACAATAATACCTAAATTATGTCACAGTAACAGCTGTTTTCTGGAACGCAGATCATCTTAATAGTTAACTAATCAATGTTCAAATCTCTATTCAAGTGTCATTTGGGTTTCTCGAACATTGATTACGTACTTATATTTTGAAAAACAAAACTCTTGTCAAATAACATAATACGCTAATTAGGCCTGATTCTTTGTTCAAGCTCTTGTCAAATCAATAATTAACTAATCGGCGATTTTGCTCTAATTAGTTGAAATTATTACAACAATTTGCTGTATTTTTCCAAGTTCTAAACCGGGGTATAGGTAATACATAAAAAATCAACAGGTTGGTAATCCAAAAGCCATACACTACATAGTATAAACTAGAGTCGCTTTCTCTGTCCCTATGTCATTATGTCCCTTTGAACGCTTAAATCTTTAAAACTACGCAACGGATTTTGATGTAGTTTTTTTAAATAGATAGAGTGATTCAAGAGGAAGGATTATACGTATAATATAAAACCGTGCAAAGTCGGGGCGGGTCGCTAGTTATTAATAAATGAACCTGCTACTAAATTATCGTGAATTAAATACTATGAACGTAATTGTAGGTATATTATGAGTATTAAATGTAGGGTACTAAGGTAAGTTGTTCCGGGACCGATCGTCATAGATGGCCACCTTCTTGAAATTGTTTCCGAGTAGATACACTTACCTTCGGCAAATTGTGCAGTTAGGTAAAAACTATTTTGAGAAGGAGGCCAAGAGGAGGATCCAGCTAGGCTGGGCAGCATTTGAGAAACTACGTCGGGTCTTCTCGACATCCATACCGCAATATTTGAAAACGAAAGTTTTCAACCAGTGCGTCCTACCTAAGAGTGTCCACGACTCACGGTAGGGCTGGTCCACCAGTTCAAAGTCGCTCAGCGAGCTATGGAAAGAGCTATGTGAGGAGTCTCTCTGAAGGATAGGATTCATTATGAATACATCCGACAGAGAACCAAGTTATCGACATAGCTCAAAGAATTAGCAAGCTGAAGTGGCAGTGGGCTGGCCATATCTCGCGAAGAAACGACAACCGTTGGGATAAACGTGTTCTTGAGTGGAGACCGCGACTCGGTAAGGTACTAAGGTAAGGTTTATTAGATAGTCAGATAGTCATTTTATTGGTAATTTTTTTTACAAGTCATTTCACATTATATTTAGTACATATTAACAGATAGGTACCTACTAATAAATGCAGTGTAAAATCAAATATACTTAGACAAAAAGGAAATGCACAAACATTAGTACAACTCAAAATCTTTATCAACATTCATATTCAGATTCTTACCTACTTATTAATTAAAGGTCATTCATATTCAGATTCATTTTAATTCAGCAGTAAATAATTGTTAGCCATTTGTGTTTTCTTTTCTGGAATTAAATACATAGAGTAAACGAGTTCTTGAGTGGAGATCGCGATTCACTAAGCGTAATGTATGACGCCCCTTCAGCATGGTGGGATGGCGATCTGCGAAGGACTGCAGACTACCATACTAAAATGTGGCAAAATGAAGACAGGGCGTTATAGCACTTATAGGTCTCATTATATATACCTAGGGTAGGCATAATTATTTCCAGCAGAGCATTGATTTTTGCAATCGAAGAGTTCATAATATGAAAATTAAAAACTTGCTGCAAACCCCTTCTGAGCTTTAAAAAAGTGGTTGAATTTAATTTATCGCTAAAATAAACATATGGCTCCTAACAGCTTCCTAAAAGTATATTCCGTACAATATGTATCTCTCTATTCTGTCTACCTTCTGTACCAACCGAACAAAGGAGGTTGGTTTCAATCCTGACCCCTAACCTGAAACTAACCTCTAGAATTGAAACCTCTTTTGTATTGTGCCGCCATTTGCAATGAAGAGAACCTATGGAAATTAAATTATTCTGCCGATGTTCAAAAAAATTTTTTTTTCTTCTGTAAATATTATGGAAAAACTGAAAATGCAAAGTTCCTTAGGATTTTAAGACGATTCGAACGATATATTCAGTATCGTTCTTCAAATTTTTGGGACAGGCCATAAGGGATTCTTGCCATTGTTC